>OW203654.1:32524166-33786250 GCA_934044485.1 Apeira syringaria
CTATTAAATTTAATATTCATGCAACACATATTAACGTACGTATATAATTAGTCATAAGTCTTAATCATAATATTAGTATTTGAATATCAGTTTTATGTTAATGAGTTCTTATTTCAAATTGTTGGCGACAAAGATGTTATTTTTTCTCAGTAAGTAAAAAATAATCGTTTACAATGTCATTTTCTCAACCATGTGCATCCACTGCTGGACATATGCCTCCCCATATAGAGGGGCAATACTCGCCACGCTTGGCAAGCGGGTTGGCGTGCGCAGGATGATTTCCAATCCGCGCTACTGCCCACTTTCTGGTACGTGGTCCCTTAGCCGACTCTTACGGCACCCGCGGGAAGAGATGTGGGAGTACTATTCTAGGCCGGTACCACCACGGCCAATGTCATTTAAGTAATATATTACTAGAATAATATTAAAATTAAAATAAATTAAAGTAAAATAAAGCTGTTTAGCAAATAGGCTAGGCTGTTAATTGAACGGCCGATTAAACTAGTTGGCTGCCACAAGTATATTCTATACGCACGATTGCATATTCTTATGCTCTTTATACCCAAATATTTGGTTTATTATAGGGAAATAGTACACAATAAGTAATTTAATATGAACACATATTTTATGAAAAAATATTAATATTATTCTACCGACGGAAAAAAGTAATATGGAACGAGCTGCCTCCCTCGGTAATCCCAAGTAGCAACAATATGGGATTCTTCAAAAAGTCTTAAAAAGAATGGCAATATATCGCAATGCCCCCAGTATTATATGTAATCCATAGGTGACGGTGAACGCTTACAATCAGGAGGCCCGTCTGCTTGCCACCTAAACATAACATTTTGGGACCTGTCCACGAAGTCACTCTCGTCACTGACTATCAAGTAAGATATAGCTCAAATTATGATAATAAATGTACTATATACGCATACTCTTTATCGTCAATTTCATACATATCATCATTGCAACCATAGGACGTCCACTGCTGGACATAAGCCTGCCCCATATAAGGGCGATTTGCCAATACACGCCACGCTTGGCAGGCGGGTTGGCGAGTGCAGTATGATTTCCAATTCTCAAAAGGTGCTGCTGCCCATTTTCTGGTACGTGGTCCCTTAGCCGACTCTTACTCTTACTTTCATACATATATATAAATATAATTCAAATAAAGTACGTTCACTAAAGTTCCGTTTTGATTACAATATTAAAATAATTCACATGACCTCAAGTCACGGAGACGCTAAATTTTAATATACCCATTTAGTATGATATATAAAAAAATATACCGGTTTCGTAATATGTCTACACATGAGCTATAAATTAATAATTTATAGCCAAAGCCAATGTTTACATATGTAAGGAACATTTATTGTGTAAAATACCTATTCCACTGGTACCTATTTGTCTGCTGCGTCGCTCGCTGTGTCCTGTTCGGTATTATAAAACGTATAGCCATTTAAAAATAATGTCTAATGAATATATTAAAACATGTAAAAAAATCTCACAAAGTAAACTCCAAGGATATTTACGAAATTTTATACTACTAAACGAGCAATCATCCAACTAATTATTATAAATGCGAAAGTTAGTGAGTCTGGATGTGTCGATGTATGTTCGTTACTCTTTCACGCCTAAGCGGCTGGAAGGATTTGGATGAAATTTGGTACGGAAATAGCTTTAACCCCGTTTTTCATTTTCACGCGGGCAAAACTGCGGGGCGCAGCTAGTTGTATGTCTTCTTCTATCTCGGAAACTTCTCTCAGCCATGTGCGTCCACTGCTGGACATATGCCTCCTCCATACAGGGGGGATTTGCCAATACTCGCCACGCTTGGCATGCGGGATGGCGAGCGCAGTATGATTTCCAATCCTCGGAAGGCGCTGCTGCCCACCTTCTTGTAGGTGATCCCTTAGCCGACTCTTACGGCACCCACGGGAAGAGATGGGGGAGTACTATTCTAGGCCGGTATCACCACGGCTCGGAAACGGTTGTACTGATTGATAAAAGCTTGAATTTTTTTATACTGTATAAGGTCTAGCGTTTGACCACTATCTCACTTGATGGTCAATGACGATGTGGTTGAAGATGTTATCACGCTAGCTAGTTCTAGCGTAATTATAATGTCGTCCAAGTAAACGTTGCACTTTTCAGTAGTTGGAGTGTAACTCAAAAACCGCTTGTCAGATTTTGATGAAATTTAAATGCGACCACCTCGGAGGTACACTATCAAACAAAAAAGAATTTTGAGAATCGGCCCAAAGATGAGCGAGGAATCGGTGAACATACTTAAAAAAGTGTACAGTAAAACATACAACCTCCTCCTTTTTTGAAGTCGGCTAAAAACCAAATTACAGTAATTTGTTTAAAGAGGTCCCCAAAAAGGGAAGTAATATGATATATAATTTCCTTCATTGGTGAAAACCATAATAGAATAGAAAGTCTTCTAGCGAGTGCTGTAATTCGCTGCGTAAAAAAGGGAGCGGAAACGAAGAGAAAGAGATCGCCTCTACTCACCGGAAGAACTGGTCAAAAGAGGAGGGCGTGTCATGTCCCCCTCCATCCTACATAATAGAAATCGGTGACTGTTACGGGGGTGCCCGTGGGGCTGCGACCATATAATTGAGACCTATAAATAGCGCGTGAGATTTTTCCGTGCACCGCTCAATGGTGAAGGTGGAAATTATAGAAATACATCCAACACCTGGACCGTGGACAGACGACCTGACTAAGATCGCAGGCAAGGGCTGGATGCGGCCCGCTTCCAACAGGTCCTTGTGGAAATCAATGGGGGAGCGTATGTCCAGCTGTGGACGTCGTATGGCTGAGATGATGATGATGATCCAACACCTTGAAAGGGAAGGAAACTCAACTAGGAGGTCTCAACATTATCTGGGCGCGGAAGAGTATTTTGTAGCGTTTTCACATCACGTCTCAAAGAACTCCGTTTTAGTCGTGTGGAGCCCTGCATAACTAACGCTGAGACTTTCACGTCGCTATTGGAAAATAAGCTTTAATATTAAGATTTTGTATTATATCTGAAGTATTACAAATATCTTTATCTAATAAGAAAAATGTCTTATAGATCAAAGTCCGAGCTTAGGGGTAGGCTGAAAAACAGCGTTACATTGTGGGAACATGACACATGCTGAGCCTATCTTTTCACCATAGATATTTTAATTAATTATACATCCCCTGTAAGACTTCTTTTTTGTGGCAATAAAAGTGTTTTTATTTATAGAGCAGATTGCTATTTCGTGAGCTATAATGTGAGTGAGTGATGTATAAAAAACACAGTTCTCTATGAGGAATTTCTGTACAATTCTTAAACTGCTCACAAATAGTATAGGTAATATTTAGTTTTAAAAATGTGATACTGTTTCAATGTGACACATATTTAAATGAATGTAACTTTAATACTTAAAGCAATATTGACATTGATGCAGTCAGCTGACTTGCGCTAGAATATTAATACAAAAAATAATTTTACAAGTGCTTCAACTCAAGCCCACTTTACATATAGATGGGCGGAAAGATGAAAGAGATCCGAGAGCGGGTACTACGCAATATGCTAGTGTGGTCTTAAAATAAGTGAATAATTTATTAGACAATTTAACATTTACATGGGGCAAATGCCTTTATTAATATAAAACACTAATAACTAATTACAATACTGCAGCTACTACAATAACATTTGAGCAATCCACTAGCTATTGGTAGCCTATAGATAACTCAAATGTTCTAACCCGCTACTGGCTGGCAGCGTGCCCAGAATGCTAGCAGCATTGCCACGTTGAATTGCAATGCTGATTCGTTGAGCCAAATATGTGCCAGCATTTTGGTCACGCGTCGCATCGATCAAACGCTCTGATAAATTTTGTAAAACCCATTTACATAGTACAAATGCGTAGATGGGATAAAACGATAATAATAATAATATGGGACAACATTCACACAAGGTCTTCAGGTCCCAAACTAGGCAGAGCCTTTACTATGGTAACCTGATGACTGATATATATATACTTAAATACATACTTATATATTTACTTTTTTTTTTATACATATACACACCCAGACACAGGTCAAACAGACATGTTCATACACACAAATGTTTGACCTGTCCGGGAATCGAACCCGGGACCAACGGCTCAGAAGGCAGAGTGCTACCAACTGCGCCAACCGGCTAGTCAGAGTGAGATGTATAAGATGTACAGTAGCCGAAGTAGGACTGACTATCGCATTAGTACCTCAGCTTAGCTTGGTACAGCTGTGACACAGAAAACTGATAGTTTGTACTGACAGTAAATGTGTTTTTCAATTGTTTATAGGTACAATTGCGATGCAATGGTCGTGACGATAGTTATATCTGATTCAGACACTGTAATATTTTGAAATTTCAAAAATTAGTCTGAACTCGGCTCACGCCTGTCTACTATGAAAAAGCACTGATTTTGAGTGCATATTTTTTTTCTTATTTTTCATTTCCAACATTATGAAAATGTATTTAAAAACAGTCAATATAAAACATCATGTGATTTTGCTTATCTACCGCTACTTTCTAGCATACTGAGATTTAGCAGATTTTCAAATTAAATGAGTCACGAAAAAAGAAAACACAAAAAATAATATACAAATGTCTCCGTTGCAAACGGAAAACGTCCTTGAAACGGATGTAAGGCTTTACCATATTTTGCTAAATAGGCAGTTTTTAATCTTTTCAGTTTATTTATTTTAAAGTCCTTTATGCCTAATCAACTTTATAAAATGAGAACAGCTCATGCAGGTCAATTCTGATTGAAGGAAACATTTGAGCATTTGCTAATTCATTTCTGAAAAAATATATTATGAGACCATATTTTTCTTGTATATAAAATTCTCGAGGTAACGCCAAATGTGCTTGAACTGTTTTTCACACCAGAAGAAAGAAAATCGTGAGGTATAAAAATATGATACGTGTTTTTTAGCCTATAGGTCAAAATATAAAGATTAAAAAATCGAAAACATAACTTGAATGACATTCTTTACAGACAAGCCGTCGAAACAAATTCTATTTAAAAAAATTGGTTGTCTGTAAAGTCGGTTTACGGACGATAGATTTACGTGATAACGTCATAATCATTTATGACTTTGACTTTGACTGACTTTGACTTTGATTATTTTATGTAATACAAAACTCAGGTGGAACGTTACGCGGAACGTTACTATTTTTCATGAGTGTTGCTGGTATTCATCAATTTATAAAACGTTATCACGTCAAAAATACAATACAATACAGCTCTTACATGGACAACTATATCGTAATGTACTTTGTTTACCATTAAGATACAACTTCAGCTGGACTAAGGAGGTTGGAATGCAGTTTTTCTACATTATCTGTGGACGCGGGGGATTAGATAAAGTAGTGTATGCAACTGCACATAATTTGGTCTGAAAACACTCCCCTGCGCCTGAGTCTCGTTTTTTTAACTTTCAGTCGTATTTTAGGAACCCTTATTATGGAACAGTTTCATAAACTACTATTCAACATCATCATCTCAGCCATAGGACATCCACTGCTGGACATACACTGCCTCCCCCATTGCCTCCCACGCTAAACATAAGGGCAAGTTATAGTCTTCGGTCTTCGGTATAACTTAACGCAGCGTATGGATGTGGTCTATGGTGCTGTAGCCTTTTCGGAAACCGGATTGTTCGGGAGGCTGGAAGTCATCAAACCTACGTTCGTGACGATTCGCGATGACTCTTGAAAACAGCTTGTAAACACTATTAAAAAACACTATAAAAAACTATTATTATTATATTTGCATCAGTTTTTGTCCTGCCCCTTCTGTCTGTAAACAGCCTCTGTAATGTCATCGGCCCCTGCAATTTATAATTATAGCCTTAACTCCATAAACATTCATTTATCGATTAAAGAGTAGGTAATCCCTCCTACTAATATTAAATATGCTAGTGTGTATGTGTGTTTGTTTGTTATCTCTTCACGCTCAAACAGCTACACCGATTCCGATGAAATTTGGTACGGAGATACATTATACCCTTGATTAACACATAGGCTATTTTAATGATCACCATCATCACCGTTTTTCATCACCACGTGGGTAAAACCGCGGGGTGCAGCTAGTGGTACAGAAGTTTAGTTTTATAAGTAATAATTTCAACATATGGTTATTACATGGGATCCTTTGGGAGTTTGGGGAACCTGCCCTTTTAAATGACCGATTGAGGAAGAATCAAAAGTACCAATGATACCGCTTACTATGAGCGAGCTGATTGCTTGTTTTCCGTCAATTTCATATAAAAATCTATTCTAGGCCTATTCTATAACCATAAACTATTCTAATTATAGACTTAAAGTCTCTCAGACTAGTTATGATCAGGTAGATATAAGTTATTACTATGCAAATGCATGTAAGTACTTGTACCTACTTAGGTACAAGGCGTGAACTTGAACTTTCGAACCATTCAATAGATTTCAACTACAACTTTACATGTTTTCATCATTTATTACATTTATATTATTATATAACTATTAATTATTTGATTGCATAATATTAAAATTGTCCTAACTCAGAATTTCGCCAGTAGTCTTCCGTCGGACTCTGTTAATAAAACCATACCACATAACGTATATTATTTATATATTTTCTAAGAAAAAAATTATGAGGCTTTCAGGCTTTGTTGGATCTTGCACCGCCATCTGTTGTAAATTGGTGGAACTAAATGTATCTCCAATCTATGAGAATAAAACCTCCAATACTGCCTCCAATGTTGCTAACTAGTGATGGTTCAGAGTTGAAACAACATAACGTAACTTCTTAAGATGAATATTTTATATTTAATGTAAGCTCACGACTTTTGTTCTTCATCAATTGTTTATGTCTTAAAAACATATTATATAGAATAAATAGGAAGAACCGAAATACTTCCCAATAATATAAGCTATTTTAACAATAATAGTTCTTAAAACACTCATAAGATGGCGGAGCTAACGGTCGGTAAAGCAGATCAAGGCTTTTACGCTGATATTGCCTCCCCATTACTAAAATTGGTTGTAATTTAATTAAAATATTTAAAGAAATTATACAAACTATTCTTACACAAGCCAATGCACTGATATTTTATGAAGCGCTCAACATGTTATAGGTTATGAAAATATGGAGGTTGTATGAAAGATGGCGGTTGCTGTGTCGGTGCAGCAGATCTCGGCGGGCGGGTGCGCGCCGAGCCGTTCGCAGCCGACACGCAAGCGCCAGGTAGGTTAACATTCACGCTCCGTCGCATTTGGTCGTCCCGTGCGCATCGCCCCGCGGACAGAACACCGACCGCGATCGAAATGTACGTGCACCATCGGTAATCGTGTGAAGTGATCCTTATCTAGTGATAGTTCTCTAACAGTGCTCTGTGTCTGTGATATGTTGAGGATCAACGCCGGAGTCTAACCGAGCGCCAGAGCAGCGGATCTTAACGGTAAATTTCATCAAACGTGACGGTATTAACTGCCACTGTTTACTTGTCAGGTGATGCGGGCTATGATACTAACATAAATTAATCTGTTTCAATTCAATACATTGACTGTTAGTTTTAGTAAATTGGCCTATTAGAAGCTCATTATGCCACATTCTAATCTTACAGCGAGAACCAAAGAGTTTTATTCCACGTAGTCCGTAGCGGTGTTTACACGTGAATTATGACACCTATATCCGCTGCGCCCGTGCAACTAGCACCTCGCGAACTTAACCGAACGTATTTTCTTTAAGAAAGTTCTGCTAATATTGTCATATTAGTAAAAAGACGGATTTTACCGTTCGAGAAGAAAGTAAAGATAAATATGTATGTGGGGTAAAATTTGTTGCGATGTGCAATTGATTATGATAGATCGTTTTGGATTCTTATTGGATTATAATTGGCACTTATCTTGAATTGTTTGTGGTTACTAATTACAGGTTAGGCGTGTTAAGAAATTACCGTTATTTTCAATCAAGATAATGGTTGCAAAAGTTATTGGAAACGACTTGAGAAATAGACAATGGTCATTTTGCATGTTTTCTTTCCTCAATATGTTTTGCGAAATGCAACAGAGAGCAATAAGGAACTATTAGTTACTTGTATTGAACAAACCACAAACAATGACTCATAGAAACGTTTTACCACCCTTCAGTGTATATATTGCGATACCTTTCTTACCAGGAAGTGGGATTAACTGTTATTACTACGACTAGCTACTTCAAACATTTAGGATCAGTTTTACACGTAACCAAATATATAAAATATAGTAATAATACTTTAGATTGACTACTATTTTTTTACTTGATCTGTGATTACTGATGATCAGCGACGATGTGGATGAAGGTGTTATCAGCATTTCAAGCATTCAGTAGTATCTTTATGCAGAATCTTTATTGACTGGTTTTTATTCAATAGATTTTTTATTTATAACTGTCATTAGTTTTATTCATTGACATATCAATTATTATTATCTTATTGTGATGACGATAAATTCACCATAATCGACTGCTGGAGGTAAGGATGGAGTATCAATTCTGAAACCATTCCAATCATCTTAGCATTGGAATGCTCTTGGACTATCAATCATCATTGCTTTAGAACTTAGGTTAAATAGGTATTATGGAAGAAAAAAGAAACACCGTAAAAAGCTGTCATGAGTTGCACTGCCAGCTTGAAGTGCCCTGAAAAGTCAATCAACGTTAACTCATGGCTCCCCGCACCCCCCCATAAAATCATATGTTTGCTGTATAAAGTTGTATTACGATAATAAAGATTTATGCACCTACTACAACTCCAATGGCATAGTAACAATGACACGGCCGCGTGTGTCACAGTAACTGCCTCATCTTACAACAATGGTGTACAAGTTCCCATAGAAAGTTGTAAACAATACCAGCTACTTTAAGAAACTTGTTGTTTATAAACAATTGACGGTCTTGTAGATTCCGAATGAGATCTATTAGCAACTTATGTACCTATTCATCACTTATATGATACAAATGATCGAGAAAATAATTAGATGACGTTTTGAGGTGCTATAGCATCAGGATCTGGTATAGTATTTGAGGTTTAGTGAATATGCAAAGATCTGAAAATTATGAAGTACTTACCCATAACTTCTACCCTACAAGCAAGTCTCTTTGGCGCGAATAGATTGCGAGAAAGATCTCGTTTCTTCAACGCGTTTTGTCATGAAAACTGTTCTTTATCTATGCCATAGTTGACTAGATTAATAACAAAACCTATTTATTTTTAATAACGATGTTTTTAACATCCTTAGTGATTATAATATCGTTGTTTTTATTATATATACTAGCGGCCCGCTTCGGCTTCGCACGGGTGTAACAGTATTTTTCCACTATTCAATGGATATTATTATACATATGAACCTTCCCCTTCAATCACTCTACCTTATAAAAAAAACCGCATCAAAATCCGTTGTGTAGTTTTAAAGATTTAAGCATACATAGTGATATAGGGACAGAGAAAGCGACTTTGTTTTATACTATGTAGTGATATTATATTTATGTTAAAATATTCTGCTGAACACTTTAATAATAATTTCGGACGCGGTAAGCGACAAAGTAACGTACTACAGGTACTTCATCGCATTGTGTTTGCTCATGATATATAGCGTATTTTCATTTGTGTTATTTACGACGAATCAAATAAAACGAGAACAGATGAAAGTCCACCTTTCTTTTATTTATTTATTTACAAAATCTACAGCCCTTTAAAAACAAATTATTGTACAAGTAGCTTACACCTAAGGCCAATAACGGATTTACATTTTACTGATGTAACTTATGTACTTACTCCAAGCGCAGCATAGGACGGCCACCGACCAGGTGGACAGACGACCTGACTAAGATCGCAGGCAAGGGCTGGATGCGGGCCGCTTCCAACAGGTCCTTGTGGAAATCAATGGGGGAGGCCTATGTCCAGCAGTGGACGTCCTATGGCTGAGATGATGATGATGATGATGTAACTTATGTATTTATAGACTGTCATAGTATGTGAACTAGTAGGTTTTAGGTGCATTAGTGTGTATGTTGTGTCTGGGTTTTTGTGTATGTTAACGTGTTTGTGTTTGTGTGTCCGTGTGTGAATGAGAAGCAGCCGGTATAGTGCTTTATTTAACCGTATATATTATACCGTAAAGAAAAGATACGCTATGAAGAACGAACGAGAAATGTCAATAGACATGATGAAATACAAGAATAAGCGTGTTCATATAGAAAGAAAGAAAAGAAAAGAAAGAAAGAAAAACTTTATTTGTAACAATTACATTTAAGGCATACAGAAAATAAAAGAACGAATACAATATAAAATACAATGTTAAATGTTACAAAACGGACCCAACTCAGCAATGCTGGCTAAAACCAGCGCTGGTCCGCTGGGACCGGTTCGTGACGTCACGGAAGAATAATTTGACAACAGTATATTTTAAACTAATGAAATTTTTATGATGACTGTAATTACATAATAATAAATAATATAGCCAAATAATACTTGCAAAAGCACAAAGAAAATTAAAAAAATAAAATAAATAAAAAGATATTGAATATGGCAATATCAGTCAGATATGTAGCAGTAATATAATCAACAATAAATAAGTATGTAGTAAGTATATGAGGAGATACAGCGAGTACAAATGAAGCATGTAATACACCAAGTACAATATGAGGAAGAATTAGGCAAGTGACATAACAGTAAGCATAACCTATAACATTGGCTCTGTTATATCGCACTAGTGTCATGCCTTAGTGTTTCTTGGCACTTTTGATGATCATAAAGAAAAGATTTTAGCTTAAGTTTAAACATGTTCAAATGTCGCATATTGTAGGCATATTATCATAGCATGGCAGGCACGTAATCGATATAATGTAATATTTAAAGCATTGTAAGTGTATTATCAGAGCAGTGTTAAGTGAGCATTAGCTCATGAATGCTTCAGAATATTATATTCCTTCCAATATTTGACATTGCAGCCAGAACGTGATAACAATAACAGAGCACGAGTAACGTCAAATTTCAGACTTGCTAATTTAATTTTCGGCCACAACGCACCATACAATACTGTTCCTGAAAGCCAATGACGTCGGTATTATTCGCTGAAAAATGAAGACATTTTCTTGGTATCGCTAACTTTGATTACATAATATTAAATTAGTGTTATTGTGTGCAACATTATTGGTTTGATATGGTAATTCCAAACATTACATTCTAAACACCTTTATACTTCCTTTCTTTCCAATATCACAGCCATTGTCGCTCCTGATATAGTTCCCATTAGACATAATATCATGCTTCTTATTCTCAGCTATGTGCGTCCACTGCTGGACATATCCCCCCCCCCCATATAGGGGGGGGGGGGGGATTTGCCAATACTCGCCACGCTTGGCGGGCGGGTTGGCGAGCGCAGTATGATTTCCAATCCTCAGAAGGCGCTGCTGCCCACCTTCTGGTACGTGGTCCCTTAGCCGACTCTTACGGCACCCGGCGGGAAGAGATGGGGGAGTACTATTCTAGGCCGGTACCACCACGGCCTTATCATATCAAAAATATTAATTTTTTATTAGCCGCTAGTTTGCCCACGAAGATTTGACCGTGTTATCGACAAGGTATCAACTTGCGAGTAATACTGTTAGATAGCTCTTGTGATGTTCTTTCTAAGATATATCATGAAAATTAGTGCAGACGTTCGCAAAAGTCGAAAAAGTCCATTTTATTTAAAAAAATTGAGATTTTTGCAGATTTGACCATGTTATCGAAAAGGTATCAACTTGCGAATGGTACCGTTAGATAGCTCTTGTAATAGGCTTTCAAAAACATATTGTGAAAATTAGTGCAGACGTTTGCAAGAGTCCAAAAATATTAATTTTTTATTTGCCGCTAGTTTGCCCACGAAGATTTGAACGTGTTATCGACAAGGTATCAACTTGCGAGTAATACTGTAAGATAGCTCTTCTGATGTTCTTTCTAAGATATATCATGAAAATTAGTGCAGACGTTCGCAAAAGTCTAAAAAGGCCCTTTTATTTAAAAAATTGGAGATTTTTGCAGATTTGACCATGTTATCGAAAAGGTATCAACTTGCGAATGGTACCATTAGATAGCTCTTGTAATAGGCTTTCAAAAACATATTGTGAAAATTAGTGCAGACGTTTGCAAGAGTCCAAAAAGTCTGTTTTACTAAAAAAATTTAAGATTAAATTATAGAATTAAAAAAATTTAAAGAACGTTTGCATGCATGCCATGATACCTTCTCGATAACATGGTCGAATCTGCAAAAATCTCAATTTTTTTAAGTAAAACGGACTTTTTCGACACGCAACACGGTCAAATCTTCGTGGGCAAACTAGCGGCTAATAAAAAAATAATATTTTTGGACTCTTGCAAACGTCTGCACTAATTTTCACAATATGTTTTTGAAAGCCTATTACAAGAGCTATCTAACGGTACCATTCGCAAGTTGATACCTTTTCGATAACATGGTCAAATCTGCAAAAATCTTAAATTTTTTAAGTAAAACGGACTTTTTCGACTTTTGCAAACGTCTGCACTAATCTTCACAATGTGTTTTTGAGAGCCTATTTCAAGAGCTATCTAACGGTCTCATTCGCAAGTTGATACCTTTTCGACAACATGGTCAAATCTGCAAAAAACCTCAATTTTTTTAAGTAAAACGGACTTTTACGACTTTTGCGAACGTCTGCACTAATTTTTATGATAAACATTAGAAAGAACATCACAAGAGCTATCTTACAGTATTACTCGCAAGTTGATACCTTGTCGATAACACGGTCAAATCTTCGTTGGCAAGCTAGCGTTTAATAAAAAAATAATATTTTTGGACTCTTGCAAACGTCTGCACTCATTTTTACAATATGTTTTTGAAAGCCTATTACAAGAGCTATCTAACGGCACCATTTGCAAGTTGATACCTTTTCGATAACATAGTCAAATCTGAAAAAACTTAAAATTTTTTTTAAATAAAATTGACTTTTTTGACTTTTGCGAACGTCTGCACTAATTTTTATGATAAACCTTAAAAAGAACGTTACAAGAGCTATCACACAGTATTACTCGCAAGTTGATACCTTGTCGATAACACGGTCAAATCTTCGTGGGCAAACTAGCGGCTAATAAAAAATTAATATTTTTGGACTCTTGCATACGTCTGCACTAATTTTCACAATATGTTTTTGAAAGCCATTACAAGAGCTATCTAACGGTACCATTCGCAAGTTGATGCCTTTTCGATAACATGGTCAAATCTGCAAAAATTTCAATTTTTTAAGTAAAACGGACTTTTACGTTTTTTGCGAACGTCTGCACTAATTTTCACGATATACGTTAGAACGTACATCGCAAAAGCTATCTAACAGTATTACTCGCAAGTTGATACCTTGTCGATAACACGGTCAAATTTTCGTGGGCAAACTAGCGGCTAATAAAAAAATAACATTTTTGGACTCTTGCAAACGTCTGCACTAATTTTCACAATATGTTTTTGAAAGCCTATTACAAGAACTATCTAACAGTACCATTCGCAAGTTGATACCTTTTCGATAACATGTTCAAATCTGCAAAAATCTTAAATTTTTTAAGTTAAACGGACGTTTTCGACTTTTGCAAACGTCTTCACTAATCTTCACAATATGTTTTTGAAAGCCTATTACAAGGGCTATCGAACGGTACCATTCGCAAGTTGATACCTTTTCGACAACATGGTCAAATCTGCAAAAAACCTCAATTTTTTAAAGTAAAACGGACTTTATACGACTTTTGCGAACGTCTGCACTAATTTTCATGATATATCTTAGAAAGAACATCACAAGAGCTATCTAACAGTATTACTCGCAAGTTGATACCTTGTCGATAACACGGTCAAATCTTCGTGGGCAAACTAGCGGCTAATAAAAAAATAATATTTTTGGACTCTTGCAAACGTCTGCACTAATTTTCACAATATGTTTTTGAAAGCCATTACAAGAGCTATCTAACGGTACCATTCGCAAGTTGATGCCTTTTCGATAACATGGTCAAATCTGCAAAAATTTCAATTTTTTAAGTAAAACGGACTTTTACGTTTTTTGCGAACGTCTGCACTAATTTTCACGATATACGTTAGAACGTACATCGCAAAAGCTATCTAACAGTATTACTCGCAAGTTGATACCTTGTCGATAACACGGTCAAATTTTCGTGGGCAAACTAGCGGCTAATAAAAAAATAACATTTTTGGACTCTTGCAAACGTCTGCACTAATTTTCACAATATGTTTTTGAAAGCCTATTACAAGAACTATCTAACAGTACCATTCGCAAGTTGATACCTTTTCGATAACATGTTCAAATCTGCAAAAATCTTAAATTTTTTAAGTTAAACGGACGTTTTCGACTTTTGCAAACGTCTTCACTAATCTTCACAATATGTTTTTGAAAGCCTATTACAAGGGCTATCGAACGGTACCATTCGCAAGTTGATACCTTTTCGACAACATGGTCAAATCTGCAAAAAACCTCAATTTTTTAAAGTAAAACGGACTTTATACGACTTTTGCGAACGTCTGCACTAATTTTCATGATATATCTTAGAAAGAACATCACAAGAGCTATCTAACAGTATTACTCGCAAGTTGATACCTTGTCGATAACACGGTCAAATCTTCGTGGGCAAACTAGCGGCTAATAAAAAAATAATATTTTTGGACTCTTGCAAACGTCTGCACTAATTTTCACAATATGTTTTTGAAAGCCTATTACAAGAGCTATCTAACGGTACCATTCGCAAGTTGATACCTTTTCGATAACATGGTCAAATCTGCAAAAATCTCAATTTTTTAAGTAAAACGGACTTTTACGACTTTTGCGAACGTCTGCACTAATTTTCACGATATACGTTAGAACGTACATCGCAAAAGCTATCTAACAGTCTTACTCGCAAGTTGATACCTTGTCGATAACACGGTCAAATCTTCGTGGGCAAACTAGCGGCTAATAAAAAAATAATATTTTTGGACTCTTGCAAACGTCTGCACTAATTTTCACAATATGTTTTTGAAAGCCTATTACAAGAGCTATCTAACGGTACCATTCGCAAGTTGATACCTTTTCGATAACATGGTCAAATCTGCAAAACTCTCAATTTTTTTAAGTAAAACGGACTTTTACGACTTTTGCGAACGTCTGCACTAATTTTCACGATATGTTTTTGAAAGCCTATTACAAGAGCTATCTAACGGTACTATTCGCAAGTTGATACCTTTTCGATAACATGGTCAAATCTGCAAAAATCTCAATTTATTTAAGTAAAACGGACTTTTGCGACTTTTGCGAACGTCTGCACTAATTTTCACGATATACGTTAGATCGTACATCACAAATGCTATTTAACAGTATTACTTGCAAGTTGATACCTTGTCGATAACACGGTCAAATCTTCGTGGGCAAACTAGCGGCTAATAAAAAAAAAATATTTTTGGACTCTTGCAAACGTCTGCACTAATTTTCACAATATGTTTTTGAAAGCCTATTACAAGAGCTATCTAACGGTACCATTTGCAAGTTGATACCTTTTCGATAACATGGTCAAATCTGCAAAAATCTCAATTTATTTACGTAAAACGGACTTTTTCGACTTTTGCGAACGTCTGCACTAATTTTCACGATATACGTTAGAACGTACATCACAAATGCTATCTAACAGTATTACTCGCAAGTTGATACCTTGTCGATAACACGGTCAAATCTTCGTGGGCAAACTAGCGGCTAATAAAAAATTAATATTTTTGGACTCTTGCAAACGTCTGCACTAATTTTCACAATATGTTTTTGAAAGCCTATTACAAGAGCTATCTAACGGTACCATTCGCAAGTTGATACCTTTTCGATAACATGGTCAAATCTGCAAAAATCTCAAATTTTTTAAATAAAATGGACTTTTTCGACTTTTGCGAACGTCTGCACTAATTTTCATGATATATCTTAGAAAGAACATCACAAGAGCTATCTAACAGTATTACTCGCAAGTTGATACCTTGTCGATAACACGGTCAAATCTTCGTGGGCAAACTAGCGGCTAATAAAAAATTAATATTTTTGGACTCTTGCAAACGTCTGCACTAATTTTTACAATATGTTTTTGAAAGCCTATTACAAGAGCTATCTAACGGTACCATTCGCAAGTTGATACCTTTTCGATAACATGGTCAAATCTGCAAAAATCTCATTTTTTTTAAGTAAAACGGACTTTTACGACTTTTGCGAACGTCTGCACTAATTTTCACGATATACGTTAGAACGTACATCGCAAAAGCTATCTAATAGTATTACTCGCAAGTTGATACTTTGTCGATAACACGGTCAAATCTTCGTGGGCAAACTAGCGGCTAATAAAAAAATAATATTTTTGGACTCTTGCAAACGTCTGCACTAATTTTCACAATATGTTTTTGAAAGCCTATTACAAGAGCTATCTAACGGTATCATTCGCAAGTTGATACCTTTTCGATAACATGGTCAAATCTGCAAAACTCTCAATTTTTTTAAGTAAAACGGACTTTTACGACTTTTGCGAACGTCTGCACTAATTTTCACGATATGTTTTTGAAAGCCTATTACAAGAGCTATCTAACGGTACCATTTGCAAGTTGATACCTTTTCGATAACATGGTCAAATCTGCAAAAATCTCAATTTATTTACGTAAAACGGACTTTTTCGACTTTTGCGAACGTCTGCACTAATTTTCACGATATACGTTAGAACGTACATCACAAATGCTATCTAACAGTATTACTCGCAAGTTGATACCTTGTCGATAACACGGTCAAATCTTCGTGGGCAAACTAGCGGCTAATAAAAAATTAATATTTTTGGACTCTTGCAAACGTCTGCACTAATTTTCACAATATGTTTTTGAAAGCCTATTACAAGAGCTATCTAACGGTACCATTCGCAAGTTGATACCTTTTCGATAACATGGTCAAATCTGCAAAAATCTCAAATTTTTTAAATAAAATGGACTTTTTCGACTTTTGCGAACGTCTGCACTAATTTTCATGATATATCTTAGAAAGAACATCACAAGAGCTATCTAACAGTATTACTCGCAAGTTGATACCTTGTCGATAACACGGTCAAATCTTCGTGGGCAAACTAGCGGCTAATAAAAAATTAATATTTTTGGACTCTTGCAAACGTCTGCACTAATTTTTACAATATGTTTTTGAAAGCCTATTACAAGAGCTATCTAACGGTACCATTCGCAAGTTGATACCTTTTCGATAACATGGTCAAATCTGCAAAAATCTCATTTTTTTTAAGTAAAACGGACTTTTACGACTTTTGCGAACGTCTGCACTAATTTTCACGATATACGTTAGAACGTACATCGCAAAAGCTATCTAATAGTATTACTCGCAAGTTGATACTTTGTCGATAACACGGTCAAATCTTCGTGGGCAAACTAGCGGCTAATAAAAAAATAATATTTTTGGACTCTTGCAAACGTCTGCACTAATTTTCACAATATGTTTTTGAAAGCCTATTACAAGAGCTATCTAACGGTATCATTCGCAAGTTGATACCTTTTCGATAACATGGTCAAATCTGCAAAACTCTCAATTTTTTTAAGTAAAACGGACTTTTACGACTTTTGCGAACGTCTGCACTAATTTTCACGATATGTTTTTGAAAGCCTATTACAAGAGCTATCTAACGGTACCATTCGCAAGTTGATACCTTTTCGATAACATGGTCAAATCTGCAAAAATCTCAATTTATTTAAGTAAAACGGACTTTTTCGACTTTTGCGAACGTCTGCACTAATTTTCACGATGTACGTTAGAACGTACATCACAAAAGCTATCTAACAGTATTACTCGCAAGTTGATACCTTGTCGATAACACGGTCAAATCTTCGTGGGCAAACTAGCGGCTAATAAAAAAATAATATTTTTGGACTCTTGCAAACGTCTGCACTAATTTTCACAATATGTTTTTGAAAGCCTATTTATTACAAGAGCTATCTAACGGTTCCATTCGCAAGTTGATACCTTTTCGATAACATGGTCAAATCTGCAAAAATCTCAAATTTTTTAAATAAAATTGACTTTTTCGACTTTTGCGAACGTCTGCACTAATTTTCATGATATACCTTAGAAAGAACATCACAAGAGCTATCTAACAGTATTACTCGCAAGTTGATACCTTGTCGATAACACGGTCAAATCTTCGTGGGCAAACTAGCGGCTAATAAAAAATTAATATTTTTGGACTCTTGCAAACGTCTGCACTAATTTTTACAATATGTTTTTGAAAGCCTATTACAAGAGCTATCTAACGGTACCATTCGCTAGTTGATACCTTTTCGATAACATGGTCAAATCTGCAAAAATCTCATTTTTTTAAGTAAAACGGACTTTTACGACTTTTGCGAACGTCTGCACTAATTTTCACGATATACGTTAGAACGTACATCGCAAAAGCTATCTAATAGTATTACTCGCAAGTTGATACCTTGTCGATAACACGGTCAAATCTTCGTGGGCAAACTAGCGGCTAATAAAAAAATAATATTTTTGGACTCTTGCAAACGTCTGCACTAATTTTCACAATATGTTTTTGAAAGCCTATTACAAGAGCTATCTAACGGTACCATTCGCAAGTTGATACCTTTTCGATAACATGGTCAAATCTGCAAAACTCTCAATTTTTTTAAGTAAAACGGACTTTTACGACTTTTGCGAACGTCTGCACTAATTTTCACGATATGTTTTTGAAAGCCTATTACAAGAGCTATCTAACGGTACCATTCGCAAGTTGATACCTTTTCGATAACATGGTCAAATCTGCAAAAATCTCAATTTATTTAAGTAAAACGGACTTTTTCGACTTTTGCGAACGTCTGCACTAATTTTCACGATATACGTTAGATCGTACATCACAAATGCTATTTAACAGTATTACTTGCAAGTTGATACCTTGTCGATAACACGGTCAAATCTTCGTGGGCAAACTAGCGGCAAATAAAAAATTAATATTTTTGGACTCTTGCAAACGTCTGCACTAATTTTCACAATATGTTTTTGAAAGCCTATTACAAGAGCTATCTAACGGTACCATTCGCAAGTTGATACCTTTTCGATAACATGGTCAAATCTGCAAAAATCTCAATTTATTTAAGTAAAACGGACTTTTACGACTTTTGCGAACGTCTGCACTAATTTTCACGATATACGTTAGAACGTACATCCCAAAAGCTATCTAACAGTATTACTCGCAAGTTGATACCTTGTCGATAACACGGTCAAATCTTCGTGGGCAAACTAGCGGCTAATAAAAAATTAATATTTTTGGACTCTTGCAAACGTCTGCACTAATTTTCACAATATTTTTTTGAAAGCCTATTACAAGAGCTATCTAACGGTACCATTCGCAAGTTGATACCTTTTCGATAACATGGTCAAATCTGCAAAAATCTCAATTTTTTTAAGTAAAACGGACTTTTACGACTTTTGCGAACGTCTGCACTAATTTTCACGATATACGTTAGAACGTACATCGCAAAAGCTATCTAACAGTATTACTCGCAAGTTGATACCTTGTCGATAACACGGTCAAATCTTCGTGGGCAAACTAGCGGCTAATAAAAAATTAATATTTTTGGACTCTTGCAAACGTCTGCACTAATTTTCACAATATGTTTTTAAAAGCCTATTACAAGAGCTATCTAACGGTACCATTCGCAAGTTGATACCTTTTCGATAACATGGTCAAATCTGCAAAAATCTCAATTTTTTTAAGTAAAACGGACTTTTACGACTTTTGCGAACGTCTGCACTAATTTTCACGATATACGTTAGAACGTACATCGCAAAAGCTATCTAACAGTATTACTCGCAAGTTGATACCTTGTCGATAACACGGTCAAATCTTCGTGGGCAAACTAGCGGCTAATAAAAAAATAATATTTTTGGACTCTTGCAAACGTCTGCACTAATTTTCACAATATGTTTTTGAAAGCCTATTACAAGAGCTATCTAACGGTACCATTCGCAAGTTGATACCTTTTCGATAACATGGTCAAATCTGCAAAACTCTCAATTTTTTTAAGTAAAACGGACTTTTACGACTTTTGCGAACGTCTGCACTAATTTTCACGATATACGTTAGAACGTACATCACAAAAGCTATCTAACAGTATTACTCGCAAGTTGATACCTTGTCGATAACACGGTCAAATCTTCGTGGGCAAACTAGCGGCTAATAAAAAATTAATATTTTTGGACTCTTGCAAACGTCTGCACTAATTTTCACAATATGTTTTTGAAAGCCTATTACAAGAGCTATCTAACGGTACCATTCGCAAGTTGATACCTTTTCGATAACATGGTCAAATCTGCAAAAATCTCAATTTTTTTAAGTAAAACGGACTTTTACGACTTTTGCGAACGTCTGCACTAATTTTCACGATATACGTTAGAACGTACATCGCAAAAGCTATCTAACAGTATTACTCGCAAGTTGATACCTTGTCGATAACACGGTCAAATCTTCGTGGGCAAACTAGCGGCTAATAAAAAATTAATATTTTTGGACTCTTGCAAACGTCTGCACTAATTTTCACAATATGTTTTTGAAAGCCTATTACAAGAGCTATCTAACGGTACCATTCGCAAGTTGATACCTTTTCGATAACATGGTCAAATCTGCAAAAATCTCAAATTTTTTAAATAAAATGGACTTTTTCGACTTTTGCGAACGTCTGCACTAATTTTCATGATATACCTTAGAAAGAACATCACAAGAGCTATCTAAAAGTATTACTCGCAAGTTGATACCTTGTCGATAACACGGTCAAATCTTCGTGGGCAAACTAGCGGCTAATAAAAAATTAATATTTTTGGACTCTTGCAAACGTCTGCACTAATTTTCACAATATGTTTTTGAAAGCCTATTACAAGAGCTATCTAACGGTACCATTCGCAAGTTGATACCTTTTCGATAACACGGTCAAATCTGCAGGATAACACCGAGAGGCCAAAGATCTAACGACTTTTTCGCAACCGCGGGGTGCTACTATTAGTTACATAAAATTATCTCCCGTCATGTATTTCTTGCAATACCATCGTTTCCTCTGAAGTACCTTACCTTTTGTGGCGAATACAAATATAGCCGTGAAACTGACACTTACGAGCCACCGATTCAGACAATGAATGAACAAACTTTAATCTGCTTACTTCATCATTCATAATTAATGACTTGAATAATTGTAATAAAATGGTTGAAGATTAAATATAAGTTCGGGATCATGATATGCATCAAACTTGAAAAATTAAGATTTCGGTTGAGAGTTGGGATTATTCAATTAATGTAAATAGGCTTTTTAATACCCGCCTACGTAAAGAGCCAGATTACGTAAGCGTAGCGCTGTTTACGTTTTATCATGCCACCTACACCTGCTGGACCAGACGAAAACAGGTAGGTACAATCACACAACACTAGCTTGGCTTATCTAGCCTGGGCTGCGTTCGGCCAAATATTGATCGGCTAATATTTGATCGACGTCTCACTAACAGCTACTCCATAGTTTGTTAAGGAAGAAGTCACTAACATTGTGATTAACATGTGATTAACGATGTATACGTAATTATGTATGTGAATACAATATAAAAGGCCTTTAGCAGCCGTGCTAGGGTCACCTGTGTTACGGCTGCTAAGCTACTTCCTATCATCAAGCAATACATCTTATGCAACGAGCATCTTGACTATTACATACCTACCTTAATAAATATATTATTAAAACAACATAGAACAGATACAAAGAAAAGCCAGGATATTATGTTACTTAACTAAAACTTACATAACCTAATGCGTGGTATAAAGAAATGAGGGAGTAAGTACATTTTATAATTGAATATCACTTAACAATCAACCCATTTTTTTAACAAATTTTCAATGCAAATAATTCGTATCAGAAAATGTACACATCAGAACAGCTACTACAAGCTATCGATGCCGCTTCTAAACAAAAACAAAAACAAAAATATTGTATAATGGATCACGTGATAGTTTTCTTGGGCAAATGACTTTATTAAAATAAAACACTAATAACTTATTACAATACTGCAGCTACTACAATAACATTTGAGCAATCCACTAGCTATTGGTAGCCTATAGATAACTCAAATGTTCTAACCCGCTACTGGCTGGCAGCGTGCCCAGAATGCTAGCAGCATTGCCACGTTGAATTGCAATGCTGATTCGTTGAGCCAAATATGTGCCAGCATTATGGTCACGCGTCGCATCGATCAAACGCTCTGATAAATTTTGGAAAATCCGATGAGCTCCAGGTCCCCACGGGCCCACGTGATAGTTACTACTGCATATGTCACTTTTGACAGCCGACCAAGATTTGATCGGTTCTAGAGGTAGAAATATTATGGTCTCGTCGAGCATTATTTGGTCTGACAGGTTGACGTGAATGGTCATGATCAAATATTGGGTGAAGCGAATAATGCTCTAATTGAGTTCGTGAACGCCGCAAATCCGCTGTCAGAGCAAGATATGGCTTGGCCGATGGAGCTGACGAACGCACGCCTATTTTAGCTATAAACTTATGTTAGGTATGTATTTGTCTTTCAAGTTTTGCAAATTATAGTTATAGCGCGACCTTTGGAAGAATGCCTTCATCATTTAATTTACATACATAACTAGTGGCCTGTTCCGGCTTCGCACGGGTCGTCATTTACACCTTGGGTTACGTTATTGAAGTTTAGTAGTCTCTAATTTTTTTAAATAATAAATATAGCCTATCTTTTTTAGGCATAATATAGCATTCAAAGGGTGAAAGATTGTGATTACCTATTTAAAAAAACTGTACAAAGTAAAACAATGATGTGTAAAAATACATTTCTGTCACACGAGTTGTCCGTAAGCTGATTGGTATTCTTGTGTGCGTGAGCTGCTGACATTTCTTCCTCTATTTCGCCAGATAAAAAAGGCAATTCATGTCCACTATAGAATACTCCTGAGCCACATATGTCTTCTCCCTTTCTAGCGTGCCGTTTCCCATCAACCTTTCTCTCTTACAGTTTAAAGAAGGCAGTCTCGATCACGCCGGAGCATATGGCCAAATAATCACCCAAACCTACATATCTAATATCTTGGGAACAAAATATGTAGTAATAATAATATATCTATATAAAGCAACATACATACAGCAACATAATAATAATAATAATATGGGACAACATTCACACAAGGTCTTCAGGTCCCAAACTAGGCAGAGCCTGTACTATGGTAACTTTATGACTGATATATATACTTAAATACATACTAATACATATACTTATATACCTATACACACCCAGACACAGGTCAAATAGACATGTTCATACACACAAATGTTTGACCTGTCCGGGAAATGAACCCGGGACCAGCGGCTCAGAAGGCAGAGTGCTACCAACTGCGCCAACCGGCCAGTCAAACAACAACATGTTGCATCTTGGCTCAACGTATCAGCATTGCAATTCAACGTAGCAATGCTACTAGCATTCTGGGCACGCTGCCAACTGGTAGCGAGTTAGAGAGCTTTTGAGTTATCTATAGGCTGACAACAGCAAGTAGATTGCTCAAATGTTTTTATAGTAGCTGTAGTATTGTAATTTATTAGTATTTTATTTTAATAAAGGCATCGGCCCGTAATAAAAATAATGCAACTTAATATTTCTAAATTGAAATTTGTACAACAACTATGGTGATAAAGTACGCACATGTGTGACTAAAACGTACATTTTCACAAGAAAAGATAAACTGCATCTTGTGAAATTCGTCACTATAGTGTAAATACAGACCTTTAGGAATGGTTGTGTAACAAAGAGAAATGGACTAACACATTTGAATTAGCATTTATGAATACAAGGCAATATGTGTGTAACAAATTAGGAACAATTACATGGAAATTAACATGCAATTAATTAAAATAACGTCTTTCTATTTCTGAAATCATGAATTTTGTGGAAAAAGTCATTTACGTTGGCTCATTCGGGAATTAGGCAGTGCAGATCATTCCAATCATGTTATTGTTCTCTTGAAACTCTTTTTTTCACGGTAACCTAATGGTAGAAATAAAATCTTTTTTACATTGCATAAATATGTTATATGCATAACCGATATTGAAGATTGAAGGAATTGGGATTATGCACAAACCATAAAAGTATACGAGTCAACGTTAAAACCTCTAAGCACCTTTAAGCCTCTTGGGTGACTCGAGTAAAAAGTTATCTAATTCAAAGCGAAAGGATCGGTTGGATAAGTGAAGGAAATAAATTTAAGTTCAATATTTGTAAAAATGCCGTGGTGGTACCGGCTTAGAATTGTACCCTCCCATCTCTTCCCGTGGGTGCCGTAAGAGTCGGCTATATATATATATAAAGTACCAGGAGGAAGGGCAGCAGCGCCTTCTGAGGGTCAACAAATATACTGCGCTTGGCAACCCGCCTGCCAAGCGTGGCGAGCATTGGCAATTGGTAAAATTTCGAGCTAATATAATTAGTATGAGTAGCCTTTATTTAACGATCTTACTTACCTAAAAATATAACATTAAACCAAATCGTACAAATTACATGACACCAATACTGGTTTGATTGTCTTGCGCTTCCCCAAAGGCCTCCCCTAAAGCTTGCCACTCTTTTCGGTTTTGAGTTATCCTCCTCCAAGTAACACCAGGCATATGTCCAGCAGTGGATGTCCTATGGCTGAGATGATGATGTTAAACTAAGGTGTAACCTTAGTACGGATGTAATGAAAGAGTGTTCAGACGAACAGACGGACAAAACCAACTTGGTTTTCTTTGAAGGACAATAAAATTGACGACGAACACTATCAAAAGGACATTGTAGTCCTAATTATAAAAAAAATAATTATAACAACAAGTAGGTAATTTTTTTTAATTTTATTTAGTATCGTATATGAACAGCCCATTGTTATTCACATGGGCCTACCTCTTGAAAAGAAAATTTAGCAATCTATTACTTCCGTAGTCGACGGATAGGCTGATGTCCAACCCAATTTCAAAGCCGAGCATCACTGCGCTAGTCTGACGGTCCGGGATAAGAGTGTCAGCCGTTAATCTGAAGACCGCTGGTTCAATCCCCCACATCCAGTTTTGCCTTTTGATGTAGGCAACATTGATTAACTTCAATCATTTTTAAACTACCCAATATACGCTTAAAATAATTTTATAATTGCATTATAGCACCCATTATTAGAAAGTCTAAACAAACCTTTCATTTGGCGATTAGCACATTTACACTACAAGTTCTAGTATAAGTTTTAAATATTGTGTATATTTTATCATCGGGATGGTCAAAATGTTCAAAAACGTGTCTTGATTGTAATAATTTAAGGCGAAAACGACCTTAATTCAACCGCTTATGGCCCATTAAAAGACATAAACGCGCTACGATTTTCCTCTTCCCGTAGGAGATGTGCGTTGATGTCTTTTCTTTGACCGCCAACGGCCAAAAGTAGGTTGTCAATATTTTGGTATGTGACGTCACGAAAGTTATGATATTATTTTATTTTTATTCTTTTAGGAAAACTACACCTTATATGGAATGCTAATGGATATTTGTAAGTAAGTTAATGTAAGCTTTTTAAAGTTTCCGCATATGGGTAATAAAGTGCACTATCATCGTTGCATTATCAGAATAAAATTACAAGTAAAAGTCTCGAGGAATTAATCGCAGTGCCCATTTCAACATGATGATGGGTGATAATTGATAAATTGATAAATTGATAAATTTTTATTTATTTCACAAAAAACACAGTGACACTTATTCTTAATAATAATATATGTGATCTCTTATGATCTAAAGATCTTATCTAATTTAATTTAACTTACATTAACTTAAGTTACCACTTCTCGAATAACGAGCTCCTGTCCCAGTACTAGTTGAGAACTGTGTTACAGGGTACAGGGCCTTCCCGTTTAAGGGCTTTTATAATATAACTGTATGGATAGGTATATGATCTATGTGATGTATCATGAAATAAAAGTGTGGAATAAAAAAAAAAAATGTAGTAAAATACATATAAACGTAAATACATAAAAATATATAAATATATATTTATAATTACAAATAAAATATTAATGTCTACTTTGGAGCTATAATAAATTGTTCTGTGGCTTGATATGTTAATTTTTGTAGCCATACTTGGACTAGCTGTTTTACTTTATGTCTACATAACGGGTAAATACCAAGAATCTTATTAATCTTATTATACAAACGCGGGCCCATTATTTTAAAGTGTCGACTCGCGAGTTCAGTTCTATATGATTTGAATTTACATACTGGGTCTTTCCTACGTTTTGTGTTTTGGCAGCCTACAGGAACGTAATGCAAAGACCCATGCTGGCGCAGAATGGTGTTCAGAACATAGAGCTGTCTCACTGTCAGAACTTCAGATTCCTTATAGAGATCTGTTGTTGGGTATAGTTTTGGTCTCTTATGCAGTACTTTTAAGACAGCTCTTTGAGCCCTTTCCAGTCTAAGCATAGAGGTCACAAAACTGCCACCCCACACACAAATGCAATATGTTAAGATGGATTGAGCCAGAGAGCTGTAAACAGTCTTAAGAGTTCGTAAGTCAGCCGAAGATCTGAGCTTTTTGAAGGAAAACATTAATTTACGAACTCTTGCAGAGACGCTATTAATATGTGTTTGCCAGTTCAGAATATTGTCAATGTAAACACCCAAATATTTAACGCATGAGACTCTTTCAAGAATCAAACATTTGCAATTCAGATTATCGTCTGATGAACACTGGTGAGCTTTAATTATAAAAGACTCATCTGGTTGTGCGGGTGCACAGGTAGAGAAAGTTATTATTTTAGTTTTATTTAAGTTAAGCGTCAGCAAATTTAGGTTTAACCAAGACGTAACTTGTTTTAGAGCACCCTCTGCATTTTTTAAAGCAGAATCCCAGGATTTGCCTTCAACCAAAAGTGCAGTGTCATCTGCATAAGTTAATATTTTACAATTAGGGATTTGGAGTTGACATAAGTCGTTAACATAAATTAAAAAAAGTGTCGGGCCCAATACACTACCCTGCGGCACTCCGAAAGAGCCCAATTTTACATCATCACTTGAAAAAGAGTCAATTTTTACACTTTGACTACGATTTGTCAAATAATTTTTAAAAATATCTAAGGTGGGCCCTCTTACTCCAATGTTTTCCATCTTTTGTAAGAGCAGGGGAATATAGACCGTGTCGAAGGCTTTTGATAAATCTAGGAATATGCCGACTGTTTTGATTTTATTTTCTAAATTTGTCACTATTTTATCAGTGAGTTCCATGACTGCGTCTTCTGTTGACTTTGATTTCCTGAATCCAAACTGGTTTATCGCAAGTATGTTGTGTTTTTCAAGATAGCTTAACAGTCTTTTATTTAAGATTATTTCAAAAATTTTTGAAAGTGTAGTTAGCACTGATATTGGCCTATAATTAGTGACACTGTTTTTGTCCCCGCTCTTAAAAATCGGATGTACGAGAGCTTTTTTGAATGCATCAGGGAAAACACCGTCGGAGAGACATATGTTCAAAATATGTCTTAAAGGTGGTACAAGAGAAGATCGTGATTGCTTAATAATAGAACTCGAGATGCCATCACAGCCTACTGCGCAATCGTTTCGTAATTTTAGTATAACACTATTTAACTCCTCTTCATCGACATATAGCAATCCCATTGAGTTACTTACTTGATATGTGACTTGAGAGGCTGGAAGTTTAATTTCAGAATTATAGTCGTCCTGATGTTTGATTTTCAATGCAAGTTCCTTTCCTACATTAGCTAAGAAATGATTAACCAGATCAATAGATTCCTTTTCTGTACTTTTAAGTTTTAATAATTCTTTAACTGGCATATAGTCAGTATTTATATTAATTATCTCTTTTATGATTTTCCAAGTCTTTTTGGGATTTTTCTTCGCTTTGTCAAATTCAGCTTTCTCATAATTACATTTCAATTTCTTTAAGAGATTATTACAAAAGTTACGGTAACGTTTGTAGGTAACCTGTATAATCATATTTAATGGGAATTTACGACTTTGTAAGTGTAATTTGTCGCGTACTTTCATGCACCTTAGTAAACCAGGAGTAATCCATGGTTTCCTAATTCGACCTTTGCAAGGAGTTTTCACGGTTATGGTGTATGTTTTTATAATAGTCCTTATTATATTTATAAAAGTATTAGTAGCTAGATTGGGGTCGTAGCAGTTAAGAATATCACGAAAGTCAAAAGTTTTGATTTCTGCAACTATGGCAGCTATATCCGCACGTTCTTTGACAGTCTTGATATTATTATTAAAAGAAGGTACTTTAGTCAGCTCCACTTGTAACAGAATAGGAGCATGATCAGTTATCAACGAGTCAAAAACGACGGTGTTTGTATTTTTATTACTTCTGAGGATAACATGATCCAAGCAACTTTTAAGTCTTGTCTGATAAAAGTGGGCGGGAAGAAGACCATGATATGCACAGACGTTTAGATAGTTTTCGGAAATATCATTATAGTTTCCCGGTAAAATGTTGATATTGACATCACCAATAATGGCAACTGTACTAAACGAAGAAAGTGTAGTCAGAATCCCGTCCAGGCCATTCATAAAGCTATCAGTGCTTTTGAAAGAAGGAGATCTATAAATAGCAACGACGGCAATATCTTGACCACATTTGACTACCAAACAATTTGCACCACTACAATCAGGCTCAAATATAGTTAGATTCAGTTCCTGACGAAAATATATGACTACACCGTCGTTCTGGTTTCTGAATCCTGATTTAAGTGATTTGTAAGAGGGGAGCATTGGTAGTGCATTTACAACTTTGCTTAGCCAACATTCAGTGAGAACTATTACATCGCATTGAAAGTCCAGGCGCTGTAAGTACACCCGAAAAGCATCGAAGTTACAATTGATGCTGCGTATGTTTACGTGTAGGACAGATATATGCTTACGTTGGTTACTTAACTCGCACATATGCGCGGACCACTCTTCTGGTGAAACCATATGTGACCTAGATACTTCCAATGTTTCCAAATCATTATTAATACAAATTATATCATCCATAAACAAATCGATAATTAATGTTTGGGGTCCAGATTTCATTGCAAAAATCAAAGAATGGCTTAGAGTCTTTAGTGAGTGTAGCCGTTTGCTGGTTCGACACAGCATTCCTGGCGTGAATTTGTGTACCTGACTTTTTTACGTACGCTGTATCGATATTTAAATGACAAATATAAGTTATGAGTAGTAAGTGTTCGACATAAAACTTAAATATAAAGTAAACTATACAAAAATAAAGAGAAAAACCAACAATATATATAAACAAGTAATGATAGGAGTTCATGCATAGTCCATGATTAGACATTTTTGCAAAATAGATCAGTCAGGACTGCACCGTGATTTTCTGGATATCAGCCTCTGAAGTGATGCGTAGTGAGACTACTCCTTCTTTTTTGCGCAGGTAGACTTGACCATGCGCAACCCAGCAAAAAGCATATCCGTTTGACTTAGCAAAATCACGGGCCAGCGAAAACAGACGTTTGGACTTAACGGACAGGCTCTCCGAAACGAAGATCGGTCTCACAGGGCCTTCGATTTTTATATCTTGGGAATTGAGCTTATTGTCTTTACGCTCTCTGTTGTGCGCTCTGATCGTTTTGAGAACCTTCTCTTTTTTAATTGTAGAAGAAAAGTCCACAATAATTGGCTTGTTGGTAGGTATTTTACTGTTTGTTCGAAAGACATCCCGTATATCGCCTGCTTCGATTGGCTCATTTATTACCTTTCCGATACTGACGATGTATTTTGTAAGGTCTTCTTTTGTTTCCGTTCTTTGGACTGGAATGTTTCTGATTTCTAACCCACTAGAACGTGAATTTTTTTCCAAAGTAGTTACTTTTTCTTCCAACATCTGTATGTATGCCTTATTCTCCCTTTTTTCGTCTCGGAATTTTTTCACCTGATCCTTCAAGTCTTCGTATTCTTTAGAGAGAAACTCAACCGAGCTCAGCGACTGTTTAAGTTCATTTTGTAGATCAGTGAGTTTGAGCTGCAAAGCATTGTGTTTACCTTCCTGTTGTTTTTTATATTTCTCGAACATATTTTTCAGTTCCTTTACTTCATCGCTACTTGGGCTCTTCACTAAGTCGTGCTTCCGCTTAAATGAAGAAGGGGTATTGGGTTTTTCACCGTAATTGTCACTTGAGTCTGACATAGCTTGTCGTTCAGAAGAGCGTGCCGTCCTCTTGACAGGCGGAGATCTTTTCAGTGGCATAATGTAATATTCAGAAAAATAATCGAACAAGCAAACGCACAAATACAAATATAGCTATCAGAGTCACCGGGGCACCCAACGTAAACGTTTGCGAGAGCTCAACTTCAATGGTCACCTATCGACGTTTCCATACAAAACTGTCTTCCGTCCAGATAAGCGAGACCCCCGAGTTGAGGTTGCAGTCCGGTATTGTTTGTGATATAAAGAGTGTTTAAAACTCACTAATGTAGTAGATGTAGGGCTGCTGTCAGTTGCGCCTCACTATATCGTTGTGTGTGTGTGGAGCACCGCCCCGCCGCGCCGCGCCGCGTACCCGTCAGCCGTCTTGGTATTTATTTACTCCTGGTACTTTAAAACTATATTACGTGAATTTTACTGTTTTTTAAATTAAATTAAATACAATTAAATACAGCAAGCACTTCTTAAACACGTCTGCGCTGCTCAGAGATCCGGAGGGAAGGGGATGTGATAATGTAATTGATCCATCCACAAATAAACAAATGGGTGTGTTCCCTCTAAATTGTATATATTAATTTTGTAAGTATTTTATGTATAGGTATATATAATTTTAATTTAATGTAATTTGGAACTATGACCTACATTTGATATAAACGAATTATTATTGTAAGGACCATGTCTATTGACACTCTATTTAATCGCCTGTCGATCAGTCGGATATAGTTACTCTAGACGTCAAGTTCTACTTGAATGAATAAATAAAAGTTTCAAAATTTTTTTTACCAAAAAATGGAACCGACTTCAACACTCAAAAGTATGAAATAACTTGTTGAAGTCGGTACTATGATAGTTCAAAAGTAACTGATATCAAAATATTGTGCTCATGGTACCGACTTAGACAAGTTATTTCATACTTTTGTGTGTTGAAGTCGGTTCCATTTTTTGGTAAACAATTTTTTTTCACTCTTTTTAGTGACCCTTGTCTTGACTCATGGGATCAATTGTCATTGTGGTGTAGGTATATTCACCGATGTCTTCACCCGCTACTATAATATCGTGTAGTATAAGCACGAATTTTTCAGTTTTTGACTTGTAACTCAAAAAGTGCTCTTCCGATTTTGATGAAATTTAAATGGGACCACACGGAAAGCACCAGCTTTTAAATAAAAATGAAGAAATAGATAGAAAAGAACGACCAAAATCGGTTCACCCAGTCGGCAGTTATGCGGTAACAAACACACAAAAAAAAACATACGGGTCGTATTGAGAACCTCCGCATTTTTTGAAGTCGGTTAAAAAATTACTATCTAGGCCTATCGAGTATCGTTTCTTGTCGACCTATTTAGCGATGATATGTGCCCTATCCATACAAACCTTATTCATCAACAAAACAATACACAATAAAGTATTGTATACAAGAATATACAGCTTAACACATGTAGAATTCGTGAAGTTATTTATTTCATTAGACAATGGCTGGAAAATTAGCAGGACAGTTACAGATTGAAAAAGGTTTGAACTTTCAAGAATATCATTGTTCTGATAATAGTATGTAAATAATATATTAGGTCAATTTGAACTGTCTTTAATTACAAAACTCAGCTCAAACTGCGCATGTGAATGTCCGTACTGTTCAAAACCCGTTGCAAATCTACGTCAGGTATTGATGCCAAATCGTTTCTTTTTGCCAAAGCCCGACCAGCGAAAAACCACATTAAATAAAAAATAGACCTTATCGCTTTGAAATACAATATTTATTGCAAGCCCCAGAAATAAGTACTTACTACTCTGCATATTCCAGGGCCCATGATAAGTAAAAATTAAATACGATGAGAAAAAAAGCTCGGACATAATTCTGCGTTCTCGAACCCGTTGATTGCTGTATTTGAACAATAATTGTATTCGTTATAGCATTCAATGCAAAGAATACAACCAATGCTCATTAAATTATGAACTATCATTGTACAGAATAGAGTTTAAAATAATATGTTACTTACTTAGAAGCTGCAGATCGTTTTCACCGAAACTTGATCTCGATGTAGACCGTGACCGACATTGAACTTGAATGGCTGGTGGCCAATTATTATTAATACAAGGCGACATTTATTGTTAGTACTCTTCGATTATATGTACCATGTTATTAATGATACTTTATTTTTTAAATGTAAACATGGCCTGAATCAGCAGATTTTCAATTGACCTACCTATGGATGCGATTCGCAAATGCCCATGGAACTCAATGGCAAAATAGTGAGATCTGTTGTAATTGAATGGATCTGACTATTCGACAGCAAAAGAGGTCGATGAAAGAAATTTGCATGTGCCAAAAATGCAAATGTTGTGATGGATGTGATTCGAATGAACAAGGTAAGCAATGATTGTACCAGAGGAAGCTTGAAAGTGGCAGCAGTAAATGAGAAGTTGAAAGGCAAAATAATGACAACACTGGGGATTAATTGAATAAAAAAATGTGTTTATGAATGGTGTGAACACTGAGGTGACTATAACAGATTAGAAGAGGAAAACATGTGGCGACCTCACCGAGCGTGGGATAAGGATAGAAGATAAAGAAGATGATTTACTTAGATACGCTTGAAAGAGTCATACTCAATCAAGTTTCAATTGTACAAAATATCTACAACTACGAACCGTATTTGCTTATATCTCTGTATCCATTATGTAAAACTATTTTTATAGTAATTGCTTCTAATGCGTTGTCATAAAAGAAGAAATGAAAAAGAAATAAGAGACGGACAGAGGCGGAAATATAGTTTATTTTACACAATTTAGAGACAGTAATTAAATTAACATTGGTATTTAAAATTATATATATTGCAACACAATGTTGCTAAAAGCATATATAACAAAAACCTATAGATATATTATTATACTAGCAAACCTGGTTAGAGTTGTTATGTCATAAATTATTGAAATATAATGTTGACACGAGACTTCATTTAAATTACTTCACGCCAATGAAACGAAGATTAAATTATTTAGATATTTGTTAATACAAAAATACTAGAAATTAGAGGTGGGGGTAGGAGGGTGAAAAATACGTTATGACCTATTCTCAAGCCTATCAAATGCATACACGAAAAATTTCATAAAACAGGTAATCCGTTTCGGAGGAGTTTGATAACAAACACTGACACGAGATCTTTATATATTATTTATATATTATACATTTCACATTATTTGAATAATTTATATGAATGCAGAATGCCACTTTCAACCGCTCAAAAACAAAGCCTTGTACAGGATGAATTTCGATACGACGATATCCAAAGAATGAAGAACCACAGGAAGCCCATTGTCCTGAGGAATGTCGATCGAAAATGTCCTAATTTACAACTGTGCGTGAGCGGCATCGTAGACAGTTTTTATTTACATCGAATACTTTCACTTATGTAGTAACAGTTATTTAATCTGTGGCGCAAGTCGCGACGCGACGAACACGCCAGGTCAAGATTTGCTATCTTTTGTTGAGCTTCGTGGAACAAGTCCCAGTTTGACCAATAAAACCACAACAGAATCAAAAAATTGGTTGTCTGTAAAGTCGGTTTACGGACGATAGATTTACGTGATAACGTCATAATCATTTATGACTTTGACTTTGACTTCGACTTCGACTTTGACTTTGACTTTGCCTTTGACTTTGACTTTGACTTTGATTATTTTATGTAATACAAAACTCAGGTGGAACGTTACGCGGAACGTTACGCGGAACGTTACTATTTTTCATGAGTGTTGCTGGTATTCATCAATTTATAAAACGTTATCACGTCAAAACGTGAAAGTTTGTATATATGTTTGTTACTTCTTCACGTCTACTCTGGAAATTCTGATAAAGCAAATCTGAAACAATCCGTTGATCTTCGAAATACATAGTATTTATCCTATACGCAAGCATGTTTCTTACCTCTCCAAGGTCAAATAGCTATACCGATTTGGATGAAATTTGGTATGGTCAAGCTTATACCCTGGATTAACACATAGGTTTATTTTCATCATCGTTTATCATCACCACGCGGGTACAACCGCGGGGCGCAGCTAGTATATAATATATTTAAATAAAAATCTTGTTTGTGTCTGACAGATTCAATGTTATTGTAAGTATACAAAATATCTGGGAAGCCCTATGACCAAGTACGTTAGTAAATAATTCCATAATCAATAGTGGATAACGTGTGGCAACCCTTTGTCTACCTTTCTGTAGTAGTTCTAAGTATGTATGATGCTACGCGAGATTATCGCAGACTTGTTGCTATAGCGTTCTTCTTATGACGCAATTATAGCGTAAAGGAAAAAAAAAAATTGAATGGTGATAAGTACCTTCCAGCACCCGCCTAGCTAGCTACCACCCTTAAATTTGCCAGCAGTCCTAATGGGTACCTTCTAGGTTTGCGTGCTACATATTAGATCACGTGATCAATTAACATCTGGTGAGACAGTTGTCAAACGCAAGCTTATAATATTGTATGTAATTTGATTTGATGTCGTCCGCGTCGTATCCGACGATGGCGACCCTGGCTATTTTCTGGCATGTGCTCGCATGTGGCTGGCAAACCCAAACTTCGTCTTGAACACCCGGTCACAAGTCGCGCAGCACGTTATATTGCAATGCTGATTTGTTGAGCCAAATATGTGCCAGCATTTTGGTCACAAAAATGAATCACCCTAATAACACTCAAAATGCTGGCACATATTTGGCTCAACGAATCAGCATTGCAATTCACAGTATAGGTTGATGATGATTTTACCGTTAACTACGTCGCTGACTGCCCAGTGAGATGGTGGTCAATCGCTAGTTTTATAGAAAAAAACATCCAGCAGGCATGATCCTTCGCAGACCATTCCATCGCTTAACATCAGGTTAGATAGCAGTCAAATGCCGACATGTATGAATTAAAAATGTATAAGAGACGAATCTCCCTAATAATACTCAACATTTGTGGGGCAAATATGAATTATTATTTTACACGTCTCTGTCCATATTTCAAAATGTATATTGTATATGCGTTTTATATCATTGTATGTATGTAAAAGGTCTTTGACAGAAACTACAAAGTTTGCATGAATTTTAAAGACACAGGCGTCTTGTACGGCGACATTCCTTCTACATAATTAACCTGCCTAGCAAGAATGATACGACCATTATTCCTAGACCCACGGTTCCTCAGAAATTCTATGTAACATCAACTTTCCATGAATGGTAATTGGTAGGTGATAAATGTAGCAGAAACATGGTGGTGACGGACAAGCCTAAATAGCTGCGGTTGTGTTCAGAGTTATGTGGTTTAATTGTTTACAAAAGAACAGTCAGATAATAACATTAAAAAATGTGTTACTTTGGCGAGATTTTTTATTCGTAGCTAAGAAAAAAGTTTAATTCGGATAAATCCATTTGAAATTTGAAATGTGGATATATAGGAGAATGCTAAAAATATCATGGACGGATAGAGTAAAAAATAGAACGGTTTTAGAAAAAATGAGTAAAGATTTAGAATTATTAAAAACTATAAAAACTAGAAAATTGCAATATCTTGGACACATCATGCGAAACGACAAATACAGCCTCTTGCAACTTATAATCCAAGGCAAAATACAAGGCCATAGACCACCTGGCCGCAGACGCACCTCCTGGCTGAAAAATCTGAGAGACTGGTTTGGGTTGAGTACCAGATCCCTATTCCGGGCGGCAGTCTCCAAGGTTAAAATTGCCCTAATGATCGCCGACCTCCGTTAGGGGATGGCACAAGAAGAAGAAGAAATCCATTTTTACCCAACTTCAAAAAAGGAGGTTACTCAATTCGACCGTATTTATGTTTTATGTGTAAAGTGCTTTTTTACCGTTAGAAGTGTTTTCATTTGTCGTAAAAATTGGTTAATGTCTTTATGACGTAAAAACGTAGTTTTTTAATATCACAATTAAACAGTTAGTTTCTTCCCAGCAGATGTTGTCCCCAGGATGTTGTAAACAGTTAGTTATCTTTTTCACTATTGCTTGATTGCTTAGGTCTAGGGACGTTTTTCATTCTATAAATAATAGATAAAAACCATAAAATACGTACTTTATTATATAACTAATTTAATCATGTAGGAAATACTGGCATTCAGTTGAGATCTCAAGGTCTAAAGTTTAAGTTATTTTTTATCTTAGAATCTATGGATCGTATAAGTGTTCATGCTACAATTTAAATAATATCTTACCAAACCTTCTGGAGGCATAGTGAAGGGGTTAAGAGTTCGTTGAGCATCACGACTGTAGAATAGTAAGAAAATAGCAAATCCTCTCTTCTTAATTTCTAGTATTTTAGTAACTTGACCACAACTTTTTATTTACATCAAAAAGTAACCCAACTAAGGACTGCCTTAATAAATTCATAGTTAAGACAACAAAGTTAGAAAGAAATAAAAATTGTTCAATTTCTGATAAATAAGCTTTTGATCCGTAGTGAGACGTGTAGTAGTGAAAATATGCAATCATTAGTCATTATTTTTAATTATTTCTTACGAAAATATGTGGGTATTCAACGGAAATTAATCAGTTAGTTACCTGTTTTAACCGTTGGTTGTCTAAGGTATGAGCCAAAAGACCGGCCCTTAGTTTCGGGTTAAACTCATAGCCTTCGATCAAGCTTGATCGAAGCTCATAGCTTACGATCACTTGTTCAATGAAACAAAAGAAGAAAGTTGAAGCTAGTAAAATTCACAGGCCGGGGAAATAAGGTAAAGGTAAATTTTTGGGGTAAATTTTTTCTTCACCCTTTTCAGTGACCTTTGCAACCTTTGCAGTGAATTGTCATTGTCTATGTCCATCGATTTGTCTACGCAATTTTAATGTCATACACGTATGCGTAGCACTTTTCCGTTATTGGAGAGTAACTAAAAACCGCTTCACTGATTCAATGGGACCACATGAAAAGCACCAGCTGTCAAATATATATCATATATATAACATTAATACATATACCATGTTTACCTTACACTATAATATAACGGCTTAATAGCAATGGCACAGTACAGTAGCTCGTAAAGTGGGCACCTATTATAATTATATAATAAAACAATAGATAGATAGATAGATAATGCTTTATTGTATCACAAACACATTTATACATATTATTACAGTACTTAACAATTAATATAATGAGATAATAGGCGGCCTTTTCGCTGAAAGCGATGTCTACCAGGCAACCGTGAATGAAATAATATTGTAGAACTAATAATTACAGGATGTGTTCAACAAAGTAAGAATTAAAAAGAATTACTTAGCTAATTATAGCATTTGTATGAAATTATACACAAATAAACCTTTTCATATATACATATAAATATATATATAATGTATATGCGCAAACGCAGCCGCTCCACCATCGCGTAGCGTTCTTTGTATGTGTGACGACATCTATAGTTTTTATATTCACAGAAGCTAGCTTCCCAGCAGATGTTGTCCCTAGATTGTTGTAGTGGTATAAATACACATTCCATTCATTAATTATAATATAATATATTTAAAAAAATTAAATCAGTTCGAAACTGGTCGGAGAGTAATTTTCCAGCAAATATCAAGTGAGTCCTAGCCGGTTCTTAGATATATCCTACTAATATTATAAATGCGAAAGTTTGTGAGCATGGATGTATAGATGTTTGTTACTCTTTCACGCAAAAACTACTGAACGGATTTTGATGAAATTTGGAACATAGATAGTTTATACCCTGGATTAACACGTAGGTTTATTTTCATCATCATCATCACCATTTTTCATCACCGGACCATAAAACGAATTTGGGTGAAATTTTGTAAGTAGATACTTTAGATCCGGAAATAACACATATGCTACTTTCATCAACATCATCATCATCAAACATCACCACGACGGATTTGGATGAATATGAAATACAGATAGCTAATATCCTAGATTAACATATAGGCTTATTTTCATCGTCAACATCATCACCGTTTTTCATCACCACGCGGGTAAAACGGATTTGGATAAAATTTGGTATGTAGTAGATACTTCAGGTCCGGGAATAACACATAGGCTATTTTTCATCATCATCATCATCATCATAATCATCATCAATCATCACAACGCGGGTGAAACCGCGGGGCGCAGCTAGTATAATATAAATAAAGAAATAATATCATATTATACACACGTAATACAGGTGCCATAAGTAATTACATAATATTTTACCAACAAATTGTTTACATAAGAAAAACACATAACACACCGTACTGCCAAGGAATGGAACTCGTTGCCCGAGTCTGTGTTTCCCTATAGGTACAATCCTGGAGTCTTCAAGTTGCGAGTGAATAAGTGTACCTTCTAGGTTTGCGTGCTAAATCCTAGACAACGTCATCACTTAACATCAGGTGAGACAGTTGTCAAACGCAAACTTATAATATGTAAAAAAAAAACAGTTCTTCACGAAATAAATGACTCAATAGTTAGATTCGAAATTAAAATCGTGATTTCCAAAGCTTTCACGTTAAAACGACCTACGTGCGACGCGCAGTCTTTACTTGAATTGCATATAAAATTGTCAGCATTGACATATCAGCGGACAATGTTGTGATTTGACTTTTCCTTAGAGATAACGTGAGGATTACAAATGCACTTAATATTTTTTTTTATTTACTTATATTCTGGATTTGATCTCGCATTGAGTTGTTGCTACGTATCTGGAACCCGCTTTAGGGTGGTGTCTGGAACCTTCCGTTCTGTAATTAATATATTATTTATCAAAGCAATTTATTTAGTTGCGCCCCGCGGTTTCATCCGCATGGATGAGGCAGCGGTACGGTTTTCCCGCTATGTCAATTATCCCACGGGAACCATACTTTTTCCGAAATAAAACTAGTCTATGTGTTAATCCAGAGTCTAAACTATCTTCATACTAAATTTCATAGGAATCGGTACAGCCGTTTGAGCGTGAAGAAGTAACAAACATACACACATGCACACAAACTTTCGCATTTATAATATTAGTAGGATAATGAAACAATTACACTTATAAAACAATTTCTTAGTACCATACCTGTTTAAAGAGGTGCTTTAGGACGAAAAAAATATGACACCAACAATCTCAATTTCCGTCAAACCTCGCCACCACACAAAAATCACTCCTTCATTCATATTTTTCACAGTCAGTATTCCGATTGCGCCTTATGTCTTACACATTAACAGTACGTGAAGACAATGGGCGTATTGGCGTTCATCAATTTTTATAAGAATAAGAATAACTTTATTTCAACAGTCACAAAGGTATTAATATAATAACAATCTTAAAGTAAGTACTGTTACCCAAGTTGGTAACACTAAGTCGTGGTTTGGATTCTGGTCTCCACACTAGGATTTCCTGTGTTGTGGAGAACAGTTTCACACAAACATAGATAATGCCAAGTGCGTTACAAGTGGTGTGTTGACTTATTACAAAATAGCTTGAGACTGTGTTGAACGGAGTACACAGTGTATTAAGTAGCAGTAGTGTAGCTTACAATTATTATTAACATAGTACATCGTTGTGATAAAAAAAACAATTTCCTAAAAGTATATAAGCGAGTGAACAGTTATATTTACACTTAAACTAATATAAAAGTAAACTTACTTAAATAGAACAGAGTGTTTGTTGTACGTATTATATAACTATACGTACATTAAATGTGTTTTTCACTCATAATCAATTTTTGTGCACGCATAGAATATATAAATATCAAATATCATCGTTTTCACGGAAAATGTTCTGTATGCACAGAACAAATAAACTAATCTTTTTTATCTTAATTGCTTGCTCATCTGTATGTCGGTCAAGGCTTTCAAGTTAACATCATGTGATTATCAGATTAATAGCATGGAATTTTGTGTGCCATGGACCAGGTCAGAAATGGTGTTTTATGCAAGGTGAAAGTTTTCTAATAACATTTTACAATATATCCAAAAGCGACAGTGATCGTTTGCCATCAGGCAGCCCGAATACTTGTTATATTTATTATAAAAATATACCAAAAAATGGAACCGACATCAAAACTTCAAGTGTGAAATAACTTGTTGAATGATACATAGTTCAAAAGTAAATATTATCAAAATATTGTGCGCACGGTCGGTACCGACTTCGGCGAGCTATTTCACACTTTAGAGTGTCGAAGTCGGTTCCATTATTAGTTAAAAAAATTTTTTACAATTTTCAGTGCCTTTCACCTTTCCTAATCACGGGATCTTTTCTTATCATGTATGTTCACCGATTTCTTCACCCTCAATTAGGAAGTCGTCCAAGTAGACTTAATAATTTTCAGTTATTTTAGTGTAATCCAAAAACCGCTTAACCGAGATTGATTTAAAAGGAACCACACGGAAAGCAGCTTTCAAATAAAAAAAGAGTTATCAAAATCGGTTCACCCAGTCGCTCTGACGTAAAAAGTTCTGAGGTGACAAACATTTAAAAAAAACTCGTCCCTTTTTTAAAGTCGGTTAAAAAAGTTTGGTAAGGTGTTATATTTTTCATTTGTTTATAAACACTCGTTGCAGTTGCTGTTTTCTTTGAATAAAATTTCCATTGCAATGTTGGGAAGACTATTGTTATCGAAAACACTTTCTCAATCCGCGGGTTCTAGAAATCGCTTTCGTCTTTCATTATCGATCTGGATGTAAGTATACATAGAATGTATCTATATATACACGTGTACGTGACAAACGAGTTTGGTATGTACGTGACGAGTGTACACGTATGAAAGTTTTACATTTGTATATTGGTATTGCAATGGGAATACCAAATTAATTCAAACACGTCTGACACTTGGCTGTTCTTGAAAGAAAGTGTGTTATGAAACTGTGTTTGAAAAAACTCAAACGCTTGCCTATACTCAATAAAAAAACACATAATATATTTTTTTATTAAGATTTATTTTAATATTTCTTATTATTGAGGCAAGCATTACACGTAGAAATATTTTTTAGTTCAGCGTTTATAGCCTAACTGGTATTACATATTGTATGCATGAGCTGTTTGCAGGACCAACAGAAATATTATTCTTTTAGTTGTAGGTAGTTTAATAATTATGTAAAATGGTAAAATGTGAAATGGTTGTCTACAACTGCATAGAAAGGAATATAGGTAAAGTATTATTTCAAAAACGACAGACCACCTGAGAACAGACGGATGGCAATGCGACATCCATATATGGTAGACGTTTCAACTTGTCGCACGAAGCGTTTTGCTTCCACATTCATAGTTCCTACAGCTAATGTGTGGAATTCATTGCCTAAATCTGTGTTTCCGTATAAATAAAATCTAGGTATCTTCAAGTCACGAGCGATGGTACCTTCTAGGCAGGCGTGCTCCATTGTAGATCGCATCATCACTTAACATCAGATGAGATAGTAGTCAAAAGCTTATTATATAAATATTCAAATACCCAACAAAAAAATATTTATAAATAATGTCGATGAGTGTCCAATTGTGTAATAAGTTACGGTTTTCAATGTCATGCCTTCTCATGATAATATGCCACATAATATACCAATAACGATTACAATTTTATCATGTCTTTCGAAGGGTCAACTTTCAATCGCGTACAATAAGAATTCGGTCCCACAACACCATTACCACTGTATTTTTTGTAACATTCCAAAAAGCAACAATATAATGGATGTGACGTAGTTGTTTAGCCCAATGACGAGTTCGCGGCAGGTAACACACGGCTGAGACACAGATGGCTTGATAGTTAGTACATGCTTCACCGTGACCTGCCACCTGTCGGTCATAGAGTCATGGGTGAATGAAACGCGGCAGCTACCCGCCTGTATTGTTGGCGCTGGGTGATTCTATGACGTTTTGGATTGTTTTATATATGTACGTTCTAACCTACACAGTATAACGAAGGTCGACCGCAAAGTTCTGTTGTGGAAATATAGGAAAAATAAACTGTTTTAAACTTGGTCACGAGACTTCTCGAGTCTTCTCATGAGCTTGATAAATGTAAATTGATCAAGGCGACGTTAGTCGAAATTATATGAAGTGATAGGTATTTAAAGGAGCGCGTATATAGAGCCAATAGTCTAATTGAATTTCGAATTGAACTCGATTCACGAAACATTCACGTTATACATCTACGCAAACAAACTACGTGAAACGTAGTGGTTCAAATTTATTGAAGTGAAAACTTTTTTAGGTGCGTTGAACACTTTTTGGGTGAACAAAAATCATGGAACTCATGTCATCGTCACTGAACGCTTTCCATGAGCTTTATGTATACTGTGTATATACTTATACAGTGTACTTTTTGGGTGAACAAAAAGCGTGAAACTCGCGTCATCGTCACCGCACGCTTTTCATGTTAGCATAAGAAACCATGTAGTGTCTACATCTATCGGCAGTCTCCAAGGACTGCCCCGCATTTTTTTTATACTCATTATTATTAGAACACTACCGATTATACTATTTATATATATAAATTCTTTTGAATGCCAAATAACAACTCAATAAAATTAAAGATAAACATGTTATTCAAGCTCAATTCTATCAAGCCGTTTACACTACAGTGTGCCAGAGAATACATATATTACACTAATATCAGGTGAGACAGTTGTCAAACGCAAACTTATAATATGTAAAAAAAAAAAAAAAAAACTTATATAATACATTAATTACATTATTACACTCGAAAATCTGATCTGGAGACGGGGTTGGGTAACAAGTAATTTAAACGGTTTATAGAGTTATTGAAATAATAATACTTACTTGTATAGTTGAACAATTAGCTAATAGACACGTGTAATTGGTGATGTTTTTCATTTATATTATATATAATATATTTTTACAATACTACCCAGCACCTCAAAATAGCAAAGCCATTTTAGTGTTATCACTAACCTTTTCACTACCTCTACCAATGAATGTGTGGCACTCTTGAGGATGTTTACCATATTCTCGTGGAATGTTCTAAACACGCCCGAGAAAGACAAAATTTGTTAAATAGTTGTAAGATAAATAGATTAGACGTAGGTTTATTTATTAATGTTTTAGCTTCGCCTGCGTGCGATGCGGCAAAGGCTTTATTTAACATATTTAAGAAATAATTAAGTTTTTATTTGTGTATAAGTTTAGGGTACGATGGGGCTGGCATACCATGTTGGGAAAAGCCCCAAAATATATAGTAATTAAAAAACAAAAATTAAAAAAAATACCTCTACCAAAAATAATTCTTAGAAAAGCATTATCGGAACGCATCGTCAAACCGTTCCGATAACCCGGTAATCGTTATAGGTTTTATACACATACTACGTAGTACATGTATACTCGTGTATATATATGTATATATATGAATCTATCAATCGCAGAACTAATTACATTTCGTGTAAGTAAGTAAGTAAGTGCAATTAAAACCAAATTATTGTTTAGGATACATCCAAGTGTTGACATCGTAGCGTGTACACGAAAGCCGTGTTCACAGGCGTCAGTTGACGGAAAGGTGCGTCACCGTCCCAGGGTGTGTTTCAAATTGAGCTTTGAGCGCTTTGAGCACAGAGAGCGTGCCTTAAGTCATTCCAAAATGCACTGACAGGTGCACACGAAATGTATATGACGTCATCCATGACGTCATCATCCTGTGCTTAGAACGGTCACGAGTACGACGTAGAGCAATGTGAGCGCTGTCAAACACATAGATAAATAACTAGGCACTGAAGTCAAACATCTGACTCATTATGAGAATCTGTCGAAAAATTGGTAGTTCGTCCACAAAAAATTAAAAACGTAATTTTATATATCAGAAAAAAATGACCTATTTAATGCCCATGAAGTACGGAAGAGAATGATTTAATAAGAATTTAATGGGAACTTACATTTAAAGAATTCGCGCGCATTCACACACAAAAAGCCGTTCCGATTTGCTTACCAACGTCAGCACTGTCAGTACTAAATTCATCTCGGAACTGGCAAATCCTTACGTACGAACGTGTGCACTGTGAGCCCAAATTGAAACGCAGCCCCAGTCGTGAGCGCGGCTTGTGGGCAGTCGGTGATACTTGGCGTTTCCTGTCACTGCTATTCGGAAGTGCGTTCGATGATGCGTAGGAATCCGTTCGCCTGCCCCCTCGTGCGATATGTCGTAATAGTTGTGCCGTTGTTAAATTAGAAAAGTATGTCCCACTAATATTATAAACTAGTAGCGCTCTGCGGTTTTACCCGCATGGATTACGGTTTTCCCGCTACATCAATTATTCCACAGGACTCATACATTTTACCGGGATAAAATATAGCCTATGCGCTTTTCCAGACTATATTAAATCTCTGTGCCAATTTTCATCCAGATCCGTGTAACCGTTCTGGCGTGATTGTGTAACACACATCCATCCATCCATCCATCCAAACTTTGACATTTATAATATTATAGTGGGAGTGGGATATGAAAGTTGGTTTGTTTGTTACTCAATCATGCTCAAACGGCTGGACGGATTTGGATGAAATTTGGTATGTAGATACTTCAGGTCCCGGAATAACACATAGGCCACTTTTAATCATCATCACCACGGAGGTAAAAACGCGGGGCATTGCTAGTTACTTCATCAATCGGGCAAATGTCTATCAGACAGCAACCGCAAACAGTAACTTCAATTATATTGACGCAAATCCCAGTCACAATTTGAGATAATTCAATTAGCATAGAATTCGCTGTTGGAACTGCGTGTGAATGTAATATTATTTAACCATAAAACTTATGTCTGTACAGAAGTTGATAGTAACTGATTGAATTATATTTTCATCATCATCATTATCATGTCAGCCTCAAGACGTAAACTGCTGGACATACGCCTCCGCTAGAACCGGTTTACATTCGATCTTGGTCAGGTCGTCCTCACCCTGTCGGCAGACGTCTTATGCTGCGATTTCCTGCCCATGGTTTCCAGAACAAAACTTTCGACCAGATCGGCCACCAGTTCTATACACTATTTGTCCTGCCCACAGCCATTTCAATTTGCAAATCCACTGCGCTGTGTCGGTGACTTTAGTTCTTTAGCCATTCATATCTATTTAATTAATTCTGTATTTTATTAATAGATCTTTGTCTTCTCTTCTTGTCCTTATCCCACACTTGGTGGGGTCGGAACAACATGTTTTTCTCTTCTATTCTCTTCTATCATTAATCATCTCAGTGACCACACCTTTCATAAGCAAATATCCTCCATCACACATCCATGCCTTCTTAGGTTATAATCCTACTAATAGTATAACCTCCAAAGTGTGTATGGATGTTTGTCACTCTTCTACGCTGAAATGGATAAACGGATGTAAATGAAATTTGGAATAAAGATAGCTTATACCCTGGAATAACATATAGGCTTCCTTTTACCCTGAAAATAGTGACAGTTTCTGTGAGATGAAGGGAAGACCCAAAAATCGTCAATACCAAGTACTATTTCACCGCGGGGCGCAGTTAGTATGATATATAATTTAGAAACATGGACAACCCTACACCGGTCTGAATAAAAAAAAATCCACGGATGTCTACTTAACGTACTTTTGTGGTTGTACTGTCGTGAGTAGTTTATGCGAAGCGCTAAGTAGGCCGGCCTATGTAACTGGCCGGCGGCAATCGCGTAATCGATGCTCAATACCACTTATTGTTTAATGTGTAATGTCGACATTATTGCACTCGTGCTACCACGGAGCAATGAGTATACGTTAAACAATTAGGGAAACGATTTGATCATCATCTTGAGTTGTTATTGAAACGTCTAATACGCGTGTGACCGCGTCTTTTGAGTCGGCCAATATGTGTATCGCTAGTGTACCCGAGATATTAGCTTTTTTTTTGTTTTTTTTTTCGCACTCTGACCCCCGCACTAGGATTCCCTGTATCGCGGGAGGCATGGACACACACAATCACAGCACACAAACATCCAGGACAAACATCTACACTCATCGCACAAATGTTTGCCCCTGCCGGGATTCGAATCCACCCTGGGTTTGAAGACACAGTAGCCATGTCACTGACACTAACCACTGCGCCACGGCGACCGTCCGAGTTTTACATATGCGACGTGGTTTTGACACGTTATGAATGTATAAAACACGGCAATTACTCACGTAATAAGTCAGAGTGTTCCGACTATAGTTTCAACCACATTCGGTGGTCTCTTTCAAGGAGAATACGGGGCGCTCGTGGTCGCGGTCGCGGTTCACCTAAACTATAGTCGGAACACTCTGACTTATTACGAGAGTAATTCCCGTCTTTTTTGCATTCATAATTTGCATAAGTGATTAAGTAAATTTGAAGCGAGCCTTAAAACAAATAAATTGTCATCCAAATTTCCAGAGCTGTTTTGGCAATGTCCACTGGACAATGGATATGAATAAGAATTGGTAGGTTTAGGATTTATTCACGATTTTATTGACATTTCAGTTAAATATAATGTTCAAGATACCTCTTTCATCATTTTCTTTCATTCATCTTTTAACCATTCTCGGCTAATTATAAATCTAAATATAGCATGCTCATCAACGTTATCTGTATTTGCAACCAGATACCAGATATCACTGTGAAATGTAAGCGTGTAAGCTGTATAGCACTAAAACCGTCGGCATATTTGAATGCTCGCTCGTTCGTATCTGCATAATTATATGCATATCATTTTCATATTAACGTGTCGCTAATTAAGTACTTAATTTAATAAGTTATTGTTTGTATTCTTCCGCTAATTTAATATTTGTTCAAACGGTAAAGTATTGAGCATTTACTTTGTAGAATTGCCCTACATCGTTTGATAGAATTATTTTGTTTTATTGTATGTATGTTATGTAATATGTTCAATCTACAACATTAGCAGTATCTGTATCCAAAGTTAACCCTTGCGATCTTGGCCGATCAACCGGTTTGAGCAATGTACCGCGATAGGTGACCGCTAGGTACATTTTCAATTGAACGTTTCTGTGCTTCGGGTGGCACTTGTGTTTGTTACCGCATAACTTCCGACTGGGTGAACCGATTTTGATCGTTTATTTGAAAGCTGGTGCTACCCGTGTGGTGCGATTTAAATTTCATCAAAATCGGACGAGCACTTTTTGAGTTAAAAGTCAAAAACTGAAAAATGCGTGCTTATACCTACACGATATTATAGTAGCGGGTGAAGACATCGGTGAACATACCTACACCACAATGACAATTGATCTCATGAGTAAAGGTAACTAAAAAGTGTGAAAAAAAAACCTTTTTTTTTTCTTTTTTTTTACCAAAATATGGAACCGAATTCAACACTCAAAAGTACGAAATAACTTATCGAAGTCGGTACCGTGAGCACAATATTTTGATATCAGTCACTTGTGAACTCTCATGGTACCATTGGTTAAAAATGGGCCGGTTCTTACATTAGATTGTATCACATGTCAACGATACGATTACCAAAATATAAGCGAACATTTTGAAATCAATAATGACTGTAATGACTTGCAAGTTTGAAGAATCTTTTGAAATATCATTGAACGTTCGAAAAACAGTCGAGCAACAGTCAAGTCTGTGGAACTATCTCACAGCAATTATGTTTTACTACAGATGACGTATATTCATACTGCGCGGTGCTCAGTTTTTGTTCCTTTACGACATAAACATGCTTACTGCGACAGATAATACGGTACAAATAATATAGAAAAGGATAGCTATATGTTTAGACTTGCGCTTGAAATACGCGTCATAATGAAAATTACTACAATTGACTTAATTTTGCCGCCTCAGTTTCCGCGCGCTTGTGCGACATCTACCTCATATAAACATATAATATCATTGTTTCACAGTCGTTAGTTTGACAGAAGCAACGTTCCAGCTACGATGGTGTTTCGTACCAACCTTCTGATAAATCGTTAGCGCGATACGGAACGTTCAAAAAGTTACGTTGCGGGTATAGTTCAATTTCGTTTCAGCTGTTATTTTTTAGTGCGATTGCTTTCCTGGGGCCTTACTATCAGCTTTGTAAAATCCAGTCAAGTTCCGAGCAGTTCTAAAACCTGGCTTTAACCGCTTAGTGTAAAGTCATACCATCACCACGTCATTACGCTCCTTTAAGTGAACGGATCGAACATTGATATTGCAAAGGTGAACGGTTATTGTTGTCTCTGGCATGTTTATGCCAGGATTTAGAACTGCTCGGAACTTGAATGGATTTTACAACGCTGATAGTAAGGCCCCTGGTCGTTTCCTTAGGATAACAGTCGTTAGGCCATGTCGGAGGCCTTTGGGTGGCAATTGGAAACGGGCTGTGACTAGTGATATCCTCTCAGTAGGAAGGCTCGTGTCTCAGCAGAAACACGAGCATGGGAAAACAATAGTTAATATAGTTAAGATAGTATTCAGTCCGAAAAAATAATAGAGTTCCGGCGTATGGTATAAATTTAACGCACTTTTTGTGTCTAGTAACGGAATAATTCGTAAAGAAAGTGTTATAGTGAATTAATTTCCAGTGAGTACCCCTCCCGTGAGGACGGAGCTCACGCGCATTATGCGCACACACGACATAATGGCACATGAGTAAGTGAACGGCGGCACTAATGGAGCCGGAAGTCCTTTATCTGCCGGCCGTTCATCTCGTAAACGGGAGGTAGATACCCACCGATCAGAAACCACCTGAAGATGACGACATATTGATGGATCATGTTCACTGGCCCACACCTAAATATTTTTTTTATATGTAAATGTGCTTCCATTTTTGGTCGTCACATTAACATTACAATCTAGCCTTCAGGCCAACACCTAAATGAAACATTTAAATGAAATTAATCGGAGTAAATGAGAACGCAGATGAAGTGACATTTCAAGGTAAGTTTAATAATATATATAATTTAATTAATTAATAAAGTTGGTCTTCCGATTTTAGTAACGTTAAGTCTAGCTAGCAGTACATTTAGCTTGTTTTCAACAATTGTGAACAAGATATACCGCAGCGCTATAATGGTATTACTTATATTAAATAATAAAAATTAAAATATTAAATATGATTCAATGAACACGGTTTATACTATGTATACATTACGGGATACGCTTACGAAAACAATTTGGCCGAAGTGCCATATCTTATGCTTGGATTTTCGACCCAATGTAAAGGCGAGCAAGGTTAGCGCAATTTCTGGTAAATTACAGCTTTATTCGTCATTCGTGTTTTAAAATATTAACCAATGGTTGCATAATTTTGACCACTGGTTATCCAGAAAAAAAAAGATATATTTTAATTATATGTACTTAATAAGATGTTTGTACAACAAGATATCGAAGTATTTTTTTTATATTGTATGGATCAAGACCAACAGTGAAAGAACTTTTTAAATCGGTTTAGTAGTTTCGGAGCCTATATGTAATGCAAACAAACGAACAATCAAATCTTTCCCCTTTTTTATATTAGTAGATAGGTATCAAGAATGCGCTCACGAACGTATTCAAAGACTATTATACGTTTGACCACTATCTCACTTGATGGTCAGTGAAGATGTGGTCGAAAGTATTATCGCTAGACCTAGAATGCTTACTGGCTCTCAAGTTATCCTGCCTGAACACACTATGTGCTTGTTCCACCGCTAAGCTATCATAGCTACGAAAATAGCTTCAGTTTACAGTAAAGATAAACACGTTCAAACCACCCATCGAGTAAATCCCATTACAGTCATTACGCAACTGGTACACTGAGAGCAAATACTTCAAACGCAAGCATTGGAATGCTGCAAAAATATGCGCATAGCATGTCCACAGAGTTGTCTGCCACACCACATCTGTGGGCCAGCCCGCTATCTAACGGGTATTAACCCATACGACAGGTGGTTCCGACTCTACTTAGAAATAAACAAGCTCGTAGTACGCTCACTAGTTTTATTGAGTACCACAGATACGGTATCCACGTCGCAAAGCTTTTTTGTGATAAGGTGGATTCCGATTTGAAACGATATTCGCAATATACATATGGTCATAATAGTAGTTTATGAAACTGTATCATAATAAGTGTTTTAAGACCAAATTATGTGCAGTTTCATAAACTACTTTTTCTAATCTCATAAAAAAGATAATGAAATTTAAGTAAAATTACAGCACATGTTTGCATTTATTTGTAAACGTTTAGCGCCAAAATCCAGTTACTGATCGCGCATGCGTGTTGCGTCGCGTCCACAGATTATAATATGTAAAAAAACTGCTTTGATCTTCCATGGACCAGCTCAAGTTGTATCTTAATGGTAAAAAAGGTTACATGATGAAACAGTTGTCCAGTTGTCCATACAAGAGCTTATGATACAGCTCTAGTATGGACAACTGTATCGTAATATACTTTTTATGTATTTTCTCACATGTAACTTCTTAAATTTATTTTGATATACTCATATATTATATCTATATATATAAAAATGAAACCCGTTTTCCGTTGTCACGACATAACATGAAAACGGCTTGACCGATTTAGATAAAATTTGGTATAAAGATACATGGGACTTTGGAGAAGGACATAGGCTACTTTTTGTCCTGGAAGAAGTATGGTTCCCGTGGGATAACTGAGTCAGCGGGAAAAACGTAGTGCACGCGGGTGAAACCGCGGGGCGCAGCTAGTTATCTATAAAGACTGTCATTAAAGTTCTGTTTTTTATTTGAAAAATGTTTAACTTTTAAAACTATCTATCAGCTATATTTTCATCATCATCATCATCATCATCTCAACCATAGGACGTCCACTGCTGGACATAGGCCTCCCCCATTGATTTCCACAAGGACCGGTTGGAAGCGGCCCGCATCCAGCCTTTGCCTGCGATCTTAGTCAGGTCGTCTGTCCACTAGCTATATTTTAGGAAATGTTAAATCTAAGTGTAGGTACGTTATACATACATATGTATCCTTCAGTACTTCACTTGATATTTTAGCGTCTTACTGTCCACTACTGTTTGACACCTCTATATGAATGAAATCGGGCGTAAAATGCATTTCTGAGTCTGATAAACATCTGTTCCATTTGATTTCTATTCACCCATTTGGGCAAGCTAAAGTCTTTATGACTATACCGCCTTGTCATATATAAAGTTAGCATTCGAAAAAACAACTGAAGATCGAATTGCCGCTTACCTGCCAGCCCGGTAGGATGCCACAGAAAAAGAAACACTTTATGTTTCAATATCTATGGCATGCTACCACCCAGTGTTCATTGTCATTGATGGTGGTAAATATAGGATAACTAAACAGTAAATTGTAAATATTCGAATATTAATCGTCATAGCCCGTATGAATGACAGTCCTAATTATAAATTTACAATTAATTTGCGGGTAATTTAACACTAATTAGTCATCATGTCATTTGGTGCTAACTAAAACACCGCAGTTAAATAACACTGTTCTAATATTAAGAAAGGCAGTAATGAGTTTCATAACCTTCGAATTTTGAATATTTGAATTCGTTTAATTTATCAACTAAGCTATCTACACGTTTGGAAACTCTATAAGCGACTTCTACCAGTACCATTGCTCTCTCTGTATACACTGACTTTGAAGTGTAAATCAAACAATAGCTTTGTACGGGATCACTACAAAAAAAGTGACTCTCAACATGAAAACAAAGACTAGCTTCACACCTGCCAGTAGCGCTCAGTAAGTTCCATTCCCAGTTGCTTTGCTTTGAGCCCTTTGTTGCTAGCGATTTGCTTTTACTTTTGTAAACAACGCATTCGAAGGTAAAACAATAGAGCCCATGAAAACTATTTCTGATTTTGTTTACAAAAGGTCTTACATTATTTTTCCACCCGTAATGTATGCGTCATTACAACGTGTTAAGGTAACGTCGCTGAGGGCAATGATATTATATGTTTATATGAGGTAGATGTGGCACAAGCGCGCGGAAACTGAGGCGGCAAAATTAAGTCAATTGTAGTCATTTTCATTGTGACGCGTATTTCAAGCGCAAGTCTAAACATATAGCTATCCCTTTCTATATTGTTTGTACCGTATTATCTGTCGCAGTAAGCACGTTTATGTCGTAAAGGAATAAAATCTGAGCACCGCGCAGTATGAATATACGTCATCTTTAGTAAAACATCATTGGCTGAGGGTATAACAGTGGAGTTCGCCAAAACTTAAACGTCTGATTATCAATTAACCGTCAGTTAACTCTATGGTAAAAACTGTTTGACCGACCGATTTATACATTGCCAAGTAGATTCTGAAAGTTATTGAAGAGTTCTAAATCGGGGGGCTAGACTACACCACCTACTTATTTTTATTTTTTGCTTTATTTTGAGGGAATACATTAATAACATTGGGCAGGGTATATAGCTCGAAGAACTGAAGGCCGTTGGGGTCGTAAGGTCGGATTGTCGTATATACATATATATATATATATATATATATATATATATGAACAGACGACCTGACTAAGGTCCTAGGTAAGGGCTGGATGCGGGCCGCTTTCAACTGGTCCTTGTGGAAATCAATGGGGGAGGCCTATGTCCAGCATTGGACGTCCTATGGCTGAAATGATGATGATGATGATGATGAATATAAGTGAGAGTATTGTAAAGAGTTACACGAATTTGAATTTAAGCGTAAATATGAGCTATTTTATTTTCGAGATTTTAGAGAACTTTGCAAAAAAAATTGTGTAAAAGACACAATCAGTGATACAATGCGGTGTTAATGCAGTAAGAAAAAATATAGTAAATACAATTGAGCCATCATGGCGATGAGCACCAATATACCAATATTTGGTTGCTTGGAAACAATGCATCACAATTACATCGAACAATGGGAGGAGATTGCAAAATATCGACAGAAATCGACCACCGTGACCAACCACCACAGAGGAATATATTGCGTACTTCATCTATAATACCTTACACTGTCTATATGTTTGTTTGCGAGAATTTAGATTATAGTACTTGGCTCTGACTGTAGGCCTGCTGAGCAGGCTCAAAGACTCAAAGCACAGCGAGCTATGGAGAGGGCTATGCTCGTGGTTTTTCTACGCGATCGAATCAGATATGAGGAGATCCGTAGAAAAATAAATAATTACTGCGTACTTCATCTATAATACCTTACACTGTCTATAAGTTTGTTTGCGAGACTTTAAATAATAATACTTGGCTCTGACTGTAGGCCTGTTGAGCAGGTTCAAAGACTCAAAGCACAGAGACAGCAAAGCTATGCTCGGGGTTTTTCTACGCGATCGAATCAGATATGTGGAGATCCGTAGAAAAATAAATAATTATTGCGTACTTCATCTATAATACCTTACACTGTCTATAAGTTTGTTTGCGAGACTTTAGATAATAATACTTGGCTCTGACTGTAGGCCTGTTGAGCAGGTTCAAAGACTCAAAGCACAGCGAGCTATGGAGAGGGCTATGCTCGGGGTTTTTCTACGCGATCGAATCAGATATGAAGAGATCAATTCCACCAATATAGTCCAGCGGATTAGCAAGTTGAAGTAGGAGTCTTCAGGGCACATAGGTCGAAGAACCGATAGCCGTTTGAGTCGAAAGGTTCTTGAAGTGAGACCACAGACTGGCAAGTGCAGCATAGGACGGGCACCGACCAGGTGGACAGACGACGAAGATCACAGGCAAGGGCTGGATGCGGCCCACTTCTAACTGGTCCTTGTGGAAATCAATTGGGGAGGGCTATGTCCAGCAGTGGACGTCCTATGGCTGAGATGATTATGACTTGGCTATAATTACAACATTCATTATACATCAATCATCTTTTTTGAATTGCAATGCTGATCCTTTAAGCCAGTTATTTACAGCATTTTGGTCACGTTAATATTACATTAAAATAGTTTATATTGTCAATGGTACTAACAAGGTTCATTGGAAAATTTAATATACCTAAACTATAGTTTTTAATATATTCTCTATATATACTATATGCCGAGCAACTTTTATCTTATCCTTTTTTTTTATTGACCAAAGATGTTGCTTTGATGTGGCCAAGGGAAATAGGGATTCATTTTTATACATACGTATAATATGTAGTTCTGTGTCACGTCGCATCACTGAGTGCTTTAACGATAGTTTGAACTTTCATTTTCTTTTTCACAGATCGGGCCAGTGACCACATGCCGCCTTCACCATGGTGATCGTTACCAGGGTAAGCTACTAATTGTATTTATTCAACTTTTTCACTCGCATTTTGTTCCGAAATCGCAGAAATTTCTTTTCCTCACACACTAACCCCCGCACTAGGATTCCCCGTGCCACGGGAGGCATGGACGCACGCAGTTACAGCACACATGTAAACATCCAAGACCCGGGACAAGCACCTAAACTCACCTAAGCTCTGCCGAGATTCAAACCCAGGCTCCCCGAGGACAAGAAGTACACCAATGACGATTGAGCCACGGTGACCGTCAGATTATCTCGAAACTTGACGTTTGAGCTCGATGACGCAAATTAAAAAGTGTTTTGCGATGTTCTAAACTCATTAATTATAAAAAGCATGTATGGTAAAACTAATGTAAAAACGTAATTGCGTTGAGCACTGCTTAGATAGATTTCTATGAAATTTAAATCCGTCAATTTAATATCTTGATGAAATGATAAGTTGAAAGCGAATAGATTGGCTTGGTATGGGCATGTCATGAGGAGGGATGAAAAACATATAACAAAAAGAGTACTTAACATGAATGTGGATGGATATAGAGGTAGAGGAAGGCCGAAGAAGGTATGGATGGACTGTGTGAAGAATGATATGTTTATGAAAGGTGTGAGCACTGAGACGACTAATGATAGAAGAGAATGGAAGAAGAAAACATGTTGTGTCGACCCCACCTAGTGTGGGATAAGGACAAGAAAAAGAATTTAAAATCTTGCTCAAATCACTTTTTTTTGTTTATACACCATTTTGACACTACTTTACCTAATTCTGGATCTACATACAAATTATTCATTATGTTATAGAAGAATTAAAAAATTAGAATTTTGATCAAGGACAAGAATGGTTATGCCGCCCTGATAGGCATATTTATAAGCTAAGTACAATCTAATAGACTATTAGACTAGATTGAATCTAGGACTTACACTCGTACATAGTGTGCATCTACTTATATTTAAATTTATGTTATCAATATCACTTTTTTATGCTGTATGGATCTAATCGTTCTAATCGTTTAACAACTATCTCACTTGATGGTCAGTGACGATGTGGTCGAAAGTATCATCACGCTAGACCTAGAATGCACAGTCGTTATCAAGGACTACTGCCTGAACACTCTATGCGTTTGGTGACAGTTTTGCAAACATGAGGGTGCTAGCCAGGCGGGTACTTACGAGTACGCGTCTTCTCACCGTTATCAAATTCCTATTACCATGCTGGGAATTTGTTAACGGGAATTATTTTTTTTCTACACCGGAAGCTCAAGCCGTTGTTGGGATCGAACCAGCGTCCGTCAGTTTGACGCTCCCACCGCTGAGCTATCGTCGCTTCTATGAGCCAGCTACACATTGAGTAATATTGTAGTAACCAGTACTTAAGTGATAGGCACTGATCTAACCAGTAAGATGTCGTAATGTATGTAATGGCTACTATTAGTTGTAATACTGAGCTAGACGACACACTTATTCCAATCTGTTTTAATGCCATCCTTGGTGGTATAGCTGATTGCTATGAATTACATTCGGTGTTTGACGCTTTTGCGAAACGACATTATTATTATTGAGCATATAGTACGAGGAAACATATACCCACATCTGTTATTTACTTATGTATGACACCAATTATATGCCAAATAATATGTACATTGATACATTGCACATGGGTGGCCTAGCAAAATCCCGTAACTATACTGTTTAACAATATTAACTATAATATTCAACAGTGTGATTTGACTGGTTTAAAAAATAAAGATTATTTAATGCCTATTCAACAGTATAAGGTTGCCTACTTAAAACTGTGTCATGTTCATGGTCGCTTGGATTTAAATAAGTTCAGATTTAAGCTCGAGTAGGGTGAATGACAAAGAAGCGTCGTGCGCACTACTCCACGCGAGAGACAAGGACGCAGAGAGATTTTTATAATTATTGGGTTAATTAACAGTACAAGTACGGGGCTTAGCTCGGCAACCCATGTGCCCTTTATCACTCTAAATATTATCTAACATTTAATCCTTCTCATTAAATAACAGATGAGGGTATATATTTCTTATGCCGTATCTTAGAGCAATATAAATAATATTAAAATAAAGCTGGGCGCTTTAAACGCCCTGTTAATCGACGGTTGTACCTCAAATCAAATCAAATATTTATTTAATCAGAACTAAAAACAATACAATAAATAATGAAGAATCGATGACACCTGCAGTAGTGTAAAACTGTGACGCAGATGTCAACCCCCCCCCCCCCCCCCCCCACCCCCCCACCGAAATAGGTACATGCAGTTCCAGTTATTAAATAAAATATACAAATAGAAACTAGAATTAAATAAGTAGCAAATAAAAACTAATTATAATTAGCGCTACTACGATAGGATTTGTTTGTGTGTGTGTTATTTTTATTTGTCAACTGCAAGTAGGTCTTCCGTGTCATTGTAGGACAGTGATTGCAACCATTCGACACATTTCAATTTACATTAATGTAATGCCAAGGGATAGGTATATGTTTAACTGTCTGTTAATTCGGTTATAGAGCATAGAACTTAGATAGCAGTATTGGCGGCCAGCAAGAGTCGTCCGACGTTGTCGTTTCGACGACCTGCCTTACTTTACCTTCTTAAATCACCTAGGTACAGTGCGAGGTTACTGTTTACTGTGTAAAGATTGAACAGCGTTATAATAAGTAAAACTGGCTTTAAGGACGGACCTTAAAACCTATGTCCACAAAGTACTAGAACGACTTGTTCACCAGCAACTTAGTTCATTTCTAAATAGAAATAATCTTCTTGACCCTTTCCAATCTGGTTTCCGTACCAGCCATAGCACGGTATCAGCTCTAATAAAAATTACTGATGATATAAGGTTTAGCATGGATGACGGCCAAGTAACAGTGTTATCTTTGCTTGATTTTAGTAATGCCTTTAATAATGTTGATTTTGACTTATTGATTGGAATCTTACGCTCTCTTAACATATCTCCTACAGTACTCGAATGGTTTCATTGTTATCTTTTTGAACGCCGACAGCGTATTCAAATTGATGATACATTTTCATCATGGTGTACTACGACTGCAGGTGTTCCTCAAGGCGGCGTTCTTTCTCCTCTTCTTTTCGCAATATTTATTACTTCTATTTCTGTAAAACTTACTTCAGCCTACCACCTATATGCAGATGACCTTCAATTGTATAGACACGTGCGCATTGAAAATTTACCTAAGGCAATTCGTGCCACAAACTGTGACTTAAATACAATTCTTGAGTGGAGTAAATCACATGGTCTTAACGTCAACCCTGAAAAGACTCAGATAATAATCATCGGAAGCTCAAGGATGTTATCTAAAATTGACTGGTTTTGCCTGCCGCAAGTATTATTCGATGGTATACAAATAACTTTTAGTAATTGTGTTAAAAATCTAGGTATATACATTGACAGAACATTATCATGGGACTCGCATCTGGCCGAAACTAGTCGAAAACTTTTTGCCTCAGCAGGGTCACTTCGTAGATTACGCAATCTCCTTCCAACCTCAACCAAAACTGCGCTTGCCCAATCTATTTTACTCCCCATTCTTGATTATGCTGACGCTTGCTATCTGGATATTACCGAGGTACAGCTTGATAAATTGGAACGTCTACAAAATTTGTGTATTCGATTCATATTTGGTTTACGCAAATATGATCATGTATCTGAATTTCGTGAAAAGCTAAAATGGTTACCTATCCGCCTTCGCCGGAACATGCATATAGTGTCCTTACTGTACAATATCCTTTTCCTTCCTTCCTCTCCCACTTACCTGAAAGAACGTTTCCAATTCCTAACCACTACATCCTCTCGTATTTTACGAACCTCACAATTTCTTGTCTTGAGGACTCCTGAACACTCCACAAAGTTCTCTGACAAATCATTTACAGTACATGCTGTACGATTGTGGAATGCTTTACCTGCTACTATTAGAGAAGCAAAAACAATACAAATGTTTAAAAAAATGGTTAAAGATCATTACTTGTCGTCTACCTACTAAAACTGCTTGATTTATATTTATATACTTATATTATATATTAATTATATTTGGAATGTACGTTTATATATGTATCTGAAAGAGTATTGATATATATTATTGAGTTATTTATGTAGATATATTGTGTAAGTATGTATATGAAATATTAGTAAATTAGGTTAATTTTGTGTTACATTTATGTGTATAGGTACGCTAGTTTCTTGTTGCACACCGCCGTGTATCTATCTTTTTTATATCCATCCCAAGGTTGTCTGTAAGAGATTGCATTAGCGATAAGACCGCCGATTGCTATACTATTTTAGTGTATTATTTTATATTCCTGTTTCTTTTATATGGTATGCAATAAAGAGTATTTGTATTGTATTGTATTGTATTGTCCACAGGTGAGGGTCACAGTGCAGTACCACGATAAACTAAACCTTGAAGCTTACTAAACTTTCGAAGGCTTTCGGTATAGCTCAACTCTTTCACAAAAAAGCCACGAGTAATCAAAATAATTAAGCATTAAACTTTAATTGCAGTGAAACTTGACCGATTGCGTCTGACTTGTATTACCAACTGTACCTCGTTAATGAGACCAAGATCAACAAACTTTATTTTCAGACTACGTACCTATACCGTTCTCGCTAAATGTACAAAAACATACTTGATAAGGGTTCTACAGGGTCTTAAATTATGCGCTTTCAAACTGCGTTAAACAACGTACTCCGGGGTCATACCTTGGATGGGTGACTGCTAGTAGCATTTTCAACAGAGCACTTCCGTCCTTCGGTTGGCACGTTATGCCGTCGGTCCGGGTGTGGTTGCTTACAATCAACACGTGGAGTGTTGGACTCTACAAGGAATAAATTTAACTAAAACAAAGCGTGTGTGAATTGGTTATGTTGGCTTTGAGGGCCGCTGTGGGTTATGGCTTATTCTCATAGACCTGCGACTTAAGAAAACCCCACAACAAAATGTCTAATGAGGTCAACTCATACGATCTCGATAGCCAGCTCACATCACTTCCACCTGAGATGACTGTTCAACTGTTGAAACCAGATTTTTTGGGTTCCACGTCATCCAATTCAGGCCAGAAGAAGTTGGTAATCATCGACGTATAGCGCTCGCCGTTGATAGTGAAGGCCTGGCCAACGTCCAAAATCCACACCAAAACAGAGACTTTTTCGAGATGCAATGGACGCTTTTGGATCTCATGTGGATTGGTGTTATCCTAAATTAAACAATTATGTTTGTTCACGTACCAATTCATCCACAAATGGGCCTCATCGCTGAAGACGATTTTTTGATGAAATTTAGGGCCAGTTCCAAATTGCTCCAGACCCCATTCAGCGAAAACACGTCGTTGTCTATGGTCGTTTACTTTCAGCTACTGGGTCAGTTGAATTTTGGCCCAAGGCAAGACGAAAAATGTGCAAAGTTGTGGTCTGCGAAAGGCTGAACTCTTGACCTTCAGCTACTGGGTCAGTTGAATTTTGGCCCAAAGCAAGATGAAAAATTTGCAAAGTTGTGGTCTGCGAAAGGCTGAACTCTTGACCTTCAGCTACTGGGTCAGTTGAATTTTGGCCCAAAGCAAGATGAAAAATTTGCAAAGTTGTGGTCTGCGAAAGGCTGAACTCTTGACCTTCAGCTACTGGGTCAGTTGAATTTTGGACCAAGGCAAGACGAAAAATGTGCAAAGTTGTGGTCTGCGAAAGGCTGAACTCTTGACCTTCAGCTACTGGGTCAGTTGAATTTTGGCCCAAAGCAAGATGAAAAATTTGCAAAGTTGTGGTCTGCGAAAGGTTGAACTCTTGTGAGGGACGCGAATACGACTGCCCCGGATTCTCCTGCACACTCTCACGGACAGCGGCGATATTTTCAGCAGATCTTGCCTTTCGTCGACGTACGGGTAAATATATTAGTAAATTATAGTAAACATAAAATGGGCGAAGCGCGCGAAAAGTTGCCCGAATAGAGCACCCATTTTGATAAAATAATTTTATCATTTGCACGTGTTGTTGAACGCTATACCCGTCCATGGTGATTTGGCAAAACAGACATAAATCTCGATTTTTCTCGTGATACATGTTATTCAGGAAATTTATATCGTCTTCTCAAAACCCCGCCATATAAACGTAAAAGAATTACTCATATTCTAAGTTTAATTGCAAGATTAATTATTTACTAATATCCCAAACAATTACTTACTACATCATCTATCTATGATTTCTTTATATAAATTACTAGCGTTCCGCCCCGGCTACGCATGGGTACAAAAATTATAAGGATCCGCAATTTAAAAACAAAAATAATATAGCCAAAGTCATCCCGGGAATAGTGTAGTTTCCTAATTGTAAAAGAATTTTTCAAATCGGTTCGGCAGTTTTGAAGCCTATTCAATGCAAACAATTAAATCTTTCCTCTTTATATTATTATTATAGTTTCGACCAAATATCCGTCTTCTTTCATACCATATTTTTTGGAAGGATTTGAATTTTATTTCAATCGAAGCATAGGAACTTTTTGCTAACTTTAGGCTTCCAGCAAACGTAAAAAAGTGGCTGACCGGTTTGACAGTACGTCACTAAATTTGAAAATCGATTCAATAATTATAGTGATACTTATTAGCGTAGCGTTACATTCTCATTGGCCGATACAATCTGCTTATTCTGTATACCTACCTAATTTGAATAAAGTATTAATAATAAATAAATGCACCATATCAAATCAAGTGAAATTCTTTATTTACATATACATACATACAATCATTGTAGAAGTTTTAAGCAATCAAGTTTGGATTTCACATTTTTTTAAATAATTTGTTGTATTTATTTAATAAACTCTCTTGCTTACAAAAACAAATTTATTGGAGCCACTCAAGGAAACTAAGCTTCTTGTCAGTAAGCATTGTTGCAAATTTTAAACGGTTTTAACGTTCCATTGAGCTGTCAATCTTTACGAGACTTCTTTTCATTTTGTCGCAAGTGTAGTGCTGTAAAATTTAACCTTTGCAAATGTTTCTACTTATTTTGGAATTGTATATGTAACGAATGAATTCACAAAAAGAAGTATAAATATGCGTGAAAGAAGGTTTTAACGATTAAGTAAAGTAATAACTACCCACCTACATAAGTTTAATCACAATTCTCAAATATCTCTCTATAGATCTGAAATACTTCCCACTAATATTATAAATGCGAAAGTGTGTGTGTATGTGTGTATATTTGTTTACTTTTTCACGCTCCTTACGTACGAACGTGTGCACTGTGAGCCCAAATTGAAACGCAGCCAAGGTAAGCACGATGTGATGCAGCGGCGTCGCATGACTCATTGTGATTGCCACCTTGCTGAATGGTCGGCGCTATATTGACGCGGACTGGGCCTACTTATTCCCAAAGCGGCAAGTTTTCTCGGCGGGTTCCGATCAGTGCGTTTGGCAACACATTCCGTCATTCCGGCTTAGAATCCAGCGCCGAGGGCGTTCACCTCGACACTAACACATACACGTGTGCTTTATAAGAGTGCTAGGTACCTGTTTGGGTGCGAAATATCAAATTAAAAAGTCGAGGCTGTTGCAAACTGAGCCTTGCTATTTACGAGCTCTTGATTCGTAATTGCTCTTAACTCTTGTTCTGTATATATTTTTCTCGTTGAAGTAATTTTATCGGGCATATCGAACTGACGAGAAATAGTATGTGTTCATAAAATGATATTATTATGTTTGTGTTCATATAATTATTTGTTAATGGAAGGAGGTAGCATAACCGATAAGACCGCCAACTTCATAACACAGACGACCTCAAAACTTTTAACTGGGTGAACCAATTTTGATAATTCTTTTTTATTTGAAAGCAGGTGCTTCCCGGTGGTCCCATTTAATTTCATCAAAATCCATCAAGCAGTTTTCGAGTCACACTCCAATAACTGAAAAGTGTTACGTATACTTGGACGACATTCTAATGGCGGGTGAAGAAATCGGTGCACATACACAATGACAAATTGATCCCGTGAGTAGCAAAGATCACTAAAAAGGGCGAAAAAAAATTACCAAAAAATGGAACCGACTTCAACACTCAAAAGTGTGAAATAACTTGTCGAAGTCAGTACCATGAGCACAATATTTTGATAATAGTTTCTTTAGAACTATCATGGTATCATACCAGTTTTCCGGGTGCCCGAATATATTTCTAAAAAAAGAATAGGTACCAAAAAATGAAACCGACTTCAACACTCAAAAGTGTGAAATAACTTGTTGAAGTCGGTTTCATGTTATGTTATTTTTTTACAAATAAATTTGGAAAGCTATAAATTACGCGATCGGACACCCGGAAAACTGGTTACAAGAATAATATTAAGCAACTGGTTTGTCCTTGAATCATGTTCACGTGTAAAACATAAAAAAGTCATAATTATTGTCCGTACCAGTTGGTTCTTTGCTTCATGCCTCGTGTAAGTAATCCAAAGCGGTGCAATGCAACTTTCGTTTGTACACAATAAATTTCGCCAATTTTTGTAAGACATAGCGCGTTCAGATTCGTGATCTCGGCTACAGGACATCCTCTGGACAAAGGCCTCCCAATCATTTCCACAAGGACCGAATGGCGTTCTGATTGGTCAAAATAAGCCGAGTTATCCTCTAACAAAGGTCAAAGTTGTGTGGCCCCGGACACACCTTGAAAACCTCAATTTACTTTATAAACTGAACAAAAAACCCCAGCGCGTTTTAGAAAAAAAAAAAAAAAGGACTTTTTTATTTCTTTTTTGAGTGTATGTGTCGTGCTTTCTCGTGGTCAGCAAAAGTTAGTTTGGGACTTTTTAAATTTCCTATCTTATGTGACAGGATGATAACGACATTATTCCACGCTGAGTGTACTCTGGATATAATGTTAAATTGCATTGCAATTCAACGTCGTAATGCTGCTGGGCACGGTGCCGACTGGTAGCGGGTTAGAACATTTGAGTTATCTATAGGCTAACAATAATTAGTGGATTGCTCAAATGTTAACGTAGTAACTGTAGTATTGTAATAAGTTATTAGTATTTTGGATGGTTGACATCTGAAAAAATGACACAATGAAATGCTCAAAACAAAAGATTTCTTAGTAAATCATAGTGTAAAATGTACTCTCTGCTTAGGCCGTATGCACGAGTAGGTACCATACGAGTCCTCGGTCAAGGTCAAGTAAGTCAAGTGGCATATCAAATTCTGAATTAAATCTATAAATTTTAAAACTGTTTACTTTCATTTGAGTGTATTGTGGCAATTGTTTTTTATTTATAACTTATAATAGTCTTCTTGGTACGACATTCTTGTCATAGTTTGCGACGAAGTACTAGTGTACTATGATATAGTCACACTATACATAACATCTACTGATAACGAGAGAGAAGTACATAAGCGATAAAATAATATAATAGCACACGATATATTGAACGAACCAATTGATATAACCCAGTCGCGGTTAGTTAATTGCGATGAAGTTATCGCTCATTTAATAACTAAATGAATACAGTTATCATGTGGGACACGTGACGTCATGGAGACCAGTTTATATTTCGAGGTGAGGTTCATGCATTTTTGTAGAAAATGTTAGAAAGCTTTCTATCAGGTTGCCCTTTCTCTAATTAGTTATCTAACTGTATGAGTTGTGGCGTATATACTAGTATATGTATACATACAATTATGAATGACATACACGTGGAAGTAAATTCTGAACATGCTGGTAGCGTAGAAATATTTTCAAGAATTATGTCATCTTTACAGATCGAGTACAGCATAGTGTAGCGTACAAAATGATATACCTAAAGATATTTATGTATATTGTGTGAAATATATATACTTACGTGAAACAATACATTTGTACAGATTCTTAAGAAAATACGCAAATGAGTATGACATTAATAGCGGTCGTTTATTGGAATAAATTATTATTATTATTATTTTTTAAACATACGCACAGTTTAAGTTTTTATGGAAAAAGAGCGCCGAAGGCTAATATTTTTATTTAATATGCATTAGAAATATATCTAGGTGTATTTTAAGGTCATTATTGAGAATTCTGTGCGTTTTTTGACACACAGTAATACATTATATACAAATAATATTAATGTATTCTTAATTTAAGTAGAGACTTTAACCATAAACATAACAACGAACTTGGCAAAATCTGTGGTTATAGAGGTATAGGAATAGGGGAAAGATGCATGGCAAAAGACTATGAGGCCAATTCCCTAGCCTCTGGTGTGACCAAGTGAAGGCTCTTACCGAACTTTCAGTAGCCACCGTTCTGAGGCGAAAATAGGCAATCATAGACGTAGCTTTTCAATCACTCCACTCAAGTATGCCAGGACGGGCACGACCTTTAGTAGTGAAGAAAACAACGTAGAAGAGTAATAGGGGTACATAATTATAACCATAGACAAATATATACATATTCTTGTATATATTTGTCAATGATATAACCTTATCATAACGTTCATTATGGTTGAATTTCGACCAATAGGCGACAAGTATTAAGCTTAATTGTCTACTAAGCAGAACTATTTAACACACATCAGAGCATAAAACCATAACTTTTACACTATTACATCTATGTTAACTAGATAAGGTTAACAAGGCGTTCACGTTTGGCCATAAACCACCGCAATTTCACCGAGAATATGAAATTATAAACTTGCACAGATATTGTTGTTTGAATTTCACTGGCCCGTATAGTTGGTAATGAGAATTTCTGTAGCCAAAGACTGTCTGACTTAACATAATATGTACTTGTTTGTATTACGCTCGATCTTTTGCTTGTAAAGTCTTTTTATATATCTTGTAGGTATTAATACGGTACAGTGCTTTTAAAGCCTCTACAAAAAATTGTGTATATCTATAAGTTTAATCCAGTTGTTTCAATTAAAATTTCATGTACGTTGGTCGAGCCGTATACAACATTTTCAACATTTATAATTTATAATTTTCTACATTTTTGACGTGATAACGTTTTATAAATTGATGAATGCCAAAATGAAAAATAGTAACGTTCCGCGTAACGGTCAATGGTCAATGGTCAATGGTCAATGGTCAATGGTCAATGGTCAATGGTCAATGGTCAATGGTCAATGGTCAATGGTCAATGGTCAATGTCAATGTCAATGTCAAAGTCAAAGTCATACATGATTATGTCGTTATCACGTAAATCTATCGTCCGTTAACCGACTTTACAGACAACCAATTTTTTTTTTGTCGTAAATGTCGTAGATAGTAATCACGACTTCTTTCTTTGCAAAACATGTAAAAAATGCGCACAAGTTCAAATTTTACTTTAATACCTGTTGCAATGCACTATAGGTGCTAGCTATTGTAGAACTAGTAGGTAGTTATAGCTATCATTATCTATATACAATACATCTCTATACACGTCACTTTATTGCATACCGGCACTATGTGTATATATATATGGCACACCAAAGAACCATTTTATTGACGACTTTATCGCATAAAGCGATCTCTTTTTATATATATAAATGAATAGATAACATTATTTTCTGTATTATTATATGAAGTAGTTAGTGGGTAGACGGATAATAACCCTTTCGTTTCACAACAATTGAAATCGTCGAACAGTCGACACGAGCGGATAGATTCTGCTCAGTAGATAGATAAATTTAAATATAAGCATTATTTAGTGTGCACAAAGTCTATATTATCTGTATACTATGTATCACGTAAATTAAAAATGTTAATCTCGATATGAAAATTGGATACCGTCACTATCTGCACCTTTGTCATGATCATCTCAGCTATAGGACGTCCCATGCTGGATATATGCCTCCTCCAATGATTTTCACAAGCACAAGCCTTTGCCTGCGATCTTAGTCAGGTCGTTCCTCTGACTACTTTTACTCTACGCCACCCCCAGCCTGTCCTAATAACTAATTTATAAGAAAAACATATTCTCAATAATTTGAAAGGTACATAAAATAGCAATATATGTATCGTGCGCCGTGGTGGTACCGGCCTAGAATAGTACTCCCCCATTTCTTCCCGCGGGTGCCGTAAGAGTCGGCTAAGGGACCACGTACCAGAAGGTGGGCAGCAGCGCCTTCTGAGCATCGGAAATCATACTGCACTCGCCAACCCGCCTGGCAAGCGTGGCGAGTATTGGCAATTCCCCCCAATTGGGGGAGGCATTTGTCCAACAGTGGACACCCAATGGCTGAGATGATGATGATATGTATCATTATTATTGTTTATAACTCATTCATTGTTATTCTACCTGGCATCTGAACATTATCACATATTGAAAATTTAAAATAATTTAATGTTACAAGAGATTATGTTTATTTTAAAACAGTTCTTAATGAAGTAGCTACCTACACACATTAGACCTACCGTGTGTGCGACCCGGGATAATATGCAATGTTACAGATGTGTAGCCAAGATTATATTGACGTTTATCTACAGTTATAATATTTTAATGAGGAAATATTTGTTTGTTTTTATGTTTGTTTGTAAAACTTTCTTCCACCTGATCATTGTCTGCGCGAGTGATATCACAGGGTTCTGCGCACATTTTTCTACTTGTTATCTGACTATGCGGTTTTAATGTTTCAGGGCGATTACATATGGATCGAGCCGGTGTCAGGGCGGGAGTTCGATGTCGCCATCGGTGCTCGAGTGCTGGCGGCTGAGGGTCGTCGGATTAGGGTCCGCGACGATGACGGCCAGGAGCAGTGGCTGCCCCCCGAGCGTCGCATCAAGGCGATGCACGCGACCTCCGTCCACGGCGTGGAGGACATGATCTCACTTGGAGACTTGCATGAAGCAGGCATACTGAGGAATCTACTCATCAGATACAACGAGAATCTCATTTATGTAAGTATCATTGTGTATTGTTGTGTTATCTATAAGTGCCATATCGAATTTTGCTGTGCTCTTGTCATTTTGAGAGGGATTCCTCAATTAGAACGAAGCGATGAAAATAGAACTAGAATGAGGCGTGGAAGGAATAGACTCACTCTGAGATTAGCATAATGGGAAATATTAAAGATTTTTTTCTCATAAAAAAATGTTTACTTAAAAATGGAGGAAAAAAAATTTTTTTTCACCCTCTTCTTGTGAGTGACCTTTGATACTCACGGGTTCATTGTCATTGTGTATGTTCTCCGATGTCTTCACCCGCAACTATAATATCGTCGAGGTATGCGTAGCACTTTTCAGTTATTGGAGTGGAAGTCGAAAGCAGCTTGTCCGATTTTGATAATATTTAAATGGCACTACCACGAAAGTATACTCTATAAAAAAAAACTTCAAAATCCGTTTATAAACGAAGTCGGTTAAAAATATATTTATTTTTGCATCAATTAAAATTATTCTAGAGGCATTAAGCATAATCAAAGGCTCTAATTTAGTTACAACACGGTTTCCAATTTCATTTGATAGCTGATGTGAGTTTTCAATGCATTGGAGATTGGTCTTAAAATTAGGTGATACGGGCCTGTTTTCGAAGCAGTAAAACCGCTTCAAAGACAAGAAAATAATAATGATCTATTATGGAGACTTAGCCGGTTCTTTCTTGGGAACACCTATTAGGCTAATAATTAGAAGAAACCGGTTGGAAATTCTGATGGGTCGAGGAAATGGTTTTATAAACAGTTTTCTTTCTCAAATCATTTAGCATATAAACTTCCTATGGATACCTCCTTTCACCTTCGTGGCTAATAATATTTTAGTGCCAGTATTTTTTACATATTTATAGTACCTACCTATGAGATAAATCGTAAGAGGTATTCGAGTTCGTGACTGAGAGTTTGATGTGTCATGATGAAGTCACAGTTTCTCTCATTATTTGATTTACGGTCACCGATTCATCTTTATTTATCTTAGTTTGATACATAATGCTAACCGCATTCAGTAAGCGTAACATAAGTTTATGATTCTAAAGTTGTCTGTAGGGGGCTGGGACTAGGGACTGGGTATCAATTCTACTAACACATTGCTTATAGATTGTCAATGAATCGTCTTTTTTTCTAGTTTTGCTATTCTACTTGGAGTATAATTGTAATGGCTACTCAGATCTAATTTCTACCGCAATTCATTTTTAGACCGCATCATCACTTAACATCAGGTGAGATAGTGGTCAAACGCCTGCCTATTGTGAATAAAAAAAAAAAAAAAATTCAATTGTCTACAATGCAATCGAGATGCAATTGTTATTTTAGCGGAATATCAAGTTTATATATGATAACATTTGAACGACTATTGCATTGTTTATGAATGGATTGTCATAAATAAGTGAATTGGCACCCTGGACTTAAGGATTGTATAACAGCTGACAAACGCTTACCCGCTTAATAGCATAACAGATGCCGATGTCTTATCAGAGGCTCGCCGGTGTTTACAGACAGAGAGTGCAGGACTAATCTTGATGCGTGTTGATTTAAAATATTACGAATATCTAGGTACTTTACAGATTACCTACGGGCTCTAAAAAATCCTAAACACATTTTTAGACTACAATTTCCCTTCTTCTGGTGTAAGACGCAGTTCAAGCGCATTTGTCGTTACCGTAAGAACTATTGATATAGGAAAAATATGGTCACTCGTAAATATTTTTTCATAAAAAAATAGCAAATGATATCAAATGTTGTGCAAACAAAATTCACCTTTATGAACTGATTTTATATGTGGTATTTTATAAATTTTATTAGATATGTAGGCCTTTCAATAAAATAAGCCGAACACAATCAAAATTGTCTATTTAACCAAAAAAAATTTGTATGTAAAATATAGACATGTCCTAGGCACTATTACTAATCGCCTTTTCATCTTAGTGACTCTTTAGATTCTATGCTAATAATGTCACTTTGGATAGATACTTTAATTATTTTTCACATTTTTTTCAAAGGTGCGTTTGACCGCTGTCTCACCTGATGTTAAGTGAAGACGTGGTCTAAGGTGTAGCACGCAAACTTAGATAGTACATATTCACTCGTGACTTGAAGATTCGGGGTTGTACCTATTGGAAAACGCAGTGACTTCTATCACAAATAAACATCGTCATTCAACTTGTGGAAATCAATGGGGGAGGCATATGTCCAGCAGTGGACGTCCTATGGCTGAGATGATGATGATGATGATGATGATGATTATTCGACTTGGCAATACCACTACTTTTCTCTCCACGATTTGACTTTCAGATTATCTACGTTTTAGTCTTATTGATTTTAAAAGTTTTTATTACATAATTATTTAAACTGAAAATTTTGTCACATACTATTTTTTCTTAAGTTATGTTAAAAAAATTAATTCTTAGTTTTGTCTAATCATTTTTTTCAATATACAGAATGGATAATTCCAAAATGTACATAAAAAGTTATCTGTAGACTGACAATAGCTAGTGGATTGTTCAAATGTTTTTGTAGTAGCTAGTAGTAGTAGTAGTACTATAGTAGTAATTAGTATTTTATTTTGGTATTATTAGCATTATTGATTAGCAAATTAATTAATTTATAACTAATCATGATTAGTTTAAAAGGTTCAATACTATGCATAAAATCATTATGTACATCGATAAAATCTACTCGTCATATTTTTACCGGTAAGATAATAGACTAGAATCAACACGCAACAACTGACAACAACCTTTATCGTCTTTCCAGACATACACGGGCTCAATATTAGTAGCAGTGAATCCTTACCAGATCCTTCCCATCTATACCGCGGACCAAATCAAGCTGTACAAGGAGCGGAAGATCGGTGAGCTGCCTCCGCACATCTTCGCTATCGGGGACAATGCGTACGCGCACATGCGCCGTTACGGACAAGACCAGTGTATAGTCATCAGTGGGGAATCAGGGGCGGGAAAAACAGAGTCCACGAAACTTATACTGCAGTACCTCGCTGCGATAAGTGGGAAACACTCTTGGATTGAACAACAGGTGACGTATGTTTTTTTTTTTACTTTTCTCAGCCATGTGCGTCCACTGCTGGACGTATGCCTCCCCCATATAGGGCGGATTTGCCAATACTCGCCACGCTTGGCAGGCGGGTTGGCGAGCGCAGTATGATTTCCGATCCTCAGAAGGCGCTGCTGCACACCTCCTGGTAAGTGAACCCTTAGCCGACTCTTACGGCACCCGCGGGAAGAGATGGGGGAGTACTATTCTAGGCCGGTACCATGGATGGTGACGTATTTATTATACTTAATTATAAACTCAGCAACAAAAAAATTTTTTAACAGAACATGCAACCGACTTCAACACTCAAAAGTGTGAAATAACTTGTTGAAGTCGGTACCATGATAGTTCACACAAAAGTAACTGTCATCACAATATTGTGCTCATGGTACCGACTTCGACAAGTTATTTCACACTTTTGAGTGTTGAAGTCGGTTGCATTTAATGTTAAAAAAATTTTTTTTCACTCTTTTCAGTGACCTTTGCTACTCACGGGATCGATTAATTGTCATTGTGTGTTCTGCGATGTCTTCAACCGCGACAATAATATCATCAAGATACGCGTAGCACTTTTCAGTTATTGGAGTATAACTCAAAAACCGCTTGTCCGATTTTGATGAAATTTAAATGGGACCACCACGAAAGTATACTCTATGTAACAAAATCATCATCAATAATCATCAAAATCGGTTCATAAGCAACGAAGTTATCCGCGAACACACATAAAAAAAACAAAAAAATAAAAATAAAAACATATATACGGTCGAATTGAGTAATCTCCTTTTTTTGAAGTCGGTTAAAAAAGGTTTTATAACTAAATTGTGATTATTATGTAATACGGTCGCCGTGGCGCAGTGGTCAGTGACATGACTTCTGTGTCTCCGGGACCATGGATTCGAATCCCGGCAGGGGCAAAACATTTGAGCGATGAGTATAGATGTTTGTCCCGGGTCTTGGTTGTTTGTGTGTTGTGATTGGTTGTGGCCATGCCTCCAGCGACACAGGGAATCCTAGTACGGGGGTTTGAGTGTGAATTCTGTAAAATACAATAGCTCTTATTTTGTTCACATTAAATTTATATTTTGTGTAAGTCTTAACATTGCTAATATGAGAACAGTTTTATTGGTTCTTTATGTGCTCCAAATTAAGCACCATTATGCCTTTTTTATTTCTTGTAGAAACTCGCAGATTCATTCATAAGACCTTGGCCTCATTTTAGATCTGTGGCTAATATAAATATATTTAAATTATTTCTGGCTCGACTATATGTACAAATTGTAACTCCAAGTAATATTATTTCAATACTCAAACTTGTGAATATCAAGCAAACCAATCTATGATTAAGTTTTGTATTAATAAGTTCAAAGCCCTCAATAAGCAGACATGCTAAAGAAACCTTACGTTGCGCGCACTTAATTTACAGGATTAACATCGACTTAACGCTTGAAAAGTATTTATAGAGCCACTCCGTTCAATGGGTTTACGAGTAGGATGTTAGACATGCTTAGTAGATACTGATAAAACTATTGATTTCAGATTCTAGAAGCAAACCCAATTCTCGAAGCGTTTGGTAACGCGAAGACAGTGCGGAATGACAACTCTTCGCGTTTCGGCAAATACATCGATATACACTTCAACCACGGAGGTGTGATAGAAGGCGCCAAAATAGAACAATATCTCCTTGAAAAGTCTAGAATAGTTTCACAAGGACCGGAAGAGAGGAACTACCACGTCTTTTACTGTTTACTAGCGGGACTGTCTAAGGAAGAAAAAAAGAAGTTGGAATTGGGGGAACCGTCTGAGTATAAATATTTATCAGCGGTGAGTAGTCATTAGTTCATTGAGCATTGTTGCCTTTGTGTCTAGCATTTGCTTGATAATTATTTATAGTAATAACGAGGGCTGATTCTGACATGATAACATTAGAAATACATGTTATTAGAAATACATTAAGATATTTTACAAATAAAATTTTTATCAACTCTTTTCTTATTTCAAAATCATCAGTTGTAAATATAAACCTTGCATTCATTGACGGATTCACTTTTTATTAGTATAAATATATAAGTATTTAGTCTGCACTTAAGATTGTTGTTAAGTGCAGACTAAATGCTAAATTTTATATATAATAATGTAAGTCACTATAAGCTGGACACCAAAGAACAGAATTAAGGTTTAGAAAAGAATTAGCATCAAATTTAATTTATAATATCAGAATCACCACTATATTCGATAACTTTTTGTTATCATCTAGATCCAATAGATGGGTGCTTAACTCTATTGCTGATAAGATTGTATCTAACCATTTTTGATAATTGAACATGAATTGACTTTAAATTAATATTTATCGTTTGTTTTTCAGGGTGGCAGTTTCTCATGTGAAGGGCGTGATGACGCGGCAGAATTTGCAGATATCAGATCCGCCATGAAGGTGCTCCTCTTCAGTGAATCGGAAATATGGGAGATACTGAAACTGCTTGCGGCCGTGTTGCATTGTGGAAACATCAAGTACGAAGCGACGGTTGTCGACAATTTGGATGCGACGGAAATCATTGAACAAGCAAATGTGAGGAGAGTTGCTACTCTACTCGGTGTCCCAATGCAATCTCTCATTGACGCTCTCACGAGGAAAACTTTGTTTGCTCACGGAGAAACGGTAATATCCACCCTTAGCAAAATCCAGTCCGTTGACATCCGAGACGCGTTTGTGAAAGGAATCTACGGCCGCCTGTTCGTAACTATCGTGAAGAAAATCAACGCAGCTATTTATAAACCAAAGTCTTCAATGAGAACTGCAATAGGTGTACTGGATATATTTGGATTTGAAAACTTTGATCTCAACAGTTTCGAACAGTTCTGCATAAACTTTGCCAATGAGAATCTTCAACAGTTCTTTGTTAGACACATTTTCAAATTAGAACAGGAAGAATACAATCACGAAGGTATTAACTGGCAGCATATTGAGTTCGTAGATAATCAAGACGCCTTGGATTTGATCGCTTTGAAACAACTGAACATTATGGCCTTGATCGACGAAGAATCAAAGTTTCCAAAAGGAACTGATCAAACAATGTTAGCTAAACTGCACAAAACTCATGGTCTTCATAGAAATTACCTCAAACCAAAGTCTGATATAAATACTAGTTTTGGTTTAAACCACTTTGCCGGAATAGTCTTTTATGATACGAGAGGTTTCCTCGAAAAGAACAGAGACACCTTCAGTGCTGATCTGCTGCAACTCATCCATGTATCAACCAACAAATTCTTGCAGCAAATATTCCACGATGACATTACAATGGGCTCAGAAACACGGAAACGTACACCGACTTTGTCGACACAGTTCAAGAAATCGTTAGATTTATTGATGAGGACCTTAGGAACGTGTCAGCCATTCTTTATCAGATGCATCAAGCCAAATGAATTCAAGAAGCCGATGTTGTTCGATCGTGGACTCTGCTGCAGACAGCTTAGGTACTCCGGAATGATGGAAACTATCAGGATTAGGAGAGCAGGTTATCCGATACGCCACAGTTTCAAAGAGTTTGTCGAAAGATACAGATTTTTAATATCAGGTGTACCTCCGGCACACAAGACGGAGTGTCGGTCTGCCACTGCAAAGATCTGCGCTCAAGTTCTGGGGAAGTCTGACTACCAGTTAGGGCACACCAAAGTCTTTTTGAAGGACGCTCACGACTTGTTCCTCGAGCAGGAGAGAGACAGAGTGCTCACTAGGAAGATATTGATCCTGCAGAGGTCCATTCGTGGTTGGGTTTATCGGAGGCGGTTCTTGAAGATGCGGGCGGCAGCTATTTTGATCCAACGTCACTGGCGAGGGAAGCTGCAGAGGTTGCGGTACAACAGGATGAAAGTTGGCTACGCACGGCTGCAGGCGTTGATACGGGCGAGGGTGTTGGCTCATCGGTTCAGGCATTTAAGAGGACACATAGTGTCGTTACAGGTAAGTTGCCATGCACTTTTGGTCTATTTTGAATATTACTGTAGGTACTGGCGAATAATAAATGAAACAAGTGCAAGATAAGCTTTAGCGTCTTTGATCCAAGGATTTTTAATGTATCAGTGGCAAGTGCGGACCAATCGGTGTTCATATTAATGTTTTTATGTTTATAGTTTAAAGGATAGCTTACAAACAATGCGCTTTAATCTTTCAAAACTTAGTGGAAAGATAAATCCATACCATGTTAATTGGGGGGTTCTGTTAATCTTGAAGATGAAAGTAAAAGATTTTTAAAAACATTAGATACTTATTAAAACTGTTTTTTTTTTTTAAAGTAGATATTATATCTAGGTATATTATCCTCAGTTATGGAACGATTTAAAAATTCTCATAGAGATGATAATATTTTAAAAGCTACATATAAAATTGTAAATTAGTTCAAAATGAAAATTACATTTACTAAAATCGGTACATGTAATTCGCATTGTGATATTTTCGTTCGGGTCGAATTACGAGTTATTTTGTTGTCCACTAATTACATTAGTAGTACAGTCGCGTATATTATATTTTACTGTCCTGTAGTAAGGGCTTGTAGGGTCCATCAAGTAGGTCAATACTTACCTAATGATTAGAAGAATTCATGCGCTATTGTTACAAGCTCTGTGTGTACGCATTTGCTAATGTTCTCGGGTCTTGGATGTTTATGTATTGTGATTGTGTGTGTCTATGCCTCCCGCGACACAGGGTATCCTAGTGTGGAGGTATAAGTGTGTGAAGGAAAACAAATTGACATGTGTAACCCGTGTAGGCGGCAGCCCGCGGGTACCTCGTGCGGCGCTCGTATGGGCACAAGATGTGGGCAATCCTGAAGATACAGAGCCACGTCCGGCGGCTGATAGCGGTGCGGCGCTACCGGCGGCTGCAGCAGGACGCGCGCGCCCATACCGAAGCGCTGCGCCTGCGCCGCCAGGAGGAGCAGCGCCTGCACCACCAGGGGAACTCGCGCGCCAAGGAGATCGCAGAGCACAACTATCGGGTGAGCCATCGCACATACCTTACACACTTACTGTACTAATTCACTTTTCTCCTAAAATTTACAGTTTGTTTTGCAATATACAATATAACTAGCTGTGCCCAGCGGTTTCACCCGCGTGGTGATGATTGATGATGATTATGATGATGATGAAAGTAGCATATGTGTTATTCCCGGACCTGAAGTATCTACTTACAAAATTTCACCCAAATCCATTTTATGGCCCGGTGATGAAAAACGGTGATGAAAGTAAGCCTATGTGTTAATCCAGGGTATAAACTATATATGTTCAAAATTTCATCAAAACCGGTTTAGTCGTTTTTGCGTGACAGAGGAACAAACATCCATACTCACAAACTTTCGCATTTATAACATTAGTAGGGGATAGTAATATATATTATAATATAGTATAGTATATATATATATATATATATAGTATTATAGTATAGTAATAGATTTAGCATAATGTACAATTTTAATGACTGAAATGATTGAAATTAATTACATTATTTGTTATTAATTTAAAATGAAACCACCGAATGAGACTAATTTGTACATAAAATACCATTATAAGCAATACCGTAAACCAAAACACTTATTAAACGTAGCAATCGATATAGTCAACATAAAAAAAAACATACGGGTCGAATTGAGAATCTCCTCCTTTTTAGAGTCAGTTAAAAATATATATAATAACATTAATGTGTAAATGTTAGGTATATCATGAGGTGTATCGTCATTATAAGAAATTGAATTCAAATAATTATGAATCCACTTACTCACTAACAATATTCCTAGCAAAATTCGTAAAACGAAACCCTCTTAAAACGAGAACTATTGAATAAGTAATAAGGCTCAAAACCATTTGTTTTAAACCAATATAGAGCTCTCCAGAACAATGTCCTTACAAAATATTATTATATGGATTTACAAGCTTGATTGGGATTTCGGAATACAACTTACAATAATAGAGAAGTAGGTTTAGGTACATATTGCGTTATCTATTTATTTTGGCACTCTTTGAGAGTCAGTAAACATTCTAGGTCTAGCGTGAATACATCTTCGACTACCTACATAGTCACTGATCATCAAGTGAGATAGTGGTCAAACGTAGAAGAGCAATAGAGTCTTGGCTCCGAAACTACTGAACCAATTGACGGTCTGACGGTCGCCGTGGCGCAGTGGTTGGTGTCAGTGACATGACTACTGCGTCTCCGGGACCCTGGGTTCGAATCCCGGCAGGGGCAAACATTTGTGCGATGAGTGTAGATATTTGTCCCGGGTCTTGGATGTTTGTGCTGTGATTGTGTGTGTCCATGCCTCCCGCGATACAGGGAATCCTAGTGCGTGAGAAAAAAAAATTGAATTGAAAACTTCCTTCACTGTTGGGAAGCTACACTAGCTTTGGGCGACATAGGCTAGGGGGGGACGAGGGTGAAAAATACTTTAGACCTACCAAATATGCACAAAAAAACATAAAAATCAGGCAAACCATTTCCGAGGAGTTGGATAACAAACATTGTGACTCGAGATTTTTATATATTAAATGAATTAGACAGTTAAAATTAGTTGATTACTTAAGGGGATATAAATCATTCAAGTGATGTCTTTTCTAGAAAAGTAAGGGCTTTCTACAATTTGAAGAGGTCCATTTAATATCCCAAACAAGTTTAGAACTTACATTATTGATATATCATTATTTTATCAAACTAATTAATTATTATAATCATGTTCTTTATCGAAGTATTATTAAAGTTGCTAATGTTAATGTCAAATTATGTGTACTAAGGCAATGATGTTTTACTAAAGATGACGTATATTCATACTGCGCGGTGCTCAGATCTTGTTCCTTTAAGACATAAACATGCTTACTGCGATAGATAAAAATAAAATATAACATACTGAATATAATACAGTACAAATAATATAGAAAAGGATAGCTATATGTTTAGACTTGCGCTTGAAATACGCGTCATAATGAAAATTACTACAATTGACTTAACCGCCTCAGTTTCCGCGCGCTTGTGCGACATCTACCTCATATAAACATATAATATCATTGTACTAATGCGCATTTAATTGTTTGTCGGTGTTTATTTGAAGTCGGACTAATTCTACGAATTACGATTTAGATAAAATCTCGTACTATCAAATGAATGCGATTAGATCGAATAGTAACCGCTGTTCAAACAATAGATTAGATCTATTTTTGTACCATATATGTATTTTTGTACCTTTATTTACATTTACTTACTTGGAGTGTCGATAGTTAATTCAAAGATGGATGGGACATATTATCTACATTCTTATTTTCTTGGTCCGAAGGCCTATAATTACAAGCATGAAAATAGTTTGATGAGATTAAGGCGGTGGGTGGTTAAAACTTTTTATGTTCGAATGAGTGTTTCTGCGGATAATGTGAAATAATAGTGACTATTAGTAACTATAACCGACCTTGAAGTTTCCGTAAATGTGCACAAGGAAATTGGCCAAGTCTCTTACTAGATAGACAAATCACTACTTGTTACAATGGATATGGGTAATGTGGAAATAGTTATTTGTTGTCTTGGGTCTTTCAATAGTTGATTTGTGGCGTGAGTGCTTGGAATGAAACCTGAGCAACCGAAGGGTTCAGGGGGTTTTGAACACTATTGCGTGCAATTCCCTGAACCCTAAGCAGCCTGCAGTCTGCCCTTAGAACCTGCAGCACTAACTAACGAGGAACTTGCAGGCGCGCGCCGCGGCGCCGGGAAGGATTCTTTCACCGGATCTATTGACTTCTTACAGGCTTCTTTCAATCTGAAAATTCTACACTTTTCTCTGATTGGTCGGCGAGATTACATTAGCTGTATAAGGCTGTCTCGAGTTTTAAAATGTTTTTACTCAGCTATTGCGGTGAAAAGAAACGAAAATACTTATTTATTTATTTTCAATTAGTACCGCTCAAACACGAATTACAGTAACGCTTTATATTTAAACAGTATATAATATGATCTTACTAATATTATAAATGCGAAAGTTTGTGTATGTGTGTAGATATGTTTGTGTGGGAAAACCGTAATCCACGCGGGTGAAACCGCGCGGCGCCACTAGTAGTATATAATTGTACAAGTGAGAAGAGCTCACGAATTTCGTACGACGTTATTCAACACATTTGCGACGAAAAAACGCTCATGTGTTGCTTATATCGGCTCTAATTCTGTTAATCACACGAACTAGCTAAAATTCACTAAAATTCTTCAAATTGAAGTAGCTCGTATTCTATTTACGCTAAAATTAAAATTCGCATAACTCCATACAGCGCTCTCACTAATAATAGACGAGTTTTATTCCATTGCTGGCCAATTGCGGGTAGTTTTAGTAGGCACCAAATAAGTGGCTTCCTTATTTCGCTAAAACTACCCGCAAATTTAATAAATAAATTTAATTTTAGTGATGTTATTGATAAGTCACATACTAATTTAGACTTTATCGTAACTTTATAAGAACTGGATTAGTTTTAAGACATTTTAGTTTAGTTCAGTTGAATAAGCGAATCACTACCATTGTTTAACTAGCAGCACCCGCGGTTGAACCCGCGTGGTGATGAAAAACGGCGATGATGAAAATAAGCCTATGTGTTAATCCAGGGTATAAGCTATCTCCATACCAAATTTCATCGAAATCGGTGTAGCCGTTTGAGCGTGAAGAGGTAACAAACATTCACACATACACACAAACTTTCGCATTTATAATATTAGTAGGAGTAGGATAGATTATTAAATTGAGAATACTGTGTTTACTCGCATATAACTTGCAGTAAGGTACTTATTTAATTTTTAAAGGGATAATTACTATTACTCACTTGGGAATAATTTTATTATGCACGTGTGTGTTATAGCTAAGTTTATGGCCCTTAAAGCGATGTCACTTTAGGAGGTGTGTGTTGAAAAATTATTGTTACAATACCTATTTTAATCTGACAAGACAGTAAGTGGTAAAAATTTCATAAATGTAGGCGACATTAATAGTATTACAGTCATTTCAGATCTATTAGTGAAGTGACTGAAGTGTATTCAGTCCAATTCGCGACCTTCATATGATATCGATACATTTAAAAAGAAGTAACATTATGAATCATCCTGTAGCTACGCGTTGCCAACTAATCGACAAAGACAAGTAATCAGCAGTGATTGAGCCGATATACAAATTAAATAACATACGAAATACCGCAACAACAATTTATCTTGACAGATTATCTGCATCGCAATTTCACACAAACTCAGTATGTGTTGGTACGTGTTCTGGAAAGTTGTGTATTTCAGCAATGATGTATTTTATGACTGTGTTGTAACTTTTTTCAAACTGTGTATCAAGTAAATATTAATAGGAATGCGCATGTGTAGCAGGTTGGTTCTGTATAGACTTTTAATTCAGCGATATCGATTTAATCGCAGGATGACCACATTTTTGTAAAAGAACTATGAGCAACAACGGCCGAAAATGAGGAGAATAATATTTGATAATTATTCAGCTTCATGTGCTTCGTTCTGCCTAAAATAGTCTTGGCAAAACTACAGACAGACGGACACCGAAGCAATCTGAAATAAGGGTTTCTTATTTTTAAGCACAGATTGGTACTGCTTCATTATATAGACCGCTATAGTGCCAGTTTGGATTAGCACATAAATTACATAACTACATTTCAAGAAATGTGTTCTATGTACCCAGCGATATAAAATAGGGTAGATACCCGATAGCCCGTTCGAAAATGGCACCGTCAAAACAAGGCACATGCCTTGTTTTGCTTTCAGTCGCGTGTGACCGCGCCAACCTTGTGACGTTTTGCGATGCCGAACTGAGAATCCAAAAAGTAATAGTTGAAAAACTCTCACAATTGTGTTACAACACTATTGCTAGGATATTAGGATTCAATATTGAAATGAAACTATATCCGCTAGTGGACTATTATTAGATTAGCTGGACAGGTATATGTAAGTACTGGCGAAGGTACACTAAAGTTTGATTTTCACAGACACTGTGTACTATGTAACTTGGTAGGTACGAATTCAATGCTGTTGCTGTCAAACTGCTGTACCGAGTCTCCCAGTACATTCGATCTAAATTAGCAATGTAATTCTCATAACTTTGCTTTGAACGAAGATCACATAATTTTAACAATGTAGTGATAGACTGCATCCTTAATAACCAGTGAAGCGAACGCCGGCTTATGCAATTAGTACATTTGCAATCCTGCCCCAGTTGGATAATGCATTAGTTGAACTGTAGCGTATCATACTGGCTCCGTTGTACAAGGTATACTTTACTTTAATACTATCCAATAGAAGGTTTGTGCAAGTGATCGTGAGAAAGTATTATCTTCTGGTTAAATATTTCGTAAATGTGACTAATATAGTATTTTTAACAATATGATGTTGAATTGTGTTTGCAGCCATGTGATGATCGAGTCTCGTATTAATAGAATGGTATTGCATTTATGTCTTATATATATATGGTCTGAAAACAGACCATAAACTACTGTTTTCTGTGACTGTGGGGTAAAGTGCACAATATCTGTAGAAAAATCTTAAGTATCTAAATAAATTTGACGTCATTATTGTAGGTATGCGTGTTATTTTTCGTGCATGTTTTGTTCATTCCAAGTAGGCTCTGCATAAAACCTCGTTATTTTGTATCTAATTAATATATATTTTTTATTATTTAGGTACTATTATTTTATTTATACAAAGTAAAAATATGAACACGGTGGCAATGCTGTCACAGACCACGCGTCACGGCATTCAGAGACACGAAAACGATGTTACCGACCCGACGACGCTATCTATTTTCCATTTGAAAAGCGTTGTTTTAATATTTAGCATGTCTCGAAAATTGTAATCTACGAACCGTCTAGGACTCACATAGTAAATAAATAATGGTTCATAGATTACAATTATGAAAGAAACTCGCGATAGATTTCAGACTCTAATATCTCCAGAAATTTGAAACTTTAATTAACCGCAACGGAACCAGCTTAGTATTTGAATATATAATTACGTATAGATTGCAATCTGGACTGAAACATAGTATATATTCACCACATTCATTTAAAATTCAGGCGGCTTGACTAAGATCAAAGGAAAGGGCTGAATGAGAACCGCTTCCAACCGGTCCTGGAAAACAATGGGGGAGGCATATGTCCAGCAGTGGCCGTCCTATGGCTGAGGTGATACGATGATGATGATGTTCTAATTTGACGTTATTTTGACGTTATATGAATTATTGGACGCGTTGCGAGGTATAGTCCGATGTCTACCGCTAACAGTGCGTCAAACAATCTACGATTCTTTAGTTAAACCTATATGATTGAGATTTGGGGCAGTTCACCAAAAAATAACTTTACACCTTTAAATTTCTTGTATAATTCATTTATTTTTAATTTCAATCAATGATATTTTTCAAACGTGCACTACGTGTTACTTATTGTAATTTTTCCGAATAGTACTTACATTATATACGAGTAGGTAATGTTACATTACGTAACAACTATCAATACATCTCTATGTCACGTAGTGAACGTAATAGTTAACAGTAATTGATTACTTGGTCCTACCATAACTGACAGTTGTGCAAAGAACTCAGTAACCTATATTACCAATACATTATTCTTGTACCTTAACTAAGGTCCAAAGTTTAATTGATTACTTATTAGTATTGCCCACAACATGATAGGCTACAGTCTTTTACCGCCCTTATTTTGGACTAAAATAGATAACTTTCTATTCGCGTTGGTATGTAACAATAAAATCAATTTTTATGACGTACTCATTTGAATTCCTATTTCAAATTATAAAACATCGATAAGCGCAAAAGTCGGTTGCAACTACCGAATAATGTTTCAAATTTTTCGTGCACGCGCTAAGATTACAATTCATTTGCTAATCTTATCTTACAGGAGCGTATGTACGAGCTAGAGCGGCGCGACGCAGAACTTGCTTTAGAGGAAAAACGACAGCTCGAAGCCAAAAGGACGTTACTGCAAGAAGCCGCACGCAAACAAGACGAGCCGGTCGATGACAGCAAACTGGTGGAAGCCATGTTTGACTTCCTGCCAGATTCGAGCAGTGAGGCTCCCGCTCCTAAGGATACTTCAATGTTTAGCGACCTGCCTCAACCCCGGGCTGATCAACAAGAGGTAAATTGATACTTTCAAATCGTTTACACTAAAGATCCGTTAATAGTGAAAGCCACAATACGTCTTCAAGGATAAATTTATGTTCATCCGTGAGACTTATGAAGCAAATCTACAGTTTGTAATATAAATACGACACGTATTTTGTATATCATCTTAATGCTACCTATCTCACTCACGATAATAGCTCTCACGTCTGTTCATTCCCCTAAGGGTGGGCTAATATAAAGCTCTTAAGAACCTAATTGTGCTCGATGTCAAATCGAGAATACGGGTGGATCAGTATTATTACTAAAAATATAACTTTAATCATTTTTATGACTTCCTATCGTAGGTATACATATGTGCTTATATACATTAAAGACCTGTTGGTAACAGACATATGAAAGCCATGTTAAGCATCCATATAATTTCTCATTTCAATTTATTAGATTTTTTGTTAAACCTAATTCATTTTGGCTGATGTGTTTTGGGTCACGTCTGTTCGTTCACCTGTCTTTATCTTGCACTATCGCTGATCCGTCATAAAATGCAATCAATATGACGTATATAATAATATCATTACGCTATCATTTCACAGATGGTCACGCCAATGCAAACTACATCTGAGGATGAAGAGGACCTCTCCGAGTTCAAGTTCCAGAAATTTGCCGCGACATACTTCCAAGGAAATGTCACTCATCAATATTCTAGAAAACCACTCAAACACCCTCTTCTACCGTTGCTCACTCAAGGAGACCAGTTGGTGAGTTCGAAATTGTTTCTACACATGTCATAAGCAATGAAAATGAAAAAAATGAAATTTTATAACTGCACCTATATTGACATGAACTAGATAACCACATAGAATTTCCTACACAAGTTAGCGTGTAAAACACTAATATCGTTGTTTTCATCAACACAATGCATCAAACGATATCAATTCAGTTAATTACTTCGTCTTTGATTTAATATTATGATAAACGAATGCATTACAGGCTGCTCAAGCGTTATGGGTTACAATACTTCGGTTCACCGGAGACTTGCCGGAGCCTCGTTATCATACAATGGATAGAGATAACACATCGGTAATGTCCAAAGTCACCGCAACACTTGGCAGGAATTTCATCAGATCCAAGGAGTTCCAAGAGGCTCAAATGATGGGAGTGGATCCAGATGCTTTTTTGAATAAACAAAAACCAAGATCAATTAGGCACAAGCTCGTCTCGCTAACTTTGAAAAGAAAGAATAAACTTGGAGAAGACGTTCGACGGAAGCTGCAGGTATATTTTCAGTTTATTAACCCATAAAATAATCGTTGTATATTTGGTTATTGTATATTTATTTATGAATTTTAAATATATTTCAGGATGAAGAGTACACCGCTGACAGTTATCAGTCGTGGTTGGAGTCACGACCAACTTCTAACCTAGAGAAACTGCATTTTATAATTGGTCATGGAATTCTTCGGGCTGAGCTGCGCGATGAGATATATTGTCAAATTTGCAAGCAGCTCACCAACAATCCATCAAAATCATCACACGCTAGAGGGTGGATCTTACTGTCCTTGTGTGTTGGATGCTTTGCTCCAAGTGAAAAGTTTGTCAACTATCTGCGAGCCTTCATTAGAGAGGGTCCTCCTGGTTACGCCCCATATTGCGAAGACAGACTAAAGCGTACCTTCAACAACGGTACAAGAAACCAACCTCCATCATGGCTAGAACTACAGGCGACGAAATCAAAGAAACCTATAATGTTGCCAATAACGTTCATGGATGGCAACACAAAAACTTTGTTAGCCGACTCAGCAACAACTGCTCGAGAACTATGTAATCAGTTATCAGATAAAATAGGCCTCAGAGATCAGTTTGGGTTTTCGTTGTATATAGCTTTGTTTGATAAAGTCAGTTCGCTCGGTAGTGGAGGGGATCACGTAATGGACGCGATATCACAATGTGAACAGTATGCAAAAGAACAAGGTGCTCAGGAAAGAAATGCTCCGTGGCGGCTGTTTTTTAGAAAGGAAATTTTCGCACCTTGGCATGATCCCACTGAAGATCAAGTTGCAACTAATCTAATTTACCAACAAGTAGTCAGAGGAGTTAAGTTTGGGGAATATAGATGTGATAAAGAAGAAGATTTGGCTATGATAGCCGCTCAACAGTATTACATCGAATACGGGCAAGATATGAATACGGAAAGACTGTACACGTTGTTGCCAAATTATATACCCGATTATTGCTTAACTGGGGTAGAAAAAGCGGTAGACAGATGGGGAGCGCTCATTGTGCAGGCTTATAAAAAAAGTTATTACGTGAAGGAAAAAATACCTGCCTACAAAGTGAAAGAAGACGTCGTGAGTTACGCAAAGTTCAAGTGGCCGTTACTTTTCTCCCGATTCTATGAGGCATATAGAAATTCAGGACCCAACTTACCCAAAAATGACGTTATTATTGCGGTAAACTGGACCGGTGTATATGTGGTAGATGATCAAGAACAAGTGTTGTTAGAACTATCATTCCCTGAAATCACAACAGTGTCGAGTCAGAAAACGAATAAAGTGTTCACACAGACCTTTAGTCTCGCAACAGTTCGCGGGGAAGAATTCACTTTCCAAAGTCCTAATGCAGAAGACATTCGCGATTTAGTAGTGTATTTCTTAGAAGGACTGAAAAAGCGATCAAAGTTTGTCATCGCATTACAAGAATATAAGGCACCTGGCGAAGGTTCAAGCTTTTTGAATTTCCAAAAAGGAGATCTGATTATTTTAGAAGAGGACAGTACTGGGGAGTCAGTGCTGAATAACGGTTGGTGCATTGGACGCTGCGAGCGAAGTATGGAGCGAGGTGACTTCCCAGCAGAAACTGTTTACGTTTTACCAGCGTTGACTAAACCTCCTCCAGACATTCTAGCTCTGTTCTGCGCAGAAGGGGCACAGCATGGTCGCCGTCCCCCTACAAGCACTTTCAACGGAACGGAAACTAGAGACAAACCACATACATTATTAGAATACGCATTAGACCACTTCAGGTTACCTCCAAAACGAACAGTGTCCAAGGCTCTTACACTATCTACGGCAAAGAGGGGTGGCACTGAAGAATTGTGGCGGCATTCGAGAGAACCAATAAAACAGCCGCTTCTAAAGAAACTACAGGCTAAAGAAGAACTCGCTGAAGAGGCTTGTTTTGCTTACACCGCAATTCTTAAATACATGGGTGACCTCCCGTCCAAGCGTCCCCGCATCGGGAACGAATACACGGACCACATATTCGACGGTCCACTCAAGCACGAAATTTTACGGGACGAGATATATTGCCAAGTCATGAGACAACTGACGGACAACCGAAACAGAATGTCTGAAGAGAGAGGTTGGGAGCTGATGTGGTTGGCCACTGGGCTATTCGCGTGTAGCCAGGGACTGCTTAGAGAATTAACGTTATTCCTTAGGACTAGAAGATATCCAATTGCTCAAGATTCGCTCCAAAGACTGCAGAAAACTTTACGGAATGGTCAAAGAAAGTACCCGCCTCATCAAGTAGAGGTAGAAGCAATCCAACACAAAACCACGCAGATATTCCACAAGGTGTACTTCCCCGATGATACAGATGAAGCTTTTGAGGTGGATTCGTCTACGAGGGCAAAGGACTTCTGCCAGAATATCGCGCAGAGACTGAATCTCAGATCTAGTGAAGGCTTTAGTTTATTCGTTAAAATTGCTGATAAGGTGATATCGGTGCCAGAAGGGGACTTTTTCTTTGACTTCGTGAGGCATCTCACGGACTGGATTAAAAAGGCGCGTCCCACTCGTGACGGCATAACGCCACAGTTTACTTATCAGGTTAGTATTATCAGTTAGTTTGTTTTCGTAGGTTAACTTGGAATGTAAGTACAAAGGAATCTTATCTGTTATTGACTTTTGAAATGATATTAAAACTTCTGTAAAAGGTTTTCTTATACTGTAGTTTTATAGATAAACATATTAGACGCTTTATTTTTTCATGGTGTAACAATTAATTGATATTGGTTCCTTAAGACTTGAAGCAAATTCAAAAAAATATTACGCGATTAGCGGCTACACTGCTATATAAGTAGAATGATGGATAACTTTACCTTAAATCTCCATAATGTTTTATAGGTATTCTTTATGAAGAAGTTGTGGACCAATACAGTGCCTGGCAAAGACCGTGCAGCTGACGTGATCTTCCACTTTCATCAAGAATTGCCTAAGCTTCTCCGAGGGTACCATCGTTGTGGACGGGAAGAAGCGGCAAGATTGGCAGCACTGGCGTATCGAGCTCGCTTTGGGGATAACAAGCAGGAGTTGCAAGCAATCCCGTGAGTAGTCCAAATTAGTTTATAAAATAAATATACCAGATATTTACTACTATTAGGTGCTATAAGTTGAACATATGTGTTTGTGTGTGGTATTTGGTCTATTACTATTTGGTCTTGCACTATTTATCCATTGACTGCCACTTGTCATATCATATATAGAAGTATTAATTTATCGTCTCCTCAACAGACCATACGTCTCTTTTTTTATGTAAATAAATAAAATGTTAATATGGGTAAAAAAAAGGTTATATATAGGTGCTAGCACACACAGTGCGAGGTTAACTCAAATGATTCCGCATAACGATCACCAAGCCAAGCCACACCTACTAAAGCCCCGATTGAGTGAGACCGGCGTAATAATAATCTTATATCCAATGATGTTTTACTAAAGATGACGTGTATTCATACTGCCCGGTGCTCAGATTTTGTTCCTTTACGACATAAACATGCTTACTGCGACAGATAATACGGTACAAATAATATAGAAAAGGATAGCTATATGTTTAGACTTGCGCTTGAAATACGCGTCATAATGAAGATTAGGTACCTACTACAATTGACTTAATTTTGCCGCCTCAGTTTCCGCGCGCTTGTGCGACATCTACCTCATATAAACATATCATTGCTTATATCTGATTTTAACATCTGCGGCGAAAATAACCATTTTATGGAATCGCACAATTGAATCTATCACGAAAATGTTATTATAGAAGGAGCTGCTTTATTACAGAACGTTCTACGATTAATAAGTTTATACTTTTAAAATAATTATTATATTTTTAAAAATCATGGCTTACTGCAAGATAGATTGTTATAGTAGGTGCTTCCGCTATCGTTGTCTGGAAATGTTAATTTATAAGCGCTCATGCGAATCGCTAAATTATTAAATATTTAAATTAAATGGAAACGGAAACCAGTGAACGAATTAGATCGAAATTGGGCACATAGATTGTAAGAAGTGGTAATTAGGTAGGAGACGGTAAGAACGTTTTTTTTATAATTCAATTAATTTTACGGAAAAGTTATCCACGCGGGTAAAACAGCAGGGTACAGCTAGTCAATAATAATTGTAGTCTTACCATCGTATAGTCTACTTAAGGGAACAAATTCTTAGCCATATTTTAACGAAGAAGTCGATGCAAAGACACAGCGCGTTATTAACGCTTGTCGTTGACGAAATTAGTAATAATAAAAAGGTAAAGACAAGTAGGTATACTTAGAATAGAATATGTAGGTAATAGAATAAATATATATATTATATTATACATATACTCCCAAAAGGCATTCTCGTAGAAGTCATATCATAAATTGTCTTTGACCACACGACTTGCTTTATATTTGCATAGTATGTATAATATAAGTAAGTATTATTTCAAAGGTTTAACTTACCTACGTATTTTAGTTGATTGACTTGGAAACTTTAGACACCAATCTGGATTCCTACACAATTATAAACGTAGTTAAAACAAATATTATGTACATGATAGCTGCGCCCCGCTGTTTTATCCGCGTGGTGATGATTGATGATGAAAAGTAGCGTGCTATTCCGTGACCTGAAGTATCTCCATACCAAATTTCATCCGAATCCATTTACCCGTTTAGGCGTGAACGATTAATAAACATCCATCCATCCAAACTTTCACATTTTAATATTAGTGGGATTAAACTAGATGGAATTGAAACCCGTCTTTATTCTCTCTCTCGTTGTTCTAAAACATTCGTATTTACCTACACAAAGCAATGTTGTTACAGTCAAATGCTCCGAGAGCTCGTCCCAGCTGACCTCATCAAGATGCAGAGCTCTGCGGATTGGAAACGTGCCATCGTGGCGTCCTATAACCAGGACGCCGGCATGACGCCTGAAGACGCCAAGATCACCTTTCTGAAAGTGATCTACCGGTGGCCTACTTTCGGATCAGCCTTCTTCGAGGTCAAGCAGACCACCGAGCCAAACTATCCAGAACTATTGTTGATAGCTATCAACAAGCATGGAGTCAGCTTGATTCACCCACAATCTAAGGTAATATTGTACTTAGTAGCTATTCAGTCGGAAAGACATCACTTCTTATTATATCCATAATACAGCACGCTGGCCAATGCGAGTGGGCGGATAGGCTAGTGGTATGTCCAATGTCGGGGTTTTCAGCCATCTAAGGGCCTCCTGGCGCGAGACATTTTAAAATAGGTCTGGGTTGCTTTTGACCTATTGCAAACAAAAGTACAAATGTAGTCAACAATATATCATTGCAATTAAAAATAAGAAAAAATAACCAAACACTCCCATTATTTATTTCCAGGACATCCTTGTGACACACCCATTCACCCGGATATCGAACTGGTCATCCGGCAACACGTACTTCCACATGACGATCGGGAACCTCGTGCGAGGCTCCAAGCTTCTCTGCGAGACCTCCCTGGGATACAAGATGGACGACCTCCTAACATCCTACATCTCACTAATGTTGACAAATATGAACAAACAGCGATCTGTGAGAGTCAAATAGGATGATCTTTTAATTATTACATAGGTAATGTACAGAGTACAGAGGTAGGGTACAAGATAAACGGTTCTTGATGTCCTCTAAAATCTCACTGATGTTATCTAATATGACCAAGCAACGGTTTTTAAGGATCCAATAGAAGAGGAGATATAGAAAGAAAGAACAAAATCATTGCCAGTTCACCCGTATTCTCACATCTTGTATATCTATTTTAGTACATATCGTCAATAATATGAAGGAACAATTTTCTAGAGTATTTTTATAAAGTTGTTAATAGGTAACAATAGCGACACGTAGTAATTTAATTTCTAAATTTCGGTAATATTTACGATGAACAAGGAGTGACGCAGGGAAAAGATTGGTGCTCTTTTCACCTATCACCTGTTCAAAGTCACACTACTGGCTTGCCACTAAAGTGCGGGCTTAGGGATTTATAGGAAGACTTTCTAAAGTGACCTTTTTAGTGTAACATTAACTGTCTCTGTCACTCCTGAAGAATATTTAGGTTCATTGCGTCTCGCTACGTTGCTAGCAGGCAACGAGGTCATTGTACGAAATTCTTCTTGTTCCGCGTTCGAACTTTTATATTGACTAATTTTTAATAAGCAGCGCTCTTCAATGATTAAATTAAAGAAGATAGGGTAGGGGTCAAAGTCATCTCCTTTTATTCTACCCACTATATTTGACACATTTACTTATAGTATCAAGCTGGTCAGTTGAGGTTGAAATGATGCAAAATTCAAGAAAAAACAATTTCGATTCCCATTTATAACCTCTGCCGGAATATGTGCTACTTTATAGGGACAATTTGAGCACGCAAAATACCTACACAACTTTATATTCAGATCTCACTCATGTTCGGGTTCATACTAGGAACAAATAGATATCTATCAACCGAGAGTAGAAGCCGGTAGACAACGTCATGATGACTAAGTACTTTTTAAAAGAACCTAATGGGAAACGATAATATTTATTTATTTCTGTGAGGTGGACATATTTTTGAGTCCTTATAGGTAGTTTGGGGTAAACGATACTTATAGTCCGACACTGTTATTTACTGTTGGGTTAGTTTCAAAGGCATTTGTTTTTCGTTTAAAGCTCAATTAAGTAAGTTAATATTATGGACATAAAAATTTGGTGACATTTTATTCTCGCACGTGAAAGTGTTGTTCTCGCTTTACTTTCTATAGAGGTTTAAGGAAAAGTCATGAGTAGATATTATAAAACACAAATTATGCATAAACAACAAACCTTTTAAAATTTAACGAATAATAACGCAACATATTATAGTTTTTATCTATTATACGATATTCTATTGATAAAATAGCAACAAATATAACATATAACACCTACTTTGGGAAATGTTTTGCGTTATTTTTGATATCGAAACACAATATGATTTGCGTACCTAATGATTAAAATCGATAATTTTTTTTTTATTTTTTTTTAAAGATTATAAGCTTGCGTTTGACCACTGTCTCACCTGATGTTAAGCGACGACGCGGTCTAAGGTGGAGCACGCAAACTTAGAAGGAACCTATTCACTCGCGACTTGAAGACTCCGGGGTTGTACATATCGGGAAACACAGACTCAGGCAGTGAGTTCCACTCTCTGGTATATAATTGGTCGATATAATATACTATTTAATAGACAAATATAATATAATAGTGTCTAGTAAATTTGAGTTTTGGAACGTCAACAGTTAACCGTCGGACGTAATTGTACTGGTTCCAAAACCTCACGACTGCCAATGTAAATTTTCAAGGCTAGGTTTTGGAACGAAACAGAGTAACGCTAACTATATGCCGGGTGATAATTACCCGTTTTCGAACGCAGCCTAACAGAACAGCATTTAGCGTGTTACAATATTTCAGTTCTAAATAATTTATGGAAGTATCGTTTGTAAGCGCCTTCAAGGTCAGGTCAGCGTTAGTTTTAACTGAGCTAGTTAGGTCAGCGTAAGTAGGCTAAATCCGTCCAAATCATAATAGGAATGCATAACAAAAATATATTGGTACTATTATTTTGGATATTACAAACAAATTTTATTCTTATCTAGTGTACGGATTTATGTAATAAATATTTGCTTATTTGTAAGAACTCAGTATACATAGTTCCATATAGTTCTTTGCATTACCTATAAGCAAGAGGTCATCAATCAGTTAATTGCTTTAAACCAAAAATTTAAAGCAATTAACTTTTAACTCTTTCTTTTTAAATGTATTTAATTTTGTGTTATTCAAATACTTTTTTAGTATACCACTCTTGTTTAAACTAATATTATATGTGTACGGTGAAAGACAGGTCGGTAGAGATTTAGATAGTTATATTAACAATTAGTAGCGATAGTATTGTCAAAAGATCTGTCACATCTTAATATAGGTGATCAGTTAACATACCTACGTGTACTTTTTCTAGTAAGAATATGTAGCAGTTTTTATATTGTTTGCAGCCTGGATTGCTATTTATATAACATTAATTTAAATATAACTTTAATATGTACTAATAATATTGGTTATTTGTGTAGTTAACAGTAAGTACCGCGTATATACCGAAGTATCAATACTGCTTAAAAAAGCTTTGTAGACAAATGTAATGTAATAGCTGTTAATTGTAACTGTTATAGCCTATTTCCCAACACTAGCGTTGATAAATATAACATCATTGTATTTATTAATAGGTAATGGATATTCGAATGTTAAGTGTAGAGATGTCAATGTAATGCCATGAGTCGGGACCATTTATTATTTTTGTTTAATTTCGCTTACAAGTGCATTTGTGAGTTGTAAACATGAGTGAGTGGTTGTAAACATGAGTCACAATGATTAATACTGTGTTTTATTTACATATAACAACGTCATCACTTAACATCAGGTGAGACAGTTGTCAAACGCAAACTTATACGTAAAAAAAAAACCTCTATATATGGCCAACTTAATATACGTCGGGTAAAAGCGTGTGTTTTTTATTCGGCAGATCATCGATTGTTATCCGATTTTCCTAATCGTTATAATTAAATGGGGACGATAGTCATAGCGACGATTTCACAACTCTGCAACACGTAATGAAATCATGTGGATTCTTGTTCTCAGCAATTGGAAATCCACTGCTGGACATATGCCTCCCCAAATAGAGGGGATTTGCTAATACTCGCCACGCTTGGCAGGCGGATTGGCGAGCGCAGTATGATTTCCGATCCTCAGAAGGCGCTGCTGCCCACCCTCTGGTACGCGCCCTTAGCCGATTCTTACGGCATCCGCGGGAAGAGATGGGGGATTACTATTTTAAGCCGGTACCACCACGGCACCACATGTGAATTATTAAAACATTTATCTTTGGATATATGCTTTAATATCTTTGGATGTGTATTCATCTTACAAAATTACTGTTCAACTGATTTTACACTTGGACAATTATAAGTAACACAAGAAAACTTATCTAACTTACCAGCACGTCATAGTGCTGGTGCCTGAAATAATCTATGTGCCTGAAAAATACTTGCGGGCACTCCCGTGCCACAAGATTTTACAATCTATTAGCAATCTATGAGCAATGCGCTTAGTAAAATTGATACACTGGTAAGGATAACAGGGTATCAATTCTACTTTCATAGATTATCAACGGTCATTTCTGTTAGTTTTGCTATTCTACTTGGAGCATAATTTTAATGGCTATACAGATCTAATTTCAACCGCAATGCAATTAACTACAATGCAATCGAGATTCAATCGTTATTCTAGTGGAATACCAAGTTTATGATTACATTTGAATTACTACTGCATTGCTTATGAATGTAATTCATAATCAATACGACAGTAATTGAATTCTCAAGAAATAACAGAATTGGCACCCTGGTTATCTCCCGGGAAATATACCTAACCTTCCCGTATTTAACCTCCAAGGCTAGTGCCCCAATGCACATAACATTTCAAAAATGTGTCAAATCCGCAAGTAGTGTAGTCGGAACAAACTAAACAGTTGAGGGAGTGTTTCCATTTGAAAAAAAAAGGATAAAATCTAAGCATTTCTAGACTTTGCCATTACCTACCGAACAAACCAAGGAATATTATTTTAGAAGAAATACGTTACATTTAGGTATGATTTGTTATCAAAAATTTTACTATCGAGGGTAACCCCTAACTGTGTTTTGACGACTCCTGACCATTCGTTCAAACTAAACTATAAATAGCTAGATGAATAAAAGAAAAATGTACCAAAAAATGGAACCGATTTCAACACTCAAAAGTGTGAAATAACTTGTCGAAGTCGGTACCATGCGCACAATGTTTTGATAATAGTTATTTTTGAACAATCATGGTACCGTTTAAAGTCGGTTTCAATTTTTGGTAATATTTTTTTTACTCTTTTTAGTGATCTTTTCTAAATGATATATTAAATCCTATCGATATGCTAAATCCTAAAAAAATGAATGAATGAATGTTCATCGATTTTTTCACCCTCAATTAGGAAGTCGTCTAAGTAGACGTAGAACTTTTCAGTTATTGTATTGTAAATCAATGTCAGCTTGCCCGATGTTGAAGAAATTTAAATAGGAGGTATTAACTAGATGGGAAGCACCACCTTTCAAATAAAAAAAGAATTATCAAAAGCGGTTCACCCAGCCGACATTTCTGAGGTAGGTAATACACATTAAAAAAACATACGGGTCGCTTTGAGATACTCCTCTTTTTTGAAGTCAGTTTATAACTGTGTCTTACATCTTGATATTTTTTAATATTTTTCATTTGCCTATCCATAGTGCCAAAGTAAAGTGATTTGTATTATTAAAATAATATTTTTGTTAAGGGTAGTAAAACTTGTATATTTGACACAGCTCTATAAATATTTTAACAGTAGGTGTATTTATTTGCAGGGATGTGTAACCGAATGTATATGTAGAGTAGGTACCGTTACTAAACGGAACTTGATTAAGTTTTGGTGAAATTGCACAGAACTATACAATTTGGGATTATACAACAATTAAAGTAAAAGCGGGCTGTTACAAAAACTGTTAATTAGAACAAGTAAAAAATATATATCCGTAAATAGAGCCGTGAGAGTTTCTCACGGCAGCCGCCCATTCACCCGCTGGAGTAATGATGCGTCTATTGTGTCAGGAGGAAGTAATTTATCTAGCATCAAGAATATGACCGTTTAGACCAATTTCCAGTGTGATTTCTCATCCTAAAGTGTGCAATTTTGGGAGACAACTGTGACCAACTTAGGTAGGTGCTTATGAAAGAGTCGACAACCTCTGGAGGCCAGTGACTAATATGGTAAATGCATGTTTTTGTTGGACAGCAATGGAATATTTTTCAGCTTGTCCTCACATTAAGAACATTTTATAGTCGGGGTGGGTCAGCTAATTAAATAGAGTCCTTCTTCCGGTCGAAAACTTTATATATCAATACACACAAAAATGCAAAACATTACACTCGCCGCCACTCATATCATAACTATCGCGACGCGACTCTGTAGACTGCCTGTGATTGGTCGGCGCAATCCTACAGCGCGGCGCGTTCCTAATCACGGAACTAGAGTATGGGTGAATAACGCGCAGGCGGCTTGCCTCGACCAACACGTAAAGAACGCTCCAGCACCGATTCACCCGCTACAATTTTGATCAATACACACCGAATCGATTCCGTTGGATATCCAACTCTCTCCGACTAAAAAGCTTTCTATAGAGCTATTCAAAAAATTCGATGTGCGATTTCTCTTGCGATAGTTTGCTATTGGCTTGAATTTTAAATTATTTCTATTCAATTCAATTGAAAACGTTATTGCAATCTCTAATAGTACAAGTGTCGGTGGTATAACTATAAAATACAGTTGATTAGAGACCCTTAGTTTAAGAACCGTTACCCTAGAATTAAGCACATATATAACCGCAAGGCCAATACATTATTGAATTTAAAATTTCTTATACATACCTATGATTTCTGAACGATACATAAATCCATTCGTTGTCCATAATAGATTTAGAATCCGCTCAGAAATAAAATGGTAGGTAATATAGAACAGCTTGTGACAGAAAGACATCGTTTACCAGTAGAAAGAGTATATCTGTTATCCATCCTCTTACCGCACAAGACGAACCGTCACACAGATAAAAACAAAAAGTAGATAGTTAAAAAGTTTTACGATTATTTAGATAAACAATAATAATATATGTACTATATAGCTACTATATTATTTTAAGTTGTGTGATAAGGCAATAAAGCTCATTATTTATTTATCGATTCGGTAGATATCGAATATTCAGATCTTTCTATAACCAACTGAAGAGTTGAGCCGTAATCGAGGAGTTTGAGTGTTGAAGTCGGTTCCATTCTTCGGTATTTTTTTTTTACCATTTTCAGGGTGCGGTTCACCAAAATTTCAACGTCCGATTATCAATTAAGTGTCGGTTAACTGTATGGTGAAAAGTGTTTGAACGATAGTTAAATTGATAATCGGACGTTTGAAATGTTGGTGAACACCACACTCAGTGACCTTTGCTAATCACGGGATCAATTGTCATTCTGTAAGTTTACAGATTTCTTTACCCATAATTAGGAAGTCGTATAAATAGACGTAACACTTTTCAGTTATTGGAGTGTAACTCAAAAAGCGCTTGAGAGATTTTGACGAAATTTAACGGTAAATTTTAAGGGTACTGAGAGTAGCTCTTTAAAATACTTCATAGATCTACGGTTCGACCACTATCTCACTTGATGGTCAGTGACGATGTGGTCAAAGATGTTAAACCTAGAATGTATTACTGGCTCTCAAGGACCACTCTGCCTGAACACACTATGACGGTATTTTAAGCTTGAGGGTGGTAGCTAGCCAGGCAGGTAGGTAAAGAAAGAAAGACAGAAATAAATCATTTATTCAGACAAACAATAATTAAGAAACCAATACAAATATATAAGCCAGCTATGATAGCTACTTCAGTTATTATGGGTACTCAAAAGAACCCTACCATCATGCTCAGAATTTGATAACGGTGTCACCTGCATATGGGGATCGTACCAGCCTCCGTCAGTTTAGCAGCCAACGCTTACACCGCTGAGCTATCATCGCATGATATAGGTACAGCAGGTTTTGCCCGTAAGTACTATGTATTTTTTTAGGCTAGACTCACGCAAGCTTTTACACAGAGTACCTACCTACTTAAAGCCATGTGATTTAAACGGATGACATTCGGGTAAAATCTGCCTGAAAAATATGGCGGGATAGGTAATAATACCAGCATTAAAAAAACGACTGACGCCGTGGTGCAGTGGTTAGTGTCAGTGACATGACTTCTGTGTCTCCGGGACCCTGGGTTTGAATCCCGGCAGGGGCAAACATTTGTGCGATGAGTGCAAATGTTTGTCCCGGGTCTTGAGTGTTTGTGTGCTGTGATTGTGTATATCCATGCCTCCCGCGACACATGGAATCGTAGTGCGGTCTGAGTATGAAGAAAATATAGTTACACATAATATAGTTCACAATACCTTAATTGTAACTAAGGGGTAGTTCGAACTGCTCGTGGTGAGAGACGTTCCAACAGCTTACAGCCACAAAGAATACAACTATTCCATTTGCTTTTGGTGTAGGTAGGTACCTACCTCCCATAGACGTAGTATATTCGTCTATGCTACCTACATAATAAGCCCCTGGACATGTGTTCTTATAAGTATTTCACAATGAACAAATGATTCGTGCGGAAATCCAATTAATAACCCTTTCTTTTTAAATTACTAAAGACACAATAGGCATAGCTTTGCGTAATCAATGTGTTATTACACTTATTACAGAAATTGTCTTCTATTACAGTAATCATACGTACTTATGAAGAAGGAACTAATTTTTAATTATTGTTTTACAATGTCATCAGGTATACAGATAGTATCAAATCTGCAGAAAACCATCTTGACCATTTTTATTTGGTCGTTATCCGTTAGTATTAGGTTGTTTATCCGTTATTAATTAGATCGTTTATCCGTTATTTATGACGTCGTTAATTTGGCAACTTGTAAACGTTATTAATTTTTCCTTACGACTAAGTTGTTAGGACGTTTATACTCTAGTATTGAGTAAACGTGTAACAACCTCCTTAGAGTATCTTTGTATATATTTAACACGGGTTTAATGTGAAACGAACGCGTTGTCTAATAATCGTTAATTTCTTCTTCCGGAAGTCTTCAGGATCTTGAGTGTACTGCTTTTGTCGTAACGCCCCGTCTCGCGTTCATGTTATTTGATCTAACATGAGCGCTTAGTCTATGCAAGTAGCTTAGTCGTTATGTAGGTACTAATTTGCTATTAGTACCTACATAACGACTAAGCTAACTTCTTCTTCTCTCAGCCATGTGCGTCCACTGCTGGACATATGCCTCCCCCATATAGGGGGATTTGCCAATACTCGCCACGCTTGGCATGCGATCCATGGCATTCCAATCCTCAGCCGACTCTTACGGCACCCACGAGAAGAGATGGGGGAGTACTATTCTAGGCCGGTACCACCACGGCCGTTAAGCAAACTTACATACAGTAAAACCTCCTTCTTCGCGGGGTATAGTTACCTACTCATGTTCCGTAAATATGGCACGAATACAAAAACCGTGATTAAAGAATGGGAATTTATATAAGATTATAATATAAATGATATGTGCCTAGAAGTAGAATATAACATTAAAATAAATCTTTAATTTTTTTTAACCACTTTATTTTCAATCACTGAAATTTTTCTGTTTAAACTATTGGTGGTCCGCAATACAGGTATGTAATAAAAAGGTCGCAATTTCCTAATCCACGAATACTGAAAACGTGAATAAAGGAACCGTGTTAAGGAGCTGTTACTGTGTAAATAATAGTACCTAATTATAAAACTACGAATAGGTGGTAGCTAGTAGGTAAGTACTTAAGGTACCTACTTAAGGGAAATGCGCGGCCCGACACTGCAGCGATAGTTTGGGGGTATTCGAGTTGACGTTTTGCCGTGGCCAGCACGCTCGCCAGATTTAAACCCCATCGAACATGTTTTGGATAAGCTCGAAAAATTAAACAGCGAGTTCCAGCACCAACAAACATATGAGATTTTAAAAGGGCACTGGAAGAGTGGAATCGGATACCACAAGATTTCATTGATAACTTGATCAAAAGCATGCCGCGAAGATTGCAGGCCGTTTTAACAGCAGGGGGGGGGGGGGGGGGGGGGAACACAAAAAATCCCCGTTATGTCATAACACAATCACATTTTCAATGTGATTATTGAAGGGTTTTGACATTTCTGTTGATTAGTCTTGTGTTATTACTGTAGTTCGTTTGGTATTCATTCTAAATAGCAAAATTAATAAAAATGTCAAATATAATTTCTATATTTACATACAAAAAAAGGTTTTAGTTCCGATCTGTCTCTTTTTTCGTTCCGTTCCTCTAAATAAGTCCATGAGTGTATGTTGAACCTATGCTCGGCCTATTTCGGTTTTGTGCGAAATTGACAAGGTTATACCTATGCTAACAAAGCACGAAAAATGACGTCACTGAATCTAGAATTTAATCAAGATTGAAATTGAAGAATATTGACAAATCAAATGCTCTAATATAGGTATTTATTAGGTACTACAATGTACTTACCTTAGGTATAACAAAAATATCATCACTCAAAAGATCTTCGAAATAACTAGATGTACTTGCAACTCAACGTTCAAGGTTTAACAACGAAAAAATATTTCGTGGAATAAGTACTTTTTTGAAGTAGCAGTATGGGCGTGTACTCGAACGAGTACTTCGCCAAATTGAAATACCTAAAAGTGCGTTAGGTATGTAGGTACCCCCATCCGCATCAAATACTGACTGTATCCGCCCACCGTTATCACAACACGTCATTAACGCCATTTGACTGGTCTTGTTCAAATATTACCTACCCATTGTCTTGGGGTCTGAGTCACAACATAGCATGTCCATTGGCTGAGGATCGCCTACCTCTATTTTGGTCCAGGTGACAACGACTATTATTATGAAGTGAAATTAAATGAACTAAATATGAAATCGTTGCAGTGTTAAGTACTTTAAATGAACTTTGAAACGATGAAAATCACTCAATTTTTTTTATTTTTTTTTAAATCACACTCAGACCCCCGCACTAAGATTCCCTGTATCGCGGGAGGCATGGACACACACAATAACAGCACACAAACATCCAAGACCCGGGACAAACATCTACACTCATCGCACAAATGTTTGCCCCTGCCGGGATTCGAACCCAGGGTTGCGGTGACACAGAAGTCATGTCGATGACACAAACCACTGCGCCACGGGACCGTCAATTCACTACACTAGTTCACTACGGTAGCCGGTTCGATTCCCTCCCGCGGCTTGAGCTTTCACTCATCAAATCCACAGCAGCCACAGATTTATTGTTATATCCATGTTTGTTAGATCTGTGTCAGCAGCCTTGATGAAGGGGGCTCTCCGTTTCCCGCCTGGCTAGATAACACCCTCAGGAACGAATAACTATCACCAAACACACGGTATGATCAGGCAGCTGTACTAAAGATCCAGTCAAGTGCTAAGTCTAGCGTGATTACACCTTCAACCACATCGTCAATGACCACCAAGTGAAGTATAGGGGCCAAATTTAATTGTTATAAAATAACACATATTTTTTTATTAAGCTAGTAGCATCAAGGCTCATGAATAAATTTGGATAAGTACTAGATTTTGGATTTAGTTAAAATAGGTCATAAAGTAATTTTCATGGCAGAGCAACGTTTTCCGGATCAGCTAGTAAATATAAGAATACTAGTCAGTTTGCATTTTACATTATATACGTTTTGTTTTTTAAAATTCACACAAGGTCTTCAGGTACCAAACTAGGCAGAGCCTGTACTATGGTAACCTGATGAGTAACATATATACTTATAAACATATACATACCCAGACACAGGTCAAACAGACATTAGACATTGAGACAAGGATCCGTCATTCGGTAACAGGCTAATCAAAAATAGTTTTCATGAATGAATGTATTCACTAAAAAGAGAGTGATATCAACTGAATGGTCCAAGATGGTCTACATTTTTTTGTGGTTTTTTGATATTTTTTGGTAATAGGTTTATTGTTTAAAGATGATATATTATTAAAGATTTAAAAATTCATGGGACAGCCTAGAAACAATAAACACTTTACCCATCGCAAAACCTATATATTATGTTGAACATAATTTTTTTTTAGAATTATGTCTAGAGAGTAGCAGCTGTCTTGAAACTAAGCTTGGTCCTCGTCCACTCCTCCTATTCTGAGGATATACCTAGGTATGTTTTGCGCACATGAATGCGCGAGACGTGTATCCCGATATGTTTACGAAGAGAAATCGGGATAACAGGTGTTTAGGTACCTACTAAAATAAAGCTCAAATCTTGAACTACATCGTTACTTATTCTAGTTAGGTAGTTAATAAGAACGTGGGAAAATGTACCTTTGAAGCGATGATAGCTCAGCGGGGGGAGCGTCGGATGTCACACTGACGGACACTGGTTCCCAACAACAGCTCGAGCTTCCGGTGAAGGTAACACTTATCAAATTCATTCATAGTGTGTTCAGGCAGCAGTCACTGATAGCCAGCAAGCATTCTAGGTCTATCGTGATTACATGAGCGAGATAGTGGTTAAACGCTAGATCTATACAATACAAATACACTTTATTGACACAAAATTACAGAAATTAAAAAAAGAATATTTACAATGAGAAATGTTCAATAGGCGGTCTTATCGCTAAGAGCGATCTCTTCCAGACAACCTTTGGATGGAGAATAATTGATAATAGATAATCTCGGAGGGTGGTGTGTCATATAAAATATTAAATAGAATTTAACAGAATAATAGTAATAATAATGTTAATACATACCTAATATATATATAAAATATTAAATACATTTAAGTTTATATACATACATATTCAGACAAATAAATAAGATAAATATTGTACACAAATAACATGGAATTCAGTACGATAAAGATATTTTAGCTAATAGAAGAAAGATAAAGGTTTGTGACTTGATTTTTAAAAATAATCTCGAAATTAATATCGAAAATACACGCTTAAAAAATCCTGTTGCTAAAGTAAATTCTAATATTAGCTAACCTCATACTAATGTTGAATTGAAAAGTCATGTTTGCTCGAAGTACTCTACTTGAACAATGGCGCTATTGCGGAATCCTTCAATTATGTAAGGAATAGCATGCATATTCATTCATGAGATTAGCACTAATCAAGTTGTTATCTCAGGACAGTGGAGTTAATTGCACTCAGTTTCCGTGTCATCTGTATTAACGTGGCACACGGGCGATTTTTCTGTCACCAGATTAACATCCTTCTTTTCAATGAGATATTACTGCCGTACCTAGATATAGTCATGTGTATTAAAGTAGTAATATGACGTCAAGTGAGGTAACGCCGCGGAAGCGGATTGTGTTTGCAACTACAATGGGAACTTATTTTGATGTCTTCGTAAATGTAAGAAGACTGTCGTTTTTTGGGGTCTCGTAAGTTTCCGTTTTGAGTTCAAAAAAAGGAGGAGATTCTCAATTTGACCCGTATGTTTTTTTTTAGGTTTGTTACTGCATAACTATCGGCTTTTCAGCAATGGTCACTGAAAAAGGAGAAATATTTTTTATTACCAAATTATGGAACCGACTTCAACACTCAAAAGTGTGAAATAATTGTCGAAGTCGGTACCATGAGCAACATATTTTGATAATAGTTACTTTTAAACTAACATGGTACCGACGACGTCGACAAGTTATTTCACACTTTAGAGTGTCGAAGTCGGTTCCATTTTTTTTTGCTATTTTTTTTTAACGTTTCCTCTGTGTTTCTCGCGAATCGTAGGCGTAGCAGTAGCGTAGCGTAGACTATTAATTCATTTAAATAATATTCCACAGTTTTTCAAAGTGTGAAATGATTTTTCTCTCGTCGAAACATTTCTCACAAAATAAGAAAGAAAGTTACATTTTTATGCTATAAGTTTCCGTTCTCTCTTGAAACTTATGAAACGATGCAGATACAGTAGAATCTAACTCTACGGCGATTCTGAAACCTCTGAAAATGTGGCAGCGGGATCCACATTGCGGCGGTAAGAGGCAGAAAGTGCCACGAAAAATGTTAGAATGACAATGACAATTAAATGAAACATTCTGCCGCTATCCCATGGCAAAATTCAGCTGCACAGTACGAAAGAGTCAAACCGGAAAGAGACTCATCGTCGACTGTTTTGCATGGTGGTGGGGTAAGTTCCAGTTCTCTCCTGGTTAGCTACCTCTTTCAAATTTAAAAAAAAAGGGGCAGCTGTGAACATCTTAGGTCTAGCGTGATTCCAGCTTAAACCACATCATCGCTGACAATCAAATGTGATCTACGTTGAATGCATTCAACTGATACGGGGGTTCCCCGCTTAGAGGTTAGAACATAAGGTATTGAAGATTTATCTACGGCATATCCTGTCGCTAAGCATCAGGTAAACAAATTTAAAAGTAGACAGATTTAAGACATAATATGAATAACACACATCAAAATTCTTTTACACACCTACCCAAATCGTTAACGAAGTAACCTGCATTATTCCAAAAGTAGGCACAGTCCAAAGTCCTCAGCAACGTCCGCTTCGAAATCTCCAGAACACCTAACTCGTTATCTCGTTTCTTTAATCTGTTATGAACGGTTTGCCGTTTTTAAAACAATCGCCCATAAAATAAATGTAAATATAATAATTTAATTGCTAATGTTAATTCGGGTTGTTCGCCGCGATTTCCCACGGTTGAAGATGACATGTTGGAGAACACCGCGCTCGACGTTCCCACACTCTGCATATCTCGGCACCATAGATCAACCTGGCAGAATGTAAAAAAGCAGACAATGATTCAATTGTGTACACACAGCTTTCTCACACTCCCAGTATAGATTTAATCGTCATACTTCTAATTAGTAGGGGGTAAATGACCAACGTCTTTCCGGGTCGCTTTCAGGTCTAAGGATCTTCCCTTGGCGAACTCGGAGTTTCCACAAGTTATGAAGCAGGATGCGCCAGATCCTGGTAGCTTTTTTTATCAAGATAATAACTTTTTTATTGGAGCATGAATGAATGGTTACGTGCTTGTAGAGTATCACGTCATTACTTCTTGTGAACGTCACCGGTTAAGAAATAATGTGTGTAGTCACGCGATAGAGGTCATTAGCAGTAAGAACTTAGGCCTGGATACCTGCGAGATTTAAGTTACAATAGTTTCTGTTATAGCGTGTGTTTAAGACTTATAAATAGATTATGGCGGGAATTCAAAATGTTAAAATTACTACAAAAATATTGTTTAACCCGGGATACGCACCAGATTTTAGATTTTGATTGAGTTCCCGATAAATCGGCGCGGTTCCACGAACCATGATCACGGAGAGACTGGTTTCTCCGTGATCATGGTCAATCAAAATCTAAATCATGGTGCGTATCCCGGGTTAAACAATATTTTTATTGTGAAAAGCCATGAAAGTTTAAAACAATACTAGTTAAATTTACTATTTTGCTTTATATTATTAAAGCTTGGTTAAGTTTATTGAATGGTAGAATGATGTAGACAATAATAAAATAAATCACGCTAATAGCGAATAAAAAATAATATATTTTTTTCATCTGTATTTATCTCCAATAATTCAAGGCTAAGTTTCATTATCGTGTCCACTATTTTAATGAATCAAAGGGGAAAAGAAAGATAAAAACTTTTAGTGTGACCGCTGTAAGAATGTGTATCACAGTTCGCTTCCTCAGTTCAAAGAAACGTTGATAACAAAGTATTTTGACAAGAATCGATATTATTATCGGGATATTTATTTTGTACATAGTATGGCAATTGTTTTCGTTGCACGATATGTCGTGATAGTGACAGTGGCAGTACCATTAAACAGACGTGAAAGTAAGAGAAGACCGATTCTTCTGGTTTTAAAACATCCCCGTAGTAACTTCAGTGTATGCTATGTCGATATTTTCCTCAACGTAAGTTAATAATTTCATGTAAAATATCCCGATCATATTAATTATAGTATTATTGACCATGACAGTTGGCCAATTAATTAGTTTAATGCATTAGGTAGTACCTACCTACTTTCATGTTAAGACGGCCTTTTCCAAACATGTTAGTGACTTACGAGGCAAATTTTTCGGCTGATGGTATCATTCACGACTGCACAAGACGGTTAATTGCCAGATAAACATAGTAACATAAAATAAATTAATTCTTGTGTCTCGTACTCTTGGTACTTGCCGTGGGATACCGGCCTAGAATTTTACCTCCGATCTCTACGCGTTGGTGCCGTAACAGCTAATGGGTCACGTACCAGAGGGTGGGCAGCAGCGCCTTCTGCGGTCAAAATCAACATACTGCGCTCGCCAACCAGCCTGCCAAGCGTGGCGAGTACTAGCATACACCCCTTAAAAAAATAATGGGCAGGCATAATATCCAGCAGTGGGTGTTCTACGGCTGAGGTGTTAATGATGTCCTCTCGTTTAATTTCACTTGCTTGACAACAACACTACCCCATACTAGTTTTTTTTATTACATATAATAAGTTTGCGTTTGACAACTGTCTCACCTGATGTTAAGTGATGACGATGTCTAGGCTTTAGCACGCAAACCTAGAAGGTACCTATTCACTCGCGACTTGAAGACTCCAGGATTGTACATGTGTCTATCACGTACTAAAGTGTGCAGCTTTCATCAGGATATTCAATCCAGTGTGTCCGTCGTGATGTCCCAATCAAAAAGCAAAGGCTTCCGTAAGAAGTCGAAACAATTGTCGATCGTGATATCGACTACGCGTGTCACGTTATACCCATAGAAACAGTTGAAAGTTTAAATTACTTTTCCAACTGATGAAACATAAGTACTAAATAAGTACATATACCTATTAAACATTACACACTGCCATATATATCATTCTGAACTTGTTATATACATCCCAAGATTTGTTTGGGGAAGACACTGCCTTGCTGTAATTATCGATGAGATCGCCGATTGTTATGCTGTTTAATGTAACAATTTTGACGTGATAACGTTTTATAAATTGATGAATACCAGCAACACTCATGAAAAATAGTAACGTTTCGCGTAACGTTCCACCTGAGTTTTGTATTACATAAAATAATCAAAGTCAAAGTCATAAATGATTATGACGTTATCACGTAAATCTATCGTCCGTAAACCGACTTTACAGACAACCTATTTTTTTTTTTATCCTGTTTCTTTTATATGGTATGCAAGAGTATTGTATATTAAACTAACTCTTAGAAAGACGACCATTAGAGCATCCGGAAACCGAAGGGCATGGGTAAGCCCTACAATTTTCTTAAATGATGTCAATCATTTGATGTAAGATTATAACAGTTTCTGTCATGATTCGCGACTGCCTCAATGGCGTAATTACAAGCCCATCTCACTCATTACGTCTTACACAGAGGCGTCACTCATCGCGTGATCAGCAATAAGATAACAAATTATATACACTGTACTAGGAACATATTAATCTTAACGCCAGCGGTACTTAGTTGCTAGCATGAGAATCAGAATTATTTCTTGTAGTTGCAGTTTCTTATAAAGAACTCTGAGCGATTGTGCAGATGTTTTTGCGTACGGCTACGGGCGCCCAAGCCAGGATTCGAACCCGGGGGCCACGGTTCTACAGTCAGAGTCACTGATCACTGAGCCACAACGAAATTACCTTATGTATTACGGTTCTATTTTATTTAGTGTGCTCGCAATAGTCTGTTTGACCTGTGTCTGGGTTCTATATGTATATAAGTATATATATCAGTCATCAGGTCACCATAGGACAGGCTCTGCCTAGTTTGGGACCTGAAGACCTTGTGTGAATGTTAAAAAATAAAAAAAACAAAAATAAAATAAAAATTACTTTGAATTGACATAAAACCTTCATGATTATAATAATAATAATAATAATAATAATAAATTCTTTATTTCCGAAAAAGTAAATTAGCGGTACAGTAACACTACTTATCTACGATAAACTACATTGGTGTAAAACATTAGGTTACATTACCAATAAGTCTCAAACTAGGCGACATATGTCCACGTTTGAGTCTATTCGTTGCAAAGCGAGCATGAATTTGTCAAAATTGCAATTAAAACTTCGTATGTTGAAGGCAAGTACTTTGAAATGTTTATGTGTTTTTGTTATAAAGTTTTTGCAAAGGTCAACAGATTCTAGTAAATGACATTCTATAGCTACGGATTCATCAATATCATGAGCAAGACTAAGTAAAGCCATCTTTATAGCTGTAAAATTGAGAGTTATTTAGTGTCTGAATGCGGGAAGTCATTTTTTTATTAAAAAATATCACACAAGTAAGAAAGCTGTTGACATAAATATTTGTAGATTTTATTCTAGAGGTCATTGTAGTGAGCGTCTGTACGTGAGTGGGGGAGTAGGTTGGTGAGTATGAGTGGGTATCAATTTCTAGCCACGGGTATTGAGTATGCAGTTGTAATTTAGCCATGCAGAATTCATTAAAAATACTTGATGAAACTGTAAGAAGTAAATTGGGATCCATTGTTACATCGTTTGTGAAATATACAAATTGTGTACAAAGGAATATTAAATACATAGTAATAAAAACGTAGAATTTCATTTCTGAACAGTAATTATGTAGATGGGGGGCAAAACTGCTGTTTGAGTTCGTCCAGGCTCTTGATGGATATTGCCGGGTTTCCTTCTCGCTTACGTACATATATGGTGCCATTTTTGACCCAGCAATATTTATAGTCAGCAGCTTTCGCTTGCTGCCTGGCAGTGCGAAATAAATGTCTAGATTCCTGAGTGAGACGCTCGTTAATATATATAGTTCTTGCAGGCCCTTGCACGCTTACATCTGCACAGGTCAAATTGCGACGTATTTTGCTTGCTTTTAGAAAATTTTCTCTATCGTGTCGACGTAGAAAACGGACAACCAAGGGGCGAGGGAGCGGTGCACGTTTGGTGGAGTCAGTGGAAGTGCTACCATTATCCGCATTTTCACGGCTTCGTGGTCCAACGCGAGTCACAAAGTCAATGTCGTTTGTATCAAGGGTAGTCCCAATTTTTTTGGCAAATCACTTGTACTAGTTGCATCTGATTTTCATTTTGTGACTCATTTAAACCTGAGATTTCAACCTCATTACGTAGGCTCGCTTGTGCTCGAGTATTGAGTTCGTGGCGTAATTCAGCTATTTTGTTTCGGCACATAAAAATCTCATGTTCACGCTCTTCCAATGCCTGAATTCTTGACTGAGCGTCTTCCATTTTTCTGCCTTGTTCCTCGATACGATCAAAACATTGCTTTAAGTGGTCCGTTAAGCTCACTATATGAGCCCTCATGTCACTTATGTCCTCTCGTAAAAGCTTAATTTCAGATGTTAGTGACGCTAAGTCTTCATTTCCGACTGCACTAACAACACTTGGGCTAGCTAGCGTTAAAGCCTTTCGGCCGCTATCGCGTAACAGCGGTTTAACGCTGTCGTCAATAGACGCGGCAGTCGTCGCCGGTGGGGTTTCAGTTACGCAGGCGCGCACAGGTGTGTTAGAATTATCTTTCCGCGGCTCCTTAGATTGGCACATAGGACAGGCCCAGTTCGATTTAAAATCCTCAGATATCTTGCGGTCAGTAATATTCACACATATAAGATGATAATAGCCACTGCATCTGGAGCATATTATATTCGGAGAATTCAAACGGATAGTTTTAGTGCAAGCCGCGCATGTGTTAACCATTTTTAAAAGCGATATTAAAACCTCTGTAAGAAACAAGTAGATAACGTTCCTGGCACGGCACCACTACTTACTCCGTTAGATTAGATTAGATTAGTTAGTTATTAGTAGTTTAGTAGTCACCCTACTTTAGCTTGGCGGCACAGATGCTCTAGGCTTTGATTAGATGGTTCTGATTATCTATGGTAGGTATAATATCGTTACCTCTAATGTGAACCTACTTGTTGAATAAAGAAGCATCTGTGGGCGGTGAAGATCGAATTTTGTGTGAGATTATTTACTTAGACCTGACTGACTTACTTACTTGACCTGTGTCTGAGTGTGTATCTGTATATAAGTATATATATCAGTCATCAGGTTACCATAGTACAGGCTCTGCCTAGTTTGGGACCTGAAGACCTTGTGTGAATGTTGTCCCATATTATTATTATTTATAGTATCACAGGTTACCATCATTCTCTCATGTAGTCATCATCACATACATCATCTACATGTAGTCTTTGGGTTAACTATCCAAAGCGGTCGTACCTACAGTAACTTAGGGTTCACTCAATGATGTTTTACTAAAGATGACGTATATTCATACTGCGCGGTGCTAAGATTTTGTTCCTTTACGACATAAACATGCTCTTACTGCGACAGATAATACGGTACAAATAATATAGAATATGTTTAGACTTGCGCTTGAAATACGCGTCATAATGAAAATTACTACAATTGACTTAATTTTGCCGCCTCAGTTTCCACGCGCTTGTGCGACATCTACCTCATATAAACATATAATATCATTGGGTTCACTATAATTATGGGTTTAGAGTGCTAATGGGTTATCACATTACTGCAGTGCATCTGGCTTGTACCCGGAGGCATGGAGCGATGGTTTTCATACCATCATGCGGAATAGATGTGCCTCGCTACTAAGCAGGCTTCGCGACAGCCCAAACAGGATTTTAAAAATGTTGACTGATCTGTAGGATATCGAATTTTTTGCTTGGGTGTGACTACACTGTTACTATTTATAGGAAATAATTCTATTTTTAATTATTTGCTCTGTCAATTTTATATTTCTCGTTATTAAGTTTTGGGTTCTCCGACCCGATATTAATACATAACTATATTATTACAACGCTAATTAGCATAAGCTGGAAATGCGACCTAGCTTCACTCAGCCGATAAATTTATTGGTCACGCCTAATTGAATTCGTAATAACGCTATCATATCCTTATGTAACACGGCTATACGTTGACATTGTAGGTACCGTATTGTGGGTACAGTGGACTCACCACGCCACACGGAGGGGTCAACCTAATTGGCTCAATTGATTCTCAATTTACGTCGAAACTCATGAGCGACTATCGCCCCATGTCATAAACATCTAGTTTATTATTCTGAATCTCAGCTCGGAACAATGGCTACAGAAGATAATTATCGGAGGTCGCAGCCAGCGGGCCGGAACGGTATGTAGGGGAAGACACTTGTTATTATCATGTGAAGACTTTTCGAAGACGTTCCCACACGCCCTACTCGGGCCGCTGATACCTCGATTAACTCTGATTCATAACCAACTAATTACACTTGACCCCACAGTTTTAATTAAACAATGAGGCAAAAACAGCCGCGCTAATCCGACTGTGGGAATTTCGCTGCTACCTATCTTACGGAAGCCAAAACAAAACTGGTTTCAGCCGGACACAAATAACATAACACTAAATATTTAAATTCAGTTTTATTAAAAAATATTCATACTTTAAAAAATCACCGCTCCGAATATCAATTTTATGTACAAGCATTGCGGTGTATTCACAATATTTATATGAGCAGTTGTACCTTATACCATTTCCAAATATAGACAATACAGATTGTAAAACAATAAAAATGTACTAATGATACTTTCTAAAGTGACAAAATCACTATCGTTTCCATACAATTGACATTGCGGTTATTCTATTGACATTAATACTAATTTCTTTGTAATACTGTAACTTTAGCAATTCCTCAAGAATATATCCTTATCCAATGTTATCCAAAAATATTGATAATCTTTTGTACTTATAATTACATTTCCGAATGGAATGTCCAAAATCACACTTTTCAATAACATATACAATTAAAGAGATCTCTTATATATCAGATTCGCATAAATTATTATTTTGTGTTTAAATTTGATCATTGTAACAATGTAGGTAAATTAATTCTACGGTAATTGCTTTAATTGTGTTGTTCGTTCAAAATCTCAGTAAATAAATAATTAATGACTCGAACGCACCAAATACAAAGTACTGCGTGGCTAGCCGATTAATTTATTAATTATTATCGCCCTGGAGTGATTAGATAGGCTGTACATATTAACCAATTCACTCGTTGAACGTAGTAAGTAAACCAACCGTTTGTGCCTATGATATCATCGCAAGGGTTATACTAAAAGAAACCGCAACGAGAAGTTACGTGAACATGTGAATTGATTATAAAAACCCATGCATAGTAGTCACATCACTAGTTTGTGTCTCTAAAGTTGCCTGCGTATAGCTTGTGCAGTACCTATTTTTGAGTCGCAAGGGACTATTGTGTACCTTGCCCGCTCACTCGCTTACGTTTATCGCATCTTCCTATCTCGCTTATTCTGCTCGATGACATATTGTTTCACAGAAAGACGTTCGGTAGGTACTTGCGCAAACGTATACAGAGCCAATTTCAGAGCCACAAAGATCGGTTGCGCTTACTTATATTAAGGCGATTGTGTCTATGAAAGCAGTTTGTACCCATAACCAAGTTGATTTATATTTCAACCATACTCTGACAATTCAATAAATTAACTTGCAAGAAATGTGAGCAATTCGATACTATAAATCCACCATCTTAAATAGCTCTTAATGGATTGATAAATAAATGTGACGTCAGTTTTTAATTAGTTACAAATAAGTCGTTAAGTAATTATTAATAACGCATTGAAAGAAGATGAGAAACTAAACATAATTAAATGACAGCGGTTGATTTGTTTTGAATCATTAAGTCCATCACAGATAATTTGTAAGTTACATATGCGTAAGCAGGACTGAAGTTTTTGTGTAATTAGCTTGTGAAATAGATATGACATCGAGGTAGACGCGCAATGGCATTTCTTTTAAAGTCAGGCAAAATAATTAATATCAAACATGCATAAAAAAAAAATTGATAAAGGTTAAACAAGAACACACAGATATTCAATGTAATTGGAATGTATGCCATTATAAACGCGACGACACAAGACGCCGCAAACAGCAGTAGCGAAATTGTCAGCCATAACATTAAGTCTATTATTATTGCCAAAATGGTTAGTTTTAGAATTGAAATTTGATTCGCGGAGCCGCCACTGTGTTAACTCGCACTGCTTCATGATTTTATTCCAAAAAGCGGCAGCGGAAAGGTTAATGGACCAAAATATTATATTAGCTTAAAATTGTATTCATTAATATATGGAAATAGGACTCAAATTATTTATTCGATACTACACAATACAAGAGATGATATTGACGGTTTAGGTACATGTACAATCTACATCTTGAAAATTTGCCGATTTTTTTTCATGTCCACTCTTTCAGTTCCTTTAGTTCCGCAATGAATGGTCAATCCACATCTAGTTCACAAAGTTTGAATGATGTCATTTAACCGTCAATAATGACTATCTGAACAGAATAAAAAAGAAATTGATAGAATCTACAAGATAATCAATATTACAAATTATCAACTTCAAATAATTGAATTATTATTGATTGCTAGCATTGAAAGTATATATTGACAGCCAATAATATTTCGGGTGACCGCCGGAAAAGGTTTCTACTGTGAGATACAATACGCCTCCTTACATGCAATGTTGCCATGGTCATGGACATTACCTATATTATGTCCAAAAGGCGTGATAGAAATATTGAAGTTCTGAAACAAATGAACATCTCAAAGAGCAGCGATTGAATGAATGAAAGGTGTATTTTGTGAAATGAAACAGTCCATTTAGTTCAGTCGCTCGCGAACTACCCATGTCTGCTAAACATTGTTTTTAAAAAGCTTGGTTATCTACATTGTAGGTATATATATTTAACTGTTGGGAGAAGAATGTCATGATAATAAATTTAGGAAACAGTACTAAAATGAGCATATTTGGTGTTCAATCGTAGTTGAAGATCTTAACTTATCTTAAATAATAATATACATTATAAATAAATAAACATCAGCCGCCTTTTCCTACATAATTATTTGGATTTTATCTGAATATGATGTTTTGTTGTGTTTTATCACCACACCACCTCAATGTACAGTCTTGACAAAGAAAATGATAGTTTGACAATTTTCTGTGTAATCACGATAACGATAAGGTTGAACCTATCTAGCTTTCAGAAAATCATTGCACGGGAAAATCGATTTTGTTATTTTATGATATCAAATGATCTTCAACCGTAGGGTTGCAGACGATATGTTTTTTTTTTCATAAATAAATTCTTTATTGGAACTTTAATAAAAGAACAAATGATAAAGCAAACACAATAGTGTGTGCGAAAGATTTTTGAAAAATTGTGTTTCAAACCCTCCTTCTTAGTAACTAAAGTACATTTAGTTCCTTCATACTTCACATTTAATTTAAATGTAACAAAAAAGAGAACTTATATTATTTATTTGGCCGACTGTAAATGCCAGCGACGTAACGAATGTAAGAATTCACACTTTCGCGAATGCGAATCTATCGGCTATTAATTACTAATTTCACACATTTGTCGATTTTTTATATTTACTAAGTGATTCAATTATTAATTTATAAAAAAAATATCACTAACGTTTGTGAAAAAATGCTCAATCGGTTACATCTCAAACAATCATTAAAACATATCCTACTAATATTATAAATGCGAAAGTTTGTGTGTATGTTTGTTACTTCTTCACACTCAAACGGCTACATCGATTTCGATGAAATTTGTTATGGAGATAGTTTAAGCCCTGGATGAACAGTTAGGCTACTTTTATCCCGGAAAAAGTATAGTTCCCGTGGGATAATTGAAGTAGCGAGAAACCCGTAATCCACGCGGGTGAAACCGCGGGGCGCTACTCGTTAAAAATAAACATTACTCCACTGTGTTATTGAAAATTTTATTTTTATCAGTTGTTTTATGTATCAAAATCAGATAGTAGTAAACTCAAAAAATATTATACACTAATCTGTTGCATAGCAATGTTATTTCATAAATTATTCCCACTTTTCGTTGCCAGATGCCAGATCGTAAAAAGTTCGATTATCTATCGCAAATGGTATGCTAATGCAAATGTTCGTTACATCACTAGTACATACACAGCTAAATTTACTTCACTTTAGTAACATATAATATATTTTGATAAACTTGTAGAAACATACTCTCGACAAATTAATCAAAATATATTTAATGTTGCTATAAAGTGAAATAAATTTACCCTAATTCGGCGATCAGTACAGCCCGTGTTAGTAGTGCTCAACGTAATTTTAAAAATAAATATTTTATACAGCATTATTATGTAAAATGCATATCATCTACCTGTTTCTCGAAGGGGTGGGCAGAAATGGATTTTCACCATTATTCAAAAGCAATATGGAAAATTACTATTATATTATCCAAAAATGTTAATTTGCGAATGTATTCAATGAAAATCAGTTAGAGTCTATTTAAAAGTAGAACATTCATTTGAATTTATTACCTACTTAGCTTCTGCGGTAGCGAGATCAATAGAAAAATAATAACATTAACTTGAGTCAACGTGGCAGGTAGTCACCAAAATAGCATGCAAAAATATACTAATTTATTTCATTTTAATAATATTTCAATTAACGATCTAATATTAAGGTAATAAAACAGACAAAACAAATCGATCAGTCAATCATAAGTCCAAATAATTTCGTTAGAAAATCAAAGCTTTTGTAAACCCTTATAAAACAAACACACGGCAATCTCAACGTCGAGTCCTTAATTGGACATCACTATTAATATACCTCCTACTTTCTAATCTACCTACCTATCACTAGTACATACATATATAAGTATATAAACACAATGACTTGTCATGGATATTCTCTAGCTATTTGGCCCCGTGGAAACAAATCAACTCGAGAGATTTATTTCCTATTTTATTGCATTTCACAATGTCACAGACATCAAATGCCAGTAGGAACTAATTCTAAAACATTTTTGGGACTTTATACAGTCTAAGTTCTAACACTAGTTAGACAAGTTGCACACATCAGACCAAGTCGTGATGTGTATTTTCTAGTCTTTACTAAAACTAGCCAGACTATGACTAACTGTAATGAACGCTCGTTTAGTTGTCGTTGTGTAATAATAGCGCTGAGGGATATTGGAGAGGATGTGTTTGCGCACAGGTACTGTCGCGTCCAAAAGTACTAGCGTCCTTAATGTACTGTTGGTCTTAATGTTATTAGGCTATAGTTTTATAAGTGTAATATATAGAATAATAATAGGTACTTTAATATCGACTGTCGAATCGATATCTATCGGCGTACTTCTCAATGCTGTAGACCCCTCCATGGATCACTTTCCTACGAACGATGCTATGCCATTCTGGTCTGTCTTCAGCAGTGTGCATGGCTTCGTGCAATTTATTATTCAGAGTGGTGCCGATTTAATCTGACCAACGTAGAGGACTGCGACCAAGCGGCCTGCTTCCCTCAATCTTGCCGGTGACAACGAGCTTTTCGAGCTGGTCTGCTTTCTTCCGAGCTATGGGACCGAAATACTCAAGGTCTCGTTGAAGGCACATGAATAGTCTTGTAGTCACTTTGAGTGCCTTGAGTATCAATACTTTCGTCCTTTTGGCTGTCCAGGGGATGCTCCAGCACCACACCCTGAGAGCTTCAACACGAGCGACTGTACCGGAGCGCAAACACATGCCCTCTACTATAATTATTGATCTTTTTCCGTGACGACAATTAAAATGAGTTTTCTTTGCTCCTTCTCAACCCCTAGTCGATAATGTCACAACTATTTATTTCTGCATTTGACTTGTTAAAACTTAATTACAATATTTTGGTGTCATAATCTCTTAGATATATATTACATATATATGTATATTAATGTTTACACATGTACTTCCTAAACACATCTGCTAGCCTGTATACATACATATATTTACAGATTGTAACCGTTGCATACTATCGTATGCGGCATCTGCATTGCCTATTCAATGTTTATACTATGAACTAAATACTTTTTAGTTCATAGTATAAAACGATGACTCATCGGCACTTATTCGCACAAAGTCTGTAAATACAAGCAAATTCAAAACCTCCCTTAAAATAATATAATCCAGTTCAAAACAAACAACTTATCAAATATTTTGCCACAGATTGTAAAAAAAAAAATTTGGCTCTACGAAATGTACGACCATGTATGTGAAAGTATTCGACATTTTGTCACTACTAACAGTCAATAACAATGATGTTTTACTAAAGATGACGTATATTCATACCGCGCGGTGCTCAGATTTTGTTCCTTTACGACATAAACATGCTTACTGCGACAGATAATACGGTACAAATAATATAGAAAAGGATAGCTATATGTTTAGACTTGCGCTTGAAATACGCGTCGTAATGAAAATTACTACAATTGACATAATTTTTCCGCCTCAGTTGCCGCGCGCTTCTGCGACATCTACCTCATATAAACATATAATATCATTGGTCAATAAATTATAGTGACTACGAAATGTACCATCATGTATATCGACTCATAATTTTCACAGACTTTTAGACATGTCACTATTGCAATAAAGCAGACAGCAAAAATGATTTATCATATTCGGTGTTACTTTCACACTCAAGGTACCTTAACGCAGGAGTCTATCTGAGTCTATGGTCACAAACTACGAGTACAGAGTCACTATCGATCGCAAATGACTCACCGAGCGTCAACGTCACAGTGTCACAGAGTCGGTAGAGTGTGCAGCGGCCGGGCCCGGGGCGGTGCGCAGTGCGCAGCGTGCGGGCTAGTGCAGCGCGTTGTCGGGCAGTCTGTGCGGCGGGTCGTGGTGCCAAGCGGGCGCGGCGTCGGCGGGCCGCATCACGTCGTTGACGGGCGCGCAGCCCGCCCGCGGCCCCGGCTCCGGGGTGTACGTGAACGTCAGTCCCGTCGCGTATATGATGCCGTCGTTCCTCACCAGGGACACTGGCACCTGAAGATGAACGAGACGTTGTTGCTCACATATACACACAGAGGACACTTTGTTGCTTTTATATTCTTCACAATTATAAACTAAGCACCAGTAGCACCCGCGTGGATTACGGTTTCCCCACTACCTTAATTATCCCTCGGGAACTATACTTTTTCCGGGATAAAATTAGACGATGTGTTAATCCAGGGTCTAAACTATCTCCATAACAAATTTCATCGAAATCGATGCAGCCGTTTGAACGTGAAGGAGTAACACGGGATATTGAAATATTTGCATATACCACGGGAACAGCAGTTATTCTCGGAATGAAAATTACCCTATGTGTTAATCCTGGGTCTAAACTATCTCCATAACAAATGTCATTGAAATCGGTGTAGCTGTTTGAGCGTGAAAAAGTAATAAACATACACACAAACTTTCGTGTTTATAATATTAGTAGGTTTATATCCTAAGATTAAATTAAAAGGGCGATCGGCGGCCTCCTCGCTAAGCAGCGATTTCTTTCAGGCAACCTTTTACATAGATAGCGTAAGAAAACTGAAGCAGTGTGCAGCGTCTTGGTTACATGGACAGAATACTCAAAATTTGAAAATGCGGGTAATATCATTAATATTCATATATATGTGTATATAATATAATTATATGATAGCATTTGCATGGCTGTGGTCTCTGCCTACCCCTACGGAAAAGAGGCTTGAATATAATGTATTGCATGTAAAGTATATATTTAGTGTACAAAGTTAATTCGTTTATAAATCCACCTCTCTAACAAACTCAAAATCGAAAGCTGAACGGTGCGAATTTGTCGTCATTATAAATCCGCCCATTTCTACGGTGGTCGAAGGACCATATTGTTAATGAGCGAAGTATGGGTCACGATGGAATGGTATTTATTCGATACTAATTCTGGCTTGCGAACTCTACTTGCTGAAAATTAATAAAGTGTTGTATAGCAACCGGATAGATGGCGTTCCGTGTATATTAGATACGGCGACGATTTAATAATAACTCTTATTCTTTTCGTCCTTATTCCATGCTAGGTGGGGTCGGGTCGACATATTTTACTAGACATATTTTTGTGTAAGTTACACATTTCAGAAACGGTCACGCAACGTAACGTAGTGAGCCAGTAGACCCCGTTCCAACGAATTCCGAAGATTTCTCTTTTTACATAAAATTTGATTATTATTATGAACAGTGTAGTGATCATTATTCTTGTATTTAAATTTTAATCCTTTAAATAAAGTAACCTCTTCATACAATGTAAAACTGAGCACATGGAATAGCCTGGTATTATCATAATACTGGACATAATCTACGCAGTTTTGTTTTTCAATAGAGGTATTTGTATTTGTATATATTCACCTTTATTTCCCCATTTGCAGAGACCATTGCTGAACAGCCAACACGATAGTAAAACCTAAACATCCGTCCAGCGGTACTCACGATAAGCATACGTACAGGAATACCGCCTGTATTGATGCGACATTGTTATATTTTTAATTTTAGACAATAAAGCAAACACACGGCGGGATGTATTCTCACGATTTTTTAAAACATTATTGTTTTGATTGCAGCACCTTCTGGCATCCATTTATCAGACCCAGGTTGCTTAACATTTCATTGTTTTGGCACCCATCATGTACAGAAGTAATAAAAATAAAAACAAAGCAAGCAGGCCACGCCTCCGCCAAATTTGGTCTTTTTCATCTTCAAGAGCATGTATCTATCTTTGTTAATTTCCATTATTATATTTTGAGAACACATGTGTATTTTAAAACTTATATTTATATAAATGTTATGTTTATGAAATGAGGGAGCACTGAGATTACTAAAGATAGAACGAATTGGAAGAGGAAAGCATGTTGTACCAACCCCACCTATAATGGGATAAGGACAAGAACAAGTTATCGAACGCGTGATAAAAACATCTTAAATGTTTAACAAAACCACTATGATCACCAAAAACAATTAGCTTCTACATGGTTATGTTTTGTTTTACCTTTAGACTGAAATACTTCGCAGTGACATATTGTAGAGTCTTACGCCCACTTTTCTTTTCTTTCTTTCTTTCTTTCAATTAGATTCTACGTAAAAGTCTACACAATGGGACCTCGTTAAAACCAAAAGGCAATAGGTAAGGTATCTGATTGTTTACCCCTTCTTTTACCTGTGTAGACGGTCTATGCTAGTACATACTGTGCACTGTACGCTTGCATATAGTACGATGCTGCATTTTGTTTGCTATACATACAATGATGTTTTACTAAAGATGACGTATATTCATACAGCGCGGTGCTCAGATTTTGTTCCTTTACGACATAAACATGCTTACTGCAACAGATAATACGTACGGTACAAATAATATAGAAAAGGATAGCTATATATTTAGACTTGCACTTGAAATATGCGTCGCAATGAAAATTACTACAATTGACTTAATTTTACCGCCTCAGTTTTCGCGCGCTTGTGCGACATCTACCTCATATAAACATATAATATCATTGTATACATAATATGACCACTATAATAATTAAAGCGCAACAGCTAACTTAAGGTTACCTCTAGTGTTACCTGTGTAAGCGGTCACGTCCAAAACTTTGAAAAACTATAAAGACGCATATAAAATTAGACTGCGACATGTCACCGTAGCATACTGTACTGACTGTGGGCCCAGACAAGATGCATCACTTCATAGCGATTCTCTTTCTCTAATCGCTAGCGCTTCAGAGCTGCCGTTATCGCTTGTCGAAGTGCCATTTGCTTACGAATTAGTATGGGAGAATAGAAACGTGAACATAGTCTGCCATTTTCTATTCGCTTTCGTTGATCACGTTGCTCGCTTTGAAGTGTCAATCTCATAAATGTTTTGTTTTCTCTTAGCGTTCCCGCTTATAGATTGCTACTTTATCTAGACCTACAGTACCAGCGGAATTATCTCTGCTTGTACATAATGCTACCATTAGAGTAATAAAAAAACAATACACATACAATACACAAGTAAAACAAGATGTAAGCGTAACTGAGCAGTTGCGCTTACATCTTGTTTTACCTGTGCAAGCGGCCGCATTGAGAGCTAGAGCTCCATAAACTGGGACCTGTCACTGCAACACACTGCACAGAGCAGTAGCTAAGGCTATATTCTGGCTCTAAGCAATAGCTTACATAATGCAACTAGTACAATAATAAAAAAGCAACAACTAAGATATGGTTACCTCTTGTTTTACCTGTGTAGGCTGTCGCATCCAGAGCCACTGCCCTCTAAACTGCGATATGTCGGGCACTACACACAGCATGGACTCGGCGCAGCGGTACATGGTCTCCGCCTCCACGTCTCCGAACCACACTTGTAGCGAGGGTGTGAAGTTGTCTCCGGCCAGTTCCAGCATGGCGACGTCGCCTCCGCCGTTCAAGTTTAGCGAATGCACGAGGGGGACTGGTGTTACTGGCGATCTAGTGGAAAAAATTTGGGGAATGATTTGCCCATTTTCAAAGTACCTTACAGATTTCTACATGAAGTGTGAGCGATCGATCCGATGCTTTTATTGTCAGGAAGTTTTATGATCATATTATTTACTAATCGCCATGTAAATAAGCGCCACGCGTAAACGTATGTCCAGAGTATGATATAATAGTATTATGGTACTTTTGAGTGCCCGCCTGACCCACAACTTTGAAAAACTGTCACCAAACACATTAAGTCGTTGAAATGTATTATATAAAACAGTTATGAGTAATATAAACCTACTGTGTTCATCTAGGGTATAAACTATCACCGTATCAAATTTCATCCAAATCCATCTAGCCGTTTAGACGTAAAAGAGTAACTTACAAACAAAAAATACAAACTTTTGTTTGATTTGAAAAATTTCTGCACTTGAACTTTTACTACGCTGCCTCAAACAGTTCTCATTCGTACGTTCCTCATTTGTTTTTTATTATCGCGCCACTTTTATAACCGTTCAATACAATACTTTTTCTAGATTTAACTATTTGGTTACAGCCCGTGACTATAGAGTAGTATAGAGTGATACTACTCTATGGTGTAATGTTGTACCTACTCCTTACTTAGCGTAATGTATGGAGCGGGCTTAAGAACACTTTTACGCGCCTTTAAAACTCTTGAGAAAAGGCCTACTTTGCTCGGACTTATAGACGAACCAATCATTGTTTTTCGAGTAGAAGGGATGAACTAAATAACTGTCCTACCCTTCGGTTTTACCGCGCACGCGCTCAAAGTACGGCACTGTCAAAAATAAAGCGAAATGCTACTGCAATTTTGCCTTGACAATAAAACTATTGGCACGTACCTGACAGGCCCCATTCCCTCATAAAACTGGTACTCTGCCTTGTCCGTGGATATGATCGTCCAGCAAGCCCCGTCGTTGATCATCTCCTTGTTAGGTTCTTTAGGACACGGCGTTGCTTGAAACTGGATGATTCGCTCCTGGGAAAGGCAGAGGTACATCCTTTCCGTGTCTTTCATGTAGAATGCACATTTGTGGAGTTGAGAGACTGGGTCGTCTGCTTCTAGTAGGGCCATCTGTTTGTCCACCTGACATATAATAAACAGTTAAGAAAGGGCCAGGTCCAGAGAACTGTAAATCGACGCTCTTGTATGAAAGGTCTGATGAGTGTGGATGAAGCGAAGGAAGTGGTTCGGGATCATAACAACTGGAAGGCTGTGGGAAGGGTGGGTGTGGGTTCCGCCTACACCTACGGGAATGAACACGTATATATGTATTTTACTAAGTAGGTATTAACTGAATTGATTATCTTATATCCTTGTGGGGGCACAGATCCATACAACACAGGCGTACCCCAGGCGTAGCGTTCTGAGGTTCATTGTTCAGCTTTGTTGAATATATTTACAATGGCTATGCATTTATTATTATTAAATAAAAGACAATTTCAGTTAAACAGGTGAAGGAGCTTCTAGTTCCTAAACTAGGCTCAAAAAGGCCCGTATGATAGGTACCAGGACTCTGTCGTCAGAGAATAGTATTTTTCATGAAAACAAATTGAATAAATTAATTATTTCATGTAATTATTTTAGTACATTATTTTAGTAAATTATGCATGATTGCCTTTATAAAATTGATTTAAACAAAAAAATAGCATAAAATGTAACCAACTTCAACACTGAAACGTGTGAAATAACACATTGCTCATAGATTGTTAATGAATTGTCGTTTTTGCTAGTTGTGCTATACTACTTGGAGTATAATTGAAATGGATATAAAGATCTAATTTATACCGCAATGCAATTACTTACAATGCAAACGAGATGCAATTATTATTTAAGCGGAATACCAGTTTATTTCTGATTACGTTTCTTTCACTATTGCATTGCTTATGAATTGTTTGTTTTAATAAATAGAACATTTGGCACCCTGCTAGCTTTCAGTTGCATAACAACATAAGTGCAGTCAAGATTATTTTCGATTTCATTTATTCGTAAAACAATGATTGGTTCGTCTATATCTGATTGGTCACGGGCCGCGTGGCGGTGTCCCACTATGAGATTAAGCCTCTAGCTTCAGGCCCCATTTAGCTGACCCGACAGACATTGTCCTCTCTAAACTATACATATTGTACCAAATTCTGTTAAAAAATTACAATAACCAATATGAATTTGATTTAATCGCTGGCCAATTATATTCTGTGTAGTTTAAGTCGGCACCAAATGCCTAAGTGAGGACATATTTTATACAAAGCTACGAAAAAAGTTAATAAAATATTCAATAATTCGTATTATTATTGATAAATGTCATACTAATTTGGACTTCATCTTAACCTTAGAAAAACTATATCATTTTCCCCCAATTTAAGTTGTTTGGTTGATTTTAAGAAGAACTAAGACGGACGGACTAAGACTAAGAACTAAAACGGAATGATTACATACTCATTGAAGAGAACCACTACCAATTGTCAAAATGGTAACAGTTAAAGAAAGAAAGAAAGAAAAATGTTTATTATGCACACACTTCTATACCTAAGTAAAATAACACATTACAAGTATAAACATACCTGACAAATCTTCGTATGTTCGTGCATAAAAGGAGCAAGTTCAGCATTATGCTGCGGGTAGATATCTACCACGCAGCGCTGATTTTCAACCCACTCCCTGGTATGTTATGTCAAACACTTTAATGTTACAATAGAAAAGTTTATATTGTCAAAAGCATTAAGAAGGTTATATTAGAAAATTTAAAATAGACCTTAATTTATCTTAATTTTCCTCTAGTGTAATGCTATAATAAACTTTTTCTTTCTCACTAGAGACCAAAATCCAAAAAAATATACGATCAAATTATGTGCAGTTTCATACACTACTTTATCTAATCTCACAAAATAGATAATGAAATTTAGGTAAAATTCTAGCATAATAATGTTTGCATTTATTTGTAAACGTTTAGCGCCAAAATACATTTGCTGATCGCATCCGTGTTCCGCCGCATCCAGAGATTATATTATAAAAACTGCATAGCAAACTCCTTGGTCCAGCTTAAATTGTATCTTATTGGTAAAAAAGTTACATTAAGATACAGTTGTCCATAGATGAGCTGTATCTTAGTGTAATTTTTTAAAAGTATTTTGATATACGATTGTCTATAAAGACTGTCGTTCAAGTTCTGTTTTTGTTTTATAACCGACTTCAAAAAGGGGGAGCTTCAAAATTCGCCCCTATATATTTTTTTTTAATCTTTATATTTCAGTATGAGATTAGATAAAATTTTTGGATATTATTTCCTTCAGAAAATCTGGATACATTATTTTTTATTAGCCTTTAGTATGTGCTGTGGTGGTACCGGCCTAGAATGGTGCCACCACACCATCTCTTCCCGCAGGTGCCGTAAGAGTCGGCTAAGGGACCACGTACCAGAAGGTGGGCAGCAGCGCCTTCTGAGGATTGAAAATTATACTGCAATCGCCAACCCGCCTGCCAAGCGTGGCGAGTATTGGCAAATCCCCCCTATGGGGGGAGGCATATGTCCAGCAGTGGACGATCCATGGCTAAGATAAAGAGAGAGAGAGAGAGAGAGAGAGAGAGAGAAAGAGAGAGAGAGAGAGAAAGAAAGAGAGAGAGAGAGAAAGAAAGAGAGAGAGAGAAAGAGAGAGAGAAAGAGAGAGAGAGAGAAAGAGAGAGAGAAAGAGAGAGAGAGAGAAAGAGAGAGAGCCCTTAGTAACTAGAATATGTTTACCACCCAGAATCTATTATTGGCAGTCAGAGGGGATGAAAGGAAAATTCTAATGGGTAGGAATACATGACAAAATAATAGAGAAAAATGTTACCCTATAGAACTGCAATGTCATTAACTGGGAAATAATTAAAATTACAATAATGATTGATTAGCCCTACCTGTAGATACAGCGTAACTTTGATATATTTATATGTAAATGTCAAAATCAGTCTTAGCCAAGCACAAAATTAAGCTGTAGATTTGGTCACATGACAGTGTCAATCAACAGACTGATGTGCCTAGTTAAACTTCTATTTCAAAAATTATAAAAATGATTATATATTCTAATGATAGCTGCTCAATCAACCTGAAACTTTGAGAGTACACGGAGACAATACTGGGGCCTAAGTCTACTATTCAATATGGCAATATGGATCGGCTCACAATTGGTGAATTTGACAGCTTTGGTAGTCCGCTATTTGTAATTCGTCCATATTGAATCAATCTTGATTCAATTCTGGATTAAATGACACAGTGCGTTATTTCCGTAATCTGTTAGTACATTAAATGTCAAATTCCCTACTAAATCGGCATAAGCCGAGCATAGGTTCAACATAGATTCAGGCCTCCGTGACTTAGCAGACTACGGATTTTTGACGTCTTATTGGCATCGGCTCGGCCTCGCAGCAGACTGAATTTTGAATTAGTAGGCTTGAGACCCTGTTCATGTAGTGTCCACATTCTAAAAAGTGAGTAGAGTAGCATAGGAAAACTATTTGAGTAAGAAATACAGGACTCTAAGTCTTTGACTCATACACTTTAAATTATGGTAAGCATATTTAAAACCATTTAACATTATTTTTTGCTTGATAGTGTACTTCTGAGGTGGTCCCATTTAAATTTCATCAACATTGGACAAGCGGTTTTTGAGTTACACTCCAATAACTGAAAAGTGTTACGTCTACTTGGACAACTTCCTAATTGCAGGTGAAGAAATCAGTGAACATACACAATGACAAATGATCCCGCAAGTAGGACAGGTCACTGAAAAGGGTGAAAAAAAATTTTTACCAAAGAATGGAACCGCTTCATCACTCAAAAGTGTGAAATAACTTGTCGAAGTAATTTTTAGGTAATCCTACTAATATTAAAAATTTTGAAAGTTGTGATGTGTGAATGTTTGAAACTTTTTCACACTTTAACGGCTGCATCAATTTTGATCAAATTTGGTATAGAAATAGCTTATACCCTGAATTAACACATAGGCTTATTTTATTCATCACTACATCTCCGTTTTTCACACCATGCGGGTAAAATCGTGGGATGCAGCTTGTTAAATATACAATAGAAGTAATGTCAAACCTTATGTAACATTCCCAATGTTCTTTTACAAAAAAGTCAATGAAAGTTTGGCTGCAAATTATATTTACCTTTCGTATAATAAGCCTTGGCAGAGCCATTCCTGTGACTGAGCACACCAGTTTCACAGTTGATCCATAGTGCACATATCCATCTTTCACTGCAAACTCCTCTGACTCACTCTCATTGTCATCCAGCAGGTGTATAGTGAAAGCTCCCCACTGTGTTGATGATGCATGAAAATTCCCATTTTCAACATGCAGGTACCTCGTTGAAACAGTCTGAGATCTTAACCGGTTAAACAATGCCACTTTAGTTCCACTAGCGATACACAGGTCAGCATTCTTAAGAGATTGTTTTTTTTTGGATGGCTTTGATATAACCTTTATTCTTTTACTATTAAAAATACCAATATCATGACCATTACCATAGAACATCTTTACAGACAACATGAAATGCTTTCTTTTATCTGAATCTGATATGTACAAAGTTTTAGCGGCACAATACTGTTTGCCATTATTAAGATCGAGCTGCTGCATATCCTGATCTGAGTTGCCAATACCAATGAAAGCACACAGCTGTGCTGCTTGCTCTGTTTCACCTTCTCTAAGCATTCGCTCACGACGCAGTCTCCAACCATCACCAAAGAGGTATATGCAGGGTGGTGGACAGAAGAATCTCTTTTCATTACCATATGATTTCTGTGCAACCTTAGCATGTAGGATGACGACAATCATGTCCGAGCGATCTCGCAGGTACCGCTCCATAGCCTCGCGAGTGAGGCGGCGCTCCTCAGGGCGGTACGCGCCGGCGACGGGCCCAGCAGCGCTTGCGTAGCGCGGGTACAGCGCGCCATGCTGCGCTGGAGGCGATGCGCCGCCGCCCGCCAGCCCGCCTGCGCCCGCGCCCGCGCCGTACTGGTGCGGCATGCTCGCCACGGCTCACACTCACCTCCGAACTGCTATCATACTGCCACTGTAGGACGTTCCAAACCTACAGTTTGTGCCTTTTACCAGGACGTTCGGTTCCACCAAGTAAACATGTTTATATCTTGAACAACTTGAACGAGTAGCGTCCTGTCAACCCACCCTAATGTGTGAGCCAGAGAGGTCTTCGATTGAGGCACTTATGTACACCCGGCGTCGATTATCTCTCCGATCGATACGCTTTCTATTATTCACAGCTCATAAATTAAAACTATGAGAACTCGCACATTTCTTTCAAAAACACCTGTTCGACGAAAACTTTTTCAGAAAGCTCGTGCGCTTTTATAGCGTTCTGGATTTTTACTTTTTTTGTATGCACAAATATCGACACTCTCCGCACTTAAAAATAATGTTTATCTATTTCGGCTTTACTTTCAACCTTTGTAAATAATTGTAATGTAAAACTGTGTTTACTTGAGATAATCGACAATACGGGAACGCTACATTAGCGAACTGTCAAACTTTGACCATAGACACATATGGCTACGACAACAAGATAGAGACGCGCGGTCTCCCAAATTTCGATCAAAAATCGAGTTGTGATGCGAAAAAATGTATCTCCGCGACGAAACAGCTTGAAATTGCTACCGTGCGCTGCGGGCACTACGCCTACGGATAGCTGCGGAGCTCGAGTCGCCGACTGAACTGAACTGACAGCAAACAGCCGGTCGGATGTGGGGTTACGCATAGGGCGTGGGAAAATAAAGTGTGGGAAAGAGTGGGCGGCGCGTTTGCAGCGTACTCGTAGTAAAACATTGATAATGTTGTAGTGAAGCGAACACATATTTACGTACGCAGAGCAGCCCGCCAGTAGCAAGCCAGACAGCATTTAGTTTATAGTTGTGTGTGTAGATAATAAGTTAATAACTGTATCGAGTTCATGGAGCGAAAAGGTTGCGATGTGTGAGGAAGAGACCGACGATTGACCGGAGATCTCGTGGGAAACGACCTTTATTATGTATATATTTTATCAGTCAGTGTAAACAAAAAAATCTGGAACTTAATCGCACGCGATGGGAGTTACTGGACTGTGGAGACTTATCGAACCAGCAGGCAAACCAGTGCCTGTGGAGACATTGGAAAACAAAGTCCTTGCTGTAGGTAAGTTACCTACTAGTTTAACTCTTAATACTAATTACATACATTATATTAACATTCCTACCTATTGCTAAATTATTTTATTGCCAAATATCTTGATAATAAGAAACATTTATGTAAAAAGCTGTCACTCTTCAATATGCATTTTATCAAACCCAACAGATATTTCAATATGGTTGCATCAGATGGTGAAAGGGTATCAGGATGCCAAAGGAGCACCTCTACCAAATGCCCACCTGATAGGGTTGTTCCAGCGAGTCTGCAAGTTGCTGTATTTCAGAATAAAACCTGTCTTTGTTTTTGATGGTGCCTTTCCTGAATTGAAGAAAGAAACAATTGTAAGTTATTCATGATAATCAAAACAGATCTGACTTTGTCATCTTGCCTAACAGGGAAAATTCTCCATGTGATACTTCTTTTATTTGTTAACATTTGCTAACTTTCTGCTTGACATTAATAATAATTAAGGTTACCCAAGTTAAAGCTCCCTAATTGTAGTTTATGTAAGTTTATTAAGCCAACCATCATGCTGTCATGAATGCAGTCTTATGGTAAGTAGAAGTATAAAACTTAGAGGTTTAGCGCTACAGTAACTGTTAAGGGCAGGTGTAGTGCTAACCACTATGTTAAGACTTGCCCATTGTTACCACTGAGCTTGACTTGTTGTCAGTTATCAGCCTGCTTAAGGTGGTTTGATTTCCATACAAAAATATTTTTCATTTTATGAACTGAGAGTATATATATTTACACTGGTTGTCTGTGGTCGGTTTTGATATTGGTCTTTATTTGCAGCAAATCACATTTTGAAGAAAATGGTAGAATAATAGAAAAAATAACACTGAATATTTGCAGTTAAAAATGAATCCCTATTATAGTTGTAATGTTTATTAGATTTAATACCTAGGGTAATAATATTAATCACACTTACATGCTGGTTTACTTTTCTACTTCTCACATTGCAACTTAAATTATTGTACCAACAAGTAGTTGGGGTAGGAAAGTGAATAGTTACCTAAGCAAATGTTAGTGATACCATAATTAACAAATTTTCAGAACAAGCGACAAGACAACAAATTGAAATATAACTCGGAATCCGAAAGAATAAAGAGAGAGCTTGCAATTCTGCTCAGCAAAAAAACTGCCATAAGCAGTCTGTTAGGTAAGCAGATATCACCAAAGAACAACAATGCTCCTGGGCAAGAGGAAGATATTTTTAAATTGCCTGCATTACCCCAGAAAGAAGAAAGTGAATCAGAGTAAGAAAGATGTTTTATGACTTTACAACCTCTATTTTTTTGGATCTGAGCCCCCCTGCCTCACCAACAAAATATATTGTCTGCCACCCTACAGTTTAAGGTCATATGATATCATAAAACAATGAGGTTGATTTTTTATTATGGCATGGGTTCAACTTTATCCCTATTGTGATTAGTTGATTGGTACACACATTTTGTTGTCAAAACTGGTAGATAATTTCTTTTTTCGCCTATACAGTGTTATATGTAGTATACATAATAAATACAATTTCATGTACATAAACTTTATTGTAAGTTAAGCCAAGATTAATTATTTACTGGTTAAATGTTCTTACTTTCTGACTATGTTTATTGTCAGTTGTGTGATTTGCTGAATTAAAATGTAACTCAATAGGTTTATTCTCATTTTGACAATGTAAATAAGAATGTTTAAAAAGATTATCACTAATATAATAATCACACTGATTTCATTCAAGAGTTTAAGAATATATATATATATATATATATAGTAAGTAGGCAAGTTCGTTTTGCTGTAGTTTCTTTTCAAGCATTCATTTAGTTGGGCTTTCTACTTCAAATTTTATCTATTCCTTACTAATTTGTATAATCATTATTTCAGGTCTGAAGATGACGAACAAAATTCCAGTGGTTCATTTATTGACTTGCATACAGTTGATGTAGAATCAGATAATTTCAAAAATCTGCCAGTGAAAGAAAAATATGATCTCCTTATTGAACTGAAGGAAACAAGGAAAATGAACTCATGGGGGAGACTTCATGAGCTGCCAAAGAAAAGCGATAATTTTTCTGATTTCCAAGTATGTTAACATCTTAATGCTTATAAATTAAGCTTTAATTATTCTAAAACAGTTAAACCCTAAGGCTTTCACGGCCGACGTTGCATGTTGTATGTATTGCTTCCGGGCTGTTTGGCCGTGGTTTGGTGGTCTAAGTGAAACATCATCAGTAACAGAGAAGACGCCGCGAAGTTCTACGCTCTTGTCGTCGCTCGGACCTGAACCACTGAAGATGTCGACCGCAGTGATCGTCGAAACGTCTGGAACACAAGTTTCACTTAGACGACGGCCAAACAGCCCGGAAGCAATACATACAACTAAAACAGTTACATCAGTTCTTTGCTTACCTACCTAAAAATGCTCTAATCTTAATACAATTGAGGCTAATTTAAAAAGAAACATAGTTTAACAGTTTACGGTTTTGTATGTTTATTTGATTTATTTACAGATGCAAAGGTTATTAAAAAGAAGAAAAGTCCAAGAGTGTTTACAAGAAACTGAAAAAGAAATGGGTGATAGCGGAATGTCTCTAAATGACCTGGAGTGTTTATTAAATGAAGAAGGTATTGAAACGAAAATTGAAACTATACCTACACGCCGAATAGCTGCCAATGATACAACAAGATTTTTACTCATAAATAACGTGAAACAAGCCTTAGCAAAAGCGAAAAAAATAAAAGAAGCTGAAGTTGAAGCAAGTACTAGTAAAATAGTGGAAGAGATACAACTTGAAGAAATAAAACCAAAGAAAGATGAATTGGAAGAAGATCTAGAGAGGGCAATAAAAATGTCACTTGAGTGTACAAATGAGGCAAATACAAGTACTTGTACATCTAAAACTGACGATTCTTGGACTACTTATAGAACAGATACAGATTATTCATCAGATACTGAAGAAGAAGATGGATATGAACCTCCAGATATGTCCTCAGCTAAAGCTTACATAATGCAATACAGTGACTTTACAGATAGCGCAATAAATGAAATGGTCTTAAAGAATAATAAGGGTGTTAAAAAGAAAAGTAAGAAACCTAAAATTAATGAAATATTAAACGAAATTAATAAAGAGAAATCCGTCATTCTTGATAATGTGGAACTTTCGTCTACTGATGATGAATGTGTTCAAATCAGTACTGATTCGAAGTCACACGATCCTCTGGAATTAAACACAACAATATTAGAATCAAAAGACGAAAATGTGGATGCAACTCAGGCATCAATAGTATGCCTTGGGAATCCAGTAGAAGACGTAGTGACACTAGATTCCAGTGCAGAAGAATGTTATCATAGTCGTAATATCCATAAAGACAGAAAAGTCGTATCAGAAGTTGTTAATCGTCAAGGATCAGAGTCAGATTCTACTGATAATGATTTTGAAGAGGTTCCGGAAGTAGAAAAAGCAAGAAGTAAAACAGTTGTGCAGTTAAATTTTAACATAAATGATGCGCCAGACGACGATATATTTGCAGATGTGTTTAGTAATCAGCAAAATGTCATCAATAGTGATACTCCTAGTGTAAAAAATCCACCATCAGCAGCTCAAAAACTAGAACATATTGAATCAGCAGCCGAAGACGACGACGAACTCCAAAGAGCAATTAAGATGTCCCTAGAGTGTGCAATTGAAGAAGATACTTTTCAGATAGAAAAAAAATATGAGCATGGGGAATCTACTGAAGCAGTATCTGCCAACGTTATCGAAAATGAATGTGTCAGATCAGCTATAACGGAAAATCCAAAATCGTCTATAACTCAAGAGAGTTTAAATGTCATCCAATCATCACACCCCAAAACATCAACAAAAAATGTTGTTCACAATGATGATAGACTAATCAAAGGAACAAATATAAGTTCAATTAAGCCCATATCAACAGACAGGCTAAACGATATGGTTGAGAAAATTCAAACAGAAGAGAGAGATTTAATACAAGAAAAAGGTCGATTGGATAGAGTTGGAAGAAACATAACAGAACAAATGACTAAGGAAGCACAGGAATTGCTGCAATTGTTTGGTATTCCATATATTGTTGCTCCAATGGAGGCTGAAGCTCAGTGTGCCTTTCTTGAAAGTGTAAATCTAACTGATGGGACTATTACCGATGATAGTGATATTTGGTTATTTGGTGGAAGAACTGTCTACAAAAATTTTTTCAATCAAAAGAAGCATGTACTGCAGTTTTTGGCTGACAAAATTGAGAAATCATTTAGTAAGAAAACTTTAAAGATGTTAGAATTTGTGATGGTTAAAAATCTATTGTATTAAAATTAAGTACTTTAAATAATTTTTAGATCTGAACAGAGAGCAGTTAATTCTACTGGCGCTTCTAGTAGGCAGCGATTACACGACAGGCTTATCTGGCGTAGGGCCGGTCACAGCGCTCGAAATACTTGCGTCATTTCCATTTAACAAGAGGAAGTTACAGAATGAGACATCAAAACAGAATATGTATGTAGAAATGATCAATGGACTCCAAGAGTTCAAGCAATGGGTGCGAAGTGGTAAAAGAACTGATAACATTAGTTTAAAAAGAAAGCTAAGGAATGTTACCGTCAATGAAGATTTTCCCAGCGTGCGGGTAAGTATTTTTGGGATAGAAAAATAAATGAGAGAGAATAATGCTAAAAGTAACATTTATTGTAGGTCGTTCAAGCATACTTGGAGCCAAACATCGAAAAAAGTGAAGATAAATTTTCTTGGGGTGACATAGATGTTACAATACTTAGAGACTATACTAAAGCTAAATTTGGATGGTCCCAAAATAAACTTGATGAAATAATCAAACCGGTTTTGAAGAGAATGCTTGAGAGAAAGACACAGAAGACTGTACATGATTACTTCAAAAAGAAAACTAATTTTGATTCTTTAAAAGATCAGATGAGTAAAAGAGTAAAAGCAGCAGTGCAAAAAATGGGTCCTGAGGTCCCTAGCGAAGGAGAAAAAGTGTGTGAAAGCGAACAGCTCATTCCTACTGGTAGCAAACGAAAACAAACTAAATGTAAGAGTGCTAGTGCAAAGGCAGGACCTTCTAAAATTAAAAAGACTGATATTGATGTACTTAAAGGGCATAATGTGAAAGTAGTGTCGGAAACACAAGAGGGTAAATCGGGTATAGAAATTATAATTTCCAAAACTGATCGATACCAAGAGATTATTCCACAAAGGGAAAAAGATAAGCACTGCCTGCTTCAAAATAAAATGAAAGCTATAGAGTTGTTTAGAACAACAAAAATGGATAAAAAGAAGAAACAAACAAAAAGAAAACCAATCTTACCTAAACCAAAAGCAGATTTGTCTGAAAGTAGTGATAGTAACTAAAAGTTCATCAAAAATTTATATGCATGCTAACAATATCATGTTTGACTGAATAAAAGTATTTTTTTAATAAAAGGCAAATATAAAATAGTATTTTTATTGTTTATTACATCTTTTCAAAGTTTACACATACTTATGATAATGAATAAAAGATGATAAAAAGTAAACTTGTTATAGATACATGTAAGAGGCACACAGATAAATTATAATTAGTAAAACTAGTATATTCTGTATAAAATTATCAACTCCATAAATGTGATATAGTGAACAAATCAAATATTGCTGTACAAATTTTGCACTCAATGTAGGATCAATCTTCCGAGCAGAATTGTATGTGTTTAAATGGTTAGTGTTTCATCTAAGCCATAATTTGACAAATTAAATGATATATAAATGACATAATTGTGTAAATTGCAATATATTTATTTGCATTGTCAGGCAAAACATGTACTAACGCTTTATTTTATAAGATTGTGCATGCTTACATGTTTTAAAATTAAGTTATTTGATTTGTAGATTGATTGATGTCAAGAATACTTCATACTTTTCCTATCGGTCGCTTTTTCATTATTTATCATATAGAATTAAAATATTAAATTATACGAGCAATATTTGGATAAAATCTAGGTGTGACCAAGTCTGTGTAACAGAAAATATTAACATAAAAATAACTGTGCAAATAAAAATTAACATATCGATTTTTGTGCATGCAAATTTAATGAGTTCCAATTACAAGCCATCTGTACCAAACCATATTACTGAATAAAAAAAGGTTTTCGCAATACATGTAGCCATCATCAATTCATCAAATAAATTTTCATACATCAATATAATAGGGATTTAAGTACTATTACAAACATATGTAGTTATTTCGCATTAACAAATTACGGGCAATAATAATTAAATTATTGATGGACGAATATTATTAATCAATTAGCTTTCCCTTCTCGCATTATTTACAACTAACAACAATTACATAAAAGTGAAAGTGCGACTAGGTCGGATAAGCACAGTCAATGTGCGCTGTCTGTCCAATAGTGATGTTACCAATCACAAAGCCACTCAGGTCTGCAGGAGTGTGTAAGAAGTAGAGGAGTGACGTAACTTTGTTTACACCATTTGAAATAATAATGGGATAACGTAAGTATATTTATGATTACTTTGAGAGTTGTATTTGAACAGACATTGATTTGTATGAACCCGTCTTGTACATATAGCGCTAAGGCTCACGTCACCATTTCATTACTCATCAATTGACATCATGAGATGACGTATTCTCAAAAGTTGGCTACATTACTGGCGTGGAACTTTTTCTAATTACATATTTCAGCATTTACTATTTAGTTACTCATATCTCATCATCGGAGATCATTTTTACAAAATATTTAGGCTCTAAAATGACAACACACAGACAATACAAGTATGATAATGTTTCAAATATTACATACTAACATGTATATTTTGGGGGGTACATTTCACACGCTATCTGCCACCCACATCAAGAAAATAGGCAAACAATTTTGTTTATTCTAATTGTCCATAACGCACATCTTATAGAAAGCTTTTGAAAACAATATTCACATGTTTCTGTAAATCTGCTAGTTCTATATTCAGTGGTACAAAAGACATATAATAAAGAAAGTTCTAGTTTTGTCTCAATGTAAGGGTTGATTGGGGGCATCCAGAAAATTTAAAAATTCACGAGACAGCGATTCAAACAATTGACACGTAAATTTATCCAAACACATCATACACAGCATGACTCAAGAAACTGATTCCTTAATGTGCATTCTCCTCAGGTCAAATGACAATGTCAATTCCAGCGATGACATGCCCTCTTCTATTTGGATTGATTGGGTTTATCATGTTTCTAGCTAGGGAAGAAAAACATAGTGGCTTTAAAATTTTGTTTTAGTTTCCATTGATTAGTTTTAATATCTGCAAGACAGACATAAGCTCTGTCAATTATTTTTGCATATATTCTAAAACGGCAATAGACCGTGCGCAAACCGCGACTAACCCCATTTCTTAGCATGACAACTATAGTTTAGGACTAAAGCTGCATTATCTCAAAACTTGATAAAGCTTTCTCTTAGAAAATCCAACTCATTCACATATGATCTCTGCTGTACCAACAGTCGTTCCTTAACTTACTACGCTAATTTTACTGTTTAATCTACTTTGACCACGCTATATATCTTCCGCACGAACCAGAAACATGCCAGGAACCCTATAGAACCCGTAAGGAGGAAAAATAGAAAGACCATGATGAATGTGTAACCGAAGTACAGGAACGTGGATGCAGCATCTTCAATGTTGAGTTTGGTGACGAAATAATGGCAGCAGTAGATGAAGAGGTAGCCAGCAGTGGACCCTGAACTGAGGAAGGCTCGCCACCACCAGTGGTAGTCCTCGGCACAGAGGTGGAAGTAACACAGAAGGATGGTAGTCTCTGAGCAGGTAATTACGAGGATTACGAATACCAGGAACAGGAACCCGAACATGTAGTACATCTGAAAACTCATTTTTATTAATTTAGAACATCGCACCCTACATAAAGTATTGTAGACAAACTAATATGTAAAGACTATTGCAAAAGCACTTGAAGTTCCAGAATTATAAGTGAAGCTTTCCACATTCTTCTTGACTTTTTGTCTTTGTCAAAAGCTTGGTACTCAGGGTGCTTTGTAACCGTTACAACAAAATATTTCAGATCAATATGAATCTTTTTTTTAAGATTATAAGCTAATGTTTGTCTGCTTTCACACCTGATCTTATGTGATTACGCTGTCAAAGGTTTAGCACGCAAGCTTGCCGATCGGGAAACAAAGACTCGAGCACAGAGTGCCACTCCCCAGCAGTTACGCATTGTCACCATGGAGTTAAGGGGAAATCAGCCTGTGCTGATTTCACTAGTACCGTTTCAACGTATAGGATATAATTGTATTACATCTTATTTGTGCAGCCTATTGTAAGTGCCTGAATGTACCGGGACACGCCTGTGTATTGAGCACGAATCGTGATAATCGTAGCACTGTCAATACTGTCATATAGCAGCGTAAAACAGCTCTACAAACTATCATTTACTTAGAACTATCGCAGAGGTTTGTGGCGTGAAATATGGATGAGAAGGTTAACTTTTTTCTTTTCCTATTGAGTTTTTCTTGACATGTTTCGCTCAGTTATTATTATATGGTTAGGTAAGTGTCCTTGAGAGTGCAAGGGTTTAATTAAGAAAGTAAAATAAAATTGCTGGTAAATCTTTGCTTCTTTATTCCTGTTCGAAGCGATGATAGCTCAGCGATAGGAGCGTCGGCTGTCGACGACGCGAATGATGGACGCTGGTTCGAGTCCCACCGACGGCTTGAGCTTCTGGTGCAGATAATACCGTTATCAAATTCCTAGCATGGTGGTAGCATGGTAGCTACTATCCTCAAGTTTGGAAAATTGTCACCATAACACTTAGTGTGTTCAGGCAGCATTTCTTGAGATCCAGTAAGCATGCTAGGTCTAGCGTGATAACATCTTCGACCACATCGTGACTGACCATCAAGTGAGATAGTGGTCAAACGCTAGATCCATACAGTATAATAATAAAATTACCTTCTCCAAGTTTGAGTGAAATGCCTACTTTACTGAATCAAGGCGTGACTAGGACGGAATATTATGACACATGTGTATGTTTACCTGGCTGGACCAAAGTGAGTTGAGAATGAAGAACAGCTGTATAAAGATGCAGCCGAAGGGCAGAACACCTCCCATGATAATTCCAGGGATAGGCTGCGTGTACAGGGACTGTTCGGGTATCTGCCGCGGGATTTGGTTCGTTCGGACTGGGTGCTCTAAAATCTGAAAACAAGCGAACAGAAAGTATTAGTAGAGATAGAATGATAAAAAATAACATTAAATATTTCTTGAATTTGAGGATTGAGCAACAAAAAGTATTAGATTTTTTTTTACCAAAAAATGGAACCGACTTCAACACTCAAAAGTATGAAATAACTTGTTGAAGTTGGTATCATGATAGTTGAAAAGTAACTGATATCAAAACATTGTGCTCATGGTACCGACTTCGACAAATTATTTCATACTTTTGAGTGTTGAAGTCAGTTCCATTTTTTGGTAAACATTTTTTTTTTCACTCTTTAGTGACCTTTGTTACTCATGGGATTAATTGTCATTGCGGTGTAGGTATATTTACCGATGTTTTCACCCGCTATTATAATATCATGAAGGTATAATCACGCATTTTTCAGTTTTTGGAGTGTAACTCAAAAAGTGCTTGTCCGATTTTGATGAAATTTAAATGGGACCACACGGGATAATCCGTCATAATCTTTAAATTTTTAATCTTTTTGCATCGAGGATCCGTTCTTGGGTAAAAAACAATATACCTAGACAAAATATACTAAACTATACTACAAATAATAGACAAAAAAACCTAGATATTTCTTGTTCAAAAGTCTGCACTTACCCGTTTTCTAAATCCGAAGTAAGCTCCGATGAAGGTCAGGGGCACGGAAACTCCAAACCACAGCGCAAGCAGCGCGACCAGAGTGGAGAAGGGTACTGCAGCTGACGACCCCTTGCCCCATAGGACTAGATTCATTACAAAGAAAAGGGAGAACACCACCCTGGAGAAAAGAAACATTTTTTTTTAATTTCACTACGTTTTTATTTATACCCACTAATATAGCTCCCGCTCCAGTTTGGAAAACTGTGACCAAACACACTATTATCATTATCTCAGCCATAGGGCGTCCACTGCTGGACATAGGCCCATTCTTTCGAAGCCGCATCCTTTGCTGGATGCGGGCCACTTCTAACCGGTACCCTGATCAATTTTTTTTTTAAATTTATTTATTTATAGTTAGTACACACATTTAATAAAACATAAGTACAAGTAGTAACAGAAGAGACGCATTATTAATATAATTCCTTATAATTACCAAGGCTTTGTACATTGTTAACAGGACATCGAACGGAATGCTTTCTTTAATTATATCACAGGTTCTATCGATGTGATTCTTAGATAGCAATGATATGATTACTATTGTCACTATTTTTGGGATGCGCACTGATTGTGCCCTCGTTTTACTATTATTTTGGGGTTGAAACGCTAGCACCGTGGGGAGCAGGAGCCTACTGAATGATTAAAAGACCTGTCGGGGCTGTTAGATGAAGCAAAACGTGGCCAAAATGCGGGCTTTTACCTAACGTTACAATGTTGCAATGCTGCCAGCATTTCGCAAATGTTGCCTAATGGGTTAAGGATTAGAAAAAGAAGAACAGCGCATTATCTAGGAGCAGTAGCTATAGTGTAGTGTCGATCGGTGGACTGACCCAGGACAGAGCATGGAGGTGAGTAGGATGTTGCTCTTCCACCGGCGGCCGCCGAAGCTCTTGTAGAGGCGCGCGCTCACGTAGCCCGCGTTGGCGCCCAGCAGCACCCACGCGACCAGCGCGCACGTCATCAGCGCGCCGCGGTTGGCCGGGGACAGGAACCCGAGGCATGCGAACGCGAGCGTCACCAGCGTCATGCCGAACACCTGCCGACATCAGTGCGACTTAGAAATTGTTCTTAATACTTTCTAGATGTAGCGTATGACCGCTATCTCACTTGATGGTCAGTGACTATGTGGTCGAAGATGTTATCACGCTAACCTAGAACGCTCACTGGTTCTTAAGGACTGCTGGCTGAACACATGTGTTTGGTGACAGTTTTTCAAATTTACGGGTGGTAGCTAGCCAGACGGGTACTCGAAAGTACCCTACCACTATGCTGGTAATTTAATAACGGTGTTACCTTCATTGGCAGCTCAAGCTGCTGTTGGGGATCGAACCAGTGTCCGTCAGTTGGACAGCCAACGCTCCCCCGCTGAGCTATCATCGCTTCAAAATAAACAGGCTAGTTTCCTAACAGCTGGAATACATAAGTTAAAAATATAAATTAAATACTTATGGCGCAAAAATAAATCTTCCTTGAGTCACTTATCAAAGAACATAAAGACACTCGCACAGGTTATATATATATATATATATATATATATATATTTACGTGAGAGAGTAATAACTATATAAATAGTTAGCTAGAATTATTTACCTGAGTTCCAGAGCCGAGGAACACCGCCAACAGCATACCACGTCTTGGTGGACGGAACACGTCTCCGTGGACCAACTTCCAACCAAATTCCTCCTGAAAATAAATAAGTTTATTTGAAAATAACATCCGGTTGAAACGCAATTTTTTTAATTGCGCACTAGGATTCCCTGCGTCGCGGGAGGCATGGACACACACAATCACAGCCCACAAATACCCAAGACCCGGGACAAACACAAATGTCTGCCCCTGCCGGGATTCAAACCCGGGGTCCCGGAAACACAGAAGTCATGTCACTGACAGTAACCACTGCGCCAACGCGACCGTTAAAACAGCCGGCACGAAGTTGTTATTGTATTATTTTTTTTTAAATAAAATTGGTTTTTGGAGTCTATCGACGCCATGCATGTCTTAAAAAATGTCTGCTGTGTGCTATATTAGGTATAATTATTACTAACTTTTACTGTTTGGCTATTCCCGTTAATCCGTGCCCAATCGTGGTACATCCTATTATTATTATAAGCGCGAAAGTTTGTATGTATGGATGTTTGTTACTCTTTCACGCTGTAACGGCTGAACGGATTTGCATGAAATTTGGAATGAAGATAGCTTATACCTTGGAATGACATGTAGGCTACTTTTTATCCCGAAAATATAGACGTTCCCGTGGGATGATGGGAAGACACAAAAATCGACCATTTCACCGCGTGTAACACCGGGGGGCTCAGGTAGAATAAAATAAATTCAAGACAGCGGAGAGACAAGTTTATAAAAAAATTACATATAGCTGATTCTTGCGCCCTTGCCTGTCTGCAGTACCCGCCACGATGTAGTTATTGAATTAAAAAAAAAATAGATTGGTTTTTGGTGTCTATCAACGCCATAATTAAGTTCGACAAAAAGACATCGTTTATTTATAGGGTATAGATCCAGCGTTCGACGACTATCTCACTTGATGGTCAGTAACGATGTGGTCGAAGATGTTGTCACACACTAGACCTTCTAGGTCTAGTGTGACAACATCTTCGACCACAGCTTACTGGCTGTCAAGGACTGCTGCCTGTGTGTGTTTGGTGACAGTTTTTCAAACATGAGAGTGGTAGGTAGCCGGCGGGTACTCGAAAGTGCCCTACTACCATGCTAGGAATTTGATAACGGTGTTACTTTTACCAGAAGCTCAAGCCGATGTTGAGGATCGAACCAGCGTTCGTCAGTTTGACGGCTGACGCTCCCACCGCTGAGCTATCGCTGCGACTGCAGACTGCGATTGCGTACCTCAATTATCTTGTAGTGGTCGTCCACTACAAGAGGCCTATGTCCAGCAGTGGACGTCCTATGGCTGAGATGAGGTATATGTCTCTTTTTAACCATATATAATACCAACGGAATTGTAGTACCTAACTAAGTTTCTCACATATAAGAATTTTATTTTCCCCTTTTTTATATACATCTTAACTTGCAAATTTTCAGATTTTGGGGAAAAACGTATTGCACGCGGGTGAAACCGCGGGGCGCAGCCAGTTGTAAATAAATAAAAAAAGAAGATATACCTGTGCATCTTCCCCACACTCCATCTGGTTGTATCTCGCTATATCCTTATGCAGAGTCCTCAGCAGAATCATCGCGACCATTCCGCTGAGAAACAGGACGATCACTAACGAGTTCAGGATTGAGAACCATTGTATGTTGGTCTGCGGCATCGACTCCAGGATGTAATCCCATCGGGAAGACCACTTAATAGTGTTGTTCTTGATGAACGTCACCCGGTACGAGTATGTGACGGAGAAGGACTTGTCCGAGTCCAAGTTGATCGGGATCCCAAGGGGGGAGTTGCGTGCGTCACAGTTCAAATTGTTGGGATCTGGATGCTTGATACTAGCTGGCTTGATCTGTGGAATTGGGAAATAAGTTTGATAAAAAATTACTGACATAAAATACATTTTTAACCAACTTAAAAATAGGAGGTTACTCAATTCGACCGTATATACGTTTTTTAAATATTTTTTATGTGTTCGCGGATATCTTCGTCGTTTAAGAACCGATTTTGATGAGTATTTTTTTGTTTCATAGAGTATACTTCCGTGGTGGTCCCATTTAAATTTTTGTTTCATAGAGTATACTTCCGTGGTAGTCCCATTTAAATTTTATCAAATTCGGACAAGCGGTTTTTGAGTTGCACTCCACTAACTGTAAAGTGCTACGCATAGTTCGATGACATTATAGTTGCGGGCGGAGAAATCGGTGAACATACACAATGACAATTGATCCCGTGAGTAGCAAAGGTCACTGAAAAGGATGAACAAAAAAATTACCAAAAAATGAAACCGACTTCAACACTCAAAAGTACGAAATAACTTGTCGAAGTCGGTACTATGAGCACAATATTGTGATGATAGTTACTTTTGTAAACTATCATGGTACCTATTTCAACAAGTTATTTCACACTTGTGATTGTTGAAGTCGGTTCCATTTTTTTGTTTTTTTTTTTTAAACTTATCAACGCGAAAGTTTGTAAGGATGGATGAATGAATGCTTGTCTCCTTTTCACACCAGGATGGCAGGACGGAACTGGACGATTTCAAGCTATCCTTGTGCCAAATTTAATATTTGGCACAAGGATAGCTTCAAATCTTCACATGGGCTATTTTTATACCTTAAATGAACACGAGGTAAAGGGAAAACTTTGGTCCACGCAAGTGTAACCGAAGGTTTGAGTTTACTCTGCTAGCCTAGGTCGAAATAATCGTGAGTAAAGCCGGATAAAATCCTACTCCTACTAATATTATAAATGCGAAAGTGTCTGTATGTTTGTTACCTGTTCCTACACATTGCTACACCGATTTCGATGAAATTTGGTACGGAGATAGCTTATACCCTGGATTAACACATAGGCTTATTTTCATCATCACCATCATCACCACGCGGGTACAACCGCAGGGCGCAGCTAGTTATAAAGAAATGTGTCAAACTCAATCAAACATTTTTTGTTTAGATAAAAGAGCTTATTTTTTTTATTCAACAAGCAAACAGATCAATTGCCTCGATAGTGATCTATACTAATATTATAAGGAGAAAAGCTTTGATTGTTTGCATTGAATAGGCTCCGAAACTACTGAATCTATTTGAAAAGTTCTCTAATTGTTTGGAAGCTACAATATCCCGAGGTGACATAGGGTACTTGAATATAATATTTTTTTAAATTATGGATCCTTATCATTTGAAATATTATCCGTGCGAAGCCAGGGGTACCGCTAGTCTGAAGTATTCGCACTTTTCTTTTTTTTAAAATTATTTTATGTATGAGGTTACCTCTTATCACCTGTGATACAAATAACACAAACTAAAAAAATACAAAGATCATCGAGATAATGTCGCGATAAAATCGATACAATCGTAGTAATTTTACTAATACATTCAATTAATGTAACGAGGTTAACGCCTAATTAAATTATTAAAATTGTAGGGGAACTGCAGACAAATAGTGGTCAAACGCCTGCCTATTCCCAATAAAAAAAAAAGACAAAATTAGGTAGTATTTTTATGTTTTCGTCTCCATCAATACAATTATATCTTTTATATTGTATTCATATACATATGTATATATATCTATAACCACGTCTTCTAGTAATGTATCATGTATTGAAAGTGTTTTGTTGAGAATCCAAACAGTGATAGTTAACTTCTCACAAATAGTTTATAATGCTATTGCTAGGGTGTTAAGGTTCATTATTAAAATGAAATGATATCCGCTTGTGGACTAATTTTAAATTAGCTGGCGAGGTATAAGTAAACACTAGCGAGGGGACACTTTTGAGGTGTGATTTTCATAGAGACTGTGTATCTATAGTATGTTTGATTGATGTTATATTGGAATTAATTAACTTTAACATGCAAAAATTTGCTCCTCCGCCAGTCAGTAATGCTCAATGCCGAGCGTCGTGATGCTCCCGGTCTTTCAGACGACGTGGACATAGCCGCTTCCACTTGTAGCGTGGCCGGACAATCTTGCAAAAATATGCTACTAGACATATTATATGAAATTTACTTAAAATATTAAGGACCTCAAAACGAGTGGCCACGACGCCTCTGTGCTGTCTTAATTTAACCAAAATACCCAACTTCAAGTAGTTCGTACTTAGTTTTGAATGTAATACGTATCCTCGAGCTCCTATCTGTTACATTACGATTTAGTCAATAGTTAATAACGACCACTGACACACTATGATTGATACAACTACTTTACTGCTAAATTGATAAACTGAAGTGCAAGTTTGTGTTTGGTTATCAAAATAAATAGATAATCGGGCAGTTACGATATTTGTAAGAGGTATAACGTTCATTATTAGTAAATTGTTAAATTTATGCGATAAGTACACATTGAAATAATTACAAACTTTAACGATTGGCGTACATAGTCTTGTATGAATATGTTTCAGAGCTCGTTCCGCTTCGACTTCAGGCTTCGCTCGCAGTATACTTCGTGAAACGGTCGCCGTGACACCCTGGGGACTAAGTCTACTATTCAAGGCGTGTTCGAGGTGGAGAAGTGGCGTTTTTAGCAGTATACAACTGAACAAGCGTTCGATTTGGGAATGTGGCATTTGTGGCAAAAACGATCTTTCCCAACTCGAACGACGCATATACGTCATTTGCACGAGAGCTGTCAAGTACGATTATTTATTTGAATATTCATGACTTAAAAATGTTTCAATGCCTTTAATATTAGCTTGAATCATAAAGAGACTTACATTTTTGTAATGGAAATAGAAAGAAAACATTTCACTGGCACATTATTTCAAGTTTGTTTATCTACTGAAATCAGCTGTAGCTCTCAGCTGTTAAAAAACGCTCACAAAAGACCCAGCCTCAGAGGTGGGTCAAATGTGGCAGTTTACTGTAGCGTTTTTAACTTTTCATGCATCTCGAACGGTTAACGAAATAGTTAAAAACGCCACCTGTGCCAAAATGAACGCGGAACGAGAGCGTTTGAGGCGTTTTTAACTGTTCCCTAGCCCATCTCGAACACACCGTCAATATGGCGATATGATCGGCTCACAATGGGCGATTTTGATAGCTTTGGTAGTCCGCTATTTTTAATTGGTACATATTGAATCAATCTTGATTAAATTCTCGATTCAGTGACGTAGTACGTAATTTTTCGCAGTTTATCGCATCCAGCTTGTCAATTTCGTACTAAACCGACATAAGCTGAGCAAAGGTTCAAGATAAATTCAGGCCGCTATGAACTTAGCAGACTATGGATTTTTGACGTTGTCTTATTGGCAACGAATCAGCCTTGCACTGCACTTAATATAAACATGAAATTAGTAGACTTGACACCCTGGTCAGTGATATGATTTCTGGGGCATAAGTCTACTATTCATAATGGCAATATGCTCGGCTCAAAAAGGCCGATTTCGATAGTTTTGGTATATAGCCTGCTATTTTTAATTCGTCCATGTTCTATCTATGTTCCATATTGAATAATATACTCTAAGATTGAATCAATCTTGATTCAATTCAACATAGATTCAGACATACCTACTGCGTCATTTTACGTAGTCTGTCTTGACGATTTCGTACATACAACCGACATATGCCTAGAATAAATTCAACGTAGATCCAGGCGGCTATGAACCTAGCAGACTACGGGTTTTCGACGTTGTCTTATTGACATCGAGTGAATCGCATCGCAATGAATCTGAAGGTGAAATTAGTACACTTAACACCCTGGACCCGGCGGCGTGGGTTCGAATCTCGACAAGGGAAAAAACATTAATGTGATGAGCATCGGTGTTTGTCCCAGGTCGTGGTCGTTTGTTGTGATGTCATTGTGTGTGTGTTCATGCTTCCCGTGGCATGAGAATACTACAATGGGAGACATTTTTGTATGTAATTATAAGTGATGATTACACTTGATGGTCAGTGACGAAGACGTCAAAGGTGGAAACTAAATACCTAAAGAACTAGAACTAAACCCTAAACTAAGAATGTTGACTGACTGAAGATATTTTTATCAAATTTGGTTTGTATATTTCAATATCTGGCTTAGGGTTAATACTAGAATATCTCATGCTAGGTTCTAGCAGCATGGACCAACTGATGATCGGCATAAGATATGGGCATAATCTAGGCCGAGATATTACTACCACATGAGTAAAGCTGTATGATATCCATAAACAAAATGTTTAAGTTGTTATGATGTTTGGGACACTTCATATACATAAATCACTTAAATGATTCCATTTTTAAGAAGCCAATCTATGATTTAAACTATGTAATTACCAAACAATAACATTAAATACAGCTAATGTAAGCCACCATTATTTAAATAGATTGTTTATGTTGCCATTCATGACAGTTGATAAATAATATTTTTTGGGTAAAAATAATTTATTTGCACATAAATAGATAATACAGATTCAGTTTAGTTACCTTAGCAGAGATGATGCGTCCACCGTTGTCCCCGAAACCAACACCCCACTCCTCCTCTCTACCACTGTGGTAAGTTATCTCGATATCCACATGATTGAACAAATAGTAGGCACCAACCTGACCTGGTGATACATTTACTATGGGCGTGCATGTATCCTGCAAGTAGAAAATTGTTCCATTATTTATTAGTTTTTTAAATTATCCTTAAGATAGGCTTGCCAACCATATGGGTTTCCCCAGATTTGTTCAAGTTTACAGGGCGTCCGGGGAGTATGGGCGGGGTTTTATTTTTAGTTATCCTCCTAAAAAAACTCTGATAAATTGTACGGATTTTAAGCTCCAAAATCTGGGGCTTTCACTTATCTTGTCCTGGTATGCAGATTTTAGAGATGACAACACTACCTTTAAGTATTATATTTCAGAATTGTTACTGTGATATATACATCCAATAACTGTGCCTATTTTGTACCTGCATCACCTGAGCCCCTTTTAAAGTTCACTTTTACACGCTGCATACTGTAAACAGTTTTTTAAACAACTTTGAAACAAAAGTACCATATAACATAATATGTTATATGGTACTTTTGTTTCAAAGTTGTTTGCCATGGTTTTCATTATATAATATAATATAAGGGAAGGAAAACCATGGCAATTGTATTTATAACAGAAACATTATTTTTTGGTACAAAACTAAAGAATCAGGATAAAATTCCCAAAACACAATTGATAGCTTACCATATCCCTTCGCACTTGACAACCCATTGGAAAACCAGTACTGCAGTACATCTTGCCACCTTCATTGACCAGATAGCACCATGTTACTGGCATGTTGTCCAGAATCCAGTGGTGTTGATAATAGAGAGCCATGCCCATTTTCAACAAATTCAACTTTTTAATTGAATCCGTGTCTGACCCTTTATAATCCTTTGTGCACACTTTCCTGCATTCCACATTTTCTAAGAAATTGAGTTTATAAGGGCTCGGTCGTATTCTTTCACCAAACACTACTTGGCCAAGGTTCTCAACTGGAGATTGACTTTCATCAGTTGTACAGAAATCAAAGTGATGATATTCAAATGGAATAACAGACTCTTCTGTGTTCAACCTGTTCACATATAGCGGGATCGCATTCTGAAAAATGTAGTAATATATGAGTAGATGCTCTTGAATAGTGTTGATGCAGTAATATTAGATTAGAAATAACATATTTTTAGCATTATAGTTTCATGTAGTTTTTATGGGGTTTCATTTACGACTGAAACAGACATTTGTAAAAGCTTTAAGTTGTTCTACTTACTTGAGGCCCATCACTTATTCACAATTATTAGTTACTTGAACCTCACACACTAATACTAAGGAACATTATAATTATTCGTTTCGAGACAAGAAACTTGGTTATCCTCACAAATTATATATAATAAACTCAATAGCCTAGTGTTTACATAAAGTTTACATAGAGTAGTGTGCACATAAACCTATATTCTTAAAATTGAAAAATGTAGTTATTGTCTTGGTTTTCTTCAGCTAAGGAAGATAAAACAACAAATTTGCTCAATATGATTAAGTGTGTTATTAGGGCGTGATAATCAAGTGATGTGTTGATGCCAATTTGTGTAACATATCTTTGAAATTCTTCAAGGCTGCATACTTAGTTAAATACGAACTAAAAGTAATATACTCACTTTGCAAGACTTTCCATTGTCTTCGCCGGCTTTACAATAGTTAACTGGCGCTAAGCCCGGCAGATAAAACGCTCTAATATGCGTTATAAACAGCAATGCGCAAACCACATACGAAAGACGAGACATGTTGTGATAATGCACTATTTCCTCAGTTTATGGTAAAAAAATACTTCTTTACACTACCCAGGGAAGCAAGCAAAAATACATATTGGGTTATGACTAAGATTTCAATAAATTGCAAGGAGATATTATAAATTTTATAATTCCAGTATTTCTATTCGTTTTGTAGCCTGTCGCAGTCGCACAAAAACGTCACCAATAACCAGTATTGCCGTATGAAAATATAAAAAATGATATGAGCTTCTATTAGTTGTCTGTCAATGTCACCTAAATTTAAATATTACTTCTTTTGGTCTTCGTTTTGGCTCCGCATTTACTGTGCGCTGTGCGAGTGTTGAGTTTAATCATCATCATCATCATCATCATCTCAGCCATAGGACGTCCACTGCTGGACATAGGCCTCCCCCATTGATTTCCACAAGGACCTGTCGGAAGCGGCCCGCATCCAGCCCTTGCCTGCGATCGTAGTCAGGTCGTCTGTCCACCTGGTCAGTGGCCGTCCTATGCTGCGCTTGCCAGTCCGTGGTCTCCATTCTAGAACTTTTCAGCCCCAACGGCCATCAGTTCTTCGAGCTATGTGCCATGCCCATTGCCACTTCAACTTGCTAATCCGCTGGGCTATATCGGTGACTTGCGTTCTTCTACGGATCTCCTCATTTCTGATTCGATCACGTAGAGAAACCCCGAGCATAGCCCTCTCCATAGCTCGTTGTGTGACTCTGAGCCTGCTCAGAAGGCCCATAGGCAGAGACCACGTTTCGGTTCCGTAAGTCATCACTGGTAACACACACTGTTCGAAGACTTTCGTTTTCAGGCATTGCGGTATTTTGGACGAGAAGACGTCTCGTAGCTTCCCGAACGCTGCCCAGCCGAGTTGAATTCGACGATTGGCCTCTTTCTCAAAGTTGGACTTACCTAATTGGACTGTATGTCCTAGGTAGACGTAATGGTCAACAACTTTGAGAATCGAGTTCCCAACTGATATGGGGGCGGGCGCAACATGGGCATTCGACATAATTTTCGTCTTGTCCATGTTCATTTTAAGGCCCACCCTTAGGGAAACTCTGTTGAGGCCTTCGAGCATCGTGCTGAGGTCTTCCATCGATTCTGCCATGACCACGATATCGTCGGCAAACCGAAGGTGAGTGATGTACTCGCCGTTGATGTTGATGCCGAATCCTTGCCATTCCAAGAGCTTGAAGGCGTCTTCCAATGCGGCAGTGAACAGTTTCGGAGAGATAACGTCTCCCTGTCTCACGCCTCGTTGCAATGGAATCGCCTTCGAAATTTGCTCTTGTACTCGGACCGACATGGTGGCGTTATTGTACACACACTTCAACACTTCAATATACCGATGGTCGATACGGCAACGCTGGAGAGACTCAAGCACCGCCCACGTCTCGATCGAATCAAAGGCTTTCTCATAGTCCACAAACGCTAGACATAAGGGCAAGTTATACTCCTCGGTCTTCTGTATAACTTGCCGCAGCGTATGGATGTGGTCTATGGTGCTGAAGCCTTTTCGGAAACCGGCTTGTTCGGGAGGCTGGAAGTCATCAAACCTTCGTTCGAGATGATTCGCGATGACTCTTGAAAACAGCTTGTAAACATGGCTCAGAAGCGAAATGGGTCTGTAGTTCTTAAGCAATGTGTTGTGAGTTTAATCAGATTGTGATAATTATTATGATGTGTGTATATATATATATATGCGACTTGTGTAGACACACTAGCCCCTTCCCATGTCCAGCAAACCTCCACGAGGCCAGGAATAGTGGCAGAAGCGGCCGAAAAGGCAAAAGTCGCTAAATACAGCGGTCTCGGCGCGGAATACAATTTTGTTCCTTTCGGCGTCGAGACCCTTGGCCCGTGGGGTCTTAGCGCGCTCAGCATCTTCAAGGAAATTTCCAATAGACTGGTTGACGTCTCAGGAGACCGAAGAGCTGGCAGCTTCCTCGCTCAACCTATTATCCTAGCAATACAAAGAGGGAACGCTGCCAGCGTCTTGGTAACAATGCCGCAGGGGCCCTTTTTAGGTTATTTAAGGATTAGGATTTTAGGATTTAATTTAGTTTTTATTAAATTTTTAAGGTTTTTATATTAAGTTAGATTATTTTATTGGTATATGTACGTTATTTGATAACTGATTGTAAAACCATATAATAAATAATTATGCAATTTACAAAAAACAAAAAAACTAAGTATACTTACGAGAACATACATATTTTTTATGATTATGCCCATAAGTCTCTCTTCCTGGTCACCACGATCTGGCAGCGAACTCACCTGATGATGGGCAGCATGCCCGAAATCAAGATCTAAATACTTGACTATAAACGTGAGTAAAGCAGGTTATTGGCCCTAATTCTGTTATTTACACGAACTAGCTAAAATTCACTAAAATTTTTCAAATTGAAATAGCTCGTATTCTATTTATGCCAAAAATTCAAATTAGAATAACTCCATACAACGCTCTCACTAATATTAGACGAGTTTTAGACCATTGCTGCCAACTGCGGGTAGTTTCAGAAGGCACCAAATAAGTGGCGATTTAATTTTGCTAAAACTACCCGCAAATTTAATAAATACATTTAACTTTAGAGATGTTATTGATAAACTCACTCTTACTAATTGAGAGTATATCGTAACTGTTTAAGAACTGATTTAGTTTTACAACATTTTAGTTAAGTTCAGTTGAATAGGCGAATCACTACCATATTAATTGTTATCTAAAATACTTCTCTGACTTTTAGCAATTAATTTTAATAGTTACTTTAAATAAGCGTAATTTGGAATACGAAAAAATGCAAAACTAAACATCCCTAAAACATGTTGGAGTCTATCGAGCTTATCAACAACTATGTAGTTGACCGCAAAAACTAGTTAGAGCACCGATGCAAGGTCGCTAGAATAAAATAGAATATATCTTATTGCATATAACTGTGTGCAAATGATCTTAAAATGTAGGAGTATCCACATCCTTACGGATGCACAAATTGTTGTAAATTTTGATTGCTTTTAAAATATTTAGGTAATACTTCAATAAATTATTGTGATATTTGCCTGTGGCATGCTTAAATTTAATTTGTGCTTTATGCGTACATTATTAACACAGGCTGATTTTAAGGATTACAAATAAGTAAGAATATTTTTTGAAAAGTGCATATTTCTAAAACAAAGATAATAGTTTATAATTTGTTTTCTTAATTATTTTTTTACAGAGGCAGTATTTTTAACCTGATAAATACTTAAATAGCTCATATATGTTTATTTTGCAAAATGAATTTACTCTGGATATTACCTGAGCTGCCCCAAAATATGATACCATATCTTAAATGAGGATAAACATTACCATAATAAACGCACTTAGAGCACTAGATCTTTATTGGAGATGATATTTTATCGTTTTTCTTTCTGGTACATTTATGGTTCATAGAGATATATTATTTTCATTTCTCCTACTTATTCTGTTTACAAATAACCATCATTATACCTAACACCCATTCTTAATTGAGATTCCTTGTGACATTCCTCGCATCTTCCTTCCAGGTGTACAGTGCCTATAGGTACCTATAGCTAATGAGTTCAATTTATTGACGAATCTGAGCGTCCGCTTAAATACGTAGGTACCTTTAATATAATCTTAGTATCTCTAAATCACACGTGAATTGATGTTATCTAGGCTGGCATGATCTATCGTAGACGTTATCATCACTTTAAACCAGGTGAGATAGGTCTAATACCTGCCTATCCAGACTATAAAAGCAACTTGTTGTGAGCTAAATATTCTACGCATGGACCTGGAACCAAACAGCGATTGCGTATTGATATCGGTATTTGTATGTGGTAACTATATTATGTAGGTACCACATACAAAAACACACAAAAAGTTTTGAACTTAATATTCATAATGTGCACTGTCAAGGAGTGGAATTAGTTACCCAAATGTATGTTTACCATGAGCGTTGCTGGAGTTTTCACTGAGAGTCAGATGTATCAGCCACTAAAGAATAGTCACCGGTGAATACCTTCCAATCTTGCGTTATTATGTCTTATTGTGCACTAACATACACAATAAGACTTAATTTGAGGGAGATAGTGGTCAAACGTAAACTTACTAACTACTGCTAGATTCTAGAGTGTGGTGATAAAATAAAAACAAAATGTACATTGTTACTTAAATTAGCATATAATTAATTAGGTACTGACATTATTTTTATCACGATGCTCATGTATACAAGTTCGTTCACAAGTTGGGGGGCAATTGGCGCCTCCGATCTGAGTTTTTTTCATTATCTACTAAAGTAGCTGTGTCCTCCTTCAAAGATATGCCTCGAGAAAAAGCTGAGATCAGTCCCAAGGAGGCTGCGGGCTTGTCCGCAGGCACCATGTGGCCCGCGCCTCGGATCATCACCTCTGTCAGATTTGCCGCCTCTCTGTAATACCTGTAAGTATGAAAAGTAACACTGTGGATAAAAAAATACCTTATGTCGACCTTTTTAACCGTTATAATTTTAATCCGGGTTAATATTAATCTAAAAGTACATGAAAGGTCAATTTGGGTGGCTTTAAATTGCTCTGAAACGTTAAATAAGACTTGCTTTAATATTAATTTTCTTTTTCTTCAAACACGTTTATTGTAATTACATTAATTATTACGTGGAATGGAACGTTTATACGAGTTAAATGTCATGTCAATTACATGTGTCAGTACGGTGTCACCTGTACAGAGAATTTCTGTATAGGGTGTCATCACTCATAGTCATCATTTATCAGCTGTCGTGTCGATATGTATTTTAAAAATTTCGCGCCTTTTCTCTATTCGGTTCGCGTCGTAGATAGAGACATCCTTTATACTTATAATATAATCTTTTTCAGAAAGAAAAAAAACGTGTCCGAATAGACGGTTTAACTACTTCAAAAATCCAAAAAAGTATTAAAATAATAAGGATTTGTTGTGTTCACTAGGTAGATGACTCAATTCAATGTAACCCGAAAGTTGTAGCTTTGATTGGCCACTAAAACGCTTATTACCCAAACATTTTTTTATTAACAAAGTCAGCATGGTTTCTCTCCATAACTCCTATATATGGAAAATCTTGAATCAAGTAACACTCACCACACAGAAGAACATAGTCCAACTAATACATTTAACTACTGTACGTACCTAGTAAAAATGTAGACGGACTTTTAAATAGCAGTGTACATTTATAAAAAGTAAATAACTAGAGGAAAATATATATGACTGAAAAACTGTTATTGGGGAGCTTTATCAACTAGTCCTATAGCTGGGGTCTCTGCCTATCTCTACGGGAAAGAGGCGCGATTAATAAGTATGTATAAGTGTGTATGAACGCAATACAATTATAGTTATATTTTTTTATTTAACTGATGTTCGAAGTTTATCTGTGGGTTTGCGCGCGCTAACAGTTTGTGTGGCTTTTACTAAAGTATTGTTGTAAACTTCAATTAAAATAAAGTGTTAAAATAAATTGTACTCCACGTGGGGGAAAGCAAGCCCGTGTTGCAAATGATTAAGTTATTTATATATTAATAAATTAGATTCTGCGATTAATTGTTTGCATTTACAAATATCAAATATGTCTATTAATTTGCACAAAACACTTTCAATACATTATACATTACTAGAATACATGGTTATAAATATGAATACGATATAAAAGGCCTTTAGCAGCCGTGCTAAGGTCACCTGTGTTACGGTTTCTAAGCTAATTCCGTTAATCAATAGCAATACATAATAATCGGGAAAGGCAGAAAGGAATTTCCACATTTATAAATTATTCTGTTATTTGGAAACAATTTTCGTTGAGTAGGTTAACTTCCTACTATTTTATTATTAACTAGTTGCGCCGCGCGGTTTTAGCCGCGTGGTGATCAAAAATTTTTGATCACCACGCGTGAAAGAGTAACAATCATCCATACATCCGGATATATACATACGTACTTTCGCGTTTATAACATTAGTATGATGCTACGACGAAAGAAACATGAGGTCATGCCTCTACCCAAACTCACCCAACTAAATCACCGTTGTGATACCACGGCGATCGTTTTCCATGTTTGAAGTCTTGGGTCCCGGAGAATGATAGCGAATCGTACGTGTTAACTGAAGGGTGATACGCTACGATCACGTCCAGGTGACCGCTGGAAAGAAAACGAGTGTTTGTTAATTCATGTTCGTCTAATTTTTAAAGGCTTTCCTATAATATTATTGATAGGTTGATTCGATGATTGTGATTGAGTTTATTGCAGCACAGAACGTTAAAATGTAATAATATATAATATAATTTAATTTTCCATTTTCTCCACTTTATAGCATAAAAAACTGAGGAAAAGACTTTTTCTTCGTTTATAGACTGACTACATCGGTGTGCTTCATCGGCGGTTACAGCAGTTATTTGTTTTTCTTTAAACAGACATTTGACATTTATCTCACCTGACGTAAGAGATGAAACACACTTGCCTAGAAGGAACCTATTTAATATTTTTCTCCAATGCCTTCATCAGGTGTCCTTGGTCTCAATTGGAGAACATTTTGGCATCAACACCCAATTAGAATATATCTATTATATATTATAATAGGGGATACGTGTCCTGGTCCTGGCCAGTGCCACTATAACTATAGCGGAAAGTGGAGTATGGCAAATTATACCTCGCTCACATTGGCGATTAGGAATTGACGAATAGTCCAGTGCCACAGAGTCTACCAACTGTTTACATGACACAATTTTACATTAATTAATATAGTACGTATATTGATGAATTAAGGCCTTAACAGGTGCCGATGAAAATAAAGAGGCTCGCGGGTGTTTTTAGGCAAAGAGGGCGGGGCAAATTCTGATGCGTGTTGAATTAAAATATTACAAATATGTACTTTTTATCAGATGGCTCAAAATTATTAGTAATCACATTTTTAGACTCTTTAATTTGTTTTCTTCTGGTGTAATACACAGTTCAAGCGCACCTCGAGTAACCTCGAGAAATTTTAATAAAGGAAAATCAAATGGAATCAAATGTTTTTCTATCAGAATTTACCTTCTAGAACTTTTCTCATAGGTGGTATTTTTTTTTTTAAATTTGTAGACATGTAAGACTTTCAAAAAAATAAGCTGAAATACTCAATATTGCCTATTTAACAAATGATCAAGCCTTTAAGTGCTCTACTTAGTTCACAAGAGCTTGGCTTTGAAGTGATGAAAGTTTAAATACGCAAGTACCGGGTGTTAATAAGATGATTGTCAGCCAGGCTATATACCACTTTGGCGGGAGGTTCGGTTCGGTTTATTCTCATCATCGAATCAGAAATGAGGAGATCCGTAGAAGAACGAAAGTCACCGATATAGCCCAGCGGATTAGCAAGTTGAAGTGGCAGTGGGCAGGGCATATATTTCGAAGAAGTGATGGCCGTTGGGGCCGAAAGGTTCTCGAATGGAGACCACGGACTGACAAGCGCAGCATAGGACGGCCACCGACCAGGTGGACAGACGACCTGACTAAGATCGCAGGCAAGGGCTAGATGCGGGCCGCTTCCAACCGGTGGTGCTTGTGGAAATCAATCGGGGAGGCCTATGCCCAGCAGTGGACGTCGTGTGGCAGAGATGATGATGATGATGATGATGATGATGAATCCTCATCATGACTATATTACGCACTTCTTCACGTAGGAAGTGATCGCACTTTTTAATTTAACTACTTAGAACGACTTGGCGAGCTCCGTTGCAGCCCTTCCTCACAAATACATGAAAAGTTGAGCGTGCTTCTCATATATGAGTTCACCAGGGAATATGATGGAACATGCTGAATAAAATGGTTGAAGAAACTTACTTGTAAAGCATGACTTTGTAATTTTCCAACAGCTCCTCTAGCCACATCTTAGCACTTCCCATAAAATCAGGCACCAGCCTCCTATAAACAACTCCTATGGACGTAAAGTTTGTGTTACCGACGTGCAGAGCGCGTCGAACCTCATCACGTTGAATGAAGTCCATATATGCACCATCTAGGCTGATCTCGTCTTGGAGGTAGTTGTATAGGTTTGACAGGTGGGACTTGGTGATAAAGAGTTGCAGAAGGTAGTTGTAGTACTGCAAAAGAACCAATGTAATGTGTTTGAACGTAGTACGCTTCGGAGCCTTGAACAGATAGAGTTTTTTTTTTTTATTCGCGAGTGAATAGGTACCTTCTAGGTTTGCGTGCTAAATCCTAGACAACGTCATCACTTAACATCAGGAGACAGTTGTCAAACGCAAAATTATAATAGTAAAAAAAAAAAAAAAAAAAAAAAGAACACCAGCCTAGGTTTCATGCCTATGGGTTAAGTATGTATCGGTTACATTACTGAGAATGTGCACTGGAATTACATAATTTAATTCCATCTCCTTTCCATCATCGGTTGACTTGACGAACATGCTGAAGCAGTCACGAGTGAATTAGTAGAGGGAGTCCGGGAGAGTATACCCGCTTTCCACTAAGGTAAATCTTGTGTCAAAGTGTTAGTTATCAATCAATCGATCAATTTTTGCTGTGGTGGTACCGGCCTAGAATAGTACTCCCCCATCTCTTCCCGCGGGTGCCGTAAGAGTCGGCTAAGGGATCACGTACCAGAAGGTGGGCAGCAGCGTCTTCTGAGGATTGGAAATCATACTGCACTCGCCAACCCGCTTGCTGAGCGTGGCGAGTATTGGCAAGTAAGTATCACATGAACTTATGCTATTCCAGCTACAATATTCGTGATCCAACCTTCGTAATCAGATATTGACATTACTTACAGCATAAGCTTTCAGCATCTCTCCATTATTAATGAACTGCACCACAGCAGTCTCCAGGTGTTTCATTATATCAGCAACGCCATCGTCTACCAAGCCCACTTCACGTACAAAGTGACTGTACCTCTGTAGTGTCAGCGGATCTATAAACCCGTTTCCGATAGCCAAACCCTGCGAACATGAGGTAACAACATTTAACTAAAACTCAACGTTAATTTTATTATTATAAATTCAACGTGGCAATGCTGCTAGCATTCTGGGCACGCTGCCAGCCGGTAGCGGGTTACAACATTTGAGTTATCTATAGGCTACCAATAGCTAGTGGATTGCTCAAATGCTATTGTAGTAGCTGCAGTATTGTAATTAGTTATTAGTGTTTTATTTTAATAAAGGCATTTGCCCCAAGAAAAAAAAAAAAAACTAACCTCGAAAGGGAACAACATTTTCCTTGTGTAGGTTACCCTTAACCTTACTACTTAGCCTGGTGTAATATTACTACAATATTTTCACTTTTTTAAACAGATATTTAGCAATATTACGGATGGATTTATATACCACTAGCGGCCCGCTCCGGCTTTGCACGGGTATAAAATATATAGCCTATGTCATTAATGGATGTTATTATACATATAAAAGCCTTCCTCTTCAATCACTATATATTAAAAAAACCGCATCAAAATCCGTTCCGTAGTTTTAAAGATTTAAGCATACATAAGGATATAGGGACAGAGAAAGCGACTTTGTTTTAAACTATGTAGTGAAGTAACATACGTTCGTGTATAAGAGATACCTATACATACTTCTGTCTCCCTCGGGCAACTCTACATATAGAATACAATTTAATATTTTTTCCATCGTAAGAAGGTATTTCTTAGGTGATTTTTATAATAGTATAATATGAAATGGAGTAGGAAAGTGAAAGAAAAATTTGTCAGTTTATTTACCTACTGTAAGTCCATGTGGAGATCAATGATGTTTTACTAAAGATGACGTATATTCATACTGCGCGGTGCTCAGATTTTGTTCCTTTACGACATAAACATGCTTACTGCGACAGATAATACGGTACAAATAATATAGAAAAGGATAGCTATATGTTTATGCTTGCGCTTGAAATACCCGTCACAATGAAAATGACTACAATTGGCTTAATTTTGCCGCCTCAGTTTCCGCGCGCTTGTGCCACATCTACCTCATATAAACATATAATATCATTGCTGGAGATACATTAAAGCGCCCAAAACTTTACTTAATCAAGGAGAAGGCTTACTTCTTCTACACTCACTTGATACTTAAGAGGAAAATGTTAGTGTTTTTGGATGCGAATGAATAAAATAAATTTTAAAGTAAGAATCACTTACTTTAAAATAAGTGATTCTTACTTTAGCGGTTTCCGTAGCGAGTAGAGGTTTCCCGCTAGTCTAGCGGTTTTCCGCTAGACTAGCGGGAAACCATTGTCAAAATGACAACGACGACGACGTTGTCTAAATCCCAGTATGTATAATTCCCAGTATACTATCTATATCTTTGGTCTAAATGAGATTTCTGACCGATTTCTTAGTATATAAATCTGAGAGATTTCTTTATAGCTGGTAGTTTTACCTGAAGGTTAATTGGTTCATCTTCTTGCTTATGCCAAAGGATTTGGACTCCAAGTGATGGAATATGTTTCCCAGCATATGACTCTCCAGCTATGGTCAATGGTGCTTTTCGGAGCTCCGGGAAGATAGTTAAAAATTGTTGGAGTGCATTGTACAGGTTTTCACCGATCTGCAAGAAAATTTTTAGTTTTGATGATACGAGTAGTCAGTATTATAAATAATTTCATTTCATTTTCTGGTTTGGGCCGAAGACTACTTAGGGATAATTTACTATAACAGAAGGGAAAGGCTCGGCTGACATAGCTGGCATGGCTGGCATAGCTGGCTTGGCCTGCATAGCTGGCATGACATGGCTTGGCTTTGCTTTGGTATGGCTAGATGGCAGTCAGGTTGTTACATTACCGTGGTCTGATTTGTAGCGTATCCTCGGTCATCGTCTGTGAAACTGTACCCGGTGCCGACTGGGTTGTCGATGAACAGCAGAGAATGGTTCTTACCCCATGAGTATTTGATCTCTAAGACAAAAACATAATTATTACGTATTTATATCTACATGATTAGTTTATAAGTAACTATTATCAAAATATTGTGCTCATGACTTCGATAAGTTATTTCACACTTTTCAGTGATGAAGTCGATTCCATTTTTTGGTAAATGTTTTTTTAATTTCAGTGACCTTTGCTACTTAAGGGATTAATTGTCATTGTGTATGTTTTCACCCTCAATAAAGAAAACATCCAAGTAGATGTAACACTTTTCAGTTATTAGAGTGTAACTCGAAAACCACGAAAAGCACCAGGTTTCCAATAAAAAAGAATCATCGAAATCGATTCACCCAGTCCAAAGTTCTGAGGGAAGAAACAAAATACAATGCACACGAATTGAGAACCTCCTCCTTTTTTTAAAGTCGGTTAAAAATGGTAATATACGAAACCTGTCCTCTGTCCAAAACAAAGAGGTTCTGTAATAAACAATATTTAAATGTGGCCATCTGCATCGATGCGAATCAGCGAATTAAGTTCCTCTACAGTACACGCATTGTTTAGTGAAATAAATAATTATCTGTTTGTTGTCAAAACTACCTTCCAAATTATTGTCTTCGGTGACAAAGAAGGGTCCAATCTCGGTGAAGAGACCGTACAGCGACGATGCTCCCGGTCCTCCTTGAAGCCAGATGATCCACGGAGTATCTTCCACTTTTTTTCCAGATACCGGGAAATACCAGAACCAAAGGTTGGCGTTGTATTCTTTGTTTACCTATGTGTAAAAAAAAACAATTTAACCATTCACTGACACTGATCTTCTTTTTGTTTTTCTTATTTTTATATACTTACTTATTTTATTTATTTTTAAGCTACGTAACACCCCCGTTATTTAAATTTATTTCGATCCTCTCCATGCAAAGGTTGCCTGGTAGAGATCACTTTTAGTGATAAGGCCGCCTATTGTCACACTCTATGTAAATTTATGTTTATTGTAAATATTGTTTATATTTAAGGTGTAACAATAAAGTATTTTCTAATCGAATCTAAATAATTTTAAGTTTGAGTTTGCTTTAAGCAATAATATTCAGATTAATTCCACTGACCGTTAAGTAGCCAGCATAGCTATCCATATCGGGCAGCAAGGAAGCGGGGTCAACGTACGCGGCTTCCCTCGCCTCTTTGAGCTTATTCTCTTCAATGAACGGAGTCAGGAGGAGGGGCTCACCAGCGTCATACGCAGCCCTGGCCCGACCGGGGACGTATGTGCGTTCCATAAAGGTCAAGATGGGCTCTGGGGCTTCTCCCGGGGGAAGCTCTGGGAGAGGAAGAGAGCTGCGTTCGCTGCTGAGAGCGCCGCTAACACATCTGCAAAAATATTGAGAATTTTGATTCTGTTTCTAATGAATATTATTTGACTACCTCCTTCACTTGATTTCAATCTGGCTCATGTGCGGTTTAAATTAATCAACTACTAGAAATTATGTATGGATAAGAAAAATCTCTTCTAATAAATTAAATTATATATATATATATATATATATCTACGTTATTATCATGGATACCTTTATTTGATATCATATTTTGTAAAACATCCTATGACTTTCAGTTTCTGGTGATATTTTATAATAATTATACATTCCTGTCGTGGATAATGTCGATATAATATGTATGAATATATGTACGAATGCTAGATAGTTTAAAATAGAAGTCTACCTAATCTAGCTCTAGGCTAAAGACTATTGTTTAGTATACTAAATATATATAAATCCGCGTATACGCAGATTCGACACAATGAAGAGGACCTGTGACTGATAAAGGGCACTAAAGCGCTTAAAGCGCTCTTACAAATGTGTGTCGGGGACACTGCTGCACCGTTTCATAAGTTTTTTACAGTTTCTGCAGCCTTAAACAGCGAGTGACTGTCTCACACTCAGTACCTCCGACATTTTCCTCAGACATGACTTTTTGACGATATTATACAAACCCATGAGACAGCAAAAGATAAGTGTTATCTAATTTTGACAATCGGCCAGTATATCAATCGCCCAGTTTATGTCCTTTATCAGTATTTTATAAGGTTCACTAGTGTGTGCCAATGAGTGCGTTTTCGTGGAAACTGAAATATTTTTTTAACTTTAGTGAAATAATTTTAAAAGTATTACGTCCTAACATATTGGAGGAGCAAACATTTGTGCGATGAGTGTAGGTGTTTGTTCCGGGTCTTGGATGTTTGTGTTCCCATCCTAGTGCGGGGGTTTGAGTATGAAATAAATAGATAAAATAAAATAAAAATTTGAAATTGGCGTTTTGTCAAACTGGCTACATTGATCTCAAAAATCTGACGTTTGGTTAGAAATCCAAATCCAAATACAACTGCTTGTGTTAGATTTTTGTTTCCGATTTAGCGATTCATATGTTTTCGCGCCATTTCATTTTTATTTGACATTATCGTTCTGTGTTGTCTGTATTGCTTCCGGGCTGTTTGGCCGTGGTTTAAATGAAACTAGTGTTCCAGTTAGTGTTCCAGTTAGTCCAAATTAGTGATCAGTAGCAGAGAAGACGCCGCGAAGGAGAGTTCTACGCTCTTGTCGCCGCCCGGACCTGAACCACTGAAGATGTCGACCGCAGTGATGGACGAAACGTCTGGAACGCTAGTTTCATTTAGACCACGGCCAAACGGCCCGGAAGCAATACATACAACATGCATCGCCGGCCGTGAAAGCTTTAGAGTTTACATTATCGTTCTGTTCACAAATTGCCGATGCCCATCCTCAGGAGAGATTACGCTGCTGGATCGCGATCGCTAGATGGATATGCAGTAACTCACGAGAATTAAGGCTATTTCTTGGAAGGATACAAAATATATTCCGAAAAATAAACCGCATAGTGTACCGCGAAAGTGTATTACTTAATATTATGGTACATACATGGTACATTAATTAATGAAGTTAATTTCCTTTTTACCCGACTGCGAAAGAAGGAGGGTTGCTCATCATTTTGTTGGTGATATAGGTAGAGCAACAAAACCTAGGAGTGAGCAGATAATGCCTCCGACTGCGTTTGTGAAAACTGTCAACTAAGATCATTCAAAACCAAAATGAAATATGGAAATTCAAATCTTGTTTTTATCTTTTCAGTTGCTCAATTAATTTAATAAAGATGGCAGATATTGACGCAGTCGAATTTTTTGTTTTTTTAAATAATAATTTTATTATATGATCATTTTGCTTTTTCCACACAAAACGCAGATTTCATATGTAAGGAATTAGTTAGATTTTATCCGACTCATATGCATAGCCAATAAAAAACGGTTAGTTAATAGTAGTTTCTATTTCTGGACTGTATACATACGTAATTTTAATCAACGTTCAAATATACAAATAACTTTATTTTTCATACATTTGTGGTCTATAATACATATGTAAACCCGTTGACCCCGAACTAGTTTGTATGAAATAAATAGATAAAATAAAATAAAAATTTGAAATTGGCGTTTTGTCAAACTGGCTACATTGATCTCAAAAATCTGACGTTTGGTTAGAAATCCAAATCCAAATACAACTGCTTGTGTTAGATTTTTGTTTCCGATTTAGCGATTCATATGTTTTCGCGCCATTTCATTTTTATTTGACATTATCGTTCTGTGTTGTCTGTATTGCTTCCGGGCTGTTTGGCCGTGGTTTAAATGAAACTAGTGTTCCAGTTAGTGTTCCAGTTAGTCCAAATTAGTGATCAGTAGCAGAGAAGACGCCGCGAAGGAGAGTTCTACGCTCTTGTCGCCGCCCGGACCTGAACCACTGAAGATGTCGACCGCAGTGATGGACGAAACGTCTGGAACGCTAGTTTCATTTAGACCACGGCCAAACGGCCCGGAAGCAATACATACAACATGCATCGCCGGCCGTGAAAGCTTTAGAGTTTACATTATCGTTCTGTTCACAAATTGCCGATGCCCATCCTCAGGAGAGATTACGCTGCTGGATCGCGATCGCTAGATGGATATGCAGTAACTCACGAGAATTAAGGCTATTTCTTGGAAGGATACAAAATATATTCCGAAAAATAAACCGCATAGTGTACCGCGAAAGTGTATTACTTAATATTATGGTACATACATGGTACATTAATTAATGAAGTTAATTTCCTTTTTACCCGACTGCGAAAGAAGGAGGGTTGCTCATCATTTTGTTGGTGATATAGGTAGAGCAACAAAACCTAGGAGTGAGCAGATAATGCCTCCGACTGCGTTTGTGAAAACTGTCAACTAAGATCATTCAAAACCAAAATGAAATATGGAAATTCAAATCTTGTTTTTATCTTTTCAGTTGCTCAATTAATTTAATAAAGATGGCAGATATTGACGCAGTCGAATTTTTTGTTTTTTTAAATAATAATTTTATTATATGATCATTTTGCTTTTTCCACACAAAACGCAGATTTCATATGTAAGGAATTAGTTAGATTTTATCCGACTCATATGCATAGCCAATAAAAAACGGTTAGTTAATAGTAGTTTCTATTTCTGGACTGTATACATACGTAATTTTAATCAACGTTCAAATATACAAATAACTTTATTTTTCATACATTTGTGGTCTATAATACATATGTAAACCCGTTGACCCCGAACTAGTTTGCACTGTGTTCCGGGATACAATGACTTCTCCTTTAAGTACGCCAAAGTATACAATAAAAGAATAAGTCACTTAATAAATAAAAAAAAAACAAATAATATGATCAAGCGCATATTCAATGCATAGTGTTTGTGTGTGTGTGTGTGTGTGTGTGTGTGTGTGTGTGTGTGAGAGAGAGAGAGAGAGAGAGAGAGTGTGTGTGTGTGTGTGCATGTGCATGCGTGAGCGTTCTTAACTTAATACGAATCCCCATCAAATCATTTTCTCGATACCATCATAAATATATATATACAAATACAATTTTCAGTAACACCATTATTTTTTTAGGCTTTTGAGCAAACGACTGTTGAAAACCACTCATTTTTAATTAATAGTTGTATTTTCTGATCAATCAATTTGATCAGAAAATACAATAGCCATAAAAAGTTTCTTTATGCTCACGTCAATAACACGAGTGTCCACATAATATCCATGGGTGTCCGAGGCCGAGGGTCCTTCTCACTTGGTCCTCCGCGGGTGACTGGAGCCTTCGTCCTAGCGGCAGGAACCTTGTATACTCTTGCGTGCACTTGCGCCTTGAACTTGGATTTATCTCGATCTCTTATACAGGATGCTTCGTATTGGTAAATGAAAGATGATTCACGCAATATGTTGGTATATAATTTTAAATTTGAAAAAGGAATACACAATTTATCTCTAATAATACGCTCAAATAAGTCAAGAGCCTAGTTTTGTACATGTCAGTAAAGAAAGTTAATTTATTGATCATTTAATGTAAACCTTGCACTGATATAGGGCATAAACATTTGTCATTAGTGTGCATTAACTATCAAATACCTACACCTATTACAATACCTAGTATTTTAGAACACGGTTGGCTACCTTACATTTTGATCAGAGAAATAGTCAAACAGAGCCAACTAAATTGTCTACAAAAAAACATAAACCATTCATTTATGTCCGTTCGACGTTCGATGTTCGACGGTCCCGTGGCGCAGTGGTTTGTGTCATCGACATGACTTCTGTGTCACCGCGACCCTGGGTTCGAATCCCGGCAGGGGCAAACATTTGTGCGATGAGTGTAGATGTTTGTCCCGGGTCTTGGATGTTTGTGTGCTGTTATTGTGTGTGTCCATGCCTCCCGCGATACAGGGAATCCTAGTGCGGGGGTCTGAGTGCGATTTAAAAAAAATAAAAAAAATGTATCCATTTGACACAAATCTTACGCGCGTACTCCTACTTTTTGATTTAAATAAGACAATAGATTTAAAACAATGTTTCAATACGCAATGACTTGTGTTTGTCCATGTGTACGGACATGGACAAACACAAGTCCATGTGTTTGTCCACACAGTCAACATCGCAGTCATAGGACGTCCACTGCTGCATATATGCCTCCCCATATAGAGGGAATTTGCCAATACTCGCCACGATTGGCAAGTGGGTTGGCGAGCGCAGTATGATTTCCTATCCTCAGAAGGCGCTGCTGCCCACCTTCTGGTACGTGATCCCTTAGCCGACTCTTACGGCGGCACCCACGGGAAGAATGGAGGAGTACTATTCTAGGCCGGTACCACCACGGTGTTTGTTATGTGTTTATTATATTATGTTATCATTAACAACTTACTAATATTTAGATAATAGTTTTACTTTCTTATTTATTTTTTCGTGTCTTACATGTAATATCCACGTCTTTTAGGTTAGTGATTTAATTGCAAAAAATATTATCCTCTCCAATGACAAAGGGTTCGATAGGTAATTAAAATAAAATCGATGAGTATTTATCAAAATCAAAATAATTTATTTGTATGAATATAGGTACAGAAAGATCTTATGCTAAATTTATATGTTGCTCTATATTCCAACCTTTGAAGGTGTGCAAATTACATGTCATTTCATCAAAACTAATAATATTCATTTATTTCATAAACATGGGTTATCATTGGTCACAAGTAAAATATTTTAGTACAGCCATGATTCGCCTATATATTATTATTATTATTATTATTAAAACTAGTATAATTATATTTTAATTATATAGTGTTGATAACTATTTTTTGATATTTATTTATCGGTTATAATATGTTCGATTAGCATCATCCTATACATAGCCGACGGACGGGTATGGGGTACCAATGACCTGTTTAGCATAAAACCGATCCCACGGTCCGCGCGGAGTTCGCGATAGATTCTTGCACGCTCCCAGATGTGATTTGCTCTATATTTAGGATCTTCGTAGTAAAACAAACATCGATGCGATACATTTAATACGCGAATGGCATCTTAAACTCGGCATTACGCGAACCAACTGACACCTAAGCTGTGCCCGTGCGAAGATCGCGATACAACTCCGCCGATAACTGATTTTCCCACGCTCGTAAAAACTGAGATTCGCGCCGTTTTTTGCTTTGCCGTATAATTTGTGATCTAATTAATTTCGAAGGCATGACCTGCATGTAATGTGGTGTGGGAAAACCTCGGAAAGCTTCGACATCTATTTGTATGGCGACTTGTTGCCACATACAGGAATAGAAAGTATCTTTTTTATTTATATTATAAATTATAATTAAGCACAGAACATTGTCTCACTCTTAAGGCCAGTTCCTTGAACACATATTGTATGTCATAAATATAGATACTCTATGCCTGGTATTATTCAAACTTTTTTGTATGAATTGAAAACCACCATCGACCAAAACTTCACTGACGACCAATTGTCAAACGCTAGAACAAATATCTGTTCATTTGCATCGAGAACCCCGAAAATCCCGACGGATGACTATGAATATATGATCTGTGGTCCAGACATGTGGAAAGCGTTCTGCACTTTTGGTGGTGGTCGAAGCCAGCGCCTATCTACCATCACCTACACAATAAACTATTTTTTATTTTATTTATTACATTAAATATCACAATTTGATCATAAATCCAAACAGTTGTATTGTAACCTGTACCCTTTAATACAGATTTTCAACTAATACCAGGAGGTCATCATCAGACAAGTGGTAAATTAATTAAATTAAATTAGATAAGATGTTTAGATCATAAGAGGTCATAACTATTATTACTATCAATAATAATTGTAACAGAGTTTTGTGAATAAATAAAATGTATCTTATCTTACACATTTAGACAGTACCGCTATGAACTGATTGTTTGCGGTAAGCAAAAAGTTAAGTCCTACAAAAGGTACTGTTTAACTATGAGAACCTATTTTGTAAAGGTAAAGCCTCCAAAGTATATACGCAGTAAGTGAATTGTCCATATAAAGTAGATAAGTACTTATTTTTCAGAAATCTTACTTGAAAAGTCGTCACCAACTCGCCGTTTTAAGATTTAAATTGCAGCATATAATTAACCTTATAATTGCCCAGTGCATTGCTGTTTCCTTTGACGATTATAAATCTACTCGCGCCTAACCACAGTGTTTCTTATCGTTGTCAACGCTTCTTCTATCAACCAATTATTCAAACTGGCATGCTAGCTCACGTCTTGTTCTTCAAATTGGACACACACCTGGACACCTGGTTCTACAGGGGACACATGCAAACCATCTACGTAGATAATTATAACCAAAGAAGGAAAAAATACCATACTAAAAAAAAACAAAAAACCAAAAAAATACCATTAATTATGTAATATGGTTAAGTTTAACAAAAAACCTAAAAAAAAAACCCATTAATTATGTAATATGGTTAAGTTTAATTTGGTGACTCGCCATAGCATAGCGCACATTAGACAAACGATTGCAATGAAATATTCATTAATATATGCATATAAATTTAGTCAAGTCGACTGATCAACATCTACACACTACTAGGCGAACCGCGACCGCGTCCGCGAGCGCCCCGTATTCTCCTTGAAAAATACCACCGAATGTGGTTGAAAGTCATGTGGTTGATAGTCGGAACCCTCTGACTTATTACGTGAGTAACTCCCGTGTTTTATACATTCATAATACACACTACTACTAATATTAAAAAAAGTAAAGATTTGTATGTTTGTTACGGATAAACTCAACAACTACTGGACCCATTTCAAAAAGCTTTCACCAATAGAATTCTATAGGATCCCTTAGTAACATAGACTATATTTATTTATTTTTAGGGAGGAAAAATTGGGATCCTTAATAAAACTTCAAGCATGGATCCGAGCGAAGCTGGGTCGGACCACTAGTCTCATATATAAACCTTCAAATATAGCTTGTATTAATAACAGGTGCGTTTGTATAATCTAAAGTATTTTATAAGGACTTTTAATGATTTATTTAATGTAAACACCGACACACTTCACCGACAATTTACTTCGGTTTTATAACTATCGCTATCGTGAAATATTTGTAAAACATTGTTTGATTGTACCACTGATACAGTCATGAGGACATTTGTGTTTGTTGCGCTGTGGTTTTTCTGGTTTGTTGATTTATTATCTACACCCCATACGTTTGTGATTAAAATTGTCGTGAAATACATCTGCCTATTTAATGATGGTCAATTCATAAACTCTAGCGCAAAGTTCAAGTGGTGCATAATTTTTATTCAGTACACAATAAATATTAGAAGATTTTAACTTATCTTTATATCTCTGTTCTGTTTGTTAACTATTTTTAACCGACTTTAAAGAAAGGGAGGTTCTATGTTTGACTGTACTGTATTTTTTTATGTATGCTCAACGACGTTTTTGGTTTGATAAAGTATACTTCCGAGGTTGTCACATTTACATTTCATCAATATCGGTCAAGCGGTTTTTGAGTAACACTCCATTAACTGAAAACTGTCACGCCTAGCTTGATGACTTCCGTATTGACGGTGTGTGACAATTATCGATTCCGTAAGTAGCAAAGGTCACTGAGAACTGTGAAAATTATTTTTTTACTAAAAATGGAACCGGCTTCAACACTCGAAAGTGTGAAATAACTGTTCGGTACCATGCGCACAATATTTTGATAATAGATATTTTAAACTATCATGGTACCGAATTCGAGAAGCTATTTCACACTTTGGTAAAAAAAACTGACACATTTATTAATAGTAGCTGCGTACTTAGTTATTTATAAAATGTATGTATTTAAAAACTACTTCAAATTAATAATAATTTAGCTTAAATTTCTTAAAAATATAATACGCTATAGTTGGTTGAAACAATAGGGGATGGTTACATCATGCCCAAAAAAAAAATTCTTTGAAAAACGTACCAAAATTTTAATTTATAGAAAAATACTTACCTGCATAAGATATTTATTTTTAGTGTAACCACATACCAATGTCGAGAGTTTGATTCAAACGATTCCTGCGGAGAATGCCTAATATTGACACCCCTCATCAGAATTGGAAATGCTGCACAAGCTCGAACCCTCTCAAAAGTTAATTCTGACGTATTCCTTGGTATAAAAAGCTATGCAGGGTTCATAACAGTGAAAGAGGAGTATGCTTCAAACTTGTTCTTCTGGTTCTTCCCCGCTCAAACCCCGCTGGCAACCACACCATGGATCATTTGGCTGCAAGGAGGTCCAGGAATTTCATCTATGGTTGGACTTTTTGATTTAATCGGTCCAATGAAAGTTGAAGATGGAGAAGGTATGATTATAATGGTTATTAATTAATATAGTAAACTACCTGCGCCCGCGGCTTTACCCGCGTTGTGATGACGAATGAAAAGTTGCCTATGTGTTATTCCGGCACCTGCAATATCTACATACCAAATTTCTTCCCAAACCGTTCAGCTGTTCTGGCGTGATTGAATAACAAACATCCATCCATCCATCCATACTTTCACATTTATGATATTAGTGCGATGGGATAGTGGGATTCATCCAGCGTGAAACGTCATTTCTGAGTCTGTTATAACTTTGTAAGCTGTGTCACGCCAGAATGGCTAAACGGATCTTAATTAAATTTCGAACAGAGATAAAATATAGTCTGGAGTAGCACAGGCTATACGGTAACCGGAAAACCATACTTCTAGCGGGTGATGCTGTTGCAACGTCTTCAATAGATATTTTGGTTTCTCTCTATTCTTGAATTTAAGACAATACTTTCATTCGGATTAAGACAAGGATTTCCTGGTACGGTGGCATTCTTGAAATTGTATTGACATGTTCTTTCATAATTCGATCAATAGCAAACTTAGACTATCTTTATCACTTACACAAGATATACGTTCCTATGGGCGCCGGCAGCAGGGTGCAAGAGGTTGCACTTGCACCCCCCTGTCAGAATAGTATATTTCCTTACGAGTGCGGAAAGCCTGTCATTGCAGAGTTCCGACAAATGTCTACCCGAACCGAGGCGCAGCCGAGGGTGAAGGTTGACAGTCGGAACAAGTTGCAAATTTTTATTTATTTGTGTTTGTTACCGGATAACTTCCGACTGGGTAAACCGATTTTGATCGTTCTTATTTCATTTAAAAGCTGGTGCTTCCCGTGTAGTCCCATTTAAATTTCATCAAAATCAGACGAGCACTTTTTGAGTTACAAGTCAAAATCTGAAAAATGCGTGCTCATACCTACACGATATTATAGTAGCGGGTGAAGACATCGGTGAACATAGGTATGTTCACTCATGGGATCAATTGTTATTGTGGTGTAGGTACACCACAATAACAATTGATCCCATGAGTAACAAAGGTCACTAAAAAGAGTGAAAAAGAAATTTTTTACCAAAAAATGGAACCGACTTCAACACTCAAAATTATGAAAGAACTTGTCGAAGTCGGTACCATGAGCACAATATTTTGATATCAGTTACTTTTGAACTATCATGGTACCGACTTCAACAAGTTATTTCATACTTTCGAGTGTTGAAGTCGGTTCCATTTTTTGGTAATTTTTTTTTTTACAATGTCATATAATTCGATCATTGGTTGGTTTGACTATGAGAACAGAGAAACGGTGCGTAAGGCTCACGTAACTAAAAACTGAACTCGAAACAACTACAGGCATACGCAGTCGTTAATTGAACTAACTAAGTTTTGATTAATATACTTTCATACTGTCACCAAACCTTAGTTTAGGTAACTAATACCTAACCATACTGATAGCAGATATTCTTATGTTCTATTGTGGTAAGTAGCAACTACAAAACGCTCTAATCCCATGACATCTGTCTGTTTACAGTAAAATTGAGAGACATCACATGGACAAGTGAATATTCGGTGGTCTTTCTGGATAATCCAGTGGGGGCTGGATTCAGCTATACCAATGACGATAGAGGGTACCTTGACAATGAGGATGATGTGAGCCTGTATTCAATTAGATTATTTTTAGCATTATTTAAAACTAGTAGCGCCCCGCGGTTTCACCCGCGTGGATTACGGTTTTCCCGCTACCTCAATTATCCCATGGGAACTATACTTTTACCGGGATAAAAGTAGCCTATGTGTTAATCCAGGGCTTAAACTATCTCCATACATAACTAAATCGAAATCGGTGAACCGTTTGAGCGTGAAGAAGTAATAAACATAGGTACACACTTACATACATACACACAAACTTTCGCATTTATAATATTGATTCCCGGACAGGTCAAACATTTGTGTGTATGAACATGTCTGTTTGACCTGTGTCTGGGTGTTTATATGTATTTAAGTATATATATAACTATGTATATAAGTATATATCAGTCATCAGGTTACCATAGTACAGGCTCTGACTAGTTTGGGACCTGAAGACCTTGTGTGAATGTTGTCCCATATTATTATTATTATTAGTAGGATTTGTTTGTGCCCGACTGAGACTTTTTGCAGTCTCTGTATAGTGAGTACATTTTTTATTACTGTGTTAAGGGCATTATGAATGTATAAAACACGGGAGTTACTCACGTAATAAGTCAGAGGGTTCCGACTATAGTTTCAACCACATTCGGTGGTCTTGTTCATATACAGTACTAGGCGAATCTCGACCGCGTCCGCGAGCGCCTCGTAATCTCCTTGAAAAAGACCACCGAATGTGGTTGAAACTATAGTCGGAACCCTCTGACTTATTACGTGAGTAACTCCCGTGTTTTATACATTCATAATGTGTCCAAACCACGTCTGTGTTAAGGGCTTTACAGGTGCCGTATGCGGGTGTTACAGTGGCTTGCGGGTGTTTACGAGAATGGAGGGCGGGACAATACCTGATGCGTGTTGATTTACAATATTACAAATTATGTACTTTACAGATGACCTACGGGCTGAAAAAACTAATTACTAGATTGTAGACGCTCGAAATATCTCGATTAATAAATTAGCAAACAAAAATCAAATTTTGTTCATTAAGAATTAACCTTGTGAACTGTTCTTAAATAGTTATTTTTTAAGTTTATTACAAATGTAGGACTTTCAGCATAGTAAGATGAAAAATTGTCTATTTAGCAAATGGTCAAGCAATACATTAAATTAGTTTATGCTAGATGTTATATTCGTGTGCTAATAAACTATGATATGTCTAAAGGTTCAACCTTTTTTGTAGATCTTACTAGTTAAACTCTGCCTTCAGCTTTGTCTGGCTAGGCAGACCATTATAATATTATAAATACCGAAAATTTGTGAGTATGTGTGTTTGTCATCTCGTCACGCCTTATCGGCTTGATATATTTTAATGAAGTTCTGAACGAAGTACCTTATAACCTGGATTCCACATAGACAGCATAGGCTACTTTCCATCCCGTAAAAATTGAGGCTTCCTCTGGGATACAACAAAGACCTAAGAATACTATAAATGTGTAAGTAACCCTGTCTGTCTGTTACGCTTTCATACCTAAGCATGAAAAAGCACGAAAAGCTGAACCAATTTTGATGAATGTTGGTATGGAGATAAATGGGATAAGGAGATAGGTTTCTTTTTATACTGGAAATGGAATGGTTCGCATGGGATAACTGAGGTAGCGGGAAAATGATTACCTAAGTAGAAATCTGGATGCAGACAGCACCTAATCGATTCTTGTAGAGGTTAGTGGAGGTCCATGGCGAGCGATAGATAGATCCGCATTCTAATTCGGTCGCTAAACCGTAAACGCTGATTGCATTTTACCACTAGCATTTTATGCCAGACATATGCAAATGAAAATAAATACATGCAAATCTCAGATTAACTGAGTTCTGCTAATCCGAGATGCAAATGTATCCTATTGAGGATAGCAATTTACAATACTATTTTTAGATTCAGCCCCTATTATGATATAGCTACTGACAGCTACACTTATATAGTAATGATAGGGAAAAGATTTGTATTTTTGTATATTGGTAACAAATAAAGTCTGAAGTTACCTATTCGATATCGTAAATTCTGTGTGTGTGTGTTCAGTGTCTATCGAAAATAAACCAATTCAATGAGTTACTGAGATCCGAAATCTAGGATCATGGATAACCACTTACGCTTTGAAAAACACATTCAGGTAGCAACTGTGTACGAATCTGTGGTTACAGATTGTTTTATAGAATTAGTACCTTTTATCAGTGTAGATTTGAGAATAACTTTGTGTGAATCGCTTGTATTCATCATCATTATCTCAGCCATGGGACGTCCACTGTTGGACATATGCCTCCCCCATATAGGGGGGATTTGCCAATACTTGCCACGCTTGGCAGGCGGGTTGGCGAGCACAGTATGATTTCCGATCCTCAGAAGGCGCTGCTGCCCACCTCGGTTCGTGTTCCCTTAGCCGACTCTTACGGCACCCTCGGGAAGAGATGGGGAGTACTATTCTAGGCCGGTACCACCACGGCATCGCTTGTATTGTCTAAGCTCAATTATGCAGGCATAGTTTATGGTCCTTGTACTTTTTCACGGACGGAATGACTTGTGCTTGTGCGCGTTTTTGTTTTAACGTGCCCGCCCGAGCACATGTCACTCCGTTTCTCAATGTAGCCAATTTATGAATGCATTAAACACGGGAATTACTCACGTAGTAAGTCAGAGGGTTCCGACTATAGTTTCGATCACATTCGGTAGTCTTTTTCAAGGAGATTACGGGGCAGACGCGGTCGCGGTCGCGGTTCGGCGAGTAACTGTAGTCTCAGGACTAGGCGAACCGCGACTACCTATGGCTGAGATGACGATGATGATGATGAATGATAAAAAGAAATATTTGTGTTTAATGCAAAGTTGCGCTTTTCATAATTTCTTTTTGACCAATAAGATTATTGGTCATCGACCATGTGAATCACACCAATCCATAAATACTTACTCGATGCAACAAAACTTAGGTTGAAGGACAAACGTGATTTGATCTGGAAACCACTACTACCTTTATATGGTAGGTTGTGAGTGCACTATCATTTAACCCAATCATCATCTCAGCCATAGGACGTCCACTGCTGGACATAGGCCTCCCCAATAGATTTCCACAAAGACTGGTTGGAAGCAGCCCGCATCCAGCCCCTCCCTGAGATCTGAGTCAGGTCGTCTGTCCACCTGGTCAGTGGCCGTCCTTTGCTGCGCTTGCCTGTCCATTCGAGAACCTTTCGACCTCAACGGCCATCGGTTCTTCGAGCTATCTGCCCTGCCCACTGCCACTTCAACTTCTAAGCCACTGGGCTATGACGGTGACTTTTGTTCTTCTACGGATCTCCTCATTTTCGATTCGATCGCGTAGAGAAACCCCGACCATAGCCCTCTCCATAGCTCGCTGTGGGACTTTGAGTCTGCTCACGAGGCCCATAATCAAAGACCACATTTCCATTCCGAAAATCAACACTGGTAACTTAGCTTAATACATATTTATAAGTATATTTATTAATATCCATAAATGCTTAAAATATCCAATAATCCAATACTATATATTAATACAGTATTATGTATATATATTCTTGACGATCAGAAGTTTTCTCAATTTTTAAACAGAAAATACAAAGCGAACTATCAACCTTTTTCATTGAAATTAAATAACAAAACGCTATATCACCAAACACGACAACAATTCACGTAGACTCCTAAGCCACGTCTGATGTCTCCGAGTACCCAGGTAGAAGTGTCCAACTGTGGACTAAATAAGGCACGTCCGCTCAGTACGATGTCCCGAAGTAGAATGACTCGTCCAAGCCAGCCGCGCCGGTGACGTAACGTCGGTCGCCCCTTCCACTTGCTACGTCATTGCGTCGACATCCGACAATGAGTACAGTGCGGTTTTTACATAAACTGTAATATGCTAACAGATTAACCTACCGACTCATCGAGCTTAATTTACATCAATGAATAATTTAAGTATATTTTACCATATTTAATTTAGTATCGTGGCCGTGGTGGTACCGGCCTAGAATAGTACTCCCCCATCTCTTCCCGCGGGTGCCGTAAGAGACGGCTAAGGGACCACGTAACAGAAGGTGGGCAGTAGCGCCTTCTGAGGATCGGAAATCATACTGCGCTCGCCAACCCGCCTGCCAAGCGTGGCGAGTATTGGTAAATCCTCTCTATATGGGGGAGGCCTATGTCCAGCAGTGGAAGCACATGGCTGAGAGAAGAAGAAGAATTCAGTATCACAACCCGGACCTCGCAACCCACGATTCTATCCCATTTTCAGCATAATGAGAAAACTGTGGGGCTAAAATTTAATAAAAAATAGCGCGGTTTTGCTCTTCCAAGGTTATCGGGTCTTATAAGCGCCTTATACGTGGCGCCTCGCGTGGTGTGAAAATCGGTGATGATGAAAATATGCCTATGTGTTAATCCAGGATATAAGCTATCTCCATACCAGATTTCATCGAAACCGTTGCAACCGTTTGAGCGTGAAGAGGTAACAAACATGCATACACACAACTTTTCGCATTTATTATGTTATAGTATTATTCGTAAGAAGTAAGATATAAAATGGAGAAGCAATTTTGTTATAAATTATTTGAAATACTATTTCTGTGTGGGTTTTTCCATGGGTTAAATGGGCAATGCGGAACTTAGATCATATTGGTAGCTGGACATTTTGATGTAGTTTTTGGGTGATCACTATATCCCGAACTATTTCTTGGGCACAGTAAATTAGACACAGTATTATAATTCTTGGGCACAGTATAATATATAGAGATCATTGTGTTGCGATACCAGATCGTATTTCAAGCAACCTGCGCTCAAATTCAAACAGAAGCTTACCCACTCGACCACGACGTTATCCGACAAGATTTCAACATAAACTTGTCTTACCGAGCTCTAAAGCTTAAAATGCACAGTTCTGGTCCATACTTAATGGCCATAAAAATATTCAACAAGTTACCTGACAACATTAAAGAAGAAAAAGAGTCAAAATTCATCACACATTTAAAACAATTGCTTTTAACGAAATGCTATTACAGCTTGAATGAGTTTTTCTATGATAAATTTGAAAACTAATAAATAAATTGGTCGCTCCACATTGCTATACCCTACCAGGGTCATATGTACGCTGAAATTTTTTTTATTTAAGACTTGCATGTAACGCCATATGAATGCAATAAACTATTGAGTATTGAATACTCTTAGAAAAGTATTCACTTATCTGTTTACTTTACTAACCCTTTCAGTTAACCAGTTACTTAACCATCTTAAGCAATGTAATGTGGTAATTGTAATTGCTATCTTGCGTTTTTATCACAATAAATAAATAAATAAAAAATAAAAAACTACACGTGCTGTACAAAGATACGCTAGTCTCAAGCAGGCGCTTCAATATATTAGCAGTGTTGTACAATTTATATCCATGCCATGTTATGTGCTCAAATAAATAAATAGTATACATAAGTTAACGTCCAATGCTGTGCTTGTCAGTCTGTGGAGAACTTTGTCGATAGCTCCATCAATGGCCATGAGTTGAGATGATGGTAAATGCCAAAATAACCAACAGGTCCTTAATGAAAATGCTATTCTACAGGTGGGTGCACAAATGATGGAATTCCTTAGTCAGTTTCTGCAGATATTTCCTGAACTTCGTAAAGCACCGTTATTCTTGGCTGGGGAGTCGTATGCTGGGAAGTATGTCCCAGCGCTTGGGATACAGATCCATAGGCATAAAAGTGAATTAAATCCTATAAATTTACGAGTAAGTACCTAATTTTTTTTACATTTCAGAAGGAAAATCTGCTATGTACCTACATATATACTACATATATCGTACATATATGTATTTCTAGAGATCTGTAAGTCATAAGAATTTTCTTATAAACTTTAATATAACTAATATAATAACTAATATAACTTTATAAGCTTTAATTACTACTAATAAAACATTTAATTATTTTTCTCAACTATACTCGCACTTGTAGGTATAAATATAAATATAGAGCTGCTACATAAAATAGCAAATGTGTCCATAGACAATTTTATATGCTTTTCCATGTTTTTGATATTTCTTTCCTAATTAAAACGAACACGCTTAGTTTTAATTAGGAAAGGAATACCAAAACCAAGCATTATGCAGCTCTCTAAAGTTATATTGACATATCTCTTTCTGTTCTTGGGAAGTGACCATCCGACTGTGGAATCTCCATTAAGTTATAATTAGCAGTTTCTGCGTTTTGGAACTATACTCTGGTCCATGACGTTTCAAATTATGTTACACCGCGACAGATAAGCAATCTACGGTAAACAAATTTATTGAATCGGAATATTAGTTTTTGAAAAACATATTAAAAAAAAACTTGATCGTATCGTACTCCTATTTTGCCTTTGCTAGGCATGTGAATAATGTGCCGTGGTGGTACCGGCCTAGAATAGTACTCCCCCATCTCTTCTCGTGGGTGCCGTAAGAGTCGGCTAAGGGATCACGTGCCAGAAGATGGGCCGCAGCGCCTTCTGAGGATTGTAAATCATACTGCGCTCGCCAACCCGCATGCCAAGCGAGTATTGGCAAATCCCCCCTATATGGGGGAGGCATATGTCCAGCAGAGGACGCACATGGCTGAGAGAAGAAGAAGCCATGTGAATTTAGACGAACAATTTTAGTAAGTATATATAAATAACAAACGACCAAAACAAAAAGGAAAAAGAAGATTAAAAAAACATTAAAATCAATTTAGGTTTTTTTGTATTGTAGGGTCTCATGATAAACAGTGGTTTGATAGAACCTCGCAGTATGATGCACTACAGTCAGTTGATGTCTGCTCTGGGTCTTCTGACAGACGAGGAGATCGATGCAGTGCGCACCCTCGAAGAATCCGTTGTGCACCTTATCGATGAAGGGAGAATGGTCAGCGCTAGCAATGTAAGTGTTAACCAGAGGAGACGTAACTTTAAGCTATGGCAGATGAGTTGTATCATGACCACGATAGAGAGAGCGAGAGATAAGCTCTTCCGTGATTATGATAGTCAGATAGATAATTAAGGTATCGATAGGGGTTCGAACACAGTAGGTACCTACATTGAAGTGGAATGCAGTTTCTTATTGTTCTGGGTTAAGCGGTAGGTACCTATTAAATCGTCTAGATTGAAAAACAGTCACGTAGCTTCTTCGAGTGTGTTCTGTCTATGGTAATTCTTCTTTTACCTAGGTTTAATATGCTCTGTGTATGTGTGTTTTCTGACTTCTTTTTCTTACTTAATAACTTTACAACTAAGACGGAATCGTCATAGACCATCAAGTGAGATAGCATAAAAAAGAGGCGAGACAGAATTGTCTTTATCAAGACTTGTGCGATTGAAATTATAGTTCGGCGATTATTGTCGGTAATGTGTTACTCTTCGGTCGTATCTTGGATGAACTCAATTCAATTCAAAACTTTATTGCAATCTCTAATAGTACAAATGTCGGTGGTATTACAATAAAATACAGTTCATTAGAGACCCTGTCGGGCAGCAACTTTAGAAGAGAGGGGGGCGCGTCAGTTTTACCGACTACATATTACATACACTAGAGTAAATTGAATCAATATTGGAATAATAATTAATTAATATTTTTTTTTATTTACTATGCCGTCCGAAAACTCTTTAAAAAACATGCTACTTTTATTGTAATTGATGTTGAACTTCCTTATTTAGTGTTCATTTCTATATATGTACAATGACCATGTTTGTATAGGTACGTATATATCAATATTTAGCAAAATTTAAATATACCTAGGTACCTTCTAAAACCATTTGTTACTTGTAGAAGTAATATTAAGTAATGTAAATATCGTAGCTTATAATGCTCACTGTACAAAGTGTGCATACATTTTTATTTTTTGTTTTATAGTAAATGAGACGAAAAATCAATTTAAAAAAGTTGACTAATAACATAAATTTGTAATTTTGTCACAAGACTAAAAAAGGCGCCTAGCCTGAGTAGTCGTCATAAAATTAAGTCTATATATAATATCTTGACTGTGTCTTGTTTTGTATATATTTTTAAGTTAATGATTAATAAAGATCTTTGAAAACAAACAAACAAATTAATTAATAAGATAATGAAAATCAAATATTTTATTATAATTTTATGGCGTCAATATTTTATAGTAGAATGACCACTGGTAGCTGGTAGTTTTTAACAGTGCTTCCGTGCTTCGGAAGGCACGATAAGCCGCCGGTCCCGGTTATCTGTGGCTAAGTTGTTAAGACATGTCGGAGGCCCTTGGAGGGCCTCAAACCTCTAACATTGAGCTGGCCATTGGTCAGACATTGCTAACTCCAACTAAACTAAAATCGTGGAACGACAGTTCTTGACTTTAAACAATTTTGTTTTAGTTGAACAAGAGAATCACTACCAATGTCAGTGTCTACTCAAATTACGTAACCTTTAAGATTTAAACCCTGGACAGTTAAGTTTAGACATACCTACGCTAACAATTAAATATATAAATTTGTCAAGTAGTAATGTAGTATTATAATAAGTAAATATAATATAATATAGTCATAACACAATGTAATAGTGTAGGTAGAATTAAATATGAAAATATTGTTAATGTATCATATAGTGTAAGCTCACTTAGTTTGTAACTTCACTTAGTTGTTATTTAGTTCATCTAGATTAATTTCACACCTGTTGTGTAGTACGCATAATAGTAAAAAAACAAATGTAATAAAAAAAAAGGTACGGACCGTTCAGTCTGTAGTGTGTAGTTTTCTTAATAAAAAAAAACCTGTACACCGGATGACTTGAAATATAATTATTACAGTACTAATTTTTCGCTCCATTTGCGTAGCTATGACGTTTTTATACCGCTTTGCCTATGAGAAGAGGCAACTACATTTTTAATCGTGTTAATCGAGTACGAATGCATTGAAGTCTTATTATTAATTTATTTATTTTCTATATCGATTTTCTAAGATTATAAATGATCTATTCGTATGTGTAGCCGTACAGTTTAGATCATATACGTATGCACGTTACTAGGCCTATGTCCTATGGCTGAGATGATGATGATGGTACTCGTTACTTACGATAAATATTGACTGGCCAGTTGGCGCAGTTAGTGGCACTCTGCCTTCTGAGCCGCTGGTCCCGGGTTCGATTCCCGGACAGGTCAAGCATTTGTGTGTATTTACATGTCTGTTTTACCTGTGTCTGGGTGTGTATATGTATATATATAAGTATGTATATAAGTATATACTACTTACTAGCAGGGTTGCCAACCCTGAAAAAAAATCCCTCGTACATATGCAGCTAAAAATCTCTTATTTTGACTTTCAAACCTCGTACATTTATTATGCATCGAAAACGTGCTAAAACCAAAATTAAAGCATATTGAACTACTGGATTTAGGACGTTTTACTCAATAAAATAAACTATTGCAAGTTTCCTACTAAATAAACATAACTTTGTGTTGTATGTCAAAAAATTTTTATTAATTCTCAAGTAAAGTCACACAATTACATCTGCTCTCCAAATATGATGTCAGGAACATCCTCATTGTCATCGTTTCCACAGTTAGCCGGTTTCTTATCTCTGTCTTTATTAAATTGACTTTACTAAAAACCCGCTCGCAGTCAGCATTCGCATGGGGTAGGGACAGTGTAGATAGGGCAAAATGAGCCAGCTCGGAAAAGTCTTCAGTTTTCAGTAATTGAGCCCAAAACTTATCTGGCTCACTGATTTCATTCAACCCTTTAGGATGACGAGCTTGTACATTGGGCAAACTCCTCCATTGATTGTCGATTATTTGTTTCTTTGCGTAATCAGCTGGTGCGATTATACGGGGGACCACCTCCATAAGAGGCATAAGTGTAGGGAAATGGCTCCTAAAATCGTGGGAGAGCGCTGATGCAGGTTCAAAAACTTTTAGCTTTGACAAGACTGGATCTTCCATATTATATCGTTTTTTAATTTCGGTAGCTGCAACTTTGTAGAAATTTTTGCAGCATGAGAAGAACTGTGCTATATCTGCAGGCTGTCTGATCACATCTGGATGTTTCAAGAGCTCATACACTTTGACGCCAAGATACATTGCAGCGTCATGGAGCTGATGACGCTGACTTTCAGGGTTTATTTCACCAAGATTTGGCCTCATAACATATTCGCGTTGTAAATAACGCAATAGGATTTCCTGGTAAAGTGAACGACTTTTCTCATACAGATTGTGAACAACTACTTTCTCGCTTTGAAATTCCAGATTGAATTTATTGAATAAAGGGAGTGACCATTCAAGGAAACAGAAATAAAGTTTGTAGAACGGGTTGTTTAGTTTTTCGAGAATAAATACTGCTCGATTTCTTACATCGGCTCTTGCTCTATGTGCACGGTTTGTCGTAAAATCGATGAAAAAAAGACGTAGGGCCTCCCATTGCTCTAATATCCTTTCAACCACTGATAATAAGGAAAGCCATCTTGTCTGTGATGGTTTCAGTATTTTGTGAGGTTCCACTGCAACAAACGACTGGAAGTTACGAAAATCAAATAGCCGTTTATCACTATGTTTAAAAAAGTTGTAGATATCTCTAGCCAGTTGTTCTACACCTTCAGGCAACTGTTTACAGGCTTCACTGGCACACAAATGGGCCGAGTGACAAACGCACTTCGTGATTATGATTCCTGCAAAATCACGTATGAACCTTGTTTTTACAGAGTCGTTATCACCCATCATGACGTTACACCCATCTGATCCAAATCCGATTACATTATTCAATGGAACATTACGGTTAGTTAACGAATCGATAAGAGCTCTATATAAATTTTCGGCATTCGCAGTAGGAATATCATCAGCATCAGGTGTTTCTTTAAAAACTTTGTAAAGCTCCCAAAATGCGCTACATATCTTTTGAGCTTCTTGATCAAAATAGCGTACCACAACGCAAGCAGTTTTGACTGTCGAAACATCGGTCGTCTCGTCCGTCATCACCGAAAACTGATTATTTTGTAATTTTTGGGCTAAATCTGCTTTATGACCTTCTCCAAGAACGTTCTTTACCACACCTGTAATTTTGGTTCTTTTAAGTTCAATTTCCTTGTTTAATTTAGAATCCGTCACGACTTCTTTTAATAAGTCAGTCAAATGGTCAGCAACCGAAAATGCTATGTTGTGCTCCGCAAAAAAAGCAGCAAGTTTAATTTCTGCACGAGCTTTTTGTTTATTTTGTGGAGTTAGACCTCTCTGGAATCCAAGCGATGTTAATGTCTGTGTTTTTCCACTGGATCCAGGTTTATTGCTCAGGTGTTTCTTGGTAGAGGCATGAGTTTTTAAATTGGATAGTTCAGCTACCATTGACGTCCCTGGGCAATATGCACATTTAGCTTTTGTTATATCATTGGTGTCTGGCAAAAGCCAGTCTTTAAATGTCGGATCCTTTAACCATTGCTGTCTAAAATTTTGTATACGATGCTGCGATACTGTGTTACCTTCCTTTTTTCTTGTCCATCCACCTTTTTTGGGTAATTTTCTAGGCGGAGTCAAAGTAGGCGAACGGTCACTGTTTTCGTCGTTATCACTCATAACTCATAACGATACTTCTATTACGCCACTAAACACGAACGAAACAACGAAAAGACCTTCTCTCTTAAAAATCTTCTATTTTACAAAAACTTCAATTAACTACACGTACTAACGTAGTACAGTTCGGACGTTTTGGAATGAAATTTCTAAACAGAGACATGAGTAATGCGAAGAACGAAATGTTTTATTAGTCGGGGATTTCCCGGTTGACGAGATAGCTACCATAGACAATCATCGCGTAAATGTGGCAATGGAATTTTTGGCGTAAGAAGTTCCTACAAGTTCTGGTAGATGTCACTAGTTAGTTTTAACTATGTTCGTATGGCCATATTATCAAAATCTCGTACATAATTGTACGAGGTTGATAGTGACCTCGTACCTCGTACGGAAGACCACAAATCTCGTATTTGTACGAGGAACCTCGTACGGTTGGCAACCCTGCTTACTAGGTTACCCTAGTACAGGGTCTGCCTAGTTTGGGACCTGAAGACCTTGTGTGAATTATGTCCCAGGTCCAATATTTGTTGGTTTATCAAATGAAATACGAGTTTAGATCTAGATCTATAACTAACTATAAACGGGACTCGAGTTTACAACTTGCTTTCCATATTAATAACAACCTTATTTCAAACTCACTCAAACGCTAAGAAGAGCCAACATTTTTTCTTGATTCCAACACCTTTTGCTATAGTTAACATTTTACTTAAACAAGCGAAAATAAAATAAAAAAATAGGAATTTCCATAACAATATTATTTTTCTGTTAATAGAAATTCAATGAAACAATTGAGTACATCAAAAAACATTCTCAAGTCGACATTTATAATTTCAACCGAGACCAGAGTCCTGTAAACAAGGCTCATGAGTTTGAAGCGTATGTCAATCGACCTGACGTTCGGAAAGCAATCGGCGCAGGCAATGCCACCTTTCACTATAACAACCAGAAGGTGTATCGGAAGATGCTGCCCGATATATCAAACACGACGAAACCATTTCTGGAAGAGTTGCTGGAGCACTATGGTGTGCTGTGTTATCAGTGAGTAAAACTGTATAGTGATGACGCAACACATTATGGTACCTATGTACTAGCGGTCCTCCTCGGCTTTGCACGGAAAAATTTCTAAAACAAAATTTATATATAGGTTAGGTTAGGGTATATAAGGTTCCCTATATTGTTGGAAAATATTATAATATAGCCTATGACACCCGGGGATAGTGTAGCTTCCCAAAAGTGAAAGAATTTTTCAAATCGGTTCAGTAGTTTCGGGGCCTATTCAATGCAAACAAAGAAACAATCAAATCTTTCCTCTTTATAATATACTTTATATATACTCGTATACATAGGTACCATATTATTTTGCGCGCTATAAATGTGTAAAATGTAAAATGTTTTAATATTAGTATTAAAAAAGACTAAAGCATGATCCAAAATGAAATTCTGATGATAAATCTATTTTTTTAAGCTATTGCATAGCTTCTATCGCGGGCCTTGAGCGTGGAGACCGAATCCAGAAATTCCGTAACGAAAATAAAGTAACACCCCCCCACTCCGACCGGCACAGCGGTGATACTTTTTAGTTTTGCCATCTATCGATGAATAGCAGAACTTTTAATGACTTTTTGAAATATCACGCTTGTATGTTTAGTTCCGCAACTCGCCTCTAGGTGGCATTGGTTGTATCGGCGTTACTACATAAGTTATTAAAATATTAATTGCATAAGCTTATAAAAAATGCTATGCAATAGCTTTACCGCGGCAGTCCCCGAGTGCCACACGTCTTTTTGACGATGTATTGATATTTTTGCAGTGGCCAGCTAGATATAATCGTAGGATACAGTCTGGCGGTAAACACTTACAAACTGCTGAAGTGGTCGGGGCGACAAGAGTACGTCGACGATCCAAGGAAGCTAGTACGTTCAGTCAGCGGCGATGTCGTTGCGTGAGTACCTCTTTAACTCTGCAGGGGCCAGTAAAAAAAATTGGCCCTATTAATATTTTTTTGCATACAAAACAAATATTATTGGTCGTAAAATAATAAACTTACAAAGGTTTGCTTCGCGTCATGTTTCTGAGATTGGTTGTATTGTAAAATTAAAATTAATCATTACTAAACAATATTTACAATGATGTTTAGTTCTTTTTTTAATATTTTATAATAAAAAAAGAACTAAGCATCATTGTAAATATTGTTTAGTTTTATAAATTTCAATAATAATGATTAATTTTAATTTTACAATACAACCAATCTCAGAAACATGACGCGAAGCAAACCTTTGTAAGTTTATTATTTTACGACCAATAATATTTGTTTTGTATGCAAAAAATTTTTAATTTGTTAAATATTATTGTAAATATTGTTTGTAAGGGAATAATAAAAACAAACGTCGAACATTTTGACCCATGTTTTCCACCCAGCCGAAGCTGGTTTGATTCCCACCAACAGCTTTAGAATTCGATTTGTTCCGTTATCAAATGCCCAGCATGGTGGCAAGATACGTTTAAGTACCCGCCTAGCAAGCTACCACCCGCAAGTTTGAAAAACTGTAACTAAGCACATAGTGTGTTCAGGCAACAGTCCTTGAGAGCCAGTGAGCATTCTAGGTCTATCGTGATTACATATTCGACCACATCATCACTGACCATCAAGTGTGATAGTGGTCAAAAGTTGCATCTATAAAGTATTAAAAAGAAACCTTTTTTTCAGTTTTAAAAAGAGCGGTGGCAACTTCACTGAAGTGCTGGTCCGTCACGCCGGCCACATGGTCCCCAGCGACGAACCAGAGGTTACCAGATTCATCATCGATCAGTTTATCAATAAATACAAATAAATATCAATCATAATAATTTTATTATATCGAGGAACTGTTAGAGAGCTTATTTTAAACTTACTCTATGATATATTTACATAACAAAACAATACTTGTCTCTTAGTGAAACTTATAACGACAATACTTTATCGAATACGACGTTTTATAGATGTTTCATTAAAAAATACACAACTTTGTATTAAAAGTAATTATATATAATAGTGTAAACAGATACATGTCATGTCTTGCAACGTTTTAATTGTGTGCGTATTGCGATTTCAATTTAGTTTTTTTAGTTTGATTAATTTTCATATGGATCAATAGTCTTTTTACGCAAAAAAAATTTTTGTGCTCATGGTACCGACTTCGACAAGTTATTTCACACTTTTGAATGTTGAAGTCGGTTGCATTTTTAGTTAAAAAAATTTTTTTTCACCCTTTTCAGTGACCTTTGCTACTCACGGGATCAATTAATTGTCATTGTGTGTTCTGCGATGTCTTCAACCGCGACAATAATATCATCAAGGTACTATAATCGGTTCATAAACGACGAAGTTATCCGCGAACACACAAAAAAAAGAAAAAAACATATATTCGGTCGAATTGAGTAACCTCTTTTTTGAAGTCGGTTAAAAAGACTCAGGGCCTTAGTTCAGAGACTTAGTCAAGGCTTTGTAGGGGTAAACACATGATGGGCGAGCATTTTTCAACTGAAAGATCTTAAATCATATCAAAATAATTTATTAACTTGGATGTAGATACAAAAAGGTGTTATGCTAACCCCCTTACTGTTAAACATTGTTTAAGCTCCGAATAGCAGTTAGGTGTTTTGTTCCGTTCTTTCAACTTCAAACTGTCATATTAGTCACAAAGACAAAACACTGAATAACTATTCAGAGGTTATACAACGTTTATTAGTAAGGGGGTCAATGTTTATGTTGCTCTATATTCCAATCTTTGAAGGTGTGCAAATTAATGCGTAATTTAAATAATTATACAATTGGGTCGTTAATGCAAGATACTTTGTTTACTATTCATATGTAATCAAATTTAACTTTCTTAAGGGCGTGCCACTCATGTGTAATATCAGCAAAGCGTAACAGACTACCTAATGAATATTACTCTTTAAACTCACGCTCATTATAACTTTAACACGGGTTTAGCGAGAAACTTACGCGTTGTCGATTCTACAACTGTTTCCGCTGCCTCCGTGCGAGACGGGTCGCTACGAGGAACAAACCGCACTTAAGATTCAGTGGGCCTAGACGAGATATATCGTTTCATAGCGATTCTCTTTCTTTAACCGCTAGCCGCTAGAATTTCATCGTTAGCGCTTGGAGATCGGTAGACAATGTCACGCGTTCACGGCGATCGTTCATTCTCTTCGTTCGAGAGATAAATGTAAGACCCAGGTGGGCACCTAATTATGCACTTATTTAAACATGTAAGCGGTAATCAATTGGGTATTTTAGACAACCATACTCGTTTTACTAGCAACTCTTGCGTTGTTGTCTGATTTCATGTTAACGAACAATGATGTTATATGTTTATATGAGGTAGATGTCGCACAAGCGCGCGGAAACTGAGGCGGCAAAATTAAGTCAATTGTAGTAATTTTGATTACGACGCGTATTTCAAGCGCAAGTCTAAACATATAGCTATCCTGTTCTATATTATTTGTACCGTATTATCTGTCGCAGTAAGCATGTTTATGTCGCAAAGGAACAAAATCTGAGCACCGCGCAGTATGAATATACGTCACATTTAGTAAAACATCATTGTTAACGAACCATTTAGCGAATATGATTCACTTTTTTCTCGAATTTGATATCACCAAATCTCTATCACAATTGAAGCGCTTAAACTCATGTACAAACTGTCATTTTTCTAGTAGGTACATATTTGACATAGATAATAATTGATGGTATACGATTTGTACGATATTTAATTATTTTTACGACGACAATCAATGATAGTAGTAAAAAAAGAGATGGAGCATTAGCGCCTCGGGCGTACTGCATAAATTAGGTTCATGCACCTAATGTTTCTAATCCGGGTCAGCACCGGGTACTTTACAACAAGTACTTATGATTCTCAAGAAATATTTTTTCATAATTAGGGAGAAATAATCATTCCCAGGGGTCACGAAAAATACTGCGCTCGCCAACCCGTCTGCCAAGCGTGGCGAGTATTGGCAAACCCCCCCTCCCCGTGGGGGAGGCCCATGTTCAGCAGTGGACGTCTCATGGCTGACAAAAAAAATCATTCCCATGCTTTCACAAAATCTACAAATGGCTCTTCTTATGCTAAGAACTAGGTGTATTTTTCTTGTAGTTGTATCTTGCCCAGTTTTTAGTTAAGTGGTGTTAGTGCATACCGTATGTTTAGTCATATCCTTGACGACAATACAAACAATTTAAAATTATTATATACTTGCGTTTTACCACTGTGATATAAAATTAGTCATTCGTGATCATAGAACACGAAAAAGTTCATTGTTAATCATTTCGAACACAAAACATTGACTCTAACTAAGCTGAGTTTTCATTATCTTCTATATTTACAAGCGGAAAATAATGGAATTTCTTAGGATGGAGCAGAGATCGTCAGCTCATGGTCAGCACGCTTTCGGTAATAGAGGTCTCTTCCACATTATTGTACATGAACATTTCTGTTCGTCTTCTCCACCTAAGACCATAGACAACACCCGCTAAAACAGCAACAATTAATATCACATTTATAAAAACGCTTATTCCCATCACGACTTTTGTTCCTGAAGAACTGACTTCCGAAACTCCTGTTGTTCCTATATCTGTTCCTTTGAGGTTCGGAGTGAAGTCATTTTCGACTTCATAGTTGGAAGGTAGTGGCATGTCGAGGCCACGGATGAAGTAGGAGACCAGTTGGTAGAGCTCGGCAGGTTTGTCCATAGGGACGAGATGGCCGGCACCACGCACTAGGACTTCAGTGAGTCCTCCACCGCTTTTGACGTAGCTGGAATATATGATGAGTAAACTTAGGTGAATCCAAGTGGTTTTGTTATTAATACTGACGTAGTTTTGACACATTATGAATGTATAAAACACGGGAATTACTCACGTAATAAGTCAGAGGGTTCCGACTATAGTTTCAACCACATTCGGCGGTCTTTTTCAAGGAGAATACGGGGCGCTCGCTGACGCGGTCCCGGTTCGCCTAGTACTCAGTACTACACACAGCATAGACACAGTTATCGTCGGAACAATTGAAACTATAGACGGAACACTCTGACTTATTGCGTGAGTAATTCCCGCGTTTTAAACATTCATAAGAATGCAAGTGATGACACACGGTACAAAAATAGGAACTAACTATGGGTATCATAGGGAAGCTTAGTCACACAAAAAGCTATGGAGTGGGCAAAGCTCGGGGTTTCTCTATGATCATGATCATAACATGACCAACATGATCGAATTAGGTTTGATAAAATCCGTGGAAAGCCGCAACTAACTGATATATCCCAGGGGGTGTTCAAGCTTAGTGGGCAGTGCACATATCAAGCAGAACTGAAGGCCGATAGGATCGAACGGATTTTCAGTGGAGACCACGGACTGGGAGCGCATTGTAGGATCGCTAGAAACGATAAGGTGGACCAACGACCTAATAAAGATTGCTTGCGGAAGCTGAATGGCTGCCTCCAATAGGTCCATGTAGAGATCAATAAGGGCGCCTGTGTCATGAAGGATAGCCTTAATGACATAGGTCCGCCTTGATTAATGATAATGATGATAGAACTTAACTAGTTCCAGAAGCTATTTATTAGTCTTTAAGATAGAAATAATTAGATATTGTTTTAAACTTTCATGGCTTTACATAATAAAAATATTGTTATGTTATGTACACGGGATAAGCACCATGATTTTTTTTTGATTGAGTTCCCGATATTTTGGTGCGGGTCCACGCACCATGATCACGGAGAGACTGAAGAAAGCGGTAGATGTAAAAATATATTGAAATGTTAAGGACAGACATATCTGTCTACCCCCTTTTTTAGTCTTTTGTTACGGGTACCATAGAAATAATTAGCATCTGGAATAACCTCTTCTTCAAACTATTGAAGACAATGGAATGGACATTATCACTTATAACTTTGTGCTTTTCTGTGTCGCGTTTTCTATATGTGTAGTGGGCAGATATCAGTCTTGATAGTCAATTAAAATATACATTCGTTTTGCATCTAAAAATCAACGCAAAATAATAATAAAAAAATGTATAGGCTCAATAGCCAATGGCAACAAAATAAAACGTTCAATTCCGGTCATGGCCAATTATTATGAAATAATTAAATGGTAAACGGGTAAACGGTTACGTTTTTGACACAGTCATTATTTAACTTGCGGTAGTTTTTTTTATGACAATAGGTATCATATTTATACAATCTAAATAAGTATATATGTACTATGATATATGTACATGACGTAATTTGCGGTTTGACAAAAATATTTATTGAATTAGCGAATTTGGGAACCAGAGCGCGGAGTAATAATACTTTGAAGAGTTGCCATATTAGAAGGATTTTTTTTTACATATTATAAGCTTGCGTTGCGCATTACGAAAGTGGAAGCATAACGCTTCGTGCGTATCGGTGGTATATCTACCATATAGGAAACCGTATTTGTGGTATCTTACCCAGCAACAGACACGTTGTACCACCAAGGCGTTCTGGGTGCGCTCAAGAAGGCGTCGCGTTGGCTCCAGCGCCAGTTCTTCCTTCGATCTTGGGCGCTGGGCACGCAAGGAGCTGTTAAATCGAGCTGTCCACTGAAAACATATTAAATTAAAGCATGATGGTTTTGTAATTGACTGACATGTATTGCAGAATATTACACGTCGAGAGGACACGGCTGTGGAGCGACTAGTGGTTCAGGGTAAAATTGAGGGCAAGAGAGCGCGCGGTAGATCACCAATGCGCTGGAGGGACCAAATCAAAACTGCATTTAATGGTCCACTCCACGAATGCACGAGGCAAGCGACAGTACGAGAGGAATGGCGACGAATTGTGAAGCTCGCCACCACCCCTGTCATGACGACCACGACCACTCTGCCAAGAGTGTAACGACAATGAAAGAAGAAGAAGAATTGCAGAAGAAGATTGATCGTCGTCCTCGCGACGATCCATCATCATACCTACCTACCTAGTATATATTGAGGCATGCGAATGCACTTATGAATGTCAATAAAACATTTCACATACCAATACTGTAACACTGCGTTCCAAAATAAATGGAGCCACACTGAGAAGAATCGTCCTTGACTAGATAGTATAAACACCGTTTAGCCGGTTTTTTCTTAGAATGTGTAAAACTCTGCGGGAAACACACAATCACAACACACAAAGATCCGGGACAAACACCTATACACCGCACAAATATCAGCCCCTGCCGGGATTCGAACCCAGGGTCCCGGAGACACAGAAGTCAAGTCACTGACACTGACCACTGCGCCACAGCGACCGTCATGTATGTATTTACAATCTTACCAATAAATCAGAACCCTGTAATGCTCCAGCAGTTTCTCCATTTTCGTGTTGACTTCGCTGAGGAAGTCAGGCGTCAGTTTCGTATGCACAGTGCCATTGGAGAACGCGAACGTGATGTCTCCAGCATGTAACGCCTCTGTCACCGTCGGGTTCGTGATGTACGTCACGAAGCTCTTTAGTCTGTCTTCGATATCGTCTTCAAGGAGGTTGAAGTTCTGCTTTTGCATCGAAATATCGCTCAGTCGGTCTAGGAGCTGATTGCGAAGCTGAAAACATTAAATGTTAAGCAAAATTAGCCCTTGACACAGTTCTTTTTCTCAAAGGGAGAATGCTCCTAATTCTGTTATTCACATTAACTAACTAAAATTCTTCAAAATCCTTATTGTTTTTGCGGTGGAATGCAAATAACTCTCTAATATTTGATGAGCTTTAGCCAATAGCTGGCTAATTACGGGCAGTTTTACTCGAAGTTTTCAATCTCATATCGCTGCTCGAAGTAATATTTTCTGTCACGTCTAAATATTTGACAAATCGAACACCTTTTTGTAGTAAAAGTGTTTCATGATATATCGTTGAAAGAAAAAAATCAGCTACTATTGTGATTTGGACCCGTCTAACACCTGCCGACGTACGGACGTACACGATACTAAAACGAATATATTTCAATGAACGATTAACTAGAGGAAATGAAAAACTATTTTTTTTCGGCCATAAGACGTCCATTGCTGAACATAGCCTCCCCCATTTAGGGGGGTTTTGCCTACTCGCCACGCTTGGCAGGCGGGTTGGCAAGCGCAGTATATTTTGTGACCCTAAGAAGGCGCTGCTTCCCACCTTCAGGTACGTGATCCCTACGGGACGACTCTTACGGCACCCACCGGAATAGATACAGTTTTAAGCCGGTACCTCCACGACAAAACGGAAAACGGAAAAACTTTTACAGAAGATTAAAGAAGAGGCATAATTGGCATTTTTTCTGGATCAAGGGTGGGAAAATACTGGTTAAACGAGGCGAGGAAAAAAGTATTTCGCATTGCTCATGAGCGACATATAACTAATGTACTCATTTTGGAATTAACCCACTTATTAGATTTTTCACTCATCACTCTCTTTTTTCGTTTAAGTTTTGTATACCAGTATGTTTTCTTCCATTATTTATAGATAAATTCTTCGAAAGTATAATTACCAAAAACCACTCAGAACACTTCATTCAGAATGTAAAGCCTATTAGTGCATATTAAAATTTATATCTGTTAGATTGATATCGTAAGCAAACAATTATTCATGATTACTTAGGTAAGTAGTAGGTAACTACTCCTTAATATTTTTTATATTAACTGTTATACTAAAATTAACGTAGGATTTTTTATTTCTTTTGGCTATGAATGTATACAATTACATAGATGATATATAAATATGTATGTAATTTCGTGGAAAAAATTATTGATATTACATGTCGAGTAAACTCGAAATAACTGCCTTCAGCTTGAGTAGAACAAAATGTTCAAATTGATTCTGATTTTATTATAATGCAGATGGAACTAAACTTTTCTTGTACAAAAAGAACTGCTGCGTGATTATTTTTTACCTGACGAGTGACATTTTTATATTTATTTCTTTGCATATTATTCATTTAAAACCTACTTATTGTTTAAAACACCTATGATATGACTAATTGTAACGCGAGTATCTGAAAATCAGCGCTGCAACACTTTAATGTGATTGTAGCATAATGCTGAACGGGCTCCTTTTGTGCACTAGAACTTAATTTTCTTAGATGTTAAATAACTAAGTATAAATATGTATTGTCATAGAATGATTGTATTATCTTACGTGATTTATATCTAGCTATACAATAAACGTTATTCTACAGAATGAAGCAGTACCGGGTCGCTAAGCTGTTTGTTAAATTTAATCAAACTTACAATAAATTTGTAAGTAATTGTTTATCATAAATTTACGCAAATATCCCAGCCTTCTCATGCTATGTTGCAAAAGTCATGTCAAAGATTAATTAAAGTTCATGAGGTGCCACGATGCATGGGTAATAAATTTATGCATTGGTACAATTGGTACCACTTCATTGGCCATTAATTCTCGTACGAAGTTATAGTGCTTATTACATTGTCGTAGGTTATCAGATTGTAGTATGCAATAGAAATAAGTACATAGGTTATTGTAACATTTTTTATCGCGTCGTGCGATTTTCCTCATTGCAAAGCAGATGAGTGACCTCATTACATATTCACGTTGATATCTTGTAGTTTTTTATTCTGCGATTGATTGCTTCGGTTTACTTATAGAAGTATAGGTATATAATGGGTGGATCGTGTATGTATATTGACAAATGCTTATCTTTCTACTACTTATTATAAAATGCTTGAGTTTGTGTGGATCAAATTAAATCAAATCAATATTTATTTCTAAGAAGTATATTTTCGAACACAAAACACTACTCTTATTTACAAAATATATGTAGTATGACAATATACGATTGAATTTTTTATTTAAAATCGTAAACGGAATTATAGACTCTCCGGGGTTACTCTCAGAGCTTTGTATCTCCGCGCCTTATAGGTTGCCAAGAGCCTGTAGATTTAATTTATTTCTTGCTTCTAGCTCTCGTTCTAATCTTGGACAAAACGCGCCTTTGACTAGGTTGGTACGACAGAATAATTCGATCTCAAAAACCACAGATCTCGACATATTTCATGATAAGTTTTGTAATTTCAAAAAATTTGTATTAGATTTATCTTTATGATAGATTTAGATTTTTAGTTATTTGTTTCTATATTGTTTTCTGTACATCTGTACTCAACTATGCAATTTTACTATATAATCTAATCATGATCTATTTATAAATTTCCACTTGCCATTGCAACATTAATTGTCATAATTATTTCTATATCTAGTTTCTAAATTTATTTTTATTATGTCTATATTACATTTGACATCTGTTACTCGTTCAAATAATATAAATTAATTTTGCATGTTGTCTACACCTTTAACTGCTGTGGCATTTGCCTCTTAGTGTGTTAAGCGCAATCCTTGTAAACGCATTAGTGTACACAGTGTTGGTGTTCTAATAAATAAATAAAATAAAAATAAATAAATAAATTTTATGTTACCAAGAAGTCTCAAACTGGGCGAGAGCCTGTGGCTTGAGACTCTGAGTGCGATTATAGAAGTGAAAGGTTTTCCTTAAATTTTATTGATAGATGGTTGTTCTTCAACCAAGGTAGAACGTCTATAAGGATTTGGATATTATAATGTATCTACTGCTGTCTCGGCCACTGCACTAAAGTTAATAGCGTTTTGGCATTAGTTTCTCCATACGTATCTAGACGTCTTCTAGTCAAACGTAATATATATTATTACCTACATAATACAAAGGTTGTTGCGAAAATTGTTAGCCATAGAATAAATACAACTTCTTTATTCTTGAAACTATTTTGAGAACAACCTCAATGCTAATGAGCTATATGCAAGAGCTAATTTCAATACGAATCTCTTTGGTGAAAATCATTGGCCAGTTAATGGTAGTTCTGTTTTTGAATATTTTCAAACATTATTTGTAACTCTTCAGTCTTCTTTTATTTGGAACAATTGACCAATTATAACATGCTTACACAGCTGCTAAAACCATGGACTATTTGTCTAAAACAGAGTAATTATAATAGTAGAAATAGTAACAGAGACATACTCATTGTTTTTGACAACTTTGGCGGCATAATATCCTCCATACATCCCAGATTTAGCTCCATTCGATTTTTTATATTTCCCACGAATTAAAAAAATACTTCGTGAGCGAGACTCATTACTGCAGACGAGGCCTTCGAAGAATTTCTGCGGCTATTTTTTCGACGGGTAGAAAATAACCGAAATTCTATCTGCAAGATACGTTTTCCAAATGTTTTGAAATGACACCTGAATGCATAAGTGCATAGGTCGGAATATTTTGAAAAGCTGGAAATATACTTTAATATTAAACAATTTTTCATTTAACTAACTATTTTTGGAAAAGCCTACGTAATATAGCATCATCGTAGGTAAGATGCGAAGCTCGATCGACACCACATTAGAATTAAACATACATTTCTATCAATCTCCGTGAGCTTAAAGATTCCGGTTTTGTTGAGTTCATTGACAGATTTCTGTAGGTATTTTGAAGCACACTTAGGAAGAGCTGTTCACCAAATGTAAAACGTCCGATTATCAATTTAACCGTCGGTCAAACAGTTTTTACCATACAGTTAACCGATGGTTAATTGATAATCGGACATTCAGATCTTGGTGAACTCCATCCCTGATAGTTCAGCAATCATTCAATACCAGTTATAGGTACATATATCCAGTGTCATATGACATTGTAAGATACCAAGATAATAATGTAATAATTTAATTTATTCATTATTCCGGCGAATAGTTCGTGACCGGTTTCGTCCACATAGCCATATTACCATATGATAGTTATCATATTATATATGTTTTAATTGCTATAGTAAATTTATAATTGAGGCATTTAGGTTGTTTAAATCTGTTTTTTAGCCTTTCGTTATTTTTATATATTATATAAATCTGTGTAGATGGCAAAAAGCTCCCTTACTAGTAAACGTTGTATTGGCTACTTTTCATCCCGAAAGTTATTGCTGTTGAGATAGGCAATTAATTAAAAAACATCTGTTACTCCTTCACGCTCAAACGGCTGTACCGATTTCGATAAAAAGTGGTATGGAGATAGGTTATACCCTGGTATACTATATAGACTAGTTTTATTCCGGAAAAGTATAGTTCCCGTGGGGTAATTGAGGTAGCGGGATAATCGTAATCCACGCGTGTGACATCACGGGGCGCTAGGTAACCATACATGGGTGTCTACACTAGGAAAGCGCCGCGCCCGACTCGAATCTGAGTAGATTTATGGGTGACAAAATGTTTTACTTACTTACTCCGCTGGCGCGGCGACTCAAAGTGAGTCTTGGCTTTCGATAAAAGAAAGCGATATTATTTACTGACTGAACTTGCTGACTTCTCACGGCCTATCGTTGTTAATAATATATACTTATATTACTATATTACTTTATATTTCTCTAGCGGTCCGTTGCGGCTTCGCATGGTTACATGATTGAAGTTTTAGTAAGGACCCCTATTTTTATCTTGCTTAAAAAATATAGCCTTTGTGACTCGGGAATAATGTAGAATTCTTGTTTTATCTTCTTTGCTTCCACATTCATAGTGCGTACAGCTAACGAGTGGAACTCATTGCCTAAGTCTGTGTTTCCACATTAATACAATCTGGGCATCTTCAAGTCACGAGTGAACAGGTATCTTCTAGGCAGGCGTGAATCATCGTAGACCGCATCATCACTTAACATCGGGTGAGATAGTGGTCAAACGCCTGCCTATTGTGAATAAAAAAATAAAAATAAAAATTCTAATTGGTTGAAATCGGACCAGGTTTTTTTTGAGTTTATCCGTTACAAGCATACATATCTTTCCTCGTTATAATGTTAGCGGTATAAGCATATTATAGATAAGCATATTGAAGATTAGTGCAGATAAGTTTCGTGATAAGTTTCTCCTAAGTCAAATCTCCACAGTTTAATGCACGTCGGGCAGTTAGTTATTGTCTCAGAGAAAACTTTTTCACATGTCTTTTTAGAATAGTTATTATATTTGGTTAAGATAGAATCGTTTATATTAAGTATCCAATCGTTTATCGTAACCCAATGTTTATATTAAGTACCTTCGCGCGACATTATTGTACTATTAATTCTTACTTGGGTGACAAAGAGGCTTTGCCTAGTTTGGGGCCCGTTGGGAGTTTTATTAAAAATTTGCATTTTTTTGTCTAATAAAACTATTGCCATTCTTTCTATTTTTTTTTTAACTAATGCCAAGTTATATATTACGTTATTCCTTCATGCATAATGTAACTCACCCACAAGATATATTTCCATGTCATGCGCAATCTCTGTTTCTCTTTTTTGCATGGCCTAAACTTGATTATTCCAACTATAAATTTGTTTTTTATCATCATTATCTTAACCGTTGAAAGTAAAGTACTGGACATTTACATACAATACAAATACCCAACAATATTTACTATAAGAAATGTTCAACAGGCGGTCTTATCGCTAAGAGCGATCTCTTCCAGACAACCTTTGGATGGAGAATAATTGATAACAGATAATCTCGAGGGTGATGTGTCATATAAAATATTAGATAGAATTGAACATAAAATATAATAATAATAATATTTATACATACCTAATATATAAATATATACATGTAAATTTATATACGTACATATTCAGACAAATAAATAAGATAAATGTACTTTTGTTCTCTATAAGCATCATTTGCTGCCTGAATACAGGTAGAAGAAATGGTGAAAATTCGAATTCTAGATAATATTATGATGATTCAGGCTCATTCCTTACCTCAATAGCTGTGGCGCTGTCACCTCGTTTGATAGCATCTGTATATGCATTCTGTGTATCCTTGACTGCTAGTGCACCTTGGCTGTCGATGAGGCCCCACTGCTGATAGATAGCACTATAGTCGGATATGATGTCCCGGTTCATCACCGGATTGCCCATGATAAGCCCCTGTAAATAAATTTGACCACGATCATTGTTGGCGACGCGTTCATAGCATTTTGTGTACGATTTAATGTGGTAAATTAAACGTTTGGACAGCCCTTTTTTTATTCTGTAACATCGGACGGTACCACCTCCACCGTCATTGCAAATGTCAAGCAGTCCGAACAACGATGCGAGCGAGCGCGCACGGCGCTGCGACAATATCTGTTACTAGTCTATTATATTTTAACATATTGTGTTTGAGTAAAATAAACAATGTATAGTTCAGTGACGTGCTTATTTGTCGCCTCTGGCTACTAGACCCTTTACAATCATGTAAGGTCATGCTCAGGGTATCAATTCTACTAACACATTGCTCATAGATTGTCAATGAATCGTCCTTTTTTCTAGTTTTGCTATTCTTCTTGGAGTATATTTGTAATGGCTACACAAATCTAATTTCTACCGCAATTCAATTGTCTACAATGCAATCGAGATGCAATTGTTATTTCAACGGAATATCAAGTTTATTTATGATAACATTTGAACGACTATTGCATTGTTTATGAATAGATTGTCTTAATAAATAATAGAATTGGCACCCTGTAATAGTGCCGTTCTCTACCTATATATGTAAAACTGAGTAGACATTGGTTCTAAAGTACTTTGAACTAAAATGTTCCTCTTTATTACTCATAAAAGTTAACATCCGCGAGCTTCTGCATTGGGCACCTAAACATAATTAAATATAAAGTGACATAATGCCTTTTTACAAATTCTATAATTTTCCAGCTCTATTGCTGTCCAAAAATTCATGTAAAGGAATAATAAATAAATAATATGGGACAACATTCACACAAGGTCTTCAGGTCCCAAACCAGGCAGAGCCTGTACTATGATAACCGGATGACTGATATGTATACTTAAATACATACTTATATATATGCTTATATACATATACACACCCAGACACAGGTCAAACAGACATGTTCATACACACAAATGTTTGACCTGTCCGGGAATCGAACCCGCGACCAGCGGCTCAGAAGGCAGAGTGCTACCAACTGCGCCAACCGGCCAGTCGAGTTGGAGGAGTCAGCTATCACATTGCAACATTTTTGGTGTCCGCACAAAAACTACATTTAATATACAAACTCTCGGAACAATACAAGTAGAACAAACACATAAAAAAACAGTCAAAGTAAAGGTAAATAGTAGGTTGTTACACAAGAGGATGTATCACGAGCTTTAGGGAGGGAGTAAATAGAAATCGAGTCACAATGCATTTATGGCGTCGTGTGTTCTATTCTACTTCTCACAACAATTGCGGGAAAAAAAGTAATCCAAAATAATATTATGACACTTGTTTTCTGTTTCTGACCGCAATGCATTGCATTCTAACAAAGAGTTCTTATAGTTCCATTTTCAAAAACGTGCTCTATCTCTGAAAAATGAGGTTGGTTATGGTGATGCAAAATGGAGGAGTCTCCACCCTAATAAACATTCTTTTTCGTTTTATAAAATATTAAAAAATATAATTTAGTCTCTAGAGCTATTTAAGCCCCGCTCATGGTACGTTACAAACTACAATGATGGACTTTTTAGAGAGGAGTTAGAAATACATTTTATGCCAAACGACGTAACCTAAACTTATACTATATAAGACTGACGTGCAGTGATAATTTTCCATTGCAATAAGGAACTCCTTGCTACATGTTTTATCATGCATAACGCATAAAAATAATAGCAAACATCGTCCTTAACAATATGTAGATATATTTTTTGTTTGCATCGCTACGGCTTTATCCTCTTATATTTCCGAAAATGATGGCCTGAACAATTACACGTCGTTATTATGCAGCTAATTCTGTATCATTTGTTCCGGTGTGGTTGCCGTGAAATTACAATAACTATTGGTTGGTAAAGCCGTAAAAACATACATAAAACTAGTGCATGTAGTGTATTGCTATGAATATTTAATATTGTATACATAAATTGCTCATTAGACTAGCTTTTGCATGCACACCCTGGTCATGAAAAAAAACTCTTTGTGACGTAATTTTGGGCGCTTGATTAAATCCTACATGCATGCAGGGAAACGGGTCTGTGGAACACGTGCTACTGCACTGTAAGACCACAGAAAGTATAAAAATCTCAATCGGACTGCGTGAGGCTGATTCTTTATAGCCTTTGGAACAACCACATATCCCACTGGAGCAGCTATGCCAGCGACCCAGGGTCACGCTCCGTTATAATAAGTAGCATTAGCAGAAGAATAAATATTGTTATGGTGTTAGTAAGGCTCGGGCAGTGGCTGGCGGGGGGAATGCACAAAACATCCCAAGCGGGACGTCAGTGTCATAATTCGAAATTCGAAAGAGAATAAGGAACCATGCCTTTCGTTGTGGAATGTTCATAAGGAATTTGGCAGTACAGTATAGAGTTGGACTATGGTGTTAGGGCAGATTCAGGTGAGCTACCGCTTGTGGCACTTTCATCTGAACGATTCAATGCTTCGGAGTACACAATAACTTGTCTGTATCGGTTGTTGCCTTAAGTTGGAAATCGTCAGATCACTTTCAAGACCCTCAGACAAACTGCAAACTCTGACTTTCCGTCAACCATCATTGTGTAGCGTAGTTGATTATGACTGATGACTCCTCTCTCGGCGGAAAAGGCCCGTGTACCAAAAGTCCCAAGCAATGTATTATGCATAAAACGACTAATCACATGTGATTATGCTTATTATATGCACTTCTAGTGCCTGGCTTGCTGGTTTCTACCCTCAAGATAGGAAATTACTTAGCACTCAGTAAAATTCGTCAACTGTCTTTGAGATCCGACAATTCTAAGTTCTCTATCCCACCTCCGACGCTCAGTTAGTATAAAATAATCTAGATGAATCTCACCTGCAAGTTCACTTCAAGCGGTCCCAGCTTGGCATCTTGTTCTAATATTTTGATCCCGAGTGCAGGAATATATCTGCCAGCGTAGGACTCCCCAGCGATGTAGAGAGGCGCCTTCCGGTGTTCAGGGAACATGGTCAGGAATTGCTGAAGGACTTTATAGAGGTGAACGCCACACTGGTGGAAAATTTTTGTATTATTTAATTTGTTCTGTATATGTTGGTGGCATGCGGTTTTATGTAGGAATAAAGCCAATTTGCAACAACCAAAATAAAATTAAGTAAATATTAACACGATAGTCTTTTGTCGCATTAAAAGTATTTGCAGAAGGATATTTTTATCGGGAGTTAATACATTCATATATTTGTACCATATTACTATAGTGTCTTGCGAGTAAGATGGTGGTAATGGTGATGGTAGCAAGCACGTTTATATATTACTTAAAATTACATATAGTTATCTAGGGAACCGACTAGGAGTCACGTGGTATATACTGGAAAATTGCTCTCCGACCAGTTTCGAAGTAATTTGCAATTATTCGGAGAGTAATTTTCGAGTATTGATCACGAACGTTATTGCCAGTTCTTACATTACCTACAATTATGTACAAAACTCGCTAAAGTTTCCAGGCTCTGATTATATAGTAGTATTGATAATATTATGTTCGTATTTCCACCTTTAGGTGGAAACAAAAATATTCTTTCTAACACTATTTTTAATAATGCGATTGATTCGCGTGGAATCACCGAATTAAATCGATAAACACCTTCGAGAATTGATTATTTTTGTGGCAGCACCTCGCGTTTGACTAAGTGGTCCGTTTGTATACAGTTTATGTAGGTATAATTAGTGCCTGGTAATTAATTGATAATCAAAACAACCATGTTACGAAATCGATAGTACATATTTATTGACATAACAAATGTTTGATTCGGTACTTCCTGGTGATATTTTTTTTTTAAATAGCGTATATAATTAAATCCAATCTCAATCCAATCTTATCACTAATTTATATAAGAAAGTTTACCCAATCACGCCAGAATGGGTAAACAGATTTGTATGAAATTTGGTACGACAGTGCAAAAAACCTTGGAATAACACTCGTTGGATTTCTAAAACTAAACGATTGAATATAAACCTAAAAATATAAAATCACAAGTTTTTGAAGCGATGACAGTCAAACTGATGGATGCTGGTTCGATCCCCAACTATTTCCCAGCCCGGTTCAAACTTTAGGGTGGTAGCTAGCCAACCAGGTATTCGAAAGTACCTTACTTTCGAATACCTGGTTGGCTAGCTACCACCCTCAAGTTTGAAGATCTGTCAACAAACACATAGTGTGTTCAGGCAACATTCCTTGAGAGCCAGTGAACATTCTATCTAGGTCTAGCGTGAATACATCTTCGACCACATCGTCACTGACCATCAAGTGAGGTGGTGGTCAAACGCTTCATCTATATATAGTATAAAAACTGACATGGTCATTTATACTGGATTTTATTTGTTTTTGTTTGTAGATATTAAGGCACGGTTACAAACGCCACGTTCACGTATAAACTGAACTTTCTGCGGGTAGCTGCTTGTAAGAGCATACAAAGCGGACTACCCTCTTTCTTTTGCGTTTGTGGCGTTAAGTGCTGTTGCCAATGTTATTTGTCAGTGTCAGATTTTGTCCGCAGAAACTTCAGTTTAATTAGAATAGAATACTTTATTTGTATGAACATAGTATGTATACAAGTACAAAAAGTATACAATGTGGTATTTAGATTTAATCAGTGCGACACATGTCCTTACCGTATTTTTTTTTTTTGACAACATTCACACAACGTCTTCAGGTCCCAAACTAGGCAGACCCTGTACTATGGTAACCTGATGACTGATATTATACTTAAATACATACTTATATATATACGTCTATACATATACACACCCAGACATAGGTCAAACAGACATGTTCATACACACAAATGTTTGACCTGTCCGGGAATCGAACCCGGGACCAGCGGCTCAGAAGGCAGAGGCAAATATTTAAAATATCTTATTTATAAGTGCTTTAATACAACAAACGGTTATCAATTATATATAAAATACCTAATGATAATAATTCAATATGTATTTATAATTTAGTATAATTAAATTTAATATTATTATAATTTTATATACCTAATATAAAATTATATTTATATAATAATAATTTTGAACAAAGAGCATGCAACTGTGCCAAAATGTCGTAAAACGAAAATAAAATACCTTCATGGTAAACATTCCGACATTAACATTAATTCTTGTATTATAAATAATACAATTCCGCTACCAAGTCTCTTAAAGAAAGTAAACGTTTAAGAACTGCACTTAATGGCTTTCTGGCTGAAAACGTGCACTACGATATATTTTTTTAAAAATGAAAAGTTACATTTATTATCTCTAGGCACGATATATTACTCAATTATTACGAAATACAAACTTATATGAGATTTCATTTTGAGAGCAATTTATTTTTATGTATTAATTTTTATTGACGTGATAACGTTTTATAAATTGATGAATACCAGCAACACTCATGAAAAATAGTAACGTTCCGCGTAACGTTCCATCTGAGTTTTGTATTACATAAAATAATCAAAGTCAAAGTCAATGATTATGACATTATAAATGATTATGACGTTATCACGTAAATCTATCGTCCGTAAACCGACTTTACAGACAACCAATTTTTTTATTTTATTTGATAATTGTAATATGACTTAAATATTGTTATTGATTAGGACAACTTTCATATGCCAGTAAAGCGAATCATGGCTGTACTAAAATATTTTATTTGTGACCATTGATAACCCATGTTTATATATAATGAATATAATAATAATGAATATTATGAATAGAGAAGGTGCTTACCGTAGACATGTCCTTAATGAAGCCATCATCACTGTTGGTGAAGCTGAATCCGGCACCGACAGGGTTGTCAATGAACAGAACCGAGTGTTTATCCGTCCATGACCACGTGCGTCCTGTCAAATGTCAAATGTCTGTCAAATACTTATATTTTTTTATACTCGTATACATCTATTCGTATGATATGCTGAAAAACAGTGCTATTTTTATACTTTTATACTGTGATCACTGCATTTTGCTGAGCATATTCCAATTGCACAAATTACACGTACCCACATACTTGGGTCTCCCGCTCCCCATTTTCCCCCCGGTTTTCGAGTTACGCTCTAATAACTGAAAAGTGTTACTTCTATCTGGATGACTTCCTGGAGGGCGAAGAAATCGGTGAACAAACTACGTAACAATTAATCCCGTGACTAGCAAAGGTCACTGAAAAGTGTGAAAACATTTTTCTATCATATCGCCCCTTGATCTGTGGGCTCGCCGGTGTTTGCAGGCAGAAGGGGCGGGCTAATCCTGATGTGTTTTGTTTTCAAATATTATAATTGTACTTAACAGATCACTGCGGGCTTAAAAAAAACAAAACTTTTAGACTTTTTAATTTCTTTTCTTCTGGTGTAAGTCACAGGTCAAGTGCATTTCTCCTGACCACGAGATATTTAAATATAGCAAAAATGTATCCGTCGAAAATCTTTTTTCACTAATAAATTAGAAAATAAAATCTAATTTTTTTCAATCAGAATTATCCTTCATGAACGGTTCTTATAAGTGGTATTTATTTAAACTTTATTAGACTCTAGTAGCGCCCTGCGGTTTCACCCGCGTGAATTACGGTTTTCCCGCTACCTCAATTATCTCACAGGAACTATCTTTTTTCTGGGATAAAAGTAGTCTATGTGTTATTCCAGGGTCAAACGTACATACCAAATTCTTACGAAATCGGTGAAGCCGTTTGAGCTTAAAGGAGGTACAGTGGTTTTAAATTATTTACTTATCTCACGGGAACAGCAATTATTTTTGGGATGAAAAGCAGCCTATGCTTTGCGATGTTAATCGAAGGTCTAAACTATCTCCGTACCAAATTTTATCGAATTCGGTGTAGCCGTTTGAACGTGAGGGAATAAGGAACATATACATAACAAACTTTCGCCTTTATATTATTGGGATGGGATGTAGGACTTTTAACAAAATAAGCAGAAAACGGTCTAAATTGATTATTAAGCAAATGGTAATAAAGCTTTAAACGCTACAGATGCGTAAGCGTATTTTACAGATAAGTAAATAATAGTTTCTATGACTACAAAATAGGTTTTAGGTTTTTACTCAAACTATTATACTTTCTGTGGCATGACGCAAACGCGCCTGTAACGTTTATAAAAATGAAAACAGAGATTTCTAAATAATAAGCTCATGTTCTACTGGACAATTTTAGAAGCATTGATAGCTCAGCAGTGTGCGCGTGGGCTGTTAAACTGACGGCCGCTGGTTCGATCCCACCAACGGCTTGAGCGTCCGGCGAAGATAACATCGTTATCAAATTCCCAGCATGGTGATAGGGTACATGCGATTACCTGCCTGGCTAGCTACCAGCAATGTGCGTGGAAAACTCACATTACTTAGGCCTCCTTAACATGGGTCGAGTCACCGAAAAAGTTAGGTTTTTTTATCTGACATTCCATATCAATTCAAAATGCCAAATTAGTACATATTCATTATAATTAATAACAAAAACCAGCTTATTTAAAAAAAATCAGCCTATATTTAGAAAAAAACTAGTTATCAAGAACCTCAAGTTTAATATTTATGTAAATACTGCGGCGTGTTGTGACTATCCACAATTAGGACTGGAAATATGTATTAGTTTATAAGTGTTTAAATAAGCAGTAGTATGTTGATTTGTTTTTTCTGTTTAACACAGATACAATGTAAGTAGATACTGTATAAGGTTCTCAAGGAAATTAATTAATCATTCGCATGCCTCAGTATCAGTCATGCTAGTAAATAATTTTCGATTCTATTGACTTGTCAACTAATAACATAATCAAACACGTCAATACCTAGAAAGTATGTCACTGTCGAGAAATGAAAGCTTAGGAAGTACCTTGAGCAATATATATTACAAACCACGACAGATCAAGATCATACATATATGTACTATCATAGGTAATATATAAGTATTGAAATATAGGAAATAGGAATTTGACATAGGTAGTAGTTGTTCGTTGCGTGGAACAATTGAAATATCGTTAGCTAGATCGCTAGATCTATACAGTATATAAAAAAAGAACCTTTTTTTTATATACTGTATAGATCTAGCGTTTGACCACTATCTCACTTGATGGTCAGTGAAGATGTGGTCGAAGATGTTATCACGCTAAACCTATAATGCTCACTGGCTCTCAATGACTGCTGCCTGAACACACTATGTGCTTGGTGACAGGTTTTTCAAACTTGAGGGTGGTAACTAGCCAGGCGAGTACCCTACCACCATGCTGGAATTTGATAACGGTGTTACCTTCAACGGAAGCTCAAGCTGTTGCTGGGGATCGAACCAGTGTCCGTCAGTTTGAAAGGCCACGCTCCCCCCGCTGAGCTATCATTGCTTCAAAAGGTATCTACTGTAATTAATGTGCACAACTTTGATACAAAGATAGCACAACTCTGATACTGATAATTTATATGTAAGTTATTAAATAGTTTATATATTTGAGAAGTTAAATTTATTCATGCTTCAGTGCCTGTAGCATGAATACCTTGTATCAAAGTTTTCGTATCGCCGTCGTATAAGCAAGTGAACATCGGAACTATTGCACGTACCTATTACTATCACTAGATTATGTAGTCTCTATGTCACACTTGTTAATTTCTTTGAGACTACTGACTGTAATATTTGATATAATGTAAATGACAGTTAACCTTCTCTTCAAAATAACAAACATAAAAAATGGAACCGACTTCAACACTCAAAAGTGTGAAATAACTTGTCGAAGTCGGTACCATACGCACAATATTACAATATCACTTTTGAACTATCACGGTACATAATTCTATTCAATTCAATGAAATGTTTAGTCTACAAACTCTAACAGTACAAAATACCACTAATGCCGATAATAATTTTAATTATTGTATTAGTGAACCAAGTCAAACAGCAACTTTCCGAGATACATTCTCTTCTGAAAGTATGAAACTGTTTATGACCCCTGAAATATATGTTATTATGCTATCATTTTATTGCCCATTTGTACCTCCTATAGTCTGGACGCGTGGGAGCATGTGCGTCATATTCTATATGTCTAATTCTCATTGCGTGTCCGCGCCCGCACCCTTAATGGTTTGAATGTTATTTCTATGGCTAATAAAGGGTGTGTGTGTTTGACGTTCTCACCTATTTGTATATTTGTATTATCGTAGCGGTTTTAAAATATACGCTCTCACGCTCAAACTGCTGACACGATTTTGATGAAATTTGGTAGGTGACACAAAATACAAAATACATATGTATAATTATAAAATATAATTAAAAGTATAATTAAAAAAATATTAGTTTGGAATAGAAAATGCTATTAATCGCGAAATATTGAAATTCTATGAATTTAATAAAGATGGCAGTTATTGACGCAGTCGGGTTTTTTTGTTGCTTTTAAATAATGTTTTATAAGTGGCTGTTTTCTTTATTATTTTATATGTTCAAATATTTTGATATAACCTATCTGTGCCCACGGTTTCACCCGCGTGGTAATGAAAAACGGTGGTAATGATGATGATGAAAAGTAGCCGATTTAATGTAGGTTATACGAATTGTTAAAAAAACTAGGCCTAAGAAAAAAAGGCAAAAAGACATATAATGAAATAAGTTATCTATGGCGTCATTAATAGACAATTACAGAGACAACTACATGTCTATAGTCTATTACACGAAAGAAGTCTCACGGGGGTGGCGCTAGTTTCTTTGCTAAAAGATTAAAGCGCTATCGTTATGCGTGATGTTCCAGTTAGTTCCACTGATTTCCGCGGGACTCCTTTTGTGAAACGCAGTCTAACCATAACTTAAAATGTATTTTTTTAGTAATAAATTAGACTAGGAAATGTTACTACGTGTTACTATTACTGCTAGACTATAGCTATAATAATGAATGATACCGTTATACCTTCCTGACCCTGACCGCGTTTAGGCGGTCGGTGCGCTATTTGTGTCGACATATATTTTAGGTTTATGTAATTTTTCGACATTGCGATATATGTAGATAAGTATATGTAGGACATGAATTTTAGTGCATGTACCACGAAAAAGTGTACGCTAAAATAGCGATGGATATGGTGCGAGGGACAAAGCAGTAGAGTTTTATCCCGATAAACATCGGTCGAATCGTCAACGATCAATGCCTGCACAATTAATTTGTTTGCATTTTTTTTCTAATCAAGCTCAAACCCCCGCACTAGGATTCCCTGTGTCGCGGGAGGCATGGACACACACAAACAGCACACAAACATCCAAGACCCAGGACAAACACCTACTCTCATCGCACAAATGTTTGCCCCTGCCGGGATTCGAACTCGGGGTCCCGAGAACTCAGAAGTCACATATTATTCTGTCTCGATCGCTTATACAACCAAGTAAATAGACACAATACATAATTAAATATAATAAACACTAATCACGAGTGTATGTCCAATTAATTCGAGTATTTATCAATCAGTCGTGATCAACAGCCACTAACTATGTGTATGACGTGATTTGCACTTTATTGTCCAGAATACACTTTTCCTGGTAAGTGACCTTGAGAACACCCAGTGTCTTTTTTACTTGTGGTTCTTTGGAATGACTAAGGTGAGGCGGTGACGTGCTGTTTTAACTGTTACTATAACTGGTTTGAAGCAGTTTGTATGTTCACTTAGCCGTATATACAGTTATATACAATAAACATATTCTGTATTCTGTATTCTCCCTAAACGAGTCTTCCACACAAAGTGATTCTTATGAACCAGAGACAAAGATCATTTAAGGGGTTCACAGGTGCCGATGACATCACAGAGACTCGCGGGTGTTTACAAGCAGAGAGGGAGGGACAAAACCTGATGCGTTTTGTTTTAAAATATTACAACTATCTACATTATAGATGACTTACGGGCTCAAAAAGTAATAATAACACTTTTGGGCTTTTTAATTTACTTTCTTCTGGTGTTAAAGACACAAATCAAGCGCATTTGTCGATACCGTGAGATTTTTTGATAAAGGAAAAATATGGGCGTTCCAATATATATATTTATATTTTCACTAATAAATTAACAAATGAAATCAAATTTTGTTCAATCAGTATTAATCTTCACGAACAGTTCTCATAAGTATTATTTTTAGTGACAAACAAAAACTAGACTTATGAAACAGTCATATATGTCATACCCGTTAATATATCATTAAGCAATGCGCTTTACTAGGAACTCCATCTTTAATTAATAATAATAATAGCGAAGAGCCTCGATCAACATCTTAAGAGGCTCTCGCTAGACGGTTGGATCAAGAGTCAAATGCAGAAGGCGGTACTCCTTGAAACGGCGCGTATTGTCCGGAGGTTCCTCACTCTGCGGCCCTAACCACCGGTAGCTTGGGCCCTGCCCCGCTGCTGGCGGAACTCTAGGTTTAGGTTTTTTATAATATCTTTATTAATTTTTGTTTTTGATATTTATACTGTAAAAAAACTAAACCTAAGAAAAAAAGAAAATAAAGAGATAATAATAATAATAATTCTTTATTGGAACTTAAACAATGGAACAAAAATAAAGAAAGCACGATGGTATCTGCGAAAGTTTTTTTGAAAAAGTGTGTTGCAAAGACCAACGCCCTCCTCCTTAATAAAAAAAAAAAATATGCAAGGAGCAAAATTCTACGTGCCATTCCATCGCCACCAGTTTGAAATGTCGTTGTTATAGTTACTTTCGGCTTGAAATTCGGACTATCCTTAAGCTCCGGAGTTGACTGGGAATCACCATTCTAAGTAGGATGTTCCGTAGTTATTAAGCTTCGACAAAGCATAGATAACTTAATAGTTTCTTAAACTAAAGAAACGATTCGACACAGATAATAGAGTTATAGTTCCATGATAGATAGATACTGGCAAACCGTATATTTATAACGGGGGATAATAGGCGACTTATTTTTAAAAGTGATTTCTACCAGGCGACCTCTAAATGGACCTTATGTATGGTCTATGGAGTAACTTTTAGTCGTCCATAAATAAAAAAGTTATAAGCGAAAATGTACAGAAAATGGAGAAAAATCTATTTTTAGATTAAACATTTTTTCTAATCATTTTCAAAAAAATAATGTAAGACCATTTTTGTAGATCGTGTTTTGAGGAACAACTTTAATTTGCAACATTTTTTAATTTAGTCAATAGGTTTTACAGCCCACCGAAGTGAGTACTATATTTCAGTGCAGACATTTACCATCATCACCGTTTTCATCACCACGCGGGTAAAATCGCGGGGCGCAGCTAGTTTTATAAAGCCACTACACCTGTACTCTACAACTGGTACCAGTTATAGGAGAACTAACAACACGTACAATAAAACGCCAATATAATAAATAAAATGTGTTAAAATACTAACAAATGTTTGACGACCACTTTTAAGATGTGAAAGAAAAATATCGAACTCCGTTCATTGTCGATAATTAGGTCACATCACTAGCGCATTCCTTAGAGCTGCACTCAGATCGCGCGCGCACTGTACCTAATCAGTTATACATAACAGGTGTTTCATAAACGTTCCATAACAACAATGGTTATCAGTAGTTGTTATACATAATTGGGTACCTACATATTTTAGTTAGTTACTGTTCAGTTTTGTTATAAGACTTGTTGCATTTCACGCATTAAAGATGAATACTTTTAATACGTTTACATATGATTATTATTTTCAATGAAATGAAAATTAACATTATCGCAATAGGACATTATGTACAAATATTATTTCCGGTAAGTTTATTACAGTTGTCGAAGGATTATTAGGTCAATGTAGTCGAATATATTAACAAAGAAATGTAATAAATAAAATTAAAACCCTAACTAATTTAACTATGAATAAATTTAAAATTTATGAATGGTTGAAAAATCTGGAATATGATGATAAGGTTGAATCACTTCTGGAGATAGTTCAGTAAGTTGAAGATAAAACGGCACAAAACATATTTTATTTTTAACTTAATTTTTTACATTGAAAATACACAATCATACACACACTCACATATAGACTCATATACGTAGTAACTCGCAGTCATATCTACAAAATAATAAACCAAAATATTGTATAAGTATAATGTATCTATATAACATAACATAAATAATGTATCTATGTTTGTATTTTTTAGAAATAATGCATAAACTGTTCATTTATATTATTAGGATACCTACTACTAGTACTTTATTGTGAAATAGAATTAGTTTGGGAAAACACTGCCTTTTGTAACACAATTATTTTTAACTAGTAGCGCCCCGCGGTTTCTCCCGCGTGGATTACGGTTTTCCCGCTATATCAACTATCCCACGGGAACTATACTTTTTCCGGGATAAAAGAAGCCTATTTGTTAATCCAGGGTATAAGCTATCACCATACCGAATTTCATCGAAATCAGTGTAGCCGTTTGAGCGTGAAGAGGTAAGAAACATACACACAAACTTTCGCATTTATAATAGTAGGAGGATTAGAACAAAAGGCAGGGAGCTACAATTTTTGTAATCTTTGATTTTTGCACTAAAGAAACATTTTTATTTTTAATGACTTACGTTTCAAGAATCCGTCTGCATACTCAAAAGGTCCGATCTCATCAAACAATCCTGCTGTACTCGACGCGCCCGGTCCACCTTGCAGCCAAATGATCCAAGGCGTGTCTTCTAATGGCTTCCCTTTCACCGGAAAATACCAGAAGAATACATTCGAGTCGTATCTCTCATCCACGGTGAAGAAGCCAGAGTGGCTGCTCACGTTGAGAAATAAGCTGGATTGGACGGAAGAGACATTCCTGGCTAGGTCTACGTGGTTGGCCTTCAGCAGCGGGGTGAGGATCAGTGCCGGGGATCTCGCGTTCGTCAGCACAGCACTGTAAAAAGATCAATGTAAAAACATCTCGTTTTAATAAAAACAAAACGTAATCGATTCAAAGAAATGGATGCGTTGCGTGCAGGAACGAATAATACGTAGAATTATTTTCTTATGAACGGTGATCAAGCTGACAGATGTTCATTATTACGCTGTTGGTTAAGTATTTAACCTATCCATAAACGTAAACAAAACGAATTTCAGATAAATTATAGTTTAAAGTGTCAGTTAAAAATCGTGTGCATCGTCGAACTAAAGGGCAAAAGCATTGCTTTTGTAAGCCTTTGTTTAAACAGTCTCTCTAAATGTATATTATATCTATACATTAATTTCTGTCATGTCAAAATCATAATCTTGGATACTTTGCATAATTCAGGATAAGATATATTTCTCAAGTAACAAATGAATATAATACAGCTGTTTTCGAGTTACACTCCAATAACTGAAAAGTGCTACTCATACCTCGACGATATTATAGTTGCGGTTTAAGACATTAATGCACATACACCATCAATTGATCCCGTGAGTAACAAAGGTCACTGAAAAAGGTGAATACTTTTGAGTGTTGAAGTCGGTTCCATTTCTTGGTAACAATTTTTTTATTAATCTATTTTCACGAGACGTAACGGAATTAAGTACGTAGTCCACGCGAGTGAAACTGGGTTCTATATAAAATATCAGAAGCGAAATGTAGGGTCTGCATGCAAAAAGCACACTAATGTATCCCCAGCTGGGCAAACCGCCCGCCGCGTCGCTAAACTGAGGTCTTGAATACAATTCAAGTTATTTTTGTACCGTTCGTGTTGGTACTAAAAAACCGGTAAATTATTGGTTTTTACTGAGTTTAATTATTAACATAAAGTGTTAGCGTGAATCATTTTGTGACGTATAATTATTAATAATTGAGATATAATTTTATGTCCACATATAGGTTAACATTTTAGCAACATTTTGTGTGCTTATGTACCATGAAGCCTTTGTGTCCTTTCGCATTAGCAGTTATATTCTGAATGCATCATTTGCGCTCAAATTCACAGCCACCGCTAATAGCATTGAGGTGGTTTCTAGCATGGCTAATGCCTAGGTAACGGCTCTAAGTAAAAGCGAAACTTATTTTTGTATTCAGAGGGACTTAAGGAACTTCAACGTGGTCTCCGACTAGGGCACAGTTCTATATGGGCTGTGCTATGGGTCTTCTGTGCAGGCTCAGAGTCGCACAACGAGCTATGGAGAGAGCTAGAAGAACGAAAGTCAACGCTGAGCAATAAGAGTGTTATTGTCCAGCGAATTAGCAAGTTGATGTGGCACTGGGCAAGGCACATAGCTCGAAGAACTGATAGCCATTTGGATTCGAAAAATTCTCAAATGGAGACCACGAACTGGCAAGCGCAGCATAGGACTGTCACCGACCAGACGACCTGACTAAGATCGCAAGCAAAGGCTGGATGCGGGCCGCTTCCAACCGGTCCTTGTGGAAATTAATGGGGGAGGCATATATTCAGCAGTGGACATCTTATGGCTGAGATGATGATGAATTAATAAGGCTATTGGAGTGTTCACCAGGTAGATAATGGGTACTATGAAAATAATGTCCATATATCTTATTGTCTTGGTCCTGTCGATGAAATATTGTTTTCAGAGGAATATAAGGCTGCGTATTGCTCATTAGGTAGATACTAACATAATTTTGACGTTCGCCGTGAATTAGTGGTCATACATGACTTCTGTGTCTCCGAGGCCCTAGGTTCGAATCTCGGCATGGGGCAAAATTTTGTACGATAAGTATAAGTGAATCTCTCGGGTCTTCGATGTTTGTGTGTGTCCATGCCTCCCGCAACACAGGGAATCCTAATGCAGGAGTTTGAGTGTGATAAACAAATCCTTATATATTTTTTTGATGGTGTAATAACTACCATTTTTATCTACCATCACCCATTTTATAATCGCTATGTGCGATGTACATTTCTATACGCTTATTTATCTCATCTATGTCATTATGTAAATAGCTCTTTATGTTTTTCTTCTAATCTGCTTTTTCTATTTGCAATTTTATACATAACTTTCTTTGTATTTGTCCATTACATTAGTCAATCAATTACGTGATTGATCGCGTAACCAGTCGCGTGTTATTCGACATTATTATTAAAATTAATAATATATATATACATTATTATTATTATTATTTACCTATAACTGATATAGGTAAATAGGTATACTTAGTAATGAGATCAGTTTGGTATCGTAATTTATTGTGTTTACAAACGTCTTCTGAAAATGACGGAGGTTCTCAAATTTTAAAGAATTTGTCACTTCTATGCGACTTATAAAACAGTAGAAGATTGTTTAGGTATTTTTTTTCAATGTTTGTTAAACCTTCGCACTCCGTTGTTTAAGAATCGATTTTATTTTTTATTGACAAGGATTAGTTTCCGAGTGGTCTTATAAAATGTCATCGATTGGACATGCCATGTTTTGTGGAAGTAAATGTTGAAAATGTTCCGCGGTCAGAAGTCACTATAGTACCCACTTTAGGATCGTTAGAAATTTAACTAGGAGGTAATCAAAAAGTTGGAAGCAAATAAAACTTCACTTTAATATTTAATGGACCAAAAATCATATAGGTACTAACCCCCAAGTTTCATAGACAATGGAATGGACGCATTGAGCTCATACAATAAGGTGTAAATAATTAAATTGATGGAAAAATATGATAACCAACAGGAGTTATTTATATACATCACAGCCTTTGGTGCCTACTGTCCAAGTACCTACCTGCTTAATTGTATTACCTATAGGTAGGTAGGTACCTATGTATCACTGTGTGAAAAATTATATTAGTAGGTACCTACTACACCGTCGTAAGGTTTCCTTGAATGAGTATTATAGGTACTTACAGGCGTGAATCATCGTAGACCTCATCATCACTTAACATCAGGTGAGATAGTGGTCAAACGCCTGCCTATTGTGAATAAAAAAAAAAAAAAAAAAACTTTATTTCATGTGTTTACCGAAAAGTAATATTATCATAAAATGAACCTAAAGAACCGATATAGGTATATTTAATATTGAATTTATAGATAAATATATACATATCCTATTTGTTTTATATTTATACATATATCCACTCATAAGTAGATCTGTCGAATAATATCCAATGATATTAGCAATGTAAAATCCATACTTATTCAAATAAGCGCTAATTTTACCTAAGTATATTAAATCAACGGCCTCAGTAAATAAAGAAAAAGCATAATAAAACTCCATAGATAGTATATACTTACTTACTTATTAGTTTCACCCATAACATCGAATTCAAACTAAATGTATGACGAACTCTTTAGATAAAGCATGGCATAGCAAACCAAAATACGTTACATCGACCGTGAACATCACACACTGGCCACAAACAAAATTTCGTTTAGTTAGGTTTAAAATAAAAACCTTTTATCAGCATACGAGCGCTTTCGCCAATACTCATGTGCTTTTGTATGAAATAAACTCACCTTGAAATTAAAAATCCAATCAACACAAAGAACATTTTCACCATAACATTTGTTTTATAATCTTATCACAAATTTTAACGAAAGTATTTAGTAATAAACAATTGAGTTACGATAGCGGGCTTTTACGTGGAGCAGCTTGGCTCAGTGAGAACAGACTGACGCCAGTGAGCCAATCATACACAGAGCTTGCGACTATAGTCGCAGATTAATGAATAGTACTAATGTGTATGATATATAAGTAGGATAAGACATTATCATTGATAATACGGACATTTCTCAGTAACTATTGTTTAATCTGTGTAACTGTAAGGCTACTTATTACCCAATAGTTGCAGTAGTGATATACACGCGCTTTGCATTTTGAATAGCTTTATAAAAAGTTCAAGCCTAATTTTTAATGTTTCAGTTAACCTTTTAAGCTATATATACATAGGCCCTTAGTTCTTTACCAACTTACCACGTATATTGTTATCAGTAAAATGTCGTACTATATAGTGCAGGGCTGCGTTCAGGAGCTTCGTCGGCCAAATATTGATCGACCAACATTTGATCGATGTCTCACGAACGGCTACTTCATAGCATGTTGCAGAAGAAGGAGAAGAAGTCACTTACATTGTTCATGGATCACATGATAGTTACTACTGCATATGCCACTTTTGACAGCCGACCAAGATTTGATCGATTCTAGAGGTAGAAAGATTATGGTCTCGCCGAGCGTAATTTGGTCTGACAGGTTGACGTGAACGGTCATGATCAAATATTGGGTAGAACAAATAATGCTCTAGTTGAGTTCGTGAACGCCGCACATCCGCGGTCAGAGCAAGACATGGCATGGAGCTGCTGTATGCACGCCAGTAGTGCAGGCAGCTGAGTGAAAATGTTTGGCAGGTCCATTTTTTCTAAAAGTTTCCTCAGTTCAAGTAGCATAGTCGTATTACCGACATAAGAACTTTCCGATACAAACATGTATAGGAGTCGCACTAGGATTCCCTGTGTCGCGGGAGGCATGGCACACAATCACAGCACACAAACACCCAAAATCCGGGACAAACATCTATACTCATTGCACAAATGTTTGCCCCTGCCGGGTTTTGAACCCAGGGTCCCGGAGACACAGAAGTCATGTCATTGACAGTAACCACTGCGCCACGGCGACCGTCTACCATAAGTAGTGACCATAATGTTTAAAATTAAGTTTTGATTGCTGTTATTTTTATTGCACTGGTTTACAATAAATTGCTATTGTATGTTGTAGGATTTAGAAATGAAACAATTATGTAGCTAAATTATTAGAATAGTTTATTGTCAGAGATATACAATAGTATTATTGTTCTTGACCATCGGTATAAGTATGGAGGTGTGCGGGCGGTGCACGGTAGGCAGCGGCTGCGAGTGCGTCCAGTGCGTGACGAGGTGCAGCGCGGCGGCCGGCGCGTCCTGGGGGACCATGTGTCCGGCCCCGCGCACTACCGCCCACGTCATACCGCCGCCGGACTTGAAGTATCTAACAACAATGATGTTTTACTAAAGATGACGTATATTCATACTGCGCGGTGCTCAGATTTTGTTCCTTTACGACATAAACATGCTAACTGCGACAGATAATACGGTACAAATAATATAGAAAAGGATAGCTATATGTTTAGACTTGCGCTTGAAATACGCGTTGTAATCAAAATTACTACATTGACTTAATTTTGCCGCCTCAGTTTCCGCGCGCTTGTGCGATATCTACCTCATATAAACATATAATATCATTGTCTAACAACGTAATACGTTTACAAATCTAATTCGATTTCACCACAAAATAAATAATTACATATGACATATTATTTTGGATGGTTACTTTATCCTACTAATGTTGTATGTATTGCTTCCGGGCTGTTTGGCCGTGGTCTAAGTGAAACTTGTGTTCTTGAAACTTCTCTGTCACTGATGAGTCATCAGTAATAGAGAAGACGCCGCGAAGGAGAGTTCTACGCTCTTGTCGCCGCTCGGACCTGAACCACTGAAGATGTCGACCGCAGTGAACGACGAAACGTCTGGAACACAAGCTTCACTTAGACCACGCCCCAACAGCCCGGAAGCAATACATACAACATGCGACGCCGGCCGTGAAAGCCTTAGAGCTTACATTATATCCTACTAATATTATAAATGCGAAAGTTTGTGTGTATGTTTGTTACTTCTTCGCGCGCAAATAGCTACACCGATTTCAAGGAGATAGTTTAAGCCTTGGATTAACACATAGGCTACTTTTAACCCGGAAAAAGTAACGTTTCCGTGGGATAATTGAGGTAACGGGAAAACCGCAATCCACGCGGATGAAACCGCGGGGCGGTACTAGTATTATATATGTACTTCCTCGCCCATAGACTGTTCGGTGGCCATGGTTGCCACATGTATTTCATACTACCCTCATTTATTGGTACAAATCGAATTACACGTGCTACCTACCTTCACTTAGTTAACATTTAACGCCTTCTGTTTTGTTTGAGTATCTCACACGGGTCACGGTGTTTGTGGTCGCAATCTTCGCAACGGCTCGACCGATTTTAATGAATTTTTTTTGTATATCAGGTATGTGAATAGGTCGTAAAGGATCTTTCACCCTACTGTCCCCACCTGCCATTAAATGGCAGAACTATGTTTTCCGGGTCAGCAAGTATATTAGTATAAGATATATATTTAGAGTATTTGTAAGTAATTAATTGTGTCACCTATTACCATTAGATAATCCAAAATCGGGTGAAATCTTGTTGGTACTTCACCTATAGGGAACTCCGAAGTGAAGAATATTTTTTTACAATCTAGATGCTAGTTTTCTTCTTCTCAGCCATAGAAAGTCCACTGCTGGACATAAGCCTCCCCCACATAGGGGGGATTTGCCAATACTCGCCACGCTTAGCAGGCGGGTTGGCGAGCGCAGTATGATTTCTCATCCTCAGAAGGCGCTGCTGCCCACCTCCTGGAACGTGATCCCTTAGCCGACTCTTACGGCACCCGCGGGAAGAGATGGGGAAGTACTATTCTAGGCCGGTACCATCACGGCACTAGTTTTATACCTGATATAATAATTGGGCTATTTTTAATCTGTACAAATGCACGATAACGGAGAACCAGTCCGCGCGAATGTAGCCGAGGGGCACAGCCCCTTATAAGTGTTACAAAAACGTTTTCTCGAAAATTACATGTCCTATGACTTTCAAGCTAATGTTACAGTGAATTTAAGACTTAAACCAAGAGAAAAAAAAATTGGTTGTCTGTAAAGTCGGTTTACGGACAATAGATTTACGTGATAACGACATAATCATGTTTGACTTTGACATTGACATTGACATTGAAATTGACATTGACCATTGACCATTGACCATTGACCATTGACCATTGACCATTGACCATTGACCATTGACCATTGACCATTGACCATTGACCATTGACCATTGACCATTAACCATTGACCATTGACCATTCACCGTTACGCGGAACGTTACTATTTTTCATTTTGGCATTCATCAATTTATAAAACGTTATCACGTCAAAATAAAAAAATATTAAATCAGTATTCAAAAGTGCTTAATCTGTTAATTTTTCTGAAATAATTGCAATGTACGATGGAAGAGAGATGATTTTTTTTAGTGCCCCATGCTCCATTTGCACAGTTTCGATGAAAAATATTCATGGTCAACTATTTCTTGTTCAAGAGTTATATGTTATTTAGAAGGATTTTATGATCCGCATTCATTAATTTTCCTTGTTTACAATATATAAGTGTATAAATAATAAAAATACTGGTTTTATTATATCACTCAAAACGATGTTGGTGGAAAATTCCGTATATGCTACGTCGATTATAAACAAAAAAACAGTTTTTACCATACAGTTAATCGACGGTTAAATGATAAACGTACGTTTACATTTTGGGAAACAATAGCCTTAAACCTCTCATTTTTCTCCAGTTTTTGACGTGATAACGTTTTATAAATTGATGAACGCCGAAATGAAAAATAGTAACGTTCCGCGTAACGTTCCACCTGAGTTTTGTATTACATAAAATAATCAAAGTCAAAGTCAAAGTCGAAGTGGAAGTGGAAGTGGAAGTGGAAGTCGAGGTCGAAGTAGAAGTCGAAGTCGAAGTGGAAGTCGAAGTGGAAGTCGAAGTCAAAGTCGAAGTCGAAGTCAAAGTCATAAATGATTATGACGTTATCACGTAAATCTATCGTCCGTAAACCGACTTTACAGACAACCAATTTTTATATCACTTTAAAGTTACGAACATGACAACCTGAATTTTTTTGCGCTGACACTGTGGTTATATATATTATTAAAAGAACGTAACTTTTTTTAAAAACATGAAACGTATAAGACGCCTAAAATACATCATACTCAAGCGATTGACATCAACAACATTTTTTTTGTTACAATTTAGAGAGGCTATCCTTTCCTATAATATTTGTACCGTATTATCTGTCGCATTTATTGTTGTAACCAATGATGTTTTACTAAAGATGACGTATATTCATACTGCGCGGTGCTCAGATTTTGTACCTTTACGTCATAAACATGTTTACTGCGACAGATAATACGGTACAAATAATATAGAAAAGGATAGCTATATCTTTAGACTTGCGCTTGAAATATGCGTCGCAATGAAAATTTCTACAATTGACTTAATTTTGCCGCCTCAGTTTCCGCGCGCTTGTGCGACATCTACCTCATATAAACATATAATATCATTGTTTTCATGGGTAAAAATTACCTACATCTATTATTTGAATTCAATGTAATATTTAGTAAAATCAAATAGTACGAGATCCGGCTGCACAATCTATACGTTCATCACGTAGAAAAACTCAAATTCGAATATCTACATTCATTTTTGAATAGGACAATACATTGATAACAGGTTGCCAGTCAAAAAGTGCCCGCATATATTTAAAAAAAAATGGTAATTATTTCTTCAAAATCTAATTCGTTCATATTTTTAAATAAATTATCGTTCTTATTACAGCAATGTATGTAGAAAATGTGAAAACCATGAGTGCTTTTGCCTACTCGTCCGGAACTAGCTATCGGCTAAGTGTAAGCAGATATTAGTTTTTTGTATGTTTATGGTGTATATTCATGTTTTATACATCAAATTAAAGCTTATTTTTTATAATTATGATGATCCTAGTAGCACCCGCGTGGTGACGATTAATGATATTGAAAAGCTACCCTATGTGTTAATCCAGTGTCTAAACTATCTCCATACCTAATTTCATCAAAATTGGTGGAACCATTTGAGCGTGAAGAGGTAACAAACATACACACATACACAATTACACACAAAATTTCGCAGTTATAATTATAGTAGGATTAGTAGGATACCGCTACCTGTGCAAAAAATCAGTGCAAATTTGCTAGCTAGGGTTGCTAGCTAAAATGCTAGGTATGAAAGATAAATGAAAGAGAGTTATCGCGCAACGCCACTCGTAAGACGAGGATGGCGAGTGTCAGCTGGAAGAATTTGTAAAGCCATTGCGCATGCATCGATAGATAGGGTTCTCAGCCACAGTACTTAAACTTATTAACAGGTCCTGTGGATAACTGGTGCTACACTACATTTACAGGTGAGGTCCATGCGCGTAACACCGCAAGGTGGGAACTAGTATTTCATATATATATATATATATATATATATATATATATATATATATATATATATATATATATATATATATATATGATGGACTTGAGGGACGAAACAGACTCAAACAATTCACGTTTTAATAACATGTCGCAGCAAAACAAGCTCACCCAGCCAATCTGCTGTCTAAAATGTAGGGAAGTCGCGTAGAGTTCAAAAATTCTCCAGATTTACTCCACTTCCAGTTTCTATAGCTCTCCGCTGATACAGCGCACGGCAACATCTGATCAAGTTGCCCACTGAAAAATGACAAACAATTTCTCTATGTATATAAAAATGAATCCCAATTTCCCTTGGTCACAACTTCTCGCGTCGGCTGGACCAATTTTGTTAATTCGTTTTACAACTCTTCAAAAAACGGAGGAGGTTCTTTTTTCTGATCGTTCTTTTTTTTATTTGAAAGCTGGTGTGTCCTACTTAAATTGCATCAAAATCGGTCAAGCGGTTTTTGAGTTACACTCCAACTGAAAAGTGCTACGCATACGTTGATGATGTTGCGGGTAGCGGGTGGAGCAATCGTTGAACATACACAATGACAATTGATCTCGTGAAAGGAGGCAAAGGTCAAAAAAAAATTGCCGTTTTCGACAAATTATTTCATACTTTTGCGTGTTGAAGACGGTTCAATTTTTTGATATTTTTTTTTGTGTTATGTTTTGTTATCGTGAGTACAATGTTCTATTGAGATACTACGACAGTTTCGCGAAATAATATACAATTTTAAATAACTTAACGACCATTATTGACATTTCTAATGAATTTCTGAGTCAATTTGACAATAAAACTTATCAAATATGCTCTTGGTATAATATTTTATATATATAATCGACTTTGCTCAGAAAACACTTTTGTTTTATAAATAAAATTTTTTTCAAAGTTGAACTTTCACCCTAGGAACAATCGCCTAGGACGCCATTCAAACAAAAAGGACATCGCAGCTGTCTGAACTCACTGTGTATTTGGTGAGAGTTTTTCAGACGTACTCTTAATTAGACAGTAAACACAGGCAGCTAGTCAGGTGTTAGAAAGTACCTTATCACCATTTTGTAGATTTGGTATTGCCTTCAGGGGAAGCTTAATCCGCTTCTAGGGAATTATATAACAGCATCCATCAGGGTAACAGACGCGTATTACCGTTACGCTGTTGTATACAAAACCTTGTTTACAATGTAAAATCTCACCAAAAAGCCAACACTCTGTAATGTTCTAGAAGTTCTTCAAACTTCGCCTTTGTGCTGCTCAGGAAATCCGGGGCAAGCTTTGTATTGACAGTTACATTTAAGAAGTTGAAGTCAATATCTCCCACGTGTAGGGCGCGCTTGACCTCTGACTTCCTGAGGAAGTTGATGTAGGAGCCGAAGCTGACTTCGTCGCGGAGGAAATTGTATATCTGCTGCTGGTGCGTCAGACTCAGGATTACTGAGACGATACTGTTCCATTTCTGAAACATCGAACAAATCAATTTTTAACCGACTTCCAAAAAGGAGGAGGTTATATGTTCGAATATATTTTTTTATGTATGTTCACCAATTTCATTTCCATTTTTATACCGATTCTCAAAATCCTTTTTTTGTTTGATCCGCGGTGGTCCCATTTGAATTTAATCAAAATCGGACAAGCGTCTTTTGAGATATTATACTCAAAAGTATTACATCTACTTAGACGACTTCCTAAATGCGGGTGAACATACAAAATGACAATTGATTCCTTGAGTAGCAAAGGTCACTGAAAAGGGTGAAGTCGGTACCACGAGCACAATATTTTGATAATAGTTTTGAACTTAATAGTTCAAAACTACCGATAACTGGTACCGACTTCAACAAATTATTTCACACTTTTGAGTGTTGAAGTCGGCTCCATTTTTTTGTGCTTGTACATACCCGCTTAGCCTCAATGCTCCTGTTATTCGCAATGTCACTCTGCAAGGCGTCTATAAGCGGTTGGACCACATCGATCTGTTCCCTCTCGAGCAGTCCGAAGTAATAGAGGGGGCGGACCAATTGCGATATCATCTCTGGATCCACGTACGCATTCCCGATGATCAGACCCTGAATGAGACATTGTAATTAATGTTAGTGACCGACCGAAATTTTGGTTTCGGTCCGAAAATTTCATAACATAATATATATATCCGAAACATATATTATATGTGGTATTGTTTGTAACGCAACATATTTATATATCTGTGGTTATTCTAGCTAGGACATAGTCAGAGAGAATGTAGCATCTGTGGTGTTTCAGAGATATTGGTAATCTCTTTGATTGTAACTGCGCACTAGTTTTTTGGCTAAGAAGTTTCCAATGAATAAATAGATTAATTAACTAATTCGCAGTATTTTATTACATTAGATATGCAAATAAATGTTAAAAAAAACAGTAAATTTCTGTAAATAATCGTAATTTTTAATGAGTTTCGGTTTCGGCCGAAACAGAGAGCAGCGCCGAAAGTTCGGTTTCGGTTTCGGCTGATAAACCAATTTCGGTCGGACACTAAATTAATATATAGTAACGGTACTTTAAAAAGCACACCAAGCACAGATGGTTAAGGTAAAACAAATAATAGATCGGTGGACTACACGTAAACCAGATAGTAAGTTAGAGAGTTGAACTAGAGGTGGAGCAAACGATGGTTGCGAAATCAAAAACCATCCTTGATTACAACCTAAAAATGGCCATGAGGGATCGTAACAACGCGGTGATGGAGGTCCTGCTAAAATGCGATCCGGACCTGGAGTGATCCTTTAAATTATTTCAGTAAAGTAATGTTTCCCAAACTGATTTCCCCGTAGCAGGCTCGCATGAGCATCCGAAGCAGTCATCTCACAGAGAGGTGTTGGCGTGCTGCGGCGTTGTGTATCGGGTCGCCATCTTCCCCCAATTAGGGTTGAGGAAGGTGATGGCTGGTGCACACGTCAACTCGTGAACGGGTGCTGCTCGCGGACACTGGTCTGCTCCGAATTCTCATGTGTGCTTCGTACGTTGCTAATCTAGAGTATTTCTAAGATAGTTCTTTGTCCCTAATTAAGTACAAGTTTTCCACTTATTAATGGTCTCTTTTTCAAAGTAACAATTGTAACGAATTCCTAAAAAATGGCAACGACCGGAGAGTCTGTGGAGAATTGATGTTTCATGTTGGAAAAAAAAACTAGAGGTGGACTAGATAGTACTTAAGACTATAATCTATACTTTGTGACCCGTTCAGAGGGGAAGGGGGGTCTTCAAAATACCACGCACGTCACAAGGGCGGGGGGAGTGTTTAGGTTTTCGTCACATAGTTAATATCGTCGAGGGAAATCTTGTGCATTTTTTGAGCTATATTCATTAATCAAAAGATAACAGACGCATTCACACTCACAGCCTCGTATTTTTTTAACCACTTATTATTATAAGCAAATGATTATTTTTCCTTTTTTTTTTGTAAAAATTGATTTTATACCATATTTATGATTACTACGTGAAAACTAGAGGGGGGGGGGGGGGGGGGGGGGGGGGGTTCTGGCAAATACTACAGGTGGTCACCGAGGGGCATAAAATTGTACAAAAAATGGGTCACGTAGTATGGGTAGGTACGTTCCGTACTTCAGCACAGAGGGCGATGTCATTATATTACGTCGGTTGTTCGAACAGTTTGAATATGTAAAAAGTTTATTTGTATAGTTCCATTTCAAAATGTTCCCCGCAGACCGTTATGCACTTATGCATTTGGTCGATATATAACCACGTCTGCAGTGTTGAATTTTCGCCCACGGAGCATATTTTGACCGCGCTACGTCAATTATCCCACGGGAACTCCAAATTTCATGCAAAATTGTTCAGCCGTTTCAGCATGAAAGAGCAACAAACATACAAACAAACTTTCGTCTTTATAATATAAGTGTGATTTAACCACTACTTACATAGCCTTACTTGATTGAACTAGGACTAGACTATTAATAAACTTGGAAATAAAAAAATACAGTTAATTACCTATATCCCACACTCAGAACCCAGAGGCTTTAAGAATGTTCTCGAAGCTCTTAGATCTAAAATATCGTTTGATAAATAAACGGAGGCAGCGTTAACGCAATGATTAGTGACAGTTATTACTTACTTTCAAATGGATATCACTCCCTGTTAGATCCCTATGCCTGTGTATCTCCATACCCAGCGTTGGGACGTATTTCCCAGCGTAAGACTCTCCCGCGATGTATAGTGGCGCCATTCGGAGCTCGGGAAAGATCTGGACTAGTTGCTTTGTTGCTAGGTACAGATGTCTCCCATACTGTACAAGAATACAACATACACATACATCTGTGAACTCCAAGTAGTTAATATAAATATAAATAAAACTTTATCATCTATACGATGTCCATATGCCGCCTCAATGATCTCCACAAGTCCACAAAGACCGGTTGGAGGTGGCCAGCATTCAGTCTCTACCTGAGAACATGGTCAGGTCGTCTGTCCACCTTGTCGGTGGACGTGCTATGCTACCTTTTCTGTCCGTGGTCACCAGTCGAGGAGCTTTGAATCCCATCGGCGATTACCTCAACGAGATAATAATATGTGTACAGCCCACTGCCATTTCAACTTGCTAATCCACTGGGGTATGTTAGTGACTTTCGTTTTTGCACAGATCTCATTATTTTTAATTCGATCTCGTATACAACCCCCGCAAAATTTAATTTCACTATGCCGCAACTATTGTTAAGACTACTTTTAAGGTATTATTTAAGACTACTTAGATTTACTTGAATTTGAAGAGTTTTGTGCTGCTCTCCCAAGTAGGTAGCTTCGGTCATGTCTCCATTACTTTGCTGTAGCTTATCACTAATTTATATAATCACACTAGCTTCGCTAGCGTTACCATTACCCGCGGCGATATGGTACATTGTATTTACGGTTTTTGTGCCTTCCCGTCATCCCACAGAGACAGTCAATATATTCAGAATAAAAAAGAACCTATGTGATTTTCCAGGGTAAGTATAAGCAATCTTTAATCCAAATTTTGTGCAAATCCGTTCAGCCGTTTCAGTGTGAAGGAGTAACAAACATACAAACGACAAACAAACTTTCGCCTTTATAATAGATATTACTGTGATTGATTAGGAACATAAAAAAATTGGTTGTCTGTAAAGTCGGTTTACGGACGATAGATTTACGTGATGACGACATAATCATGTATGACTTTGTCATTGTCATTGTCATTGTCATTGTCATTGACCGTGGACTGTGGACCGTGGACCGTGGACCGTGGACCGTGGACCGTGGACCGTTGACCGTTTACCGTGGACCGTGGACCGTGGAACTTTGACCATGGACCATGGACCATGGACCATTGACCATTGACCATTGACCATTGACCATTGACCATTGACCATTGACCATTGACCATTGACCATGGACCATGGACCATGGACCATTGACCATTGACCATTGACCATTGACCATTGACTTTGACTTTGACTTTGACTTTGACTTTGACTTTGACTTTGACTTTGACTTTGACTTTGACTTTGACTTTGACTTTGACTTTGACCTTGACTTTGACTTTGACTTTGATTATATTATCTAGATCTAGATAAAACTTAGGTGGAACGTTACGCGGAACGTTACTATTTTTCATTTTGGTATTCATCAATTTATAAAACGTTATCACGTCAAAAAGTACACTATAATAGTGATTGTGAAGAGGAAAAATAGAAGGAAAGATTTGCCATCTCAGCTATTTTGTTCCACTTTCCAGCACTCGTACAATCTCACGGATACTAATTATATAACTGTTACGAATCCACCACCCTTGAACAGCCGAAAAGAAACCTACGGTCAAAGATCTAAATATTGTGTTGTTTGCCAAAACGTGGCAATTTTTTTCATGAATTAAGTGGCAAACTAGCAGACGGGCCGCCTGATGGTAAGCGATCACCGTCGCCTATGGATATCTGTAACACTGGGGGCATTACGATACGTTTTCAATCCTTTCAAGACTTTTTGAAAAGTCCCATATTGTAGCTACTCGGGAATACCGAGGCAGGAAGGTCGTTCCAAATTTTGCTGGTGTATGGCAAAAACGATCGGTTGAATCGCACAGTGTGTGAATCCCATGTGTCGAATATATGTGGATGAGCTTTTAAGCGATTTCGGCTAGTACGATGGTAGAACCTCGATGCTGGAATAAGGTTGAAGAGTTCATCAGAACACAAAATGTAAATCTTGTCTACCAATATTTAACGCCACAATCTCCAAACATTCTAGATTTATTTCTGTATCTATAAAGATTTATTTACAAGTTGTCAACACTAGATAGGTAAATACTAATCGATACTATGTAATAAGTACTTAGGTAAATTTAAAAGTATAATATTATTTCCATAGATTCCCGCCCTCGTACCGTGGTTGCATATTTTCCATTAAAGAAAATAAAGGTGACAGTAGGTACGTACATACATATAAGTACGAAGATATTTTAAATTTAGAAATAAATCTCGTCAAAGTACGTTGTCGAGTTCATCGTGGCAGATTCAATAAAATCATTTATCACCAATTAATTCTAAGTCCATATATCATATAGTAGGTAGGTACTTACAGTAGCCATATCTGTTGCATATCCATCTGTATGTTCTGTAAAGCTGAATCCGGTTCCCACTGGGTTGTCGATGAAAACTAGCGAATGGTTCTGAAGCCATGTGAAAGCACTCCCTGGGAAATTATAATTACTATGAATTGCATATTTCTCCCTTTCCCCGCTTATGACCCGTGTGGGGTAGGTCAATACAAATTCTCGAACAACGCATTGAACATACAATTTACCCCCTCCAGTTCTGCAAACATAAGATTCGCGGCTCTGGAGTTGCATAATTTGATTCCAACATCCCCATTCCATCTTAGGACGACCAGACGGACGGCAATGCGACATCCATACATGGTGGACGTTCCAACTTGTCGCACGAAGCGATTTGCTACCACATTCCTAGTGCGTACAGCTAACGAATGGAATTTATTGCCTAAATCTGTGTTTTCGCAAACATACAACCTGGGTATCTTCAAGTCACGAGTGAATAGGTATCTTCTAGGCAGGCGTGCTCCACCGTAGACCGCTTCATCACTCAACATCAGGTGAGATAGTGGTCAAACGCTTGCCTATTCCCAATAAAAAAATAAATAAAAAAAAAAAATATATTTGCCAAAAGCTATTATGGGCACTCACTCATACAAATCCCTCAATTAAACTAAATTATGCTTTATGTAAGGATACAATTATGATGGCATAGTTATTGTGTAAGATTTGTTTGTTGTTTTATAGCCCCTGCTGGATGCCAACTTGCCTTTAGAATGCTTTCGTCGGTGGTAGTATACCCCCATCGGGGCGTACAGGCTAAACATTTATCAAATTAATGCTACTAGTAGATAATACGAATCAGTATAAAAAGTTCTAAAGTTCTTCTTCCGTACCTAAACTTGCGTGTTATGTTGAGCACATCACCGATGTTGTTCAAATAGTTACTTTACATTTTTGACTCATCTTTATAGTAACTACTGTGTAATCTGTTCTATAGTTATGATATTTAATTAGATACCACCCGTGGGGTTTGCCTGTGAACTTACGTCTCAAAATTCCGTCCGGTAGCGCATTGAAAGGTCCTATCTCGTCAAAGAGTCCTGTCAAGCTAGAAGCGCCCGGACCTCCTTGCAGCCAGATTATCCACGGCGTGTCGTTCGTCGGCGTCAGAGAGGGGAAGTACCAGAAAAACAAGTGGGACTTGTACTCCTTATCGACTGTTAGGAATCCGGAGTAGCTCTCAAATCCAAGAAAGACTGTCGGATCGACCCTGCTCGCATTACGGGCTTCTTCCAGCCGACCTTCTTCGATATATGGAGACAAGAGCAAAGCTGTCCCGTTATCAACCCTAATTTCATCATCGCAAGGGTCATTATCATTATCGTGAGCGTGTACGTTGTTATCAATGTCTATTACATTGTGACAGGTTTTCTTAGAGCTATCAGTGGTCGCGGGTTCTTCAATATGAGGAATAATGTTATCGCCTATCCATTTTTTTACTTTGACTATGTTGCTATGGCCACTGACTAAATTTGATATGCCTTCATGTTTGATAACCACTTTGCCATATACGCTGAAAAAAAAATGAGATTAAAAAATATTGTGAAAATAAGGACGGCTGCGTAAAAACCAATAAATAACCTAATCACCAGAAACAAACTTACTGTGACAATAAAAAAAAAAATACCAAAAAATGGATCCAATTTTTTTTTGAGTGTTGAAGACGGTTCACTTTTTGCTATATTGTTTTTCACCCTTTTCAGTGATCTTTGCTACTCACAAGATCAATTGTCATTGTGTATGTTCACCGATATCTTTATCTCAATTATAATGTCATCGAGGTATACGTAGCACTTTTAAGTTATTGGAGTGTTCATCAAAAACCGCTTGTCCCATTTTGATGAAACTGAAATGGGAAGCATCAGCTTTCAAATAAAAAAAGAATCTTCAAAATCGATTCACCCAGTCGAAAGTTCTGAGGTGACAAACATAATAAAACATACATCCACCGCGTCGTCGCTTAACATCAGGTGAGACAGTGGTCAAACGCAAGTATATATAACAGTATATTATAACCTTTAAAAAAAAAAATACAGGTCTAATTGAAAACCTCCTCCTCTTTGAAGTCGGTTAAAAATTATGGTCTACCTATGTAGGTAACATATAAACTAAGCATTGTAAATGTAAGTAGTTGAATAAGTCTACATCTAAGTCTAATCATTGGTTTCCTGGCAAATACAGCTGTGCTGTAAGACAATCAGATTTCTATAATGCGTTCAGCTTAGGGGTTTGCGAGCAGTCAGTGAGATCGTGCTGGAGGAACGTTTGAGATGCGGGCAGACAGGCAGGAGTTCTATTCGGTCGACATGACGATGTGCTTGTGTATTACCGCCTTCTACCCCAACTAAAAAATGAAAATACCCCAACGAAAATACCTAATCTGCTCTCCGTGGTGGTACCGGCCTAGACTCCCCCATCTCGCCCCGCGGGTGCCGTAAGAGTCGGCTAAGGAACCACGCATCAGCAGGTGGGCAGTAGTGCCTTCTGAATATTTATTTGTAATCATTACTGCGTTCGCCAACCCGCCTGCCAAGCGTGGCGAGTATTGGCAAGTCCGTCCCCCCCCCCCCCCAAGGTATATGTCCAGCAGTGGACGCACATGGCTGAGAGAAAAAAATCTGCTCTCCACCTACCCGGGTCACAAGGGTAGTTCAAAAAAGGCGCTAACATTGCAAAAATTTTTAACAGCAATTCTTTTCGTATTTCTATAGGGGGGGGGGGGGCTTCAACGGGCATTCCAAATCGAAATAGGGGGCAAAATTTGCCTCCCCCCTCCCCTTCAATAAGATATAATTATGTAACATAAACATTTGTAGACAAGTAGAAGTGTAAAATGTTCTAAATTTTGATTACGGTTTTTTAGTTGAAGTTCAAAATAAATATAATAGATATTAACGTACATAATTATACTAAACACGTAGAAGTATTTGCTTCATTACTTAAGGTAATACTAATACATATACTCAACTTTAACTTACCTTACGACAGCAAACAAAAGCAGACAGAACTTATTCATCGTATACGCTTAATATCAATCACTATGTAAGTGCACACATGTCATGGCCCCACTGAACGCTAAACTACGCGTATTTAGCTTTAATACCTCCGTATTACGTTATCTGTGTGAACCGCATGACCCTGTTAGATATTGTTCAGTGAATTCGCTGTCGTATACTTATATAACCAAAACATGCGACTGAAGTCATCGATGAACTACTTATATTTGTCACAAGAGATACGCGCAGCCTATCTTTGTGGCTCTGGCCTTACGCTCTGTGAACATTTTCTGTTCCATATGCACTGGTAACAGTTTGACATCGAGATAGAAAGATATGCTAATCGTAAGCGAGTGAGCAAGACAGTTTTAAAATGATTTAGCCCTAGCGACTATATAATAGGTATTGGTAGCTACTTCAGACGTTCAGTCAGACACCGAGCTCGACGGCGAGCTCGAGGCAAAAACATCCTGGTTAGATTCTCTCCAAATAGTCAAAGAGCAAACATCCTTAGGGCCCACTTACGGACCACTCTGGTAACGGGGCAAGTCGATCCGATAACTCCCTGTCCTGACGACAGCTCAAGCCGAGGTCCGAACCTCAGTGGTGCCCTTGAGCTAGTCGCCTCGTCCTCTCCTAGTGGCACAGCGCCGTCAGCGCTAGCCTCACTAGGCGGTGCGCCTTCTGCGACCGCTCAAATACCGGGCTGAGCACCATCTGTGCTCGCCCCCCCTCCGGTGAAGCTGTAAATGCCGGTAGAGGCAAACAGCATTAGTCCGTTAGAAAAAAAAAAAAAAAACTTCAGACGTTCTTCACAAACTGACGTTGTGACTAATGTATCTACATTTTTATTGCAGTGCCAGTGGTGTAACGGTATAGTAGGTACGACATTGGGCAGAATTTCTTAGTACTTATAACTAAAGTCTTGGAGTCATAGCGGGAGCAACATGAGTGCAGAATAATTATTATTATTGTGTTATTATATATTATTATGTTAATAATTGTGACCTCTCTGGGCGTAACAAAAAAGAATACTACAATGTAAATAATAATTGAAAAATATATGAGCTACACTTTATAATAAAAGGGTTTGTTCAAATCAGCCCATAATGACGGAGTTCTTAGCAACCACACACAAAAATATATTACAACTGAATAGAAAAAACTCCTTCTTTTCTGAATGTCGGTTAACATTTGTTCACGATTAACAGTTAATTCCACCATCCCCATTTTATCATCGGTCCACCAAAAGCACGGCAACGCGCCATCGCTATATGGTAGACATACCACCTATACGTAGTAAGCGTTTTTCTTCAACTTTAAAATTAAGAAAAGAAAATTATAAGTAAGTAGTAGGTACTTTCTTAATTGCCTGAGTCTGTGTTTCCCGATAGGTACAATCCTAGTCTTCGAGTGAATAAGTACCTTCTAGGCTTGCGTGCTCCAACTTAGACAGCGTCGACACTTAACATCAAGTGAGGAAGTGGTAAATACGCATTACGCATAAATAAAAAATATTTATTTTGTTGTAATTGTTTATATTACATACTGCCGTGGTGGTACCGGTCTAGAATAGTACTCCCCCATTTCTTCCCGTGGGTGCCGTAAGAGTCGGCTAAGGGATCATGTACCAGAAGGTGGGCAGCAGCGCCTTCTGAGGATAGGAAATCATACTGCGCTCGCCAACCCGCCTGCCAAGCGTGGCGAGTATTGGCAAATCCCCCTACATGGGGAGGCATATGTCCAGCAGTGGACGACCTATTGCTGTTATGAATGAATTGTTTATATATCTGTATTTTTTAAATAAGGCTCGTATCTCGTAAACTTTAAAATACCTATAATAAATATTTAATCATAGCAAAAACTTAGAAAGTAAAAACATATTACGCTAATAAAAGCTTAATTTATTACCAGTTTCTTGCTAGAAATCGACCCAAAATTCTCTGGTTGTGAACAACCAGCGCTGGTCTTCCGTTCGAGCCATTGGGTGACATGACGCACGCACACGTTTTGGGTAATGATTTTCAGAGATCATTTCGTTTCCAGTCGCGGAGAATTCAAACAACACATCTGTTGGCTAATTCATCAATCAAAGCCTATAATTATTATTATACTAAGGGACCCGACAGACGTTATCCTGCATGAATTCCGATATGTCCGACTGCAGCGCCATCTGCCAGGCTGATGTGTGAATCGTAACCATCCAGGGCGCCACCCAAACGCATACAAAACAATTCATTAAATCAGTCCAGCTGTTTAGAGTTCAGTGACATACACACGTACAGTAGAATTATATAGAAAGAAGATAAATATATACTATTTGTTATCTTAGCCAAACCTTCTTTGGTTCAACGCAGGTGAAAATGGGAAATGATTAAAATAAAAATGTGTTATTGTGTGCAAAAATTATTTTGACGTGATAACGTTTTATAAATTGATGAATGCCAAAATGAAAAATAGTAACGTTCCGTGTAGCGTTCCGTTTCCGTCAAAAGTCAAGTCAAAAGTCTAAAGTCAAAAGTCAAAAGTCAAAAGTCAGAAGTCAGAAGTCAGAAAGAAGTCAGAAGTCGAAGTCGAAGTCATAAATGATTATGACGTTATCACGTAAATCTATCGTCCGTAAACCGACTTTACAGACAACCAATTTTTTTTTTCTAAGTTTAGTGTAAATTTTGGATTGAGGATGTTAAAATATTTTGTGTGATTTTTGTTAAACAAATAATCTCTATCTGTGGAGACTTATTAATGACTCTTTTCATATTCAATACTGTATACCTAAGTTAAGCTGTGTCGATAGTCTTCTTAATAATAAATAAATAAAAATCTGAATGTCTGTTTGACTTGGTAAGTAAAGGTTTAGGTGTTTTATGTGTGCATGTCATTTTAAAAACTTAGATCAATATAATAATTATTATAGCTGTTACTGAAAGAAAGGAAGAAGTTGGCAGCTGTAACACAGGATTGACCTAGCCGCCAACGTGGAAATTGTACCAAAAATTTTTTTATTTTATTATTTATTTTTATTTTAATCACACTCAGACCCCCGCACTAGGATTCCCTGTATCGCGGGAGGCATGGACACACACAAACATCCAAGACCAGGGACAAACATCTACACTCATCGCACAAATGTTTGCCCCTACCGGGATTCGAACCCAGGGTCGCAACACAAACCACTTCGCCACGGGACCGTCAGAATAATATATATCGTTTAAGTTAATCTATACTTTTATAGTTGTTGTAATTAACTTAATTGTTCTTTGTTACCTTGGCAATAATAAACGTATTTGTATTCACAAACGTTTCGTAACATCTGTAGATGTATCCGTAATATCAAGACATTGCATGTTTAATATTATAATAATAATATAAATAAGAGCCTCGATCAACATCTTATGAGGCTCTCGCTAGACGGTTGGATCAAGAGTCTGATGCAGGCGGTACTCCTTGAAACGGCGTGTATTGTCCGGAGGTTCCTCACTCTGCAGCCCTAACCACCGGTAGCTTGGGCCCTGCCCCGCTGGCGGCGGACCCTGGGTTAAGGTTTTATATAATATCTTTATTAACATTTTGTTTTTGATATTTATACTGTAAAAAACTAAACCTAAGAAAAAAGAAAATATTGAGACATATAAAATACTATAAATGTTTAATTTTATAATTCATGAATGGGAAGGTCCTGTAACTGTAACTATTAGTACTATAATAAAATTCACTAATATCTGATGATCTTTAAAAACATTTTATTACATTAAACTTATTATATATATGAAATAATACTATTGTCTTAATAATAACTTGTAACATTGAAAATATTAATACTTTTAGGTGATGCAGTACACATTTTATTACATTAAACTTATTAAATATATGCAATAATACTATTGTTTTAATAATAACTTTTAACACTGAAAATATCAATACTAGGTTATGCAGTACACTTATTCTCATCGTGGAAATAAACAATGTCAGTTAATTGAATGCAATGTATGTATCAGAATATAAGAATAAGTATTAATTTAGTTAAGAGTTTTATGGTTAATTGCATTAGGCAGAACTTACGTTCAAATTTTGAAGGGAAAAAAGGAAACTAAGGAAAAATAATCGGACCGTTAGTGGAATGCTACTATAGCTTAGATAGCAAAGCGACAGAACGGTATTCTGTATTAGTAGGCTCAAATCCAAGTGGCCTAATTTTTGCCTTCAAAAATTTGAATGTAAGAATAAATTGATTGTATGGAACATTAAGAATACAGTAAAAGTGCCATCAGTTTTGTAAATTTCGGGCGTATATTAATATTATATAGTCATAATATAACTAAAAAAAATACCAAAAAATGGAACTGACTTCAACACTCAAAAGTGTGAAAGAACTTGTTGTTGGTACTATGATAGTTCAAAAGTAACTATTATCAAAATATTGTGCTCAATACTTCGACAAGTTATTTCACATCCCGGATCCATTTTTTTATATAAAATGTTATATCACACTTTTCAGTGACCTTTGCTACTCACGGAATCTATCGTCAATGTGTTATGTTCACCGATTACTTTACCCGCAATTATAATGTCATCCACGCATGCGTAGTATTTATCAGTTATTGGAGTGTAACTCAAAAACCGCTAGATCGATTTAGATGAAACTAAAATAGGACGACACAGGAAGCACCTTTCAATTAAAAAAATAACATTCAAGTCGAATTGAGAACCTCTTCCTTTTTAGAAATCGGATAATAAACTCTAGTTGGCTACGTTGTATATTCAGTTGAGTTAAACTATTTTTTTTTAAGCCATCATAAAATGTTGAACTAATAAAGATAATTTACTACTTATAATAGTTTATTTGACAAATCATCCGAACGGTAATTCTAAGACACGGGTTTGGAGTAAGATTTATATATTTTTTTAGTTCACAATGTTATGATAGCATCAAATTCCAATTTAGGACCCCTGGTCTTGGAGAGCTCTGTGTTTAGAATACATATACGTTATTATATACTTACCTAGCTACCTTATCTAGGAGTTTAAAAATACATCTAAAAATTAATGTCAGTCTAAGACTAAGTTTTCACAAGAAAAGTGTGTATAATATTATACAATCATAGTTTAGTTATTTAAAGTTCTGCACTACGTACAACTTTTACTAGGGGATATATTCATCATTATGTAAAAATGCCTGTTTATATATCTGACTAGATTTTAAACGGTCGTGACGAGTATCGGCGAGATAGAAGCGACGGAACGCCCACGCAGCGAGAGATCGAGACGCACACACACACAGCTTTACCGCGTAAATTATATATATAAACACACACACACACATGCCGCGGAGACGCCATCGTTCAATTCGTCATTTCTCACTGTAACACTTCGTAAAACAGTGTTGCCCTTGTGGAATAGTCGCCTACGCCTCTCCGTGCGGCGAAGCGCCCCCAGTGATTGCCTTAGATGGTGGGCCGTCTGCACCCGCACAACTCGGCTGAGTACCTTCCGTACTGGCCCCCCGCCCGGTGAAGCTGTAAATGCCGGTAGAGGCAAACAGCATTAGACCGTTATAAACAAAAGTATAAAGGGAGACTGCAACTCGCGGGCCATCTTCAGCCAAGCATGTCGCCGTAAGCATACGAAAGCCAATAGGACCCACTGTTACATGTTAGACCATCCACAGACTTACAGATCTACTCAACTGAGTTTATAATCTGTGTAACCGTGTATAAGTAGTCCTAAGCATTGATAGATCTATGGTCTTGACAAAAATAATAGTGAACTCATAACAGAAAGTTTTATTAAATATCTCCAATTCATAATTCGAAAGCATCTTCAAATCATACCAAATAAACGGACCCAAACTAAAGTGGGAGCAACACGAGTAGGAGATGGTGACCGTATTGAGGATAAAATGGACCACAAGAAGAAACTGTGTAAGATCACGCGGTCACAGGGCCTTACTATCAGCTTTGTAAAAACCATGCAAGATCCGATCCGTAATGGAGTTCTTAAACTTCGGAGTTTAAATGTCAAAATGAAACCCATTCCCGTTCTCATTGGCGCATCGCCGGTAAGGCCGCAGATCTAAAACCTACTATCTCCAGCACGAAGAGTTGTTCTGTTCTGTTGAGTTTGCTGTCACCAAAGTTGACAGCAAACAAAATATCGCAAAAAGAAAAATAATCCTACTTATTGATCCGATCAATTACGTTCATATCCAAGAAGCCAGCACTACCAAAGAGATGTGGGATAACCTAGCTAATGTTTTCGATGACTTGGGGCTGACACGCAGAATAGGGCTGCTGTAACCTGCTGTCTGACCTATGCACTACAACACTAGCAGGAAGCACATTGTCGAAGACAATGTCAGCACAGTAATAACTGAAGCGCACGAGCTTAGAAACGGACGGACATACAAAGTGGACGATGAGTGGCTCGGAACCCTGCTGCTCTCAGGTCTACCTGAAAATTAAAAGCCCATGATTATGGCAATTGAAAGCTCAGGTACGAAGATAAATGCTGATTATGTGAAGTCCAAAATATTCCAAGATGTTAAGCAAACAGCAAATGACTCCGTGGCTTTAGCGAGCAACTCAAAATTTCAAGTCTAATACTAAGAAATATTCTAAAGGACCACGCTGCTATACGTGTAACAAGTATGGTCACAAAAGCCCAGAATGCAAGTCTAAAGCAAAATGTACTGAGAAAAACAACAACAGCCCTAATTATGCTTACAGCCCTAATATCTTCAAACCATGAAGTTGGTAGAAAAAGAAACTTGGTAAAGTTGGCAGCAATAGCAAACATGGCGGACCGACTCCGAATATCTATGCACCGAGGATGTCAATATCAAACTCAAATGACAGAAATAACAAAACAATAACATGCTACAAATGCAAACAATCTGGACATTTCATGTCTCAATGTCCATTTAGAAACAAAAAACAGAGCAGAAAAAGCAAACAAATGCATTCAGTGTTGTTTGTCTGAGCGGTAACTTTAATAAATGTGACTGGTATGTTGACTCGGGAGCCAGTACACATATGACTACAAACGAAAGTTGGTTGACAAATAAGACGGATTCGTCAAGTTTACCTGAAATCACAATAGCAAACAACATGAAAGTGCCTGTATTATGTGCCGGCGACGTAAATGTCACGACGAGTTTCGGTTACGAGGTTACAGTGAAGAACGTGTTGTGCGTACCGACTCTTGCGACTAACCTACTATCAGTCAGTGAATTGATAAGAAATGGAAATAGTGTTGTCTTTGAACCCGACCGATGCCTCATAAAAAACAGATTAGGCAATTTAGTTGCGGAAGCTGAACTTGTATAAATAATATATACAAGTTAATCTTGCAAAATGAGACTTGTTTGTTATCATCATCAATAGTAGATGGACAAACATGGCATAGAAGGCTTGGACACTTAAACAGCACAGATATGAACAAGATGAAGCAAGGTTTAGTCAATGGAATGGATTACTCAGACAAATTTGTGACAAGTAAGTCTAGCTGTCAAATTTGCTGTGACGGCAAACAGACAAGATTACCATTTACGACAGGTACACGAGCTACAGAAATCTTGCAGATTGTGCACTCAGACATCTGTGGACCGATGGAGTGAAAATCCATTGGTGGTGCAAGATATTTTTTGCTATTTATTGACGACTTCACCAGAATGACCTTCATATACTTCTTAAAGTGTAAAAGTGAAACACTGACTTGTTTTAAAGAGTTTAAGTCAATGGTGAAGAACTTTCAAGAAAAATAAAAATATTGCGCACAGACAATGGATGTGAGTATTGCAGCAATGATTTTAGAGATTTTTTGAAACATGAAGGGGTAATTCATCAAAAATCAAATGCTTACACACCAGAGCAGAATGGACTCAGCGAAAGAAGCAATCTGCGATTGCATTGTGGAGAGAGTTAGATGTCTACTTTTTGAAGCAGAATTAGATAACCAATTTTGGACAGAAGCTGCAAATACCGCAGTATATCTCAAAAACAGGTCTACAGCTTCAGGTATTGAAAAGACTCCATATGAGATTTGGTTTGGTAGGAAACCAGATTTACAACATTTACGTGTATATGGGAGTCCAGCGATGGTGCACACACCAAAAGAAAAAAGAGCTAAGTGGGACAGGAAATCAAGAAAACCAACGACTTTTATTAGGTTATGGGCCCAGTAAAGAACAAAGTCACCACAAGTAGGGATGTTATAATACAAGAAAAACCCAAGCGACTGTAACTGTTTCTCTAGAAAGCACAGATTCAGTTGGGGAGTTGGTAGAGGAATCTGTGGATAAACTTGAACCCCTGAACAAGTCAAGTTCTTCAGAATCTGACTACTTGGATGTTGAAGAAGAAATTCTAGAGTCAGAAGCTTCAGATATACCACATGCAGATTCTACTACACCAGTTCCAGAAGTAACAGAGAAGCGTCAGAGGAGAAAGCCAAATAGATACGGTATCGTCAACATGTGTGCTACAGCTACAGGAGAAGATGAACTGACGTATACAGAGGCTATCAGTGGGCCAGAGCGACTCATGTGGTCGAGGGCCATGGCAGAGGAGCTGCAGTCATTCCAAGACAATCAAGCATGAGAAGTTGTCGATACTCCCAGCAACGTGAGTGTAGTGCAGTGTAAGTGGGTGTTTAAAAAAAAGTTTGACTCAGACAATAAAGTGACATGTCGTGCGCGGCTTGTAGCCAAGGGTTTTACCCAGAAGGCTGGTATTGATTACCAAGAAACCTTCAGTCCAGTGATTAGACATTCAACCCTGCGTTTCTTTGTTTGCCATAAGTGTCCAATTAGGCATGGACATCACTCATCTAGATGTGAAAACAGCTTTCCTTAATGGTAATCTAAAAGAAAGCATATTTATGCATTTACCTAAAGGTTTTCCCATAAATAATTAAAATAAAGTTTTAAAATTAAGAAAAACTGTTTATGGATTAAAACAAAGGAGATACTATGTAAATCAAGATTGAGAAAATGTAAATTAGAACCTTGTGTATTTGTTAAAAATCATAGTGATAATAAGAAAACTATAGTTGGACTGTATGTCGATGATTTTCTAGTATATTCAAATTGTAAGTCTGAATCTGATAATTTAATAGAGATTTTGAGTCAAAAATTTAAAATAAAGAATTTAGGTCAAGTGAGAAATTATTTGGGCATGAGTTAACATTAACAAAAGCACCAATGTAATTACTTTAGATCAAGAACAGTATATTAATGAAGAAATAAGATATTTGTCAACAGCTAACATGCCCGCTGACTTGCTAACTCTCTGCCAGCTGTTAAACATTATAAGTTCATGAAAGATTTTGGAATTGTTAATTTAGAATAGCCAAGGCAGAACTGTATACTGTATTTGTTATTGTATATTGAGTTTAAAAGTCATTTTTTTGTGTGTAGTTTTACCTCTCCACTGTATGTAATACTTTGAAAGTGTTGTTATTTTGATAAAGTGGGGGTGTTAGAATATTATTAAATATAATGTTAATTAATACAAGTAGCGCCATCTATTAAACATTGATGTCTTGAAACATTGTCTGTTGTCTATGTATGAATGACTTGAATAAACCGAATGTAGTTGAAACTATAGTGGGAATCGTCTGATTCTTATTGCGTGAGTAATTCCGTGTTTTTTTTTTTTTTTTTTTTTTTTTTTTTTTTTTTTTTAATACAGTTAATACTGTGGCTATTATACTGCCACAACATTGTCATCTTTGTATAATAATCAAAGTTTTTTTTTTTTTTTTTTTTTTTTTTTTCGTTCTTAGTACAAAGCTCAAAACATCTTAAGTCTAATCTTATGGGGTAACAAACTTAAGTCTAATCTTATGGGGTAACATTAAAACATTTACAAACAGGTAACAAACGAAAGAACTTAACATTACTACATTTACAGATTTACAAACATTGTTACTCATCATATTACAAAAGAGAAGAAAAATAATAATAATAATCTTACTAATACTTAATTACTTAATAATCTTAATTATTACATTACTATTAAACATTTTTTTTTTTTATTTTTTTTTTTTTTTTTTATTTTTTTTTTTTTTTTTTTTTTCCCTTACATAGTTGTGCTATTGCACACTGAATACTGATAATCAGGACTGAACCAGAAGACTCGAAATAAACAACTAGGCAGTTTTGGTACCATTAACACTTATTATAATATACATTAGTTAAACTTACTTAACTTTTAGAGAAATAAAGCAAAGGCAAATTTGGAAATTAACTAAGCAGCTAAGAAGAAAGAGCATAATAGGTAAACATAGAATGCCAACGATAAAGACGAAACACTATTTTTACTACAGCTGTACGTTCGATCCATTAGCTTTGGCAGCTTTATACACAACGTTTTCCCCATAGGCAAGGAAGAGAGTCCGGGCGCTGTCATTGTCAAAGATTAAAGAGTAATTTTGATTGTTTATCTTGATACCCATTTTGCACTCACACTCCAACCTACCGAAGTCGTACTTTGGGCAACTTTCTAGCACATGCCAGAGATCTTCGGGAGATTGGTCGTCGCAGGTGCAGGCCGGGCTGTTTAACAATTTAAAACGGTAAAGGTAGGCTCGAAGCCCGCAGTGACCAGTGAATAGCTGTGTCCTAATGGTTCTAACGTCGAGTTTGCATAGGATTCGATAAGCATTCTTAACATCAGGGAAAAAAGTTCTTGTAACTGATCCGGCTTCTTCATTTGTGTATCTTCTCTGCCACTCTTCAGTAGTGCGATATCTGAGGGCTCTTTTAGCATAAGACACAGGGAATGCATCATAGGTTGGGGCTGTTTTGCTTTTCAGGGCAGCTTCCTTTGCTAGTTCGTCAGCAGCCTCGTTACCGGCAATGCCGGCGTGGGCTTTAATCCAGTAGAAGTTAAGTTGTAGGGAATTGTCCTTAATCAATTTGCGGATTTTGTAGGCAATTGGGTTTTCACCATTTTGGTCAATCAGTGATTCAAGGGCGGATCTAGAATCACTGATGACGTTTCCTTGTTCAATCTTTTTCTTTATAAGGTGTCTGACTGCTCCCAGGATGGCGATAAGTTCCGCCTGGAACACGCTGCAATAGTCGGCAAGTTTGTACTTGACCTTAGCTACCGGCGCATTGTCTTTCCAGCACGAGACAGCAGCTCCAACTTTGCCTTCGATTTTGCTGCCATCCGTGTACAGCTTCAGAAAGTCGTTGTTTATACTTTTAACATCTTCGTCTGTTTTCAGGACCCCGAAATGCATGGCATGCCTCTCAGCTGGGTGTGAGAGATCATATGGGCTTACTCTCATTTCTCTTGTCCTTCCTGGAAGTTCTTCTAGTGGTTTGCCCCTTTTAATTTCATAGAGGGCAGCATTTTCTTTTACCCTGAGATCTAGTGGCAGAATTCTGGCTAGGAGCACACTAGATACAAGTGAGGTTGTACGATGCGCACGTCATATTCTCAGGGCAAACATCCTTGTTAGTCTGTTGAGTCGTTTCACAACGTAATCTTTGCCAGTGATGTTGCTCCATGCACTAGCGGCGTAGAGGATGATGGGTTCAACAGCAGCAATGTAGATCAATCGTGTGATTTCTGGATTTAAGCCCCAAGAAGTCTTCACTGCTCTGGTGAGCATTTTGTGGAGCGTAATTGCTTTGTTGGTGATGTGCTCAAGGTGGGGCTTAAATGTGAGGGATTTATCTATGGTTAACCCCAGGACTTTTAGGGTTTCTCCCGGAGTAATAGATTTCCCATCGAAGACAATTGCAGGAGTGTCGTAAACCCGACGTTTTGTTATTGTTATTAGCTGGGTTTTCTGAACGGCAAAGGTGAGTTTATGCTTCTTTCCCCAGTTCGCAACCATGTTTAAAGCGACATTCATTTTTGAAGAAACTTCGGTGCCTGTGTTGCCAACCGCGATGACGAGGATGTCGTCTGCAAAAGCTTGGACATGAGATTCCAACTGCTCTGCGGCACATAACAGTGGGTCCATTTGCACGTTCCAGAAAAGGGGTCCGCAGATTGAGCCCTGGACACACCCCTTGTTTGTTTCTAGTGAAATTTCCTCATTAAGGTAGCGCATGTCAATTTTTCTATCCTTAAAATAGCTAGCAATAAGCCTCATCGTCGTCATGTCTATCCCCTTTCCATGCAATTCATTGATTATGGCAGGCCACCAGCAATTATCGAAAGCACCCTGAATGTCCAGGGATGCTACGGTGACGATTTGTTTGCCCTTTATTGCGTTTTTTATAATTTGCATAGTGTCGTAGAGGGCATCCTCTGTTCCTCGTTGGGGGACAAATCCGTACTGACGAGGGTTCAGTTTCTCCTCGTTACCAAGTTGCCAGGAGATCCTATTTGCTATCAATTTTTCTAATACTTTCCCCAAAACCGGCAGTAGTCCGATAGGTCTGTAAGATTTCGGGAGTGAGTAGTTGTCCTTGCCCGGTTTGGGAATCACTTTTATTTTAGCGATTTTCCATAGAGTCGGAAAGTAACCTTTGAGAAGGCACTTGTTGAACAACTGGAGCTGTAGTTTTGGATTAACTTGGTAACTACTTTGCAGGATGTCCGAGGTCAGTCCATCAGCTCCCGGGGATTTTTTTGGACTCATTCTCATGTATACAGCCATCAGCTCACAGTGCTGAAACGGCACGAAGTCATCGGGATGGCCGACATCTGAATTGAGATCTTTTAAAATTCTCTCACCTTCGGACCTAATGACTTTTTGTTCGGTGGAGTCTGTTGATGGATCATCTATTGGGAAGAAAATTTCGGAAAGCATTTTAGCAGACCCATGTGTATCGAGTAGGGGGGCATCGGAAGAGGGACGAAGAAGTTGGTCAGCACGGTTTTTGTTGCACAGTTTGAGGATTCTGTATGAGCGTTGCCATACAGTCTCCTTATCCTCCTTACTGCAAAAGTTCTTCCAGCTTTGTGTCATCGTGTGAAGAATAAGTGTCTTGTAATCATCCTTAAGCTTTAAATACTCCCGGACAACGATTGGCCTTCTAATACTGTTGGCCTTGCAGATTTTATGTCTTGTTCTTATGACCTCCTTCTTCTTCTGCGCTAGGTCAACGGTCCACCATTTTATTTCAGGGTATGGCCGGTCCGCGGGAATAAGAGGTGTGGTCCTTTTTACTGCTTCGGTAATAGCTTGCGTGTACAAGTTAACAGCTTCGTCTAATTCGGCGAATGTGGACAGAGTTTCTATCCAATCACTTGTCAACCCGTACTTTTCGATTATTTCCGGCAGTAATGTATTAAAAGTTTGCCAATCAGTCTTCTTGGTGTTAAAAATCCTAGTAGATGTTCTGGGTGTGGTTGTCGAGTGTTTTTTGCTTGCTAGTTCAAACTCGATCCACCGATGATCTGAGAGAGTAGACACATCGGTGTGCAGCTGCCATCTTACTATCCTATCCACCAGTGAAGCTGAACAAGCGGTTACGTCGATAATACTAGCAAATAGGTTTCCTCCACGGTGGATGTAAAAGGTACTGGTGTTCCCCTCGTTTAGGACGCTTAGGTTGGATTGTGACAGGAAGTCCATGTAAGCAGCACCTCCTTTGTCATCCTTGGTGCAGCCCCACCATGTGCTAGAGCCATTAACATCGCCTCCAATAATGATGTCTTCCGTTTCAAGTTTCTTCATTACGTCAAGGAGTCTTCTGATATCGACCTCAATGTCAAGAACCCTATCCAAGTAGACGCTAATTACACCTATTCTCTTTTTACCTATCTTTATGGTACAAGCTACTATTGTTTCGGTGATAAGGTCACTGTTCTCAATAACATCAAGGTTGGGGTTGACAATGACTAGTGCCGCGCGTACTGGTTTGTCCCTATTATCAGTAATTTTTTGAATTATTCTAAAGGGGCTCGCAGAGACGTGAGCCTTCGCTCCAACGTAGGGTTCAGATAAAAGCATAATAGAGATCTTCCTTCCGACGGCAGAACGGAAGCTCTCAGCCATTGCCGCTTTGCCTCTGCCGAGATTTATTTGAGCGAACTTTGTGTGTTCTGTGCAGTTCTGAGAAGTGCCAGCTGCGTCCACCTTAGCAATAGCTTACCGCTATCCTGGAGATGCGGTCCCACTTTTGCCACTCTGGGCATTCCATGCTATATGCTGGGTGGGTGCAATCAGGGTTCCCAGACTTGTTAACACTGCAGTGAGTGCAAACTGGAGGAGCATCGCGGTTCGGACATTCGCGAGTTTCGTGCACTTTTGCACAGTACCCGCAGGTCGACCCCTCCGCCCTGCATTCTCCAGCCCTGTGCGAGAAACCCATGCATCGGTAGCACTGCAAGAGTGGGGACTGGTCAATCGCGGGCACTATTTGATAGCCTAACTTTACTCTGCAGTCCACCAGCCTCGTCCAGACCTGTGCGCTGACTTCGACTGTCACGTTAGTTACAGCACTGTTCCTGCCTTTGGTTCGGCGGACGACCTTGACATGCACTTGCTCAGGTGTGAGGTCGTGAAGCAGACTCGAGTTTTGCTTTATTAGAGCCTCACTCACCCTAGCGTCAGTCAGGTCCGGAGTTACGCCGACGAGCCTAAGCAATGGTTTTCTTTGGTTTGGGAGGGAGACAGTGAAAACATCTGGGTTCGCCTTTATCGCATCTGTCAGATGCTTTCGATCTTCCTCAGTTTCGCAATCCACAACCACCCTCTGGTTCCGAACTTTACGGACGCCGCTGACCCCAAGTCCCAGGGTCACCACATCCACTTTCTTCTTCAGGTCCTCTACCACATCGTTGCTCGTGTGGTGGGGATTGATGGATTCAACCATGATTGGGAACTTTGACCTCATCATGACCTCTCGATATGAGGCCTTATGAGTCTCGTTCCTGGTGGTTGGTGGAGTGCTGTGCCTGGTATAGCTTTTAGGTGTAATCCGAGCAGCGCCTGAAGTTCTGTCAGCTTGGGAGGGAAGCCCATGCTTAATTGCATCTCTTCCTGGTTTGGCCGGTGGGGTTTGAGCAAGAAGATCCTCGATCGACTCCAACGTGGCTTGAATTTCAGTGATAGCAACCTCGGTGCCCAGGCCCGTGCCTTGATCTTGCATCTGCGTAACGAGGCCAGCTTGGCCCAGCTGTCGGACCTCCTCTACTACGGCAGCTATTGCCCTCAGCTGACCTCTCACAGGTTCCACGGCCTCGGTAATTACCTCACGCACCTCGACTCCACTTGGTGGGGTGATGGTCCTGTGGTTCTGCAGGTCGGTGATTTGTTCTTTGAGCGTTCTGATCTCAGCTGCCATTGGCTCAATAGCTGTGGCTAGCGATCCCAAGCCGGATATTTCAGCTGAGGGAGGGTGCGGTTTTACTGCCCTCGATTTTTCGGCTTCCCTGGCCATCGACATTAGGGTGGCGTGAGCGTTCGAAACTTCGACTCTGACGGCGTCCATTCTTTCTTTGAGAACGCGTGTTTCTTCAGCGAGGTGTTCCCTCACGCTAGGTCCAGCAATACGGCTTATTCCTGAGAGAGTGTTCTCCAATGTTTTAAGGTTGGTTTCTATGTTAACAATGCTCGCTATTGGAGCTGCCATTTCAAAACTTAGCCAACCCCATATGGCTTCCACTCTGCTCTGTACGCTCAAAGCCACGTCATGGCTGTCCCGCAGCTTGGCGGCATGGTTGATGCCCATGTCCGCTATTTGCTTGGCGTGAGCACGCTCCGCTCTGACAGCCTCTCTGGCAGTCCTAGTACGCTCCTGCTCCAGAGCCAGCCTATGTCTGGACCTACTGTCAGACACGGAAAGCACTAGCTCGTATAAGCCTTGAAGACTTTCTATCGCCTCAGCCTTATATTCGCGCTTGATGTTCCCGGGCCGCTCCAAAGCCTCTTTGCCTGCCTGTAGGAGCTCGTTGGCCCTCTTAGTTGCCAGGTCCATAGCCAGCCCGGTTCCTGCCATGCTGGACCTCCTGCTGGGAGCCGACGCCACGCTCTCCATGTCGGACCACCCGTCACCAGCTCTGGACGTTTTTTCAGATTCCAGCAGTCGGTCTATGACCTCCTCCACGGGGAGGGTGGCGTCGGTGCAGGTCTCAATATCAGGATTAGAGAAAAGAGGGGTGGGGGTAATAGGCTGGCCCACTGGGGCCTCGGCACCCGTCAGGGTTTCACTGAGTGAAGGCCTTAACCTAGCCGGTTCCGGGCTGACGTGCCCGGGCTTTGGTTCTACTACTCTTCTGGCCTCGGCTTGAGCCGCCTGAGTAATAGCCTTTTTTCGGAGTGGGTCTGGCTTAGTCATTTTTCGTGACTCCTTCGAAGTAATTCCGTGTTCTATACATACATAAAGTAATAACATTATTGTAGCAACAGCTAGTCCGATAAACAACATTTACCGGCTATATATGCCAGGAGGCTATGCATCCATGTCCAATGTTAATGACACATATACCTTTGGCATCAGAGAATAAATAGGTCAACTTAATTTTCAAAGTTTTCACAAGATTAATAAAAACCTTTGTGGTATAAACTTAACGAAAAGTCTAAACTTAACTTGTATAACTTGCCAGGAAGGTAAGCAGTCCAGGTTTACTTTTAAAAGTGATGGAAGCACTAATAGTAAAGCACTGCTAGATTTGATCCATTCTGATGTCTGAGGATGCCGTGGAGGTACCGGCCTGGAATAGTATTCCCCCATCTCTTCCCGCGGGTGCCGGAAGAGACGGCTAAGGGATCATGTACCAGAAGGTGGGCAGCAGCTCCTTTTGAGTATCGGAAATCATACTGTGCTCGTCAACCCGCCTGCCAAGCGTGGCGAGTATTGGCAAATCCCCCCTATATGGGGGAGGCATATATCCAGCTGTGGATGTCCAATTGCTGAGAAGAAGAAGAAGATGTCTGAGGGCCAATGGAAACAAAATCTTTGGAAGAAGATTTTGACTATTAATTGATTTCGACACTACTTGACTTTTCTTGATGACTATTCTAAGAAAATATTCGTGTACACAATAAAGAACAAGTCCGAAGTTTTTGAAAAATTCAAAGATTTTAAAAATCTAGTCGAAAATCAGATAAATAGAAGAATCAATGTTTTACGATCAGATAATGGTCTTAAGTATGTAAACAATGACTTTCTGAACTTTCTGGTGCAGGAATCATTCATCAGACTACAACACCTTAAACACCCCAACAAAATGGGAAACCGGAGAGAATGAATAGAGCTCTAGTCTCAAAAGCAAAGTGCATGCTTTTTAATGCCAAATTATCAAAGGAATACTGAGATATTTTGTTAACACAGTACATGGGTGTACGTAATGCGTAGGTTAGTGAGGAGGTTATTCAATTTGAAGTTTATGAGACGGCTGTATGAACATTTTATTCCTATTTTTTTGCGCACGTTTGGCGAGCAATTAATCGTGAATTAGTTTATCTCATCTGTCATCACGTCTAGAGCACAGTCTCTGTGCTCTCTGGTCCGATCACAAATCACTATAGCAATAGAATCGCAGCATTAAATAACTGCAATTATTAGTTACTATCATGTTGATAGTATACATCTGACACAGATAATTCATAATCTGCACTTGCAAAAAGTGCGATTCAGGTGCGATTATTCAATTATTTATACGATGACATAACTGTGTTGCAGCAAACACGAAAATTTCTCGCTATGAAACCAGTCATGAGCCCGAACTTTGCAGTTCAAAATAAAGCTTTATACAAGGTAAAAGGATTCCTTCAACTCAAGGGTTCAGTTTAAGTGATGTTGTGTAGTCTTTTTACCAAAACGTCTCTTATTTCGCCCATGATGTCGGTGAGCTTGCATATCTCTAATGATATTTGACATATAGATTCTTGTATTTTCTTCGCATTTTCCAATTGCTTTTTTTCAAGACGAAGAAACTGTGTTGTGTTGTCCTCATCGTCGAATTCTGAAATATTAACATATTTAAAAAAGATTTAATTGAAAAAAATATATTAATGCTTAATGATTGTTCATGAAACAGTTACTAAATTATTTTTTAAATAATTAATAGCATAGACTTGTCTTTATTTTATAATCATAGCTAAGTTTTAATCATTCATTTTACTACCGATGCAAATCAAGATCTCGCATCATGGCGCAGGAATACTAGAAGAGCCGACCCCAAATGAAATGGGATTAATAAGGCTAGGAAGATGAAGAGAAACTTAGTTTTAATCATGTTAATTTTGAATGTCATACTAGAATTGTTTTAATTAGGTTTGAATAACCGTTAATAGATATCAGAACAAAAGTCTGAGTGAATTTAATTTATTATGACTTGTACTGATGTAGCGAAGATGTGATCAAAGGTGTAATCATGATAAACATAGATGTTTACTGCTGCCCAAATACACTATGTGTTTGGTGACAGTGTTTGAGATTCAATCAATCGTATTTGCCATACACCTGTAAAATGTGGAACGAGCTTCCTCTTTCGGTATTCCTGAGTAGCTACAATATGGGATTCTTCAAATGGAGAGTTAACAGTCTTAAAGAGGATTAGCAACGGCCCCATTGTTACAGATATCCATAAGCGAAGATATTCGCTTACCATCAAGCGGCCTATCTGCTTGTATAAAAAATAAAAATTACCTGATTCCTCCTCTTCTTCCTCAAGTCTAGCCCTCTGCTCCGGCGGACTCCCAAGATCCCTTTCGTCATCACTATCATTGCGGTCTTCTGAGTTCACCCTTTCCATCATCACCCGCTGTCGCTTTACTCCTTTTGATTGAGTCTCTGCAAACAAACTAATGATTATTGCAGCAGTGATGGGCCCTACAAAATCAGCTAATTAATAATTAGCTAATTAATATGCTAAAACTTACAAAGGCAAAAAATTTGACTACTAGTGTGACTTGAACCCATGATTACAGAATACCCTCCTTGTCGCTTTGTCAATTAAGCTATAGTAGCACTCTCCTACCAGTCCGAATTTGTTCCTACATCATTACAGATACATCTGAGGGGTTGTATTTCTTTCAAAGTCGTAAGTTCCACCTAGGATGACGTCAATGCAATGCAACATAAAACTCTATAATATATCATAACTATAGTTATGTATACTATATTGCGATCTTCGTAATTATATCCTCATGATTTAAGCCATATATGATGGATATATGCCTCCCTCATCGTCTACAAGGAGGGGTTTGAATGAATTGAGCCCATCTTCCTCCTGTAATCATATCGTATAAGGTTGTTTGTCCACCTTATTACAATAGGACATACGCTATACTTGGCCGCGACCGTATATAATGTGTGTTTGTTTTAGTTTATTTCTTAATTCTATAATTGATTGAGGCACTATGAGTTGTACACTGACTATGTCAGTTCCATAGTATTCACACAGTGTTATTACAATATGTTACTGGTTAATTTGTATGTAGACTGATTACAGTACCATAGGCATAGCTGTGAGAGACATTAGCTCAGCCAAGATCCTCTAGAAGACCCACATCAGGTTGATTTACATCATTTGATTCAGATAAAAAGCATGTCTCACAGATGCACTCCGAACACACTACCTCAGAAAATGATACAGATCTTTAAGGCATACCACAAATATCACAGCTGTGCATTAGATGGACAATTACCACAATCGTCCATGATAATGACAGTGCTAACCCAAGTGTCATCACCTTGTAGTACAGTATTTCACTTCTCACCTTGAGATTGTTAGATATATACAGAGTTTCATTCGAAATGGCCCTAGTTATTGCGCCCTTCCAATTTAATTTAACAGTTCATGCTTTCCATTACGTATAGCTAGTAAAGAAGTGGTATCAAACATGCAAGACCCACGTTGTCATTCACGTCTTATAATGGTCCAAAATATAAATATTTGTGAGAACTACATATTCGAAACATATGTTCAAATATTTGATGGAAGGATTCGGCTACTAGCAGACTTGAACCCACGACTATAGAATACTGTCCTGTAGCTTTGGCATCTAAGCTATAGTAGCGCGAGCCATCCGAAATTATATCTTAATTTTTGGGTCCGTCTGAAGGGACTCCACGGAAGGCGGAACTTGACTGCGGACTATAGGTACCTTCGAAAATTTTAAAAATATATCTACTTACCATGATACTGATTATTTGGCAAGTCATCGTTTTCTACCTGATCTGCATCTTCATTTGATTCCTGGAATAGCATACATAAGCATATTAGTTGTTAAGGTTCAGCTATAAGGCGTTCACAGCTGGATATTTGCCTTTACCATTGGTTGCACAAGGAGTGGTTCAAAGGAGACTGTATCCAGCTTCTTCCTGCGAAGTAGTTCTATGCTAGTTGTGCCACTCTGTGATATCTGCTCGAAAACATTTCTACCCCCATCGGCCATCAGTACTACGCAATTATGTGGCCTCTCGACTATTGTATGTGGAATGTCATATGGTTAAATTTGAAATCCTACTATTTTGCTACTGTTCTTTCTCATCTGCAGTATGGGGTAGAGCAACTGGGCCGCGAGACCCACCATTTTGTCACAAAGAAATTGAAAACTTTGATGAAAGAAACGAATCAGTAACCATGGTCATGATGGACATTTATCAGATATCATTTATTATGCGTGATTGCCAAACCTTTAAAACAATTAAAATTTGAATAGTTTTGTACAGGGTTTTTCAAGAAAGTTCTGGTTGAAAAACCCTTTATTATTACAGCCATTTGCATAGGACTTCGCATTTGTCTAAATGTTAATACCAAGTATGTTAAGTTCACAATTATGTTACCTCATCGCCAGGACCAAGTGGATCGCTTTTGATCACAACTCCATCTATAGAACTGTCCCCGATGATAGCCATTATTGTCTCTTCAATGGGAGCCAGTGCTGTGATACCTTCAGGAGGAATCTTGTTGGTGTCTCGAGACACCTTAATCTCTAGGGCATGTCTGCGGACACGGTACTTCCAGTCACACCAGTACTAAAAATTAATGATTTACCATTTGTTGATTAATATGAATAATTAATTAGTGTTTTTCAAATTATTTGATTGATCTTTCCATCCACAAACAATCAGATGGACTACTATGTATTGACTTTTTCTGAAACATTTTTTAGTCTATATATAGGCACTTACTTTAGTAAATATGTACCAGTTATCAGAGGTATAGCATGTATTGTGTTTCATGAAAGGCTGGTGCCTGGCTGGTGCTAGGTTTGAAACTCTGCCGCGGCCTAGCAGCGATGGGCTACGACAAGGTCCCACTCTCATTGTTGTTTTTATCTTTAAGGGTTGCACAGAAACACCAAATGTACCGCCTCGAGGTCAATCCTCGGAGGCGAAGCTCCCTACCCCAGTTGTACATGTACTGTAGCCAGTACTTCACCTCTAGATCCTATGGAGGCGACCCTGTTAGCACGCAAGCCGCTAAAAGAGATGGTACGGTAGCAACGAAAAACTAACACAGCCATCAATCAACCTTTGAGATTTTCTTCACTTCATCATTTGTTACACACCCTTAATTAAAATCTGGTCGGAGATTAATTTTCCAGTATTTACTATGTGAGTCCTAGGCGAAGATTACAACCCTTCATTAACTTAAACTTATTCATGGTTTTGCACATCACTCAAAAATTATTAATAAATAACTAAAACTTAAATAATATTTGTATTCAACTTTTAGCTTTCCACTTCCTTAACATTTAGGTAGGGATGGACTATATTATATACCAATAAAAATAACTTTCACATAGATATGTATTATTTCATAGAAAAATAAATGTTTAATACTTTATATATCTAGTTATTGACCTTGCTTGATGGTCAGCGGTCAGGAGCAACGTGGTTAAAGGTGGAATCATGCAACACCTTCCTGATGATAAAATGTTTCTTGACAGTTTCTCATCAACATTCAGAGTAGCAGGTAGCCAGGCTCACCTGTTAATATGGCCTTTAACAGTGTTCAATAGAAGTGCCGTGGTGGTACCAGCCTAGAATAGTACTCCCCCATCTTTTCCGGCGGGTGTCATAAGAGTCGGCTAAGGGATCACGTACCAGGAGGTGGCCAGCAGCACCTTCTGAGGATAGGAAACCATACTGCGCTCGCTAACGCACATCCCACCGTAAATCCCACTATATGGGGAGGCATATGTTCAGCAGTGGACATACTATGGCTGCAATAAATAAAAATATAAAAAGTTAATAACAGTGTTCATGGAACATTGGTTTATAGAAAGCAGCCAAGTTAATCACTGTACATAATTAATAAAAATAATTAAGATGCTATGACTAACTTGATAACTTTCTACCCATTACGGAACACATTCTATCTACCCATAATGAGTAGGTAGGTTATTAAAATCTACTCAGAGACAAAATATTTATTGATAAAATTACCTTGGACCAGCCCTTTCCATCCTTCACTGCCCCATCTTTAATGGAATTCAGTTTGTTAGCACAAGCGTTCCATACTTTCACTGTCATCAACTTGCCTCTCCTACCTCGGCTGAGGCCTCTGGCTAACTCAGGGTGCTCCTTCATAAACTCCAACAAGGTGTGAAGCTGCTCCGCAGACACAAGCCGCCTTTTCAACTCTAACATAAACAAATTCAATTTATATTAATAACTTTTACCATCCCTCATACATGTTCGTCATAACTTTAAAACTAGCTATTATTTTTCCAAAACTCTTTCAAATCAGGAAGTTCCTATTATTTTTATGCTAAAATTCAAACTACTTACAGCACATGATATATTATATATAGATAATAATATTATATTATATATATAACATTATATATCACGTGATATACCTAATATTATAAAAGATTAAGAGAAAAAAATCTCAGTTAGTGAGAAATACACTCGAATTGAAGGAAATCCAATAACTAAGTCTAAAAATATAATTAGTATTGTTTTTGAGCCTGTAGGTTTCTCTGTAAAGTACATATTGTAATATTTGAAATCAACACTCATCAGGATTTATCCTGCCTCTTCTGCCTGTAAACACCCAGGGGTCTGCAAGGTCATTGGCACCTATTAAAACCTTAAGGCATATTTAGGTCATTCAAGTATATTTTGACCCCTATATAAAAGTAACCATGATAAATAATTGCCTACCTAGTTTATTAAATCTATACAAACCCACTTTCATAATTTGAACATAGAACAATTTTTAACATATTCTTAAATTAATTTGAAAGAATAAACATTAGCTGTATACACAGAAAAATCCACTCCTAAGAGATAGGAATTATATTTTCTATCATCAGCTCAGCAGCTGAGATGATAAGTATCAGATTCAAATATTTAAATACTTAAAGAAACCATAATATAAAGCACATCATGCACCTGTATATAATTTGTGGGTTGACTTCGATATTTCTAGCTTACCCTCATCAGATCTTGATGCCTATGGGACTGTAGACTGTACATGGGAAGTATAGTTGTTATAATGAAAGAAATACATAATTCTTATATAGATACCTGCCCTAGTTCAGGTAACTTTATGTTTTATAAATTAAATCTAACTATGGATTGGTTGCATCTATAGCTTCTTTAATTTCGGTTAAGCGAAAACTACAATCGTAATTTAATCAGGACTTTTACAAAAATGTATCTTACCCGAATCCATGCCGGACCCCAGCAAGAATTGCGTTTTATAGACTATGCTTGGGCTGCAGCTGGGGGTGGGGCTGCAAGTGCTCCTACGTAGGTATATAGTCTCTTTATCCCTATAATTAATCTACATTACAAATTGATGTCTCAAACAAAAGAATAGAATAGAATTCAAATTAGGAAGGTTGCAACCAGTAAAAAATAGGGAATGCGCGACACTCGTAGCTTTGATACTAAATTTCACTTATTCAGTCGATCAATTTATTCTTTCAAATGTTTCAAATAAAACATGTAGGAAGTTACAGTTATAGCAATAATTTGTTGTAACTGCTCGAGCAGTCGAGCCTCGAACTCCATAGATCAGATAGAATACATACTAGTCGAACTCTCAAACGAATCTGCAGTAGTTTAGCGTATCGGTGTGGCAAGTAGCAAGCGAAGCAAACAGTAGGTACTTTTCCAATTTCCAGATACAGCAAAAAGCAAACAAACAACCTGTCCATGTAGGGTTGCCAACTCGGATTTTAAAAAAGATGTAGGCCAGGTTCGAAAAACACGTAGAATGTACTATTTGCATGTGAAAAGTACGTAGATTTTTCTTGACTTCAAAAATTCTAGCACCATTCCATTTCTAGCACCAAGGAACGTTCGACTATTAAATTAATTAAATTTAAAAGGTAATGGGACAAAACATCAGCTTTCTGTAATAAATTTATAATTTAATCTCTATGGTTAACTATACAATACTCTCCTTTTTTACATAATCTTGGTACCGACTGACGATTATAATTATACAATGTGTTCTTCATCATGGTTACATGACTTTAGAAATTTATCATTATTGAAGTCAACTAATTTGAGCAGAAAGCTCAAAAACTATGAATTTGCAATTAGAATGACAAATCTAACTATGAAATTAAAACACTGCCACTCATTCAGTCAAAATAGGTTCGATATATATTTGGATTTTTTCTTTGTTAATTGTTTTAGCTACACATCTTGGGCGCGTCAAGTTTAATACTCCTTCAAGTTTAAATTAATCAAGCCGTTTTCCCTACGATTCAATACAGTTGTAGGAACTTCACCGCAACTAAATAACTTTCTTTGGGGTTTGGAATTTGCAACGAGCAATAAAGAAGTGCTTATTTGCCATGCTGTATGCATCAAAATAAAAAGTACACTGTAACAATTATTTTTACAAAACAATGACAGGGTAATCGGGAAATATTTTCTACAGCCTTTAACTTTAACATAAGCTCATAATTAGGTCCTTGACGTTGTTTATAAAGGTATAATGTGACACGTTGATATCACGATCGAACTCAGTGCGTTGGATACCTAATCATTTAATTCTTGTCTGCCGCCTCGGTCTACGATACGTTCTTGGTATAAAAGCTTTGATGGTAGCTAAGAATACAGGATGAATCACTTGAATGTATGAAGAAATTAGTAAAGCGTGGTAAACGAATTTATTGCACACTATGTTTAGATGAAATGGTTATTCGAAAACTTGTCCAATGGGAGGGTATCGGATTGTGATAGTGTATAGGATTAATACATTTTGCAGGAATGTTAGATGGACACAATGTTGCTGTTGCAAGGGAAGCGATTATGTAATCGATAGATACACAGATAGGCGATCGATAGATCGAAACTCGTACTGATGTTTATGTATTAAATGACTGAATTAAAGTCAAGTGAAATTATATTTGACTTATTTCGAATAATTGACACATACATTGGAATAATTGTTGGTAAACTTTCTATTTCTCCTCCCCTTTTGCATATATCACATGCATCTAATGGTTTCACCTGTGTGAACATAACGTCATGGAGATTACACCCTACGAATAGGTAAACAATCTGAAGCGGATTCTAGACGATCAAGCATAATCATTTACGTAAAAGTAGGTTAAGTCGTATGATCGCTAATAGTCCGCTTGAGCTCTTTTGTCCCGCTAATTAGGGTAAAAGTGTTTGGTATGGCAGCACTAAGCTTATTTATGACGTCACACTCTGTTTTTCATGTTGTCACCATGCCAAGCCTGTCTGTTTTTTTGTTTACTGTAATACACGGGGCTAACTCTGCTTTACCGACTACATGAGACCAATCGATCTGCGCGGTTTTCGCGGGTTTATCTGCGCGGGTAGTTTGAAGCGCCAGCAGAACGAGAAAAAAAATCATGCGTGCGCATTTCCCGTTTATTCTTTCCGGCCAGCGTTTTAGCGCTGCAGTACTTTATTTGCTTTTTTACCTAAATAATAAAAGAATAATATTAATGTACTTTCACTTTATATTTTAATCCACAGATACTGTTACCAATTATATTGATTATTATACATTTAAAAATAATTGTTTTGATTCTTGATGTTTATAAAAATACAACGACTGTAGGGCAGATAAAGCGCTGTTTGGTTCTGATTTTATAGATGAATTCAGAGCAGTGCTGACTGATCCTGATTCTACAGCAAATATTTACATCGTTTCCGTGTATGATTGTAAGCCTGGGAAATTAGGTTGGACAGGTAAGCATAGAAAATATTAGAAATTTGACGCATTCTGAAATTGTTCAGCCTATAAATCGCGTATCCTCCCTTGAGTTTTATTGACAGTTTCTGTTTCAGATTTCAGTGTTGTATTTGTTTGTGATAAGCATACATCACATTCCAGCCTTGAGACAACCGAATCGATAGTTGAAGATGTAATAGCATCGCTATCAGCCATCGTCATGTTTTTCAAGGGCTACAGAAAAGTACGTATAAATTGCTTTTCTAGAAATAATATAAGCTTGTAGGTATAGCTATAAAGTATCGTTATGCAACAAAAGCATGTGACAGGTACTTAGGTAGGTACCTATGTACTTTTCAAAAGGGATTCTCGCAATTTATTTATTTTTGTACTATGTACATGGATATTAGACAGCATAATGTACGTACCTAACTTATATTATACCTAGTTACTGCTTAAATACAGTTTTAATTGAATATAGTGAAATTTATTGCCTTTTTTTTCAGATATATTTCCATATGTTCTGAACTAGGTAGATATTGTTGGTTTGGAATTCTTGGTCGCCTTGGTTTATGAATACAGCCAAGATAAATTGTTGGAAATCAGCTGTGATTATGTTTAATAATGTATGTATATATGGATTATGTGATTAATTGCATTGTAACTTTAAAGGTTTTTCAAGAACCTGACTATTTGGATTTGTGCAGGGTAGTAGAGTGAAGTTAACCTAGGACCTACCACAATTTGGTTCGATAATCAACGAACACAATTGAGACGTCTTTTGACAAAATGTGCAACGGTAGCTTAATTAACTGTTACGTTAGTTCGCAATTCTTCCATCTCTTATCGTTCTTTTTTCGTTATGCTTGGCCTTGCTCAAATTACCATTGAAACTGATTGACTGAGACGCATTGATAACTTCTTTGAAGATCAGGCAGATCAGTGTTGTACAATTTATATCCCTGCTGTCATGTGCTCAAATAAATAGTATACAACCAATACTATATTTTCAGGAGTAGGCACATAATACTATATTGTGGTTACCACCGGTGTATTAAAATTGGTGCTGTTCTGTTTACTAAATAATAAGAGAAGGATTATATGCGCCATCATCATTTTGAATCACAAGACGTACACAACTGGACATAGGCATCCCCTTTTTATCTCAACAATGACCGGTTGAAAGCAGCCCGCACCCAGCTTCTTTCTGTGATATTGGTCAGGTCGTCTGTCCACCTTATCTGTAGACGTCCTATGCTGCGCTGTTTCCACCTCATTGGCTTATGTTCTGCGCAATGCGGCCATGATAATAATATTTTTTAAATTCACTATGAAATATAATTATAACTGCATACTGTAATACGGATCTTTATTTAATGCTTGAGGTTAAGGCATGGCTTGAATCAAAATAGTTCATAAGACAGTGAAATTTGACGGATGTTTGTTGTTTATGATCGAAATTTGAAAACGAAAGCGTGATTAAGGTGATGTATACAAGTCAGTTGTCACACTATATAGTATCTTATCTATGGTCAGATGTAACAACGTATTTCGGAAAATTGTTCGTTATGGAGTTAAAAGCGGAATTCAAAATTTGAAAATTAAACCAATAGCCCACGCGACCCAACCGCATGCTGGTACACCCGTAAAATAGAAACTAGTCCCTACTTAATCTACAAAGAAGGGGAACACTACGCAAGCCCACTGAATTAATTTAGGGTACACTGTCAATAATCGGCAACTCCTTACGCAAATAAAAACACTTCCCGCGCTAACACAATTCCCTGCCAATTAAGTGAAAATTTATTTTGTCCCAATCCACAAACAGCTGCGCCTTGAGTAATAAATTCAAAGTCCAATCATAAGTTAGTTATGGTTTTGTATATGAAGTAAGGAATGATTGTCAGAACATGAACCATTATCCAATCCGTGACTATAAGATCCTGGGCAGTTGATGTGAAGGTATGGATTCATTTCATTCAGTCGTTTGCCGACCTTTGAAGTGACCACTCATGTCCGATTTTTCCGAATTTTCCTGTTACGCGATTAAGTAAAAATATGGTTTATGTTTGTGTGTAGTTCAACATTTCTTTGTGATGGAGGTGAAGGTTGAAGTGGTAAGTGGAATAATAAATGGCAAATTAATAATATTGATAATATGCTTGGTATAGGGGAACAAAAGTATGCTTTTCTGGATACGATTCCAATTTGTTTGCCTAGTCAATGATCGATAATTTTGCTATCAATCATTCACTGGGCATACAAATTGAAAGCAAAAAGGTTGAACTTATAAAAAATGTGACCTTGTATAAATGTTTTTAAAGTATTTATACCATCTTTTTCCCTTAAAAATATTAACCATCAAAATAGGCGGGTGCTTCCCATTTTTACTTAAATTTTCTGATTATGCAAAAATGATTTTTATTTGTTTTTTTTTAAATAAGACTGTCCAATTTCTATCCGATTCAAAAATAATCAAATAATGCTTTACGATATCAGTATTGATAATTGTAATTGTGAAATGAAGTATGGTTTGTAAGATTGAGAATAGTCAGTTGACAGTCAATTATTTAAAAATCTGAACGTCAGAAAAACTTTTAGATCACCACAAACAAAATAATGTGAACGTAAATTTTATAAATAAGAACTATCGATTAGAAAAACAACAAGATATTAAAGTAAGAATAAAGACAATTAATGGAAGAAAATCATGTTTAATATTTTAAGTGTAAATAATATAGTACACAGTATACATTATACCTACCTACTACATGTAGAAAATATCGTACTGCACGTATTCGCTGCCATTTTATTGGAATTTCATTAAGTAGATAGTAGGTACACTAACACTTGTAACAGTTACCTCTTTTTTTTTAATAAACACTTTCGGTAGTAGTTGGTGCTCGGTACATGTATAATACTTGTTGTGCCCCGCGGTTTTACCCGCGTGGTGATGATATTTTCATCACCACGCGGGTAAAACCGCGGGGTGGGGGAGCCTATGTGTTAATCCAGGGTATAAGCTATCTCCATACCAAATTTTATTGAAATCGATGTAGCCGTTTCTGAGGTAACAAACATACACACTTACACACATACATACAAAATTTCGCATTTATAATACCTATTAGTAGAATGTACTATTGTACTGTATTCAGATGAATGTCCCGAGGTATTAGATATACGATGCGACGCGTGACTAAAATACTGGCACATAAATTTGGCTCAACGGATCAGCATTGCAACTCAACGTGGCAATGCTGCTAGCATTCTGGGCACGCTGCCCACTGTTAGGTAGTTCAAGCATTTGAGTTATCGTATTCGAGTTATATTTGATCGCAACATCAAAATCTAATGAAAATAATTATTTTCATTAGATTTTGATGTTGCGATGGCCGTATATAATGATATAATAATACTAATTACAATACTACAGGTACTTACTACAAAAACATTTGAGCAATCCACTAGATATTGTCAGCCTGTAGATAACTCAAATGCTTGAACCACCTAACGATATTAGATATTAGATTATCTTCCGAAATAACGTTATTTGTAGTCTTCGCAGTGTTATTAGTTATGTATGAAGCGATGATAGCTCAGCGGGGGGAGCGTCTCCTGTCAAACTGACGGACACTCCCAACAACAGCTTGAGCTTCCGGTGAAGGTAACACCGTTATCTAATTCCCAGCATGGTGGTAGGGTACTTTCGAAAGCCCGCCTGGCTAGCAACCACCCTCAAGTTTGAAAAACTGTCACCAAGCACATAGTGTGTTCAGGCAGCAGTCCTTGAGAGCCAGTGATCATTCTAGGTCTAGCGTGATAACATCTTCGACCACATCGTCACAGACCATCTAGTGAGATAGTGGTCAAACGCTAGAACCCTGCAGACTTTTCAGCCAGTACAGTTTTATTATAGTATTAAATTTTACTCATTTTACCATTTAACATCTCACAGAACTGATTTTATGACACAGTAATGGTACGAGTAGAGCAATTAGACACTATCCAAACTGTAAGACATTAACGGGAGAATATTTCAACACAAGTCACCGATGTACTCACCTGTACTTATGAGTGGTTTTTGTATCACTACATAGCATAAAGCAAAGTCGCTTTCTCTGTCCCTATATCCAGCTTAAATCTTTAAAACTACGCAAAGAAATTGAAGAGGAAGGTTTATATGTATAAAATTTTCTTAATAAAAAATGCAACCGACTTCAACACTCAAAAGTGTGAAATAACTTGTTGAAGTCGGTACCATGATAGTTCACAAAAAAGTAACTATCATCACATATCATGTGCTCATGGTACCGACTTCGACAAGTTATTTCACACTTTTGAGTGTTGAAGTCGGTTGCATTTTTTGTTAAAAAATATTTTTTTCACCCTTTTCAGTGACCTGTGCTACTCACGGGATGTCGATGTCTTCAACCGCGACAATAATATCATCAAAATACGCGTAGCACTTTTCAGTTATTGGAGTATAACTCAAAAACCGCTTGTCCGATTTTTATGAAAGTTGAATGGGACCACAACGAAAGTATACTCTATCTAACAAAAAAAGAATCATCAAAATCGGTTCATAAATGACAAAGTTATCCGCGAACACACATAAAAAAAAAACATATATACGGTCGAATTGAGTAACCTTCTTTTTTGAAGTCGTTTAATAACATCCATTAATGACATAGGCTATATATTTTACACCCGTGCGAAGCCGGAGTGGGCCGCTAGTCACATATATTGTACATTTTATGTGCCTACGTACTTACCCGGACGTTTGTCCAAAGCATGGAGGGGTGTGATGTTTGTTGGATTAGGATCTACGAATGTTATTGGAACTGTGACATGCTCGTATTGTCCATACAATTGTTACATACCTGTGTCTGGGTGTGTATATGTATATAAGTATATATATCAGTTATCAGGTTACCATAGTACAGGCTCTGCCTAGTTTGGGACCTGAAGACCTTGTGTGAATGTTAATAAGTAAATCAATTATTTACCTACCCTGCTTAGTACAAACTTTTTAACCGACAGCCAAAATATGAGGTACGTCTTAATTCTGACGTATTTTTTAAATTAGTTTTTTTTAGTAAGCAATTTTTTTCGGTTTTTATCTACTGATTTTTAAATACGAGGGGATTTTTAAACTGAAAGTTCTTCGAACTGGCCACTAGTAAACATAAAAAAATATTTTTGAAGAAAGAACATAAAAAATATTTGGGTTACGATTTGGCGGGAAATTATAAATGATCTGTCACGTCAGCATCGATTTAGCCCGCGTTAAATATTCGTGCAATGTTTTTTTTATGAATTTCGATGTCATTTAAGTCAACAAGAAATTTATGGAAGACTACGATTGGCCTTTCGCAATGTAGACCCATCTCGTGCCACTGTTGACAACCGGTTTAATGAGTTTAAACATGGTGGCACTAGTCTCACAGGTGATCAGCGTCAGGGACGGCCTTCTACGTGACATCTGTGTTGTGCGGCGTATGATAGAAACTGACAAAAGAGTGACTTATCAGCAGATTCGGACAAGGTTACAGTGCACAAAGTTCTCCGTGAACATTTAGCGATCAGTAAACTATGTGCCCTGTGCTTACTTCATAATTTGACCGAAGCCCAAAACTCCGTCGTGTGGATTGGTGCCGTAAAATGGTAGAAAGATTGAACGGAGGTGACTCAAATGCTGTACGACATACTTGCGAGTGACAAAAGCTGGATTTACTGTTATGATCCTAAACCAAAAGACAGTCTGCTCAGTGGGTGTTTCCTTCCGAACAGTTGCAAACTAAAGTGAAAAGAGCTCGAAGCGTGGGAAATAAGATGGTGGCCTTGATTTTCGGAAGGACAGGTCATTTCAGGACAATTGTTTTAGAGGATTCATAAACAGTTTCTGCAAAGTGATACACCAACAATTGTTTGCCACTTGTCTTGGAAAATTTACGGGAGAAATGACCTCGCAGTAGGTTCCTCTTTCACCACGACGCCTCGTCGTACACTGACAGGCGAATGATGGTCTATTGGATGACGTCAAACGTGGAATTGCCTTGCGATTTTTATTTATTCCCGAAAATAAAAAAAAACTCCGAGTAAAACGTTTCATGGACGCCGAGGAAGCTGAGGCTGCGTTTCAATAGGCCGTCGAAGAGACACCTATGGACGACCACACCAGCTTTCAAATAAAAAAAGAATTATCAAAATCGGCTGTCCCAGTCGAATTTTCTGAGGTAACAAACTTATAAAAATACCAGTCGAATTCAGAAGCTCCTCCTTTTTTTGAAGTCGGTTAAGAAGTCAGCTTCTTCTTTATTCTCATTGGGGCTTTCATCCAACTAATCTCATTGAATGATGTTCATCTCTGTTCATATTGGTGGTTCGTGTTTGAACCACTAATGACCACATCGTCACCATCAAGTGAGATAGTGGTTAAACGCTAGATCTATACAGTATAAAAAAATAAAAATGAAGTGACATTTCATAATGCCAAAAATAGCTGGTACCAATGATGTTTTACTAAAGATGACGTATATTCATACTGCGCGGTGCTCAGATTTTGTTCCTTTACGACATAAACATGCTTACTGCGACAGATAATACGGTACAAATAATATAGAAAAGGATAGCTATATGTTTAGACTTGCGCTTGAAATACGCGTCGTAATCAAAATGACTACAATTGACTTAATTTTGCCGCCTCAGTTTCCGCGCGCTTGTGCGACATCTACCTCATATAAACATATAATATCATTGGCTGGTACGGCTACGGGTCTAAATCGTCACAAATAACTATTTCTCCTCCAATTAATTAATAAGCCACGTGTATGTACTAACGTGGTCGTGATGGATGAGATGGTTTAGCTAATTCGGCCACACCCTCTAATTACTGCGTAACTAGCCGTCAGGTTAGGTATTATACCTTACTGTGGGGGACACTCTACGTAATCAAAAGTAAACTGCTGTCTCATAAACTTCGTTAAGCAGGTGGGGAAACCGAGGTAGTTAGGATGCAGGGACATCGAATATATATATTATTTTTAAAACAAACAATGAACTGGCATTAAATATATTGGTAGTGATTCTCTTGTTCAAGTAAACTACAATTCTGGAAAATAAAAGACGTTTTTTTTTTTTTTTTTTTTTTTAACATTCACACAAGATCTTCAGGTCCCAAACTAGGCAGAGCCTGTACTATGGTAACCTGATGACTGATATATATACTTATATACATATACACTCCCAGACACAGGTCAAACAGACATGTTCATACACACAAATGTTTGACCTGTCCGGGAATCGAACCCGGGACCAGCAGCTCAGAAGGCAGACTGCTACCAACTGCGCCAACCGGCCAGTATGTTCTTAAGGTTATAAATGTTATGATAAAGTGCAAATCAGTATGACACGTATCAATGACAACACTAAAATTAGATGTTTTTATTGTAATTGCGGGTAGTTTTAAGTAAAATAAGTCGCTACTTATTTAGTGCCGACTAAACTACTATTACTACTTTAGACATGTTTTATCAAAATTGGTTTAACCGTTTTTATTCTGTTAATCATCTAACAAATTACAATTCAAATTCGTATTAATCCACACAACGCTATATTAAACTACTTTTATTCAATTGCTGGGGATTCGCCGGTAAACTACCGGCGAACAAATGATTAACAGAATAAAAACGGTTAAACCAATTTTGATAAAACATGTCTAAAACCTGCTTTCCTCTATGAGTCGTGGGTAAAAATACGGTCTAATAATCACGCTAACCAGGTTATTGATTGTTTTTTTTTAAATAGGACTAGATTTTCCATTTTTTTTTTTTTTTAAGATTATAGATATATTAGCTTGCGTTTGACCACTGTCTCACCTGATGTTAAGCGACGACGCGGTCTAAGGTGGAGCACGCAAACTTAGAAGGAACCTATTCACTCGCGACTTGAAGACTCCGGGGTTGTACATTTTTTTTTCATTTCTTTCACCTCATTAATTCCTTTAATATTTTCCATTTTGTTTCAATTAAAAATACCGTAAAGGATACCAGGGAGTACCTAGGTATATATGGTAAAAATGTGCATAATTTTTCGCACAATGTTTACCTGATTCTTAGTAAATGTGTAGAAAAATAAACTTCTATTTAACGCTCACGTTAATTGTAATCTATATATATAAAAATGAAACCCGTTTTCCGTTGTCACGACATAACATGAAAACGGCTTGACCGATTTAGATAAAATTTGGTATAAAGATACATGGGACTTTGGAGAAGGACATATGCTACTTTTTGTCCTGGAAGAAGTATGGTTCCCGTGGGATAACTGAGTCAGCGGGAAAAACGTAGTTCACGCGGGTGAAACCGCGGGGCGCAGCTAGTAATAGATAAAGATCGAGTGTGAAACATCGCCGTTGCTGTGGCGATGCAAGGCCAGGCACAAACGCCATTAGCCTCCGCGCCGCTGTGATTTGAATACGAAAGCGCCGATAAGTGCTTTAGTGATCGTAAACAATTAAATTATTATGGGATTCCACGCGACCCGAAGACCTTTTGATGAATAATGTACGTACATACATTAGCTTCGGATCTAGCGAAGTGGTGTGTGGCTAATATTATAAACCTACATAGGTTACAATCTTTTGACATTCCGGAAATGTTTCGGCAAGGCCTAGTCATTGGGACCACCTATCGTTTGAATAAGGCAAGTCTGACTCCGTCACGCGTGGAATGATGTTACAGGCGCACAGGATACCTATACTAATATTATAAAGAGGAAAGATTTGTATGTATGTTTGTAACGAATTGGCTCAAAAAGTACTACACCGATTTTATAAAATCTTTCACCATTGGAAAGCTACATTCATCCTGAGTAACATAGGCTATATAGGCTATATATAGGAATCCTTATAATTTTTCAATTTCAAATTTTTTACCCGTGTGAAGCCGGAGAGGACAGGTAGTGAGTTATATTTTGACATATATACTAGAAAAACTTCCAACGCCAACGGTAGCTTATTGAGTATCATACCACTCTAAAAGTATCATCTGATCTCAGCCATAGAACGTCCACTGCTGGATATATGCCTCCCCCATACAGGGGGATTTGCCAATACTCGCCACGCTTGACAGGCGGGTTGGCGAGCGCAGTATCATTTCCTATCCTCAGAAGGAGCTGCTGTATATCCTTAAAAGTATAGGCATTGTTTATGCAGACGAACATGTAGACTATACATAGTAAGCTCATTTTCATTATAATTGTACAGGCGAATTCTTAAGACAACCAAAATAAAATACATGATCATATAGTATTATATAGTATTAATGGCAATAATTTCAGTAAATTCTTCAGACATGTTATGATGACCATATGGCCAAGGTATGTCTAAAACCAATTTCATCGAATATAATATCCACAAGGAGTGGCCATCTTTTATGAGCTATGCCTTTTATGACAACAGTTCGGACGTAAAGTGTCGGTTATCGTTGAAACGTCGTCGTTTAGAGAATTAGGGCGAACGTACCTATATATATACGTAAAGGCGTATCAAGTATTCTGGCAGAATGGAATTGCAAAACAGACTATCATAATTCACAGAGAACTATGATTCTAAAACTTTTAAAACTTGTACAACACTTTTTTTAATCAGTTTTTTAAGATCGGGAATAAAATAATTATAACAAATAAACAAACCTAAATATTTAAATAACTGTAAATTACATAAAGAAAGAACATAATATAACCAATAAATGTAAAATAGAAAACAAAAGTACAATGTAAAGAAACAACTATCGATATTTACAGAAAAAGGCAAGTATCAATAAAAATCTGAATTTAACTTACTGTCTGCATTAAAGTGCCCAAAAAGCTGGCAACATTACATCGTTAAATTATACAATTATTATGATATTAAGTTTGATTCTTCTGTTATTTGCGTATTATATTCGGTAGATACATTCTAATTGAAAATAACGTTTTATACACGAGCGCGATTGCCTATCTATCCCAAATTACAACAATGTTCGCATGGTGGTAGGGTACTTGCCTGGGTATCTACCACCCTCAAGGTTTTCTGTCAAACACTTAGTGTGTTCAGGCAGTTTCACTCTCATGGAGACAATCAAGTAAGATTCATGAGGCAACAGTATTTGAAAGCCAGTAAGCATTCGAGGTCTAACGTGATAATATTTTCGACCACATTGTGACCATCAAAGTGAGATAGTGGTCAACCGCTATCTTTAATATACAGAAAAAAAATATGTTAGCTCCCACTTACGCGGGGGACACTTCGCGTAAGACAAGGTTACACACACACTTACGAGTATATTAAAAAAATGAATATGTTATATTTTTAGCACGCTGTCCACCCCACTACACCACCGCATGTGAAAGATGAACCCGAGAAAACCAACATATCTAAAGGAGCCTGGTGCACTCCAGAGACTTCTCCTATAAAACAGTCGATGTAGGTATCCTAGACGTCTTTTTTATACTTTACTAGCTTATACCCAGCGGCTTTGCCCGCGTGGCTATGATTGATAATGATGAGAATGAAAGTAGCCAATGTGGTATTCTGGGATCTAATGTATCTAGATACCAAATTTCATCCAAATCCGTTGGACCGCTACTGGTCCAAAGGAGCCAAAAGATCCAAAGAGTCAAAAGGTGGCCGCGAACTTATAGGTTCGCGGGCGTCGCCTTATAAAGTGCAAGAGTGCGTTTGGCCAACTCAGGAAGAACTCATTGAATTTCAAAATTATTGAATTCGATGGGAACCATTAAAATCATAGGTTTACCTGCGTTTTTGTTACAAACAGCAATACCTAGTAAAACAATATCGTGGATGATACCACTGAATATATGTTTAATTAAGTTATTTTCGGATATTCTTGTACAACATGGGCCCTGCTAACATAAAAGAAATCAAAGTGGGCCCTGGTAAGAAAACGTTGGGAACCACTGGTCTATTAGCAGAGGTTACCACTTAGCATGCTGTGGATCATTCGCTTGGTCGTCAAAAAAACCTCAAAAGCCATATAGTCAAAATGAGATTAATTCTCATTTCGACTGTTACATAGATCTTTAAGCATTATCGTGATTGCTGTTTGTATGGCAAACGAACCACGCTAAGTACATAATTAATCCAATCCAATCCTATAGATCCTTGTCAGACATCTTATCTCTACACGACTTAGATGAGATCTGTACAGCTGGATAAATTAGAGAACTGGTAAAAATGATAAATGTGATGATGTCGAGCATGAAGATCCCTTCCTCTATCTGATAGGGTTAGATGCAGTTGAAACGTTGAAAAGTTAGTTCCACTATTACCATTATATAACTTAAGACGTAAGCTGGCGACCCATACTATTGGTATTTTTTTCCTTTCGCAGAGAAAACCCAGAAACAACAGAGCCCAAAACTGAGATCGAATATGACTCAGAGCAATATAAAGCGTAAGTTATGCTAATTTAGTAATATAATAAAATAATTATATCTTCAAATGAGATCCTTTTGACTTATTAGTGCCCTACTTACGTATTAAGGGGTAGTTAGTGGGTACTTGTGGACGAGACAGCAATAAAATTATGATCCTTTGTGCCTACTCTGTGAAAAATCCACGTAAAACGTGTTGTTAGGGAGAATTTATTATCCCACTTTAGTTCATACCTTTTGAATACTTCATAATCGGTTTTAGTCGTTTTTTATAACGAGGAAAATCTTGAAAAAATACTGGCGATTGAATTCGGAAGTTCCAATTTATGTCAGATGAACTTGTTATTTATTAAGTATTCTTCATGATTATAACCTTAAATCTCCACTTATGTAAATAATGAGACGAACTACACACATGCGAATTCCCGAAAGATACATTTTAAATGGGAACACATCGGTAGCTTACTCATTTAAAGAAAAAAAAGAGTTCTTAAAATCGGTAAGCAGTTGGTGGAGACTTTTTTGATGAACTATTTTCAATACTTTTATTGTGTACGTTTGTTTTAATAGATTAGTTTTTTTTAATTAGCGGTTACTATGATTGGTTCCTATAGTTTCTTGCGTTGAGCGCCTAGGGCAGACGAGATCCTCTTTTACCCATAATAAAAAAGATACGAGCTTTTTCTTTACAACTGATTTGATATAGATTGTTCGAGCTCCAAAGGGCTTTGCTGTTTGCTGACGCCGGCCCTTCTCTCGAGTCCAAGTTAAAAGAAGCGACTCGACTTGAGAAGCTCAGAAGAAAGTCCAATAAGCAGAAGAAGGCTAAAGTATCCCGAGACACAGCGGAACGGTAACTTATCTACAGTAGCGTACATAACGTACATAGTAATTTCGAATGTTTTGTTTTTATTTCGGTGATATTGCGAACTCCAGTGCAAATTTAAATATATCTCTTGAGTAAGGGTTTCAAATGTTTATCTATTATACATTTGTGTAATGTATCATATTTAGGTATAGATAATTAATGTTGTTTCCTAACGGATGTAGGTGCAACTATTTGAGTACTTATCTCAATTTGTGTTTTCCAGAGCTAAACCAAAACCAACTAAGGGCAAGACTCAGATTCGAGATGATTCCGAAGAATATAGAGTGTAAGTTATTTTTAAGCTATTGCATAGCTTCCATCGCGGGCCTTGAGCGTGGAGACCGAATCCAGAAATTCCGTAACGAAAATAACGTAACACCCCCCTCTCCGACCGGCACAGCGGTGATACTTTTTAGTTTTGCCATCTATCGATAAATAGCAGAACTTTTAATGACTTTTTTGAAATATCACGCTTGTCTGTTTAGTTCAGCCTCTAGGTGGCATTAGTTGTATCGGCGTTACTGCATAAGTTATTATTATATTCATTGCATAAGTTGATAAAAAATGCTATGCAATAGCTTTACCGCAGCAGTCCCCGAGTGCCACACCTTTTTAATTTTTTACTTTTATTTCATTTATTAAAGTATTCTACGTCATTTACTACAGTAAATTTAGTAATTGGTTAATAATTAACTATCCACAATTACTGCAATATAGTATATCCGTATTACTGTATTATTAACCGACTTCAAAAAAAGGAGGAGGTTCTCAATTCGACCCGTATGTTTTTTTTTTGTATTGTATACATACGACGTGCAGTGCACCCCGTGGCTTCACTCGGATCCCCAGAGACTGGATTACGGTTATCCGGCTATCTCAGTGCTATGGCTCAAGAGTTGTATTTTTAAAAAAAATAATATCATTTCTTAAATCAGTAAGGTAAAGATTTTCAGGTAGCAGCTGACACAAAGAAAACGATTTGAAACTCAAGCATATACCCATTTTTTTTACTCAGTTCCACCAGATACGATGTGTATTTATCGTTTGTAACTGACAAATGTAGATACTATAAAATACACGTGAGACAATGAGGATAAGCCAGTAATACGAATTGAAGAGGATAATAATAGCGAAGTAGAATAGATTTTGAGCTCTTTTTGTCATGATTTAAGTTTTATACTGCATTGCGTCCTTTTTCAGTCTTATAATGAAACTTATAACTTCATGTCTATATATAACGTAGGTATGTTTTTTATTATGATTGCTTTACTTGCCTGCCTGCTAAACACAACTCTCGACTAAGATCGTTTTCAAGCAAAGGGTAACGCTGGAATCCAGCCCTGTGTAATCACCAAGTTTACGCAAATCTATTGCCGAAAAATTGCATTTATAGTGCAATTATTTGCAATTAACCTTTGTGGTAGGTACATGTTTTTAATATATGTTTTGCATTAGAAATAAACACATTCTTTTCTATTATTTCGCATTGGTTATTCAAAACGTATTTGTTACAGAATGCTCGAGCTCCAAAGGGCACTGCTGTTTACTGATGCCGCCCCAACTCTGGAATCCAAGTTAGAAGAAGCGACTAAACTTGAGGAGCTCAAGAGAGAGTCCGATGAACAGGAGAAGGCTAAAATATCTGAAGAAGCATCGGAACAGTAATTATCCTCCAATATTTTGTATGGGCATCGTCTGTATTTTTAACCGACTTCAAAAAAGGAGGTTACGCAATTCGACCGTATATATGTTTTTTTTTATTTTTTTTATGTGTGTTCGCGGACAACTTCGTCGTTTATGAACCGATTTTGATGATTCTTTTTTGTTAGATAGAGTATACTTCCGTGGTAGTCCCATTCAAATTTCATCAAAATCGGACAAGCGGTTTTTGAGTTATACATCGCAGAACACGAAATGATAATTAATTGATCCCGTGAGTAGTAAAAGGTCACTGAAAAGGGTGAAAAAAAAATTTTTCACAAAAAATGCAACCGACTTCAACACTCAAAAGTGTGAAATAACTTGTCGAAGTCGGTACCATGAGCACAATATTGTGATGATAGTTACTTTTATGTGAACTATCATGGTACCGATTTCAACAAGTTATTTCACACTTTTGAGTGTTAAAGTCGGTTGCATTTTTTGTGAAAAAATTTTTTTTCTCTCTAAGTCTATGTGTCGAAGTCACTACTATCTAGTTTTTCTACTTGATTATTATCTCATTTGGCTGTTAATGATTATAAGTGCCATCACATAACAACTGAAATCTTTACAAGCATGCAAAAACACCACCCATAATTCTTTCAAATGTGTTGCTATTTGAGTATATTTTTGTTTTCCAGAGCTAACCCAAAACAAAACGAGGCCAAAACTCAGATTCGAGATGACTCAGAAGAATATAGAGTGTAAGTTAAACATTAAAATGTTCTTTTTATATTTATTTCATTAAATATGGTAAATAAAAACCGAAAGATAAAATACTTTGTAGACATAAATGTGTAATAAAATAAATATGTACCCAAAAGCTCCCGAACTAATGGCACTGTTTTTCAGGACCCAATGGCCTCTCCCAGCCTCGGACTTAACATGAGTCGTAACTACCTATGTATTGAACAGTTTTTATTGTTATAAAATATACTTACTTGTAAATACAACTTGTACAGTGTGAGTGTCTAAAGTGTTTCTGCAACTGTTGTGAGTGTGTGTATTTGTGCATTACGAGTGTGTAAAGTGTTTTTGCAAGTGTTGTGAGTGTATGTAGGTATTTGTTGTGTGAAGCTTCGTTATTTCGTACCGGATACTTAGTGATTCAGTTTTAAGAACTTTATTGCCTTAACAGATTACAAAATTTGACTTACAAGACAATTGTGCTTATTATCTATATAACTTATTTTTAAATTTCACAGTGAGAAATAATTTTATTGGGCATGTAATATTTATTTATTGATCATTGGTCATTGAGTTGATTAAATTTAAAATTATTATGAATATGATATGAAGGTATAAAGTATACTAAAATAGTATAAAATTTCATCTAATAATCTTTGTTTGTACATGCAAATTTTTTTTTGGCAATAAATATATTTTTCTCTTTTCTTCAAATACATAATTTGATCTTCTTTAAACTTATTTGGTACAGAATGTTCGAGCTGCAAAGGGCACTGCTGTTTGCTGATGCCGCCCCAACTCTGGAATCCAAGTTAGAAGAAGCGACTAAACTTGAGAAGCTCAAGAGAGAGTCCGATGAACAGGAGAAGGCTAAAATATCTGAAGAAGCATCGAAACCGTAATTATTCTCCCAATATTTTGTCTGGACATCGTCTTTTTTCTCTATCTGGGTCTGTGTGTGGAAGTACCTAGTTTTTTTATTATTTATAAGAGAGAATTGAATTATTATCTCATTGCGCAGTTAATGACGAAATCATATTAGAACTAATGGTAACTAACTGAGCGGGCACTAATAGTTACGTAAGTAGTTTAACTATAAGGAGGTTTTCTTTTCCACTCATTCTAATCTTTTTCAAAAAATGAGAATGGCTATTAATTATCATCATTAATAATGGACGTCCTATGGCTGAGATGATGATGATGATGATTAATAATTTTGAGGAATACTCAAAATATACCAATCAGATCTTTCTCAAAATTCAATGGAACCACCTGCGAAGCACCAGTTTTTAAATAAAAAAGAATCATCAAAATCGGTTCACCTACAAAAACAATTAAGATAATGCACATAATAAGTACAGTCGCAATACCTGAGTAGTTCTAATGAGTTGTATTTCTCAAGATGTCTCAGAGTTCTCTTTGCAGTGTCTGATTTGCCGAGCCCTACATAATTATGGAGTGGCAATAGGCAGTGTGAAATAGATGCCAGCATGGCATCTCTCTAATGGGAAAAACGCGCGGAAACGTGTTTAGCTGATATTATGCTAAAAGTCCACCCAAAGATTCTGTTATTTATCATATGTTTATCCTTTAGGCCTCCGAATGAAGAAGGAGAGAAGGAATGTCCAGAAGTAGAGACACCGCAGAGCCCTGTGCCCTCGTCTCCAACCAGAAACAAGAAGGGCATCTGCAACATCTTCGATCTACTCCTTCCAATCGATCCGCAAGGTGAGTTTTTAATTTACTAAGTGTATCTTACCTGGAGTGTACTTAACAAATCTTTATCTTTAAACAATAGCTCCCATATAACTTAAATCATACTTAGAGAATAGAAATCAATGAACAGTATATTATAATAATTATATACAATGTTAGAAACATACAACAAAAATATAAAATCAGGCCGTAAAGTGTATTCAAAATATAGTATAATATGCATGCATGCATCCCCGACATAGGTGACTATCTCTACCTCCGGTCTTGTGTATATGATACCTACTCGTAATTAAGGTCGCAGTGACCTGTAACTAGCCCTAACAGTAGACGCAAGTCCTGTCGTTGCAGTTTTAGAAAGTTTTTTGTGACATTTTATATTCAATATTGGAAAAATGGCTGTTGCCTAGTTTACAATCGGTTCTCTTATGCTACGCGGTTTTTATAAGCGCAAAATTAATAATGTAATTAATGATTTAAAAGTTAGGTTTAATAATTGTTCAGTCGAATATCTCGGCAACTGGCTGGAAAAATATCCAATCTCGGTACAAAAAAAAATGGTAGAAAGCCCAGGAATAATAAACAGTTTTCTGTATGAAAAGGTTTGCACTATAGTAGCACTGAGGCGTTAAACCATTTTTAAAGAAAATGGCTTACATTTACAATATTTGTTTATATGCAATTCTTAAATATAATTATAACTACTGCACAATAGCACAATTCAAACAATAACTTTTTTCTTATTCTCACGCAACACATGATCGAAGCGAGACAACAGATAGTTATTCCATAAAAACAATTTCTTCATTATATTCTTCATATTTTGCTCAAAATATAATGTCCTAATCGTTTTTAGCTATTAATTAACTCATCTATGCAACAAATACAAAATGATTAAACTCGTTTGGTCTCTCTTGGGCGTCAATTTATATATCAGCGTTACATAAGTGTTCTTGATTCACTACTTTGGGGAAAATTATTATTGCTTTTCGTTCGAATTTCAAAGATGGCTTTCTGTACGTTGTATTTGGAAAAAGGTTATTTCGGAACTTGATAATTTTTACATCGCTTTGAATAAAATATTATTCGATTTTTTGATAATTGTAAACCATAGAATTATTATTATTTATATTTTTATTGTAAGACTATTTGCATGACGCGAGTTTACCCGCGATGTGCAGCTATGAAAGCTAGCAGCTATTGGTACAGTTACACCACTTTTTTATTTGTTACATGCAATGATATTATATGTTTATATGAGGTAGATGACGCACAAGCGCGCGGAAACTGAGGCGGCAAAATTAAGTCAATTGTAGTAATTTTCATTGCGCATCATTGCAATCTAAACATAAACAACAACAGTCTATCCTTTTCTATATTATTTGTACCGTATTATCTGTCGCAGTACCTAAGCATGTTTATATCGTAAAGGAACAAAATCTGAGCAGCGCGCAGTATATATACGTCATCTTTAGTAAAACATCATTGGTTACATGCTAATAGCAGTAACTGTGAAATTACTTTTATCTTTCCAGAAGTCACTTTTATATCTAAACATATTCCATGTTTCATTTTGAATGACAATGAAGATTCTAGGTATTGCGATATTCCAACTTAGACCGCAATATACTACTGAACTAATTATCCCACAGAAAATATTTTTTTCCTGTATCAAATGTACCTAGTCTATGCTGAGTCTAATCTATCTAGAAAAGTTTAAAGATTCAGGCGTTACTTCGCCGAAATATTAATTAACAAATAGATTATTATTACAATATTTAGTGCTAATTCCGCGACTTTGAATTATTCCAGGACGAGAGTTCTGGCTGTAAAAAGTACTGTAAACTTACTGCATACAATTTATGTAGAAGGGAGGGCGGTGCACACTGCATGATAGCCTGGAATAATTTAAAGTCCGGAATTAACACTAAATATTGTTTATTTATTATCTCTTTTTTAATAATCTATCTATCTAAGCCAAATAGCAGTCATATACATTTACCCGTTCTGGCGTGATCGAGTCACACAGATCCATACATTCATCCTCACAAACATTTTCGTTTCTAATATTAACTAGACCCACCCCGCAGTTTCACCCGCAAGGACTACGGCTTTTCGAATAATAAGAAAACTATGTGCTATACATACTGAGTATAATCATTATTTGTGCCAAATTTGATTCAAATTCTTTGAGAGCAATAAACGTCAAAATATTCCTTTGTATGTTTGGACGTTCATTGCTCAGAAAGGACGTCACATGCAAATATAATATTAGTAGGAAGCAAGATAATGGCATATAATGGACAGATCTCATAATTGTTACATGGGTCTACAATTCTGTTCTATGAACATTAAATATATCGAGCATAGTGAAAACGGAAAAACCTTGATCCCCTCTTTTTCAAATTAGATGATATGTAGTTGTTAAATTCCCATCCGTTTGTCACAGGGCGTCTCTACATAACATGGCTGCTCCTAGTTACCTTCTGCTACAGCTACAATTCCTGGTGCATCCCTCTCCGTGCCACCTTCCCATACCAGACCCCTGACAACTTGCCCATATGGCTAGCAATGGATTACTTCTGCGACTTCATTTACCTGCTCGATGTCACAATGGTGAAGCCTAAGCTGATGTTTCTGCACGAGGGGTTCTGGGTCGATGATCCTGAGGAGACCAGGAAGAATTATAAAAGGAAGATGCAGTATAAGGTACGAATAGGATTATTTTCTATATCTTTGTCAGGCAAAATAATATTTATTCGCACCTACATAGAGATTTACTTAACACGTAACCTACTGCAAATAAAATGCCTGCCAAAGAAAAAGGCAAATACTAGCAAGGCTATACTATTTTGTGATGTGAGACGCAAGAGCATACACATATATGGTTCTAATTAGTGATTTCAACTGGATCCAGCGTTTGACTTGATCTTAATTTAGCTCTTTTTTTAATCTTCATTTTGTATACAGGGTTTTTTCTTAGAGAATATGACACCCTTATTGATAATCAAAATAAGCTACAACAATTAACTAGTCCTAGTCTTCACGACTGCGTGGTACCTACAATGCATACTTTTTTCTGGCAATTCCAGAGTCAGGTTGCGACAGCACCCCGTTACAACCACCTACCTGCCAGAAAGCATGTTCAGAAACAAATAATTGCCACCGTAAGGCGTCGTTGCGGGAGCATTCCACTAAAACATGGTATACTTCTAACTTGAAGCGTTGATCACAATCAGGACTATTACTTACTTACTACTACTTTTCTTCATCATAAACTTGAACTTGTTAAGAGGAATATGAAGCCTGAAGGCTGTAACAATTTCACTCTGTTCCATGTCGCTTCCCAAAAACCATGGACACGAAAAAGTCACGGCTGCTCTTAATTGAGCGCCTTTTCTTTAGAGACCATAAACGACACATAGGTACGGTAAATACTACCATTCAAATACTTCTTAATTGTTGTTTTTAGTTCGACGTGATATCGACCTTACCCTTGGATATTCTCTACGTATTTTTCGGCCCCGAAATGGTGATCCTTCGGTTCCCTCGTCTGCTCAAGCTTCAAACTTTTTGGGAGTTTCATCAAGCCATGGATCGTGTGTTGTCTTCTCCTTACGTGGTATGTTTAAATATGCAATAACTTGTAAAATATTAGACATTTAAAAAATGTTCCATACAATATATTATAATACGAATGCACGAATAACATTTTTATGTATCTTGAAATTTTAATGTATGTATGATGTATAATCCTTACCATGATATTGAAACGGGATGAAATATCTTTATACTTAATGGATTTTCTAACAGGTTTTTGAAAAATACTCTGCACGAAATATACTAAGCTTCAAATCCTTTCAAGAGATGAATGAATTGATGCCAGCTTACTACTACTTTTAAAAAAAATGGTGTTTACATATTATCTTAAAGTAATGATAGCGAAAAAGTCGAAAACTTTTATTAATCCCTCAAATATTTTCTTAAAATTTTTTATAAGCTTACGTTTGACCACTGTCTCACCTACTGCTAAGTGACGACGCGGTATAAGGTATTGCACGTAAACTTAGAAGGAACCTATTTATTTTTAAAGATTAAATAAAATTTTATAATAATTAAATATAATGCTAGGCCATACCGACAATCTTAAAAAGCCGATTATCATTTGCATTGAGGCCTCACATATATTTTAACACGACCTTTTTCCTGTCAACGTTCTTTACTTCCAGGTGCGAATCGGCAAGACTCTCTTCTATATCTTCTACATGATTCATCTTAATGCTTGCGCCTATTATGCCATGAGTTATTACATTGGGCTTGGAACCAACGGTTGGGTATATGACAACGAAGGAAACGCATACATCCGATGTTTCTATTTTGCGACCAAAACCGCCACTTCTATAGGAAAGAATCCAAAACCAGAGAACACTATTGAATATTTGTTTATGACGGCCGCTTGGTTGATGGGTGTGTTTGTCTTCGCGTTGCTGATTGGGCAGATCAGAGACATTATTGCTACGGCTACCAGAGCCAGGGCAAGTCCTTAAGTTTATTATTTTTTTATTATGAGCTTTTGTTTATTTCTTTCCTTTTAAGTCCACTAGCTTCTTTATTTTTGAGAGCACTGACGGGATGTACGACAACATTGACAAATAAGAAAACGCGTACATCCGATGCTTCGACTTGGCTACTAAAAATGCCACTTCTGTAAACAAGATCACAAGATTTTTATGCACAAAGCCACAGAATGCTATTGGATGTTTGTTATAAGTGACTGGTTGGTTGATGGGCGTATTTCTCTTCACGTGATTGGGCAGATCAGAGATTTGACTGCTACGGCTAGAAGAGCCAGGGTAAGTATTTGAGTTTCTTATATTATCACAAGGCATTTTTTTTGTCAACATTTTTGGCTTGCCTTAGCGACCAATAATTACATTCATGGTAGTAAAAAGCGGCCTGTTGAGACACTTTATTTTTCTGCCAAGTCTTTTATGCTAAAAAGTCTTTTAATTTATGTGTGCATCTTAGAGAGCATCATTATTTAATATCAGGTCCGATTTTGTGTGTTGAATCTTACAAAAAAAACCAACCCCAAACTGACTTTTTGACTAGAATTAATCGAAAAATTATAATCATATAAACTATACCTACGACAAATTTTTGCATGTTTATTACAGAAGCTTGATCGACGGACATGTTTATGCTGCTAATATTTTTCATTGCTATCTTATGTGTTTTTCATCACGTTATTTTTAAGAATTGTACATATTAAGTATCGGATAGTTACTGAAATTCAATGGTTGTGATTCTGTTAGCCACTCTAGACTAGCTAAAATTCTTCGAAATTCTTTAAAATTAAATGATCTGATTTTTGTACTAAAACTTAAACAAATATTAGATGACTTTTATTCAACAAAAAGTAGTTTTAGCGAGCACGAAATAACGTTCTGACATATTTTGCCTAAAACTACCCTCATTTTGAATTAATCGAACAAACCTAAGAAGAAATCTTATTTTAGTATTGTTATTCATAATTGTCAAAATAATTTGGACGTAACCGTATCAAAACTATCTTATAACGTTTTAATTAGTTTGATTGAACAACAGAATCACTATCTACCGTTGTATTTTGTCTTTTATTTATGCTCTCCGTTATTACAATGGGTATCACTTCGACTCAAATCAACGAGGCTTAAAAGCGTAAAGGCACTAATACACATAATTGTAATCTAAAATGATAGCTTTTGAATTTTGGTGTTCGCTAAGGTTTTATACTCTCCTCTCCTCTCATGTTTAATGTCTGTATAGTACCGAAGGCACATTTTCGATTTTACCCGAATTACAAATTTTATCCTAAAATGCCTCGCATTACGCAGATTTATTATGTATGTGTATGTGTGTTGAATTTTAATACCTACCTATCCATGCTATAACGGAGGGCAGACAGTTTTTCACAGTGTAATTAAGAAATAGTGTTGTGTATTATGAAAATATTTTGGCCAATAAAACGTCACAAATAGCCTGTCTCCTCGAAATATCTCGAATGGTTGAGTGAAATGCCATGCCTTTTCTGCTGTAAGGAGGACACGCTACCCTGCAGCTTGACTAGATGCATTTTTGCAGAATAGTTACCAATTATGTGCATATTATCATGGCTACAAAGTTTAAAGTTAATCTTAAGTCTAACTGTTAAATGTTAAATTGTGTAATGTGAGTAAACCTATTGTAAAATTGTGTGATGTGAGTGAACGGAATGTAAAATTGTGGAATGTGAGTGAGTGGAATGCTAAATTATGTAATGTGAGTTTAATTATGAGTGTATGTAGACGGAGTACCGCAAGACGGTGGACAACTGTGTGAGGTACCTGCGGCGCCTCAACATGCCCACCGCCGTGCAGCGCCGCGTTGCCTGCTGGTTCTACTACACCTGGACCAAGCAGCGGTGCTTCGGTAACTCTGTGCTTATGACTCTCAATCTACATATGCAATTAATTTTAGGCTGTTATTGAAGCGGTGTGATCCTTTGCATTCAACCTGACGGTACAAGATGGTTCCCCACCCCCGGCTTGAGCGTCCGGTGAAGGTAACATCGTCATAGTGGTATGGTAATTACCAGTGCCCGCTATCTCCGCAGCCCTTAGGTTTAAGAAGTGTCACCAAACACACTGTGTGTATAGGCAAAGTTCTTTGAGAGCCACCTAACATTCTAAGTCCACTAAGCGTGAATCCACTTTCGACCACAACTTTATTGACCAAGTAATATTTTACTTGGTCAATAATGTTGAAACACATTTAGAATTAAAATTTTCGAAGTTTTATGAATATCTGCGGATATATGGTATAATGTGAAAGATGCAATTTATAAGAAATAGTAAATCAAGTAATCTAAATATAAGAGTAGTAAATCAGTCTTAAATTAATTGTTCATACAATTAAAGGTAGATGGCGCTAATAACAACATCCCCTCAGATGTTAAAAGGAAGAAAGTAATTCGGCCCTAGTGGTATGGGCTGCTATAGCTTAGTTGAACAAAGCGACAGGACGGTATTCTATAGTCGTGGGTTCAAGTCCCACTAGCAGCCGAATTTTTTCCTTCAAATATTTGATTATAAGAAATAGGTGTCTCTCACGTAAACATAGCCAATGGACCAATAAGCCAAAGTTATACAAAAGGTTCTGTTTTGTATGTGTAAAAACCTAAACGCTTCAACTGCAATTTCATATGACATAAATGCTCATATAATAATTTAAAAACATAACAACACTAAGTATGAGGTAATATAATTTTTAGGTTTCATTTTTCCATGTGCCAAAGTTCGCAAATGTCTAACCAATAGAACGTTATTTGTCGATAAGCATACAAATATCGACTGCGATTGCTAAATCTATGAAGTTTTCCCAGTCGTTTGATCAATACTTTTGCATACAAATAAACCTAATTTTCATACCCAAGAAAAAAATGTTTATATTTTCGTATATATGTATATGCTATCTCAAGACCACCCTATAAACTGTAACCCCCAAACACCACCGACAAAAAATCAAGAAATTGTTTTGAATAAGTAATTCAACACGTGTGATAATTGATGAAGAAAGAAGAAAAGAAGAAACTAGAACTATATACTATAAATCAGTACTGTTTCGAGCTATGTGACGTATATAAAATAATTAGTGTTATATATTTCAGACGAAGGAAAGATTTTGGACGCGTTGCCTTTAAACATGAAGAGAGACGTCGCTCTAGCGGTACACATGTCTACTCTTAGTAAGGTAAGTAAATATTAGAAAGTATCACATACAAAATATCAAATTACAATTAAATATAATCAAAGTTAAAAGAACCAAATCAAATGTTATTTATAGTGAAGACGCAGGAGGCATCACAGTTGATTAGTCAGATTATGTGTATGCCACCTGCGTCTTTACTATAAATGACATTTGATTTGGTTCTTTGGTAACTTTGATTCTATTAATTTTTTTGACGTGATAACGTTTTATAAATTGATGAATACCAGCAACACTCATGAAAAATAGTAACGTTCCGCGTAACGTTCCGCGTAACGTTCCACCTGAGTTTTGTATTACATAAAATAATCAAAGTCAAAGTCAAAGTCAAAGTCAAAGTCAAAGTCAAAGTCAAAGTCGAAGTCGAAGTCGAAGTCAAAGTCAAAGTCATAAATGATTATGACGTTATCACGTAAATCTATCGTCCGTAAACCGACTTTACAGACAACCAATTTTTTTTTTTTTTTTCATTCACACAAGGTCTTCAGGTCCCAAACTAGGCAGAACCTGTACTATGGTAACCTGATGACTGATATTTAAATACATGCACACAAATGTTTGACCTGTCCGGGAATCCAACCCGGGACCAGCGGCTCAGAAGGCAGAGTGCTACCAACTGCGCCAACCGGCCAGTCAATATTAATTGTAAGATGATACTGCATATCTACTTAGCCCGCATTACTTTTATGCACTCGACAACCACATTAGGTCGAGATAAGGTGTATGCTGAAAATCAACCGGACGTAGACACGTATGTTCACGTAGCGCAGTGCTGAGCTATTGTCAAAATTTTAAAAAACTGGCTAAGTCAAATCTAACCTACTTTAAGATCTTACATTTTTAAATAACAGCAATTGTTATAGGTATCCAATAAAGCAAAAAAATAGAGTTTAATACATATTCATAATGTTATTTTGTTCCTATAAATACATATTTCGATTTTGCATAGAATTTGGCACTCATTTTTTTTCATTCTTTTTGCGGCGAAGCCCACAACCAAGCATAATTTTTGTTTTGAACTTGGTTCTCCTTCTTTACATTTATGTTTTTGGTGGTCAACATTTACGCGTGCTAATTCTTCCAGGTTCAGCTATTCCGCGACTGCTCCAAGTCTCTCCTCCGAGACCTGGTGCTGCAGCTGAAGGCGGTGACCTTCCTCCCGGGAGACCTGGTGGTGCGGAAAGGCGACGTGGGACATCACATGTACATCATCAAGTCTGGAGTGTGCTGTGTCAGTTGTGTTACACACGGATTACTGTCTATGCTTTCGGTCATCAGAAGCTTAATATAAAAAGCTTTTCCAGGTTATGTCACCGGATGAAAAGGAAGTGTTGGCGACTCTCAAGGAAGGGTCAGTGTTTGGAGAGATCAGCTTGTTGGGTATCGATGGACTCAGGCGCAGGACTGCTACAGTTAGGTAAGTAACTAACCATAACCAAACCTTGTTATTAAAACTGACGTGGTTTTGACACAATTATGAATGTATAAAACACGGGAGTTACTCACGTAATAAGTCAGAGGGTTTCGACTATAGTTCTAGGCGAACCGCGACTGCGTCCGCGAGCGCCCCATATTCTCCTTGAAAAAGACCACCGAACGTGGTTGAAACTATAGTCGGAACCCTCTGACTTATTACGTGAGTAACTCCCGTGTTTTATACATTCATAACATAACCAAACCCTTCATTGGATAGATGACATTTGAACTGACGCGGGGAGCGTTATATGACGGTCGCCGTGGCGCAGTGGATATTGTCATTGACATGACTTCTGTGTCTCCGGGACCCTGGGTTCGAACCCCGGCAGGGGCAAACATTTGTGTGATGAGTGTAGATGTTTGTCCCGGGACTGTTTGTGTGCTGTGATTGTGTGTGTCCATGCCTTCTTCGGTGATAAGAAGTATAATGTTATAATGTATTAGAAGTTACAAAATCTTTATTAAAAGCAAATAATTCAGCATACACGTTTCCATGCAAGAAGTATTAACACGAAATTGGAATATGCGGGGTCAGCTCTACCGCAAAAAACTAAAGTTCGGTAATTTTCATTTCATCATCATCATCATCATCTCAGCCATAGGACGTCCACTGCTGGACATAGGCCTCCCCCATTGATTTCCACAAGGACCTGTTGGAAGCGGCCCGCATCCAGCCCTTGCCTGCGATCTTAGTCAGGTCGTCAGTCCACCTTGTCGGTGGCCGTCCTATGCTGCGCTTGCCAGTCCGTGGTCTCCATTCTAGAACTTTTCGGCCCCAACGATTATTGTTATTATTATTATATTATTATTATTTTCATTGAAGTCACCAAAAAGTGAGGTATTATTTTCTGAAGGGTTATATTAATGTACCTACAAATGAAACGATATCACCAGATCTCGAGGGTACTCCAATCTGTTCGCGCTCTCCCGTATGGACCTGGAGGCGGCACTGAAGCACCACAAGGAAGCCGCCAAGATACTGCGTCTGAGGGCTGATCAGATTATTAGGGAGAATGCAGCGCGGTAACATAAATAAATTATACGAAACTTTATACATTTTTAAAATATGGTGTTAGTTAGTATTAGTTTATACGTCATCTTTAGTAAAACATCATTAGTGAAAATTAGTTATTATTGCTTTTTTTTTTTTACTATTATAAGTTTGCATTTGACAACTGTCTCACCTGATGTTGAGTGATGACGTTGTCTAGGATTTAGCACGCAAACCTAGAAGGTACCTATTCACTCGCGACTTGAAGACTCCGGGATTATACATTTATTTTATTTTTATTTTAATAAAACACTAATAACTAATTACAATACTGCAGCTACTACAATAACATTTGAGCAATCCACTAGCTATTGGTAGCCTATAGTTATTTATTGGTTAGCAGTATTATGAAGACCTTGTGTGAATGTTGATAAATAAATAAATTATAAATAAATTATTGTTACCTACTATGAAGAATGATGTCCACGATTGTCTAATTTTGTTTATAATTACTAAGTTAATTATAATATTAGTAATCTATTTTTGTATTTACCCCACAGACAGAAATAAACTTGAATTAGACAAGTTTTGTAATAATTTAGAAAAATTTATAATAAGTAGCTTAACCTTGTAACTATTTTAGCTTTATACCTTTCAAATAAACTATCAATAATTTAAGCTTCAAAACTATAGTGTGTTTCGTCCATCATTATTATCTAAACACCGGCTAGATTGCGGGAATTTATGCTCCGACCAGTTTAGAATTGATTACAGTTTTCATCTGGGGGTTGCAATCAGGTCAGGAGACCACCGCGAGCCTCACCACCTAACTGGATCTAATTTTACATCAAATATACGTGAATCCTGACCGTTTCTTTCACAATAGTAAAACTTTATTAGTTGAATTGAAATTTGATGTTTACGTTATGTTTTACTGTCATCTATTCATGTTATACGTGTGTATATTTATATTTAATTTATTTATAAAACAGTAAAGACATAAATAAGAGGTTTTACCGGACCCAATGATGAATCTGAACCACACATTACACATACACATTGTATCACAAACAGACCACTGAGCCACGGCGACGACCGGTCGCTGACAGTGGTTTTCGGTAATGGCTCAGTGGTCAGTGACATGACTTCTCTTTCTCTGGTACCCTGGGATCGAATCCCGGCAGGGGCAAACAATTGTGCAATGAGTGTAGGTGTTCGTCCCGGGTTTGGGTGTTTGTGTGCTGTGATTGTGTGTGTCCATGCCTCCCGCGACACAGGGTATTCTAGTGCGGAAGTTTGAGTGTAATAAAAAAATGGTCCAGTTGATTAGGAGTTGAGTTGACCTACAGACATTTTGTGGAAACACATACTCGCACAGTGAATTCGACTGCTTGACTGTAAGGAAATAAAAATCGTTATTTCAGACACACCAAACAACGGCTGGCAGAAAGAGAAGCTAGAAAAGCAGCTCAGTCAGCATCCTCGACCAGTGACGATAAATCTGCCAAGAGACGCCGATCACCCGCGACACATCGCGGCAGGCGACGACGAAGTAATACTTCCAAGAGGCGTCTCTCTATCGTCACTGAGGTGAGACTTAGCTTGGAAAAATATGGTCCAATCCTTTAAAAAACAGCATCAATCATCCTAAAAATATTTAAAATGCGAAAGTTTTAAGTATGAATGTGTGGATGTATGTTTGTTACTCTTTCACGCGTAAACGGTTGGATGGATTTGGATGAAATGTGCAATGGAGATAGCTTATACCCTGTATTAACACATAGGCTTATTTTCATCATCACCATCATCAACCTTTTTTATCACCACGCGGATAAAATGTATTTGGATGAGATTTGGAATGTAGATACCGGTGGTGTGTATCGGAATGTGGTCCTGGAATAACACATATCTAGGCTACCAAGCATCATCAGCATCATAATCATCAATCATCACCATGCATGTGAAACCGTGGGTCGCAGTTAGTCAACAATAAATAATAAAGAAATAGAAAGAACGGTGATAAATAGGTAAAGCCTTTAAAGCAATACGCGAAAGACCAGTCTTACGGTTGCCACAGAGGTGTTAAATAAGCGACAGAATTCAATAAAAATTCCTGCATACCGTTTATTATTATTTTTATTTTATTACTTAGATAAGTAGAATTTATTCTTAATATGAAAATTATTGGTAAATCCCGTTGTTATTGATCCTTCCAGGCTTCGTCCAACCGATCGATTTCCCAATCAGAAGATCAGATAACAGTTGTAGAGGTGGGCAAGAGTTGCAAACCGCTGCGAGCGCCCAGTCGGGCTTCCCGACTGTCGGGACTTCCTCTGCAGGAGGACGAGATGAATGTACGACCTGTACCGACTATAGTGTTTACGTCAGATGATGCAAAGTGATGTTATCTCACTCGCTCAAGATTGTGTCGCATGTTAATATGATGGTTATGAAGAGAGTGGCTATAACTTACACGTGTAATGTTTCTATTGTACTTAATCTCAGTGTAATTGGTACATTAGTTGGATTGGGAAGGAAGAAATTGATTGCGATAATTTTTATTTGACTTTATTAGTGAATTTCGATCGCAATTTTCGTGTGTTCGATCAAGCTATTGACTTTGGGCTTTCAAGCAATCTGTCTGACTAATTTTTTCGTTTTCTTCTTCGTTCTTACGGCAACCGATCAGAAAATTATCTTCGACAAGCTATATTCTTTTGACTTCTTAGTTTGACCAATGGTTTCGGATATCGAATGCGATAGGTGTAAAAGTAACCTAAACGTAATGAATAAACTCTGGACGTAACTACTTCTGTCGAGCTGGTATTAGTCTTAATTTGATACCGTTTGTGGTACATCGACTAAATCTTGATCGAGCTATATTGAACCAATGGCTTGTTCGGACTCACTACTAAAGCTATATTTAATATTTTTATAAAATTTATATTTTCATATGATGATTGGTATAACCAGCGTTGGACGGTTGTTTTTTTATATTGAATAATGAAGATGTAATTGAAGGTATACGAATGCATACGAATCTGCTTAATAACTTTTTTAGTTTTGTATCTCCCTCGTGGAAGCATGATGTACGCTGACTGTCAATGATAAACTTATAGAAAAAATATGGAAGCATTGTCTCTGTAATTTGAAATACAAATAATTGCGTTCAAAATAATGACTCTCCATTTTAAATGTCCATTGCATTGGAATAATGCCTCGGCAATTTGGTATTAAATGTCTTCCAATTGGGAAAGGAATATTTCACCAATTTGAGAAGTCGATTGGATAAAGACTGTCAAAACGGGGTCAAATTTACACATTACAAATTGAACTGATGTTCCAGCAAAGAAAAATTTACACTCAATACAAAAAAAATACAGTTAAATTAATGACATCAATGTTTTCTTGAATTGGAGAAACACCTAGACAATTCAACTTTCCAAATAGGAGAGACATTGCTTTACAATTACATCTATGAAATTGTAAAGGCATTCTTTTATGTAAATGACATCGCAAATTGGAGACCATAACAGCTATGGTATGGTTGAAGTAATGAAGATAATTTCTGGAATATACGTATAACTTGCTCTGGAGTAAGCAATTGTTTTCTAATTATGGAAAATAATTTGCAATGCAATAATATCCCACTAAATTTGAATATCACTCAATTAAATTTATTACCATAATGAATGTAGAATAGCTATCCAATGCAACTATACGTCTTTCTTTAACAATTTTGATCCCAAAATGTTTGTTACGTGTATTTATTTTTTAATTTCTGATGATTTATTTTTTAGTACCTAATCGATGTTAGATGTGAACTTAGCTCAAACTATTATCTTCAGCAATATTTGATATGTCAAATCTCTGTGTCTAATACATTCTACTCTCATTTAAATTTAAGCAAAATATTACTTAACAAAATATTAACTACATTTTATTTTAAATAAAATGTAGTTATTAAACATTTCATTAGAGTTATAATTGTAGTAGATATTCGAGATTAAATAAACAATGAAAATAAGTGCCACGTCAGCACGAATTAAAAATACGTTAAGTATTATGTACTAATGTTCTATTTTAGATATGTGTATTTTAGATTTAAAACATCTGTATTCTAGTTTTAGTACTTTTTGAGTCTTTCTAGTCGAACAAATGTTACGATATAAAATATACGAATTGTACTGCGTGTGATATTCGTCTATTTATGTGTAGGTACCCATTCGTGGTACATTTTATTGATGTTTAGAGAAATAAAGCATTTAAAAAATGGTGCAGTGTTTATATATATTTATGAATAATTTTAGAGGCTATGCTTCGAAGCGCTCAGTTCAAAATGCCAGTAAGGTTTACATATTTTTTAATTATACTGTAAGTATACATATTTAGCGTTTGACCACTATCTCACTTGATGGTCAGTGACGATGTGATCGAAAATTTTATCACGATGTAGAATGCTTACTGGCTCTCGAGGACTGCTGCCTGAACACCACTATGTGTTTGATGACAGTTTTTCAAACTTGAGTGTTGTAGCTAGTCAGGCGTGGACTCTAAAGTACACTACCACCATGCTGGAAATTTGATAATAGTCTTTGTGAGGAGAGTGAATGGAGAGTATCAAGAGCACACCAGTGAAGGGAACTTCACTGGAAGCTAAAGCCGTTAATGGGGATCCAACCAGCTTCCGTCTCTTTGACAGCCGACGCTCTCACCGCTGAGCTATCGACTAATACCAGTACATACGGGGTAAGTATGGTCTAATTGTCTATTTTAAGATCGGAAGTCGCGCGCATCACTAGCTTTGGTAATAAGATTTTTTTTAAGTATGAATCCGTACCTAGTTTCACTGAAACTGACCACAGCACCATTTATTAATCTAGCAATCTCCGTCTGAGTGTGATATTAAAAAAAAATTCAACGTGGCAATGCTACTAGCATTCTAGGCACGCTGCTAACTGATAGCATTTCAGTACTTTAATTTAATAAACGTATCGGCTCTTAAGAAAAGGTTCACAGTGATTGTTTCGAAAAATGATGCTATATAATATAAGAGAGAGTGTGGCATTGGCTTCTCGGGCGAGGGCCCCATAAACTAGGTTGATGCTTCAATCAAATATACTATAGATACAGTCTCTTTGAAAATCAAATCTCAAAGGTGTCCCCTCGCCAGTGTTTACATATACAGGCATATACCTCTCCAGCTAATATAAAATTAGTCCACAAGCGGATATTCTTTCATTTTAATAATTAACCTTAACATCCTATCAATAGCGTTGTAAAACATTTGTGACAGTTTTACAACTATTACTTTTTGGATTCTCACTTCAGCATCGCAACACGTCACACGATTGGCGCGGTCACACGCGACTGAGAGCAAAACAAGGCATATGCCTTGTTTTGATGGTGCCGTTTTTGACCGTGCGATCGGGTATCTACCCTATTTTATATCACTGGGTTCATGCAACTAATTAGCTTTATACACGATCGGGCCAGGGCAGCGGTAGTTGTGCAGACTTGCACAACTACCGCTGCCCAAATGCAGAAGCATTTGGGTATGCGTTTGCCTGTAGTTGTGTCTCTCCAGTTTTTAGATATGTGATCTTAGAGCGTACCCTATCATTGTTCGCAAAGTAAAGAACGCACCCCAGCTCTATCGTAGAACATCCGGTATATCTCCAAATTATACGAATGACCTCAATAAACAAGCTCGCTTTGTAAAATACCTACATATTTGCATACAAATTCCTTTTACTAAAATAATTTCCATTAAAGAGCAGTTTTCCCTTAATGCATTAATTATTATACGGCGACATTGCGTGCATCAGACAAGGGACTTTAGTTTAGGGTTCCGATACGGTGCTGGTAAACCCGGAAATAGTTCAAAGATAATCCAATTTTTTTTTAAATGTTTTTACCTTTTTTTCATACAGATTTATATAGGTACTGGATTCAAATGTGTGTACGTACAAATGTAGAAAGACACGCATGCGAATCGCCGAAATTACCACATTATGTACCTATACATAATGTGTAGCTATCAGAAACATAACTATTAGTCGCGTATCTATTAGCATCTCTCAATATTTTTATACAATAGATCAGCACTCCACCTTTGCACCCGCAGGGACTACACTGTTCTCCTGGTACCTCAGAGTACCGGTCCTTTTCTGAGCTGGATGCGGGCCGCTTCCAACCGGTCTTTGTGGAAATCAATGGGGAAGGCCTATGTCCAGCAGTGGACGTCCTATGGCTGAGATTTAACTGGACCGTCGGAGTCAAATATTGTACGCGAGGTAGGCAGCGTATTTCCGATCATAATATGGACTTTAAACAAAAAATAAGGATTAAGATCTGAGAGGATAAAGTGTAAACACAGGTCCAACCTAGTGTGGAGCACAGTACCCCCCTAGTTTAGTAACTTATATTAATATACAATTAATTTGTAAAAATTCCAAATTATATCCTAGCACTGTCATAGTTACTTTTAAGAATAAGTTAGCTTCGCCTAAACTCGATGTAACCTAGATTTAAGTTTTTCTGTGCCCAATAAATTATTACGATTATTATTCAAACTGCCGAAACCAAAGATGATCAATAGAAATAGAATCACATTGGCACTATCGAGAGTTGCCTAAATAACTTAACTTACGAATAACATTTTAAATCACGCAAGAGATAAAACACGGCTACATTTGCATTTATTTATGACAAAACAAAATAACATTGATGGGCATAAAACGGAAGCTTTATAGACATTTCCTGTTTGTTTGATTATCTTTGTTATCGTCAATTAAAGAAAGTTAGACTACGGCCCTAATTCTGTTAATCACTCGAACTAGCGAGAATTCTTCAAAATAAAATAGTTTCTCTATATGTTTGCAAAAATACATTTTTTTTTTAACTTTACACTAATCACTATGACTAAATAAGGTCAAAAATTGATTAAATTTAAAGGCAAAGACATAGAAATACCAGCATAACAAAATTGAATAATTAAATTCGGTCCCATCATTCTAATGTGGCTGGGATCTCTTTTAGGTAGAAGATGGCCCTGCAAATGGTTCTGACTAGACAGACTCTACACAGATTGATTACACATATGCTCATTTCAGAATTACTTTCACAATTTTGTTTAAACATTGTATATTTATACAAGGTTACACATGTACGGTTTTAATGTAATATACACACACTGACTAGCCGTTGACCTGCGTAAACAAGACAATTTTTAGAAAAGTATTCGCAGAGAGTCTTTATAGACACGCGTGCGATTCTCCGATGTACATTTTTTCATCTTTGTGCTATTACGAGACCGCGCCTCGCGAATCAACTCAACCCAACAACTGCCAACTCAATAAAAAATCGATTTTGTAAATTCTTTTACCGATAGAAAACCACGTTTATTGCCAGTGTCATAGGCTACTTTTCATCATCACCACGCGGGTCAAACCGCGGGGCGCAGCTAGTAGATGATAAACCTCAAAGTTAATTTACATGCGAAAAACAAATGAAAGCCAAGTTTGTTTCGTAAGCAACCGTGTAACCGATTACTTGTTCATTGATATTGCGTGATGTCAGGTATTCATTTCTTTATTGAAATAGACAAAGGCTGGCATGGAATGTGAACGTAGCAAAAAGCCAAATAAAAGTCTCATTATGAAAGTTTCCTTGGGTTCGCTTTCTTTATTTAATTTTAACGTTTCGCTAGAAATACGAAGCTACAAGAGAGAACTGTTTTCCAGAGATCATGATTTTGAAACGTTTAGCCACACCGTTAATGCTTGGATTCCCAGCATTTGTGCCAAAATAATAGTGCGACTTTTACGCAATACATTCTTCTCTCAGCCATGTGCGTCCACTGCTGGACATATACCTCCCCCATTTAGGGGCATTTGCTAATACTCGCCACGCTTGGCATGCGGGTTGACGAGCGCAGTATAATTTACAATCCTCAGAAGGCGCTGCTGCCCACCTTCTGGTACGTGATCCCTTAGCCGACTCTTACGGCACCCACGAGAAGAGATGGGGGAGTACTATTCTAGGCCGGTACCTCCACGGCACACAATACATAATCACAATCATTGTAATATAGGTATGTGATAAAATAATCTTTGGATTTTCATTTGGCTATTCGTCTGACTTAATTAGAAAAAATATTTACTTATTGGAAGACAGTTTATTTGCGGAGGGTTAACCTTGTAACAGGCTAGACCCGACGATGAAAAAGTCTTATTTATTAAAATTACTATTAGAGCCTCGCGGTTTCAGCCGCGTGGATTACGGGTTTCCCGCTGCCTTAATTATCCCAAGGGAACTATACTTTTCTAAGGGGTCCAAATATATATCCATACCAAATTTCATCAAAATTGGTTCAGCCGTTTGATCGTGAAAGAGTAACAAACATACACACACATACATACAAACTTTCGCCTTTCTAATATTGGTGGGAAAACGGGGAACTATTATCTAAATATTGTGCAGATGACACGCGTAAGAATCGGCATTGAATAGAAAAATATTGTGATATCGTTTACGATCAATCATAAGACGTATCTTGGGATATATCGTGCATCGAAACCACCCCTCATTAGGGGTAACTTGAAACTTCAACTAACGTTGGGCTCAGTCAGTAATCCAGCCCCGTCGCGAGTAATCCTCCTTCAATCTGTAATTTAAAAACTTTCTTCATAATCACATATAATAATTATAGTGGTGTGAAATATTTTAAATTGAGTCAATATGCTAAAGTACTAATTGATTAGAAATGATAACTATAACCAAGTATATCAATGTTTGTTTTTAAAAAATAATGAACAAATACAGCTATGAAGTGAAGAAAAATAATGTTAAGTACATATGTATAAAACAGACAGTAAAAAGTTTTACTTAGGAAGTGCAATTCTACGATGTATTTTTCTCAGTTTCTTGGATTTCACATTTTGAGGATTTGTTAAGGTAATAATAATAGTAAAGTAATAAGTGGAAAATCTTTATTTCATTTGATTTTATTCTGGAAACAAAAAGATAGAGATCATGGTGAAATGAAAAGATGAAGAAAGGTCTTGAATATTTTTAGACTTTGTATAGCAGCTCCGATCCGAGCTCCGAATCACTTTACCTTTTTACTTCACTGTATCTTTTTATTCAAGGACAATATTTTATATTATACTTTCATTAAAAAACAAAGATCTCTGCATAAACTCGAAATTTCAAACACAAGGTGTTAAAAAAACCTCATAGAATCACTTGTGTTAAAAAAATCTTTCACTGATGCAATAAAAAATAAAAAAATTAGAACTATATAATGACCTATCGCTTATATGTTTTCCCTCAAATGAGGTAAGTGAGCATTTTTTTTTTAGTGATATTTGGAATTTAATCTACTAATTAAGTCAAGAACCTTGAGGAAGTGAGAGTTGAATCGGTAAACTCACCCATATCCCTACTTAACACTCAGTATGCGCAGAGGTATTGGGTCTCTGTGTATAATATATCGTAATGGAGAGTGTTCTGAAGAGCTTTTCATCCTTATTCCGGCATCAGGGTTTTACCATCGCACTAGCCGGCACCGCTAGAAAGCTCATCTTTAGTATATGACGTATGGGAGTCACATACTGACATTCTGTGGTATTCTACCGATCGTTTTTAGCATGCAAAATGTGGAACGAGCTTCTTCCCTCGGTATTCCCGAGTAGCTACAATATTCATTCATTCATAGCAGCCCTAGGACGTCCACAGCTGGACATATGCCTCCCCATATAGGGGGGATTTAAAGGCCTACCTTCTGGTACGTGATCCCTTAGCCGACTCTTACGGCACCCACGGGTAGCGATGAGGAAGTACTATTCTAGGCCGGTACCACCACGGCTCCTACAGCTACAATATGGGTCTCTTCAAAAGGATAGCTGTTAAGAGTCTTAAAAGGATTGACAACGTATCGTAATGCTCCCAGTGTTACAAATATCCAGAGGCGACGGTGATCGCTTACCATCAGGCGGCCCGTATTGCTATACTTATTTGTCTCCTATTACATAAAACTCAAAACACACGACGATGCAGATACTGTCACTACCAATGGACATCGAAAAGCTTCCTCCACCTTCATCGATTATTCGCATTCGCGATACCAAGAGCAAGCAATTCTAATTGTAATTTTAAGAAATAAAATAATCATAAATGAAAAACTGTCGACCTAACTTAAAAGCAAGCTTTAAATTATATATACGATAATACGTGCAGTGATTAACGTGGGCAGTTGCCTCGGAGACCAGCTCGAGATGTGAAGAATACTCGTTATCCGGAACTCGGCCTTCGACCTCGTTAGTGATCCCATAAGGTACGTTGATGCGTAACACCCCATTCGATAATTAAGTTAACATTAGAAAGATCAGACCTGAACTTAACTTATTTTATAAAAATTGTTTTATCATAACTGCGACATCGGCTGCTCATTAAGCGACCGAATTATTCATGGCGAGGATCACGATTCACGGCGAGCTCATGATCATGGTGCACCTGCATTGATATCGCGTGATTATTCATAATTAGGTTTACCGGGTGGATCGCTATTGCCTTTTTTTATTTGGATCACGATTAAATGAGCAATTTCATGGTTACTCATAAATTTTATTCTATCTACCGATGGAATTATTAATTTTCCTTTGTTGTATAAGTAACGTGCTCACATTGAGACAAGATCTTAATTTACTTTCAAGACGTTATCAAAGAATGTGACTCAAAATAAATCTAATTTCTTGTACCATGTAACTTATGGTGTGGTAGTTGATGAAACTGTATCTTAATAAAGGTTCTTAGAACACGAGTATAAGTTAAAAAAATAAGCCTTAGGCGAGTTTTTTATAGCATTACATGAGTGTTTTAAGACCAAATTATGTGCAGTTTCATACACTACTTTATCTAATCGCAGAAAATAGATAATGAAAAGTTAACATTTCGATACAGTTCTTCTATGACAACTGTATCGAAATGTTAACTTTTTTTTCAATTAAGATACAACTTCAGCTGGACCAAGGAGGTTGCAATGTAGTTTTTCTACATATAGTCTGTGGACGCGGCGCAACACGCAAGCGCTACCAGCAAATGGATTTTTACGCTAAACGTTTACAAATAATACCAAACGTATGAACGTAAATTTCGATTTATTGTCAATAAAGACTGTCATTCAAGTTCTGTTTTTGATTTTTCAATCTTTATATATCAGTATGAGATTAGATAAAATTTATTATGGAGCCCTATGAAGGATTACTTTAGTTCGAGTTTCAGTTCAATCAATTCCACTTCAATTAAACCTTAGACCACCGCCGCAAACATAACACCTCTAACAAAATCTGGATGTAAGTTTTTACATATTACTTGAAGGTTTGTATGATTAAAATAGACTAGATATACAATATAGTATACAATTTTACATTATAAATTTATATTAATCAACGTGGCCAGTTATCGTACCATTATAATAATAAGTACCATTTATAGTATTCAATGCTGCTAGCACTCTGGGCACGCTGCCAACTGGTAGCGGGTTAGAGCATTTGAGTTATCTATAGGCTGACAATAGCTAGTGAATTACTCAAATGGTTTTGTAGTAGGTGTAGTATTGTAATAAGTTATTAGTATTTTATCTTATGAAAGGCTTCGGCCCAATAATAAAAATGAAATTAGATTTAAAAAATTTGCATATCTGCTGCATTTTAGTCTAACAATCCGTTGCCAGTTCGTAAAGTTCGCGAAATGCTGGCGGCATAAGTTTCTTAAATTTTATTACAATTAATAAAAAAACACACGGGTCGAATATAACCTCCTTTTTTAAAGTCGGTTAAAAATGCTTTTTATCGACGCGCTGAGGGAACGCGATCTGTTTCCATCCAATTATATAAAACAAACAAGCAATAGAGTACCTAAAGTAGGTAAACCTAACCGCACAATCGATTAAACCCACTCGAGTATACATGCTTGTTATCGGAATATCGTTTACCGGTATTACCGCAAATTTATGCACCCCTACTGAACCACCATAACCTTGTGCAGTGACTATTATTGAATCTGCGTCTAAACGCCGATGATGACATTGGAGCTGATCCCACGATAACCAATGGAGACATGGATTTTCATCACGAACTCGTAGTTAGGTAATACTTGAAATACTTACAGTTAGTGTGTAGTTTAAACTAATAAGCCTAAATATATATATATATATATATATATATATTAAAGTCTGAATATATAGTAGACGGTAGAACGAAACCCTGAAATATTATTTTAGCTCACGAGCCATGTGGGATGTTAACTCGACAATCTTTGTCCTGCTAGTCGTTTCGACGAACGGCCTAATAGCGAGGAGCCTCTCGGTAGACAGTTGGATCAAGGATCAGATGCAGAAGGCGGTACTTATGAAACGGCGCGTATTTTTCAGAGGTTTCCTCTTTCTGTAGCCCTAACTACCGGCAGCTTTGGCCCTGCCCCGCTGCCGGAGCACTCTAGGTTTAGGTTTTTTATAATATCTTGATTTATTCATTATAATAATAATAATAATAATAATAATAAAAGCCTTTAATCGCTGACCAAAATACAGTTTTGACTTATATACTACCTATGAATAAAATGTATATATATATACATTTATATATATATATATATATATATATATATATATATATATATATATATATATATCTAAATTATAATATTTAGCTAAAAATCTTCAGCAACCGTTTCTTGATCAGGTTGTCTTTTGACATAGGCCTCCCCCAGTTTTTTCCACTTGTCCCTGTCTCGAGCTAACCTTCTCCATCCTTTCGGTAAATCGTCTTCCCATCTTTTGATTTGACGTCCTTTCTGTCTCTTGCCAATCCTAGGATACCAATCCATTATATCCTTAGTCCATTTTCCTCGTTCCGTTCGCATTATATGACCCGTCCAGTTCCATTTAAGTTTTCTAATTTTTTGTAAAACATCGTCCACCTTTGTTGCTTTCCTTATTTTTGAAGTGAGAGAGATTGAAGAGATTTGTTCATTAGTAACACTAAATAATATTCATTAATATAATTATTTCCATTAATTTTTATTAAGGAGCAAGTTAAATAAAGAGATAATAATTAACACGGTTTCTATGTGCTTCTACTAGCGTTGACCACTCTCACTTAATTGTCAGTGACGATGTAGTCGAAGTTGTAATCATACTAGACCTAGAATATTAACTGGCTCTCTAGGAATGCTACCTGAACATACTATGTACTTGGGGAGAGTTTTTAAATTTGAGGGTGGTAGCTAGCCAGACAGGCACTCGAAAGTTTCCTACCACCATGCTGGGAATTCGATAACGATGTTACTTTCACCGGAAGCTCAAACTGTTCGGGTGGGGATCGAACCATCGTCCGTATCCGTATCATCGCTTCAAAGGTACGTTTCTTTTCTCAAAATGAGCTAACACAAAAGCACGCATTGATGTTCACTCAATGCGTGCTTTTCGAAAAAAAAAATCGGTTATATCTAAACTACGTCGTGTACCTTTGGGCTTTTGAGCGCCGTGTGCACTTTACTTTCCAGTTTTCACTGCGATTCCGGGAAAATAAAATTATTTTATTTTATATATATATATATATATTTTATATTTATTTATTAACATTCACACAAGGTCTTCAAGTCCCAAACTAGGCAGAGCCTGTGCTATGGAAACCTGATGACTGATATATATACATATATACATATACACACCCAGACACAGGTCAAACAGATATGTTCATGCACACAAATGTTTGACCTGTCCGGGAATCGAACCCAGGACCAGCATTTATGCTTCTGAAAGCGAGTCAGATATGTATTCAAATTTACATGAGACTGCAGTTTTCTACTGGGCCAGAGACGCCAGAGTACAGGTTCGAGACAGACGTTGGTGATTAAGGGTGTGTTTCAAATTGAGCTTTGAGCGCTTTGAGCACAGAGAGCGTGCATATAGTCATTCCAAAATGCACTGACAGCTGCACACAAAATGTATCTGACGTCATTCATGACGTCACCATCCTGTGCTTAGAACGCTCAAGAGTACGACGTAGAGCAGTGTGAGCGCTGTCAAACACATAGATACATAACTATGCATTGAGAGTCAAACATCTGACTCATTAAGAAAATCTGTCGAAAAATTGGTAGTTCGTCCACAAAAAATTAAAAACGTAATTTTATATATCAGAAAAAAATGTGTCCCATTTAGTGCCCATGAAGTACGGAAGAGAATGATTTAATATGAACTGACATTTAAAGAATTCGCGCGCATTCACACACAAAAAGCCGTTCCGATTTGCTTACGAACATCAGCACTGTCAGTACTAAATTCAACTCGGAACTGCCAAATCCTTACGTACGAACGTGTGCACTGTAAGCCCAAATTGAAACGCAGCCTAATACAACGCATGCATTTCACAAGCGGTGAAGTTAATTATATTTTCTACATAGTTCAGTCAGTCATCTTGCGACTAGAAATAATTCAGGCTTTAACATATACACAGGGTTCCGTATCTTTTCATTTCCTTTGAACATCCTACTGAAGCACCGCTATAAAAATTCGACCACCGGATCGACTGTTTCGCAACCCTACTGTAATCACCGGCAGGTTGTATTATCAGATAAAACGGAAAGCAGACACAATTTATGATCACAGATTCACAGATTAAATCCTAGTTAGTAGTATCGAGCCGATTGTAGGATACCGCAGTACCCGCTTGTGGTTATCAGGTCATTCGTCATGTCACGTTTTGGCAGGGGCGCGTGCTTACGTTTCCTAATACATTACTGGGGCAATGATATTCGATATGAACTGGGGTACTGGGGGATGTTTGTTTAGGTAGGTTTTGGGGCACTTTGCGCTATTAATCTTTTTATGGATTTCGTAGAATTTATGGACAGTTGTGTGTTTATTTATACTTCCTGAATTGGAATCCCACGAATATTATAAATGTGACAGTTTGGATGGATGGATCTTTGTTAGTCAATAACGCTCAAAGGGCTGGAGGGATTTGGATGAAATTTAATATGTAGTATGTTGAGTGAACTTTCACTGTTCGTCCTCGCCCTTAGGCGCAGCAGGCGTCGCCAGCACCAGATGTTCTCACGTCCCATATCGAGGACTTGCCACTTTAGTCATGCTCCAACACAGCGAGCGCTGTAATTACTCAATTTGTTCACAAATGAGTTGCAGCATGTAGACTTGTTTGCCGATCCAATTAGAAATATAAAAATTAATTTGAAATTGTTCTTAACCTATTGTCTAAGGTAGTTAGCGCTTTGGCCATGCTGTTAGCTTACTATCTAGTTTAATAAATAAGGAAATAAATAAATGTAGATATTGCAGGTCCCGGAATAACGCATAGGTTATTTTTCATCATCATCATCAATCATCACCACGCGGGCAAAACCAATGCGAGGCGCAGCTAGTTACGTTATATATCAAAGAAAGAAAAGATAATATCAAAACGCGCTTGTAGAAGAATTCACCCAAACGCGCGGTCAGCAAACTTCATATTCCCAGAATGTTGGTAGGGTACTTTCGAGTACCCGCCTGGCTAGGTACCACCATCAAGTTTGCAAAAATGTCACCAAACACCTAGTGTGTTCAAGCAGCAGTCCTTGAGAGTGTAGCCAGTGAGCATTGTAGGTCTAGCGTGATAACATCTTCGACCAACGAATAGCTTCGAATAGCTTAAAAAACTAAAAAAGAGGAAAGAAGATATTTTTAAGCTACTGCATAGCTTCTATCGCGGGCCTTGAGCGTGGAGACCGAATCCAGAAATTCCGTAACGAAAATAACCTAATACCCCCACTCCGACCGGCACAGCGGTGATACTTTTTAGTTTTGCCATCAACCGATGAATAGCAGAACTTTTAATGACTTTTTTGAAATATCACGCTTTGATGTTTAGTTCAGCAACTCGCCTCTAGGTGGCATTGGTTGTATCGGCGTTACTGCATAAGTTATTAATATATTAATTGCATAAGTTGATACAAAAATGCTATGCAATAGCTTTATCGCGGCAGTCCCCGAGTGCCACACGTCTTTGTTTTTATCTTCATAATGAAGACGATATTTATGCAGCTATCGTAAGCACATCTATCTAACCTCTACCTAATCTAAACTCGACCTATCTATAAAGCTGGCAACACCAATATATTATTAGACTGTTTTAGGGAAGCTATTATACCCCCTTGTATTCTAATTTGTATAGTTTAGATATAACTAATTGTGGAATTACACAATTTAATTCCACCTTCTCCATTCTATCATCGGTCAACCAGACGTACGACTATGCGCCACCGCTACATGGTAGATATACCACCGTTACGCACGAAACGTTTTGCTTCCACTTTTATAATGCGTACTGCCAGAGAGTGGAACTCACTGCCTGAGTCTGTGTTTCCCGATATGTACAACCCCGGAGTCTTCAAGTCGCGAGTGAATAGGTTCCTTCTAAGTTTGCGTGCTCCACCTTAGTCCGCGTCGTCGCTTAACATCAGGTGAGATAGTGGTCAAACGCAAGCTTATAATCTTTAGAAAAAAATAAAAAAACTATTACTGTTGTAAGCTATTATAGATATAACCGGAAAAAGAAGGTTCTCAAATTTTCTTTGTATTTCCTGCTCCACTTCATCATTTTTAAAACAATTTCAAAAAATATATTTCAAAGAATATACCAAAATCAAGTTTGATACATAGTTCATTTCTTTTTTAAGGAAATGTCCTTAGGTAATAGAATCAGGTATTTATAGTTTTTAATATATACGTAATCATTTTCCGTTTCTGCGTCGCGGTCGTCTCGAAATACATCACAAAAAAAAGTACTCACTGTAGGTGATACGAAGTTTGCCTACTGGTTGGCAAATTTATATTAATATATATATCACAACTTTTTCCAGTTTCCATAATGGGTCGGGGCAAAGAGCCGGAGGTGCCGACAAGCAACCCCGTGGAGGCCAAGAAGCATCGTGACGAATCTACCGGACATATGAAAAATGGAAACTATGACCGGGCTCACACTGCTTTGAACAAGGTGAGAGCTAATATTGTGAAGTTTTTAGAAAAATAACGGCAAGATTGAATAGAATAGAATATTGAGACAGTTGTCAAACGCAACCTTTTGATATGTAAAAAAAAAATTCTTATTGGAGACTTTCGGGGAAAAGTCTGGTACTCTTAACAAATGGCTGGCAAAAAGAAAATGTATGATGAATCTGTTAGATCGCAGCATGTAGGAATCCGTGATGTCTGCCTCCTTCTACATGAAAATGGGCTCGACGCTATGTACGTACATATTTATTAAAAATTTACAAGTTATCCACTCGTTGCTCTCTTAAATTTAATATCCAAAAAAGTATCTACTTCGATCTGTAGTAGCGTAAAGCTATTAGAAACAAACTGTAGTACTTTCAAGAGGTTCAAGTAAACTCAAGTACTTCGTTGCTACAAGCAAATAATTTACCTACTGTATGGAAAATAAAGGGCTCCATAGAGCCTATGGACCGTAACCCAATAAACATGATTTAGGCGATTATGATTCAGCAGAAAATGTCATAAACTCCTTCCTTGAATCCAACAGTAACGCGTCATATGATATCACTTAGGTAGGTACTTGAATAACATCAGGCAACTTCTGAAAATTTTAAATCGTATCTTTTTACAAAGTACTGACTATGTATTCGTGACAAAGAAAACAGCTAAGTACATATTATATTTTTATATAGTAGGTAGTGACTAGGCCAGACATGTAGGTGTCCTAATAATAGGATATTTTCGTAAGAGTGCATGAGAACGAGTGGCTAAGAAGAGCAATCGTTGCAGCCCTGAGAAAACAGTGAAGCCCGATAGGTGAGGCCAAAGATGCATTGGAAAGAAATTATGAATTACTGATCTAAAAGGTAGCCCAGTTCTAATGATTTAATGAGTTCTAAAAAGATTGCCGCATTTTTAAGGGCATCTAATGCCTTTTTTAAAAGCATTTTTGTCGTAAGTAGGTGCTCCCCACAAGCCGTTCCAAACACCACTAGTGTGAACCTTAAGTGGGTGCGAAAACACATTCTGTCTCCATGACGACCGCAGCTAGGGCGTCGATAGTCACGCCTCTTCACACACCTGAAACACATTACATCACACCTGCATAAAACCTCTTACGATGATGGAAATGATGGACAACGCGAAGGCCCAAGCTCGGTCCATTCTCGGGCCGACCAAAGACGCAGAGTTCTTGCAAAGTTTCGTTCGCGTCGGCATCGGGGATGAGGAAGATGAAGCACCGATACAGAAGGCATCAATCAGCAAGCGGGCTCCGGTAACTGCTGATAAAGGAGAGTCGGAGATGGTAGAAGATAGACAATCAGCTAAAGAGAAAAGAGAATCTCTCAAGCCAAAGAAAAAACGCGAGCGAAAACCAAAACGGGAGCGAAGAAGGCGCGAAGAAGAGGTTTATACCGACAAGGATCGAGCAGCGGCAGTTTTGATGGGTTCGAGGGACATCAAGCACTCGTTGTCTTTGAAGGATAAGGCGGAGAGAAGCAGCAATCTGCAGTTGCCAGTGGAAGCTGATGCTGGAACTCTTCTGGCGCTGGCGAGGGCTGAAATGATGAGGGAACGATATCGAACCGCAGTATTGTTTGTTAGTAAGGTAGGTACAGCTAGTTAGTTATGGATGGCAAAATAAACGAAAGCTACAGTATCTACCAAAGTTAGATCGCCCAACATACTGTAGCGCAGTTATTACTATTGGCATACCTACTGGATATGAAGTTAAGGGCTAGTATAGATGCACGTAGGTAAGTCTTTTGTTTAAATGTAAGGCACGTTGTTTTAAATCGCAAAATGTTTATTCCAGGCCATTGAACTAGCGCCAGAAGAGAAAGCGGCGTACGTAGCTCGAAGCAAATGCTACCTCTTACTTGGGGAGCCTCACTCTGCGCTAGCCGACGCCGAAGCCGCGTTGAAGTTGGACCCGAAGGACGCTAAGGCGCTTCTCCGCAAGGCCGAGGCGCTGTACTACTGCGGCGAGTTCGAAATGAGCTTGGTGCACTACCATCGAGGACTACGCCAGAGGCCGGATTTGAGTGACTTCAGACTTGGAGTTCAGAAAGCACAGGTGAAGGATATAAACTATATTTTAACATAAATTTTTATTTCAGTTTTCTTTACACTTAGGTATTTATAAAAAACTAAGCCAAAAATCAGTCATGTTGCAAATAATTAGTTATAGGCTTTATTTATTTATTCAAAGTCCAAAAGGGGCAAAAAACTAGTTTTCTGCACGATTGGATAAAGCCGGTGGCGCTTTTCTTCATAAATGAAACCTGCCTCAAATAGAAGGTAGATATAGTTTTACACGTATTACTGAATAAACAGAGATAATCCACTGGTGTGATTGTTTATATTGTTTTTTTATGTCGAATAGTTGAGGTATTCGCCACAGAGAACGGCGTATAATCGATATTCGACTATTCGCTATAACAACTATTCACGTTGCAACTAATTAGTTTTTAAACATGATTATAAGGCGCGCATGTGACAAAATAAATGAAAGATAAAATAACTCTGTGCCAATTTAGAAGTCCTTAGAGAAGCGTAGGCGTAAAACGTCATGATTTTGGTTTATTGATAGGACTCGCCGTACACTCATATTACAAATGTTATTGTTGGATAAATTAATAATAATAATATAGGTAATAATATTGTTGTCTGATGTAGGTAATAGATTAATGTTTTAGAGAACTGCTCTGTCCAGTCAAACCTAACTTTGGTTTTTGGGCAGTGTCTGCCAATGTACTTGAATGTTTTGTATTAAGAATAATTAAATAAAATAAAATAAATAAAATATCTCACTTGATAGCAAGTGACGATGTTGTCGAAGGTAAGAAATCACAAGACATAAAATGACGGCTGGCCTTGATGAGTCTAGTTTCTAAATTATTTTTTCAATTTCAGGAAGCAATCGAAAACACAATTGGCTGTGTGAAACCGTCTGCCATTATAAAGAAGAAAACCAAACGCTCTTCCTCTAAATCATCTCGACCAGTTTTAGGACAATTGATGTCAGACAAAATCTATTTGGAAAATCTCCTGAGGAACCCAGATCTAGCCATCGCTGACAGGAAGAATGACATCGTCATGAAACAAGCTGAAGAAGCTATTAGGTTTCTGGAGAATAGGGAAGAATTCTGGAGACAGCAGCAAACGCAATGAAGACATGCTTACTTAGATGAATTTATTGATAGAATTCATGGTTTTATTGTTAGGTACTATATTTAAAACAATAACTTTTTTATGTGTTACTGCTATCTATATTATATTACAAAGACGCAGTTAGCTAGATACTATATTATTTAAGTAAAAGTGGAATAGTAAATAATTTTCGTAACTCGGAAAAAATTGAACTACAGCATAAATTAAATATAAATTTCCTATGCATTCAAGTGCAATAGAAAAATATTCACGCAAACATGCGCGTTTCTTTTCATTCTCCTTACATAGAGACATCAATTAGATAAAACAACAACAAGAATAAGAATAAATTTGTTGTATAAACTGTAAAGATCTTATTATAATTGTAATTTTTAGACTTTCGCGATTCGAACACATTGGTATTAAATCAAACCAATCTTCTCGTGACCACGACCAATGCAACTTGGTCGAAACGTCGAGGTAAATAAATTACTAAATGTTTTTCTCGCGATCAAGCCCCGTTTGATTTAATAACAATCTTATTATAAAACAATAAGAGAGGCGAAATTTTTACTTATTTGGGGTACAATAATAAGTACGCACAATAATATTTTATAGTAAATTGAAAATTAATTATTAATTTAAATTAACTTGCAAGTTTCAAAACTAAATGTTACCTACTATAGATGGCTACGTATCAAAATATTCACTTCAGTTTTACCTTTATTAATTAGATACTTAATTAGATAGTCAAACAGATGCACTACACCTACCGTCTGCTCCTTTCTCCGTTTCTGTCCATCCAAAGGTTGCCTGGAAGAAATCGCTACAAGCGATAAGGCCACCCATTATCGGATCAAGTATTACAATTTAAGTTTAGCTTTAAGTATATGTTATTTGGTATTGATAATAATGAGTTTTTCTATTCTATTCTACTTATTATAGATTTTAGCTTGCTTTTAAACGAGAGCCTGCATAACTTTGAATTCAAGCGGTAAGTTAATATAGTTTTATAGCTCTTTTAGAAAATTTGTGATACATGTTATATTGCGCCTGCGTTTAAGGAGTCATACATCACACTGGATTTTACATCTAAAAGTAGTTTAGATTAATCAAATATTTTAAATGTAAATTCCACCATTTTCTTTGAACATTGACCTTAAAGTTTCAGTGATACTTAAGTATTGTAAATTGCACGCAGACATCGTTTTTGTAGCAAGAATGTAGACTACGGGATTTCCTCAAGATACCCTAAAATAAAAGAAGAGAAATATATACTTATTACGCGCGCAAAGCATTTGTTTACAAGAGACATTGGCCAGAATGGATAGTGCAATGTGCTTATTGTGATTTTTTTTTTAATCTTGGCAATAATAGGAGACCTCCAGTTTACCTAAGTTGGAATCTATATTTTACCCAAGAAGCTGGTTCGAACATTAATGTTTCCATTTTGAATATTACCTGTTCCATCTAGAATATCAGTACCCCACTGAATATAGATACAATAATTTATCTTAGCTCTTTACACCTAGCAATTTCGTAAACGAGAGGAGTCAAGGCTTGACTGATTTATCATATTATCACCAATACCATGTACAATGCTGGTCTGCTGGTTGGCCTACCGCATGGTTTCCACAAGAACCGGTTGGAAGGTGCCTGCATCCAGCTTGGGTTGGTTCTATGCTTTTCTGGCTTCTACTGGTTTCTTCTGGTTACTATGCTTCGCCTGCCATGGCTTCCAATCGAGTATCTTTTGACCCGAACAATAAGCTCTTCGTGATATTCATAATCTGCCTATCGCCGCTTTAACTTTCTAATGTAATAAAACTGCTTAAATAAAATTTTAGGCACTTTGATTTGGATAAAACATAGTCATACATAAGAGATTTTTATTGTGTATCGCATTAACGCTATGCTAGGCAGAACTTCAGTTCAAATATTTGAAGGAAAACAAAACATCCCCGCAAGATGTTAATAAAGGAAGGAAGTAATTCGGCCCTAGTGGTACGGGCTGCTATAGCTTAGTTGGACAAAGCGACAGGACGGTATTCTGTAGTCGTGGGTTCAAGTCCCACTAGCAGCCGAATTTTTTCCTTCAAATATTTGAACTGATAGTCATACATTTCAATTTTGAGTATGAGTGTGAAAGTTACAAGAATTTTAATTACGTAGAGTAAAAGCTTTTCTATATTAGGTAATTAATTTTATGATTGACGGAATTACGAACATTATTCAATTATCATCTCCGCTGACCCTACTACGAATAAACTTTAATGGAAGTCCTTTATCTAAAATATACATATGGTTACCATTGGGAGTCGTCAAAATAACTAAATGCCATATCATAGCAGCATTTGGTACGGTTGGCTGGCCGGTTGGTAGCACTCTGCCTTCTGAGCTGCTGGTCCCGGGTTCGATTCCCGGACAGGTCAAACATTTTGAACATGTCTCGGTGTATATATGAAGAACTTGTGCGAATATAAAAAATAAAGTTAATATCTTATAAATATTTGAAATCCAAGAGTTTGTGCTTTAGTGTCACCTTCTATAAAACAGCTAATCGGATGTTTATTCTGGGTACATCTTGGAACCCAGTGATTTATAAGCGTTCGCTTCGGCGGTTTTTACCCTGAGAAAACTGAAGATACTGTAAGTGTTGCGTCGTGGCAACCCTGTGCTTTTGCAGGCCTACAGTTTGATAAGGTGAAGAGCGGGTAGTTAGAGAAACTACGCGCTCTCGCCGATATTGCCACCCGCATTTCTCCAGTTTTCTAGTGACCACGACCAATGCAACTTGGTCGAAACGTCGAGGTAAATAATTTACTAAATGTATTTCAACCAATCAAGTCCAGATTGATTTAAGAACAAAATATCACATAAGATATTTTCCACAAAATCAAACAACTCCTTTAGGATAAAATAATTTTCACGAGGTAGGCACTGGCAAATTATTGCCACGCGGACGAAACCGCGGGACACAACTAATCTCATCAATAAAACACACATGCTTATAAAAGAAATAGTTTTTTATTTGTTTCATCGGCTCGCGGCGTGTCGCCAACGTGACAATTCGTCAATAGTTTATCTTACGTAAATCAAACGCTCCACATTGTCATCATACTTAAAATTAACATAAAAATATCCACTTCAACTAACTCATATTTACAACAGTAATATTTACATTTGACATAATCATAAGCAGATTTACATCTCGTTATCATAATTTTATTGTAAAAAAAAAAAACGACTCTTTACATGCACAACTTAGTTGTTCACACTGTCATATAGCACAAACATTTGAATAGCGCTCATATTGAATTATCAATTCTCTGTGGAAAATGTTTCTGTAATACTTTTTACTAGATCTAGCGAACTATCTCACTTAAAGGTCAATGATGAGCTCCGAAGGTGTAATCCTACTAGAATGACAATCTGCTCTCAAAGAAAGCTGCTTACCACCACGTACCTATTTGATTCGATAGCGACGTTACCTACATACCGGGGTGGATATCAATCCAGCGGCCGCCTAATTGACAGCCGACCCTCAATCGCATGGCTATCACCGTTTTGTTAGCGTCGTACTAAATATCGTATAGTTCGTACAAAATTCAACCGCGGTGATTATGTAATAGAATCCATTGGTTAGTAAGTTTTCTAACTGACATGATTTACGATGGCTATAACTAAGCAATATTATGGAGAAAGTCTGTAACTTGCAATAAATGCAATTGGATAAGCAATACAACAAATAAAATTATAAATATCCTGGTAATAGTCAATCCATAATCCATTATTGGTTCTTAAAAAAAAACCCTCGTCAAATATTGTCCAAATGTTGGGCCGTATCATTCAATCAAAACTGTTTCCCGATCAAAAGCCCTTTTTAACTGAAAAACAGAAACAGGCAAAAGTAGTTTTGTATGCACATTTTGATCAATAATAATTAGCAGTAAAAATTATGCAAATGTTCTCCAAATATATATATTGTTTCATGGCTTTAGCAAGTTTAGGCAAGTTTAAAACAATACTTGTTCTCCAAATGTACTTAAATACTGTACTGTGTAATCATAATTATTTGAATCTGGAAATAAATACATATGTTTCAATGTATTTTTTTTAAATCATTGATTAATAGTGCTTGTGACTGCAAAATTGTGGTCGAGATTCTAACCCAACTTAGCGATTTGTCGCTTAATTAAAAGCGACCAGGAGCTGGTCGCTCCGCAGTCGGGCAGGTTGAGTTAGACTTTTATGAGTTTTGACTGGAACGAGCAGTCAAAACTACTTTTGACTGATTTTGCCAGTTAAAACGAATTCTGACCGGTTAAGAACTTTGACTGTAATCATATATTAATGCATACTAAAATAAGATAATGCTATATCCCAATTGAATATCCATATATCCCATAATTATGAACACGCGTGGAAATTTAAAATAGAAATTGTCATTTTTCCTAAAAAAAATATCACGTTTAAGCCTGTAGCACGAATCATATGGTATAAAATTTTCGTGTCGTCAACATTAAAAACAATTGGATAACGCAACTTAATAACTATGAATTTTCTGTGACAGTTTTGAACAAGATATTAGATATACAAAATTAGTGAGTTTTACATTGCAACACGGTTACATTTCCTATAGCAAATTGCCCTCTGACAACAAGAGCAATGTATTTACATATGTCAATTACTATATTAAAAATAAACTAAAGTTTTCATAAAATATTTTTCTAACGCATTATCTAGAATTTCATTTAGGTATTAAGTATTATTTGAACAAAGGGACTATGGGGGCAATTATTGTTGATAATAAAATAATTATCACTTCATTCGACCTTGAGTCAATATTGAATGCAAATTCGATAAAAAAATAAAAAATATTTCTTTTTAATAACAAAAATAATCGCTGTAACGCTTAAAAACTGAGTCGTAATATACAGGTTATTCTTTTTTTATTGTTATTATTATATATTATATACATTATGCAATATGAGGATCTAAATAAATAAAAATCGAGTTATGTTGTGGTGGCCTATCCCGCCAACTCTCGCTAGCACGGTGGAATTTGGCTGATTAGTTCTTTGAGGAAATCTCATCTACCAACAGTGGAGATTTAATCAGTTCAATCAATTCTAAATCAATTTTGATGAGATCTGGTGTAGAGATAGATAGGACCTTGGAGAAGGACATCGTTTTATCCCGGAAAAAATATGGTTGCCATGGGATAACCGAGGTAGAGGGAAAGCCTTGGCTTACGCAGGCGACAATCACTGACACGGCTACTTTGTCAACAACTACAAATGTGAAGTGCGGCATGTTTATCACTTACACATACGTTCTGCTAAAGAAGTAATTACACATACAAATAATTATTTGTATGTGTAATTATATTACACTGGTACTCCCGTGCATTAAGAGAGGACTGTTGGGTGCGTACAGTTAGTACTTTATCGATTGTTATTCAAATAATCATGGTAAGGAACTACTAAACGGTCAATAGAATTCGCAATAGCACAATTTCGAATGAATGACGAATGAGTGAATGAAAAAAATCAGTTCATTCAATTGTTTTTTTGTCCGTCACTGGTACAAATAAATGTTTCTAAAGTGAGGTCCTAGCACCGAGACAAGTTACAGTATTAATGTTATGGTTATCCAATGTAATAAATTTTACAATCCTAACTAATGCTCCAAATACGAAAGGTTTAATTTTTTATTCACGCTTATACCACTGAACCAATTATAATGAACTTTGGATTAGCAAGAGAGTTGATAGAAAACTTGAAGAAATTGGAGTGAATTTTGTATCAAACTTGTCAAAATTATATATAAAACCGATCAAAGCGAATGGGCAAAACCTAGTAAAAATTCACACAATATTACATAGTCTATAATGCTTCGCACTGGGGAAAAATATTGACACAAGTCTTTTAAACCAACTCTGTCAACATCTACTAGGTGTTAATATTTAGGTGGCTCAATTATTTTTCTTAAACAATTGAAACTAGTCTCAATTCTTTTTTTTACAAAATAAACACTAGCATTAATCGTACTAGGAACAGCAATGAACTCGGTCGAGTGAAAGTTATGCAAAATTTGTACATTATTTGTATACTAATATTATGAATGCGAAAGTTTGTGTGTATGTTTGTTACTTCTTCATGCTCAAACGGCTACACCGATTTCGATGGAATTTGGTATAGAGATAGTTTAAACTCTGGATTAACACATAGGCTACCTTTATTCCGGAAAGAGTATAGTTCCCGTGGGATAGTTGACGTAGCGGGAAAACTGCAATCCACGCGGGTGAAACAGCGGGGCGCTACTAGTATATTATAATTTACCAAAATATTAATTACTTCATCACATGCAGATAAAAACGACTCCAAAATCATAAGCGGCAATAATTAACTAACAGATTCTAATATATCAGTACATGATCAAATTGCCTTAGATATTTTTTCCAGATTTCACATGTAAACAATGAAATATAATTCATAGAAACTAAAACATTAATATCTATTTTCACAGTACAATATAATAAACTTCAACATCGTGTCAGTCAAATTAAAACAGTACTAGAAACTATTTATAATACTGTGTACTTATATTGTCGAAGGATAGAAACATATGTATCACCATTCTTTCCTCATATTCGAGCAAACACAACACATAATCCTCTTTATAATCCCTCTGGAAATTAGGAGATCGTGATGTAATAAATAATAGACATTGTTACATTATAATAAAAACATGTCAATTTCATTTTGATAAAATAGTCACTTAATATAAACTAAATACTTTACTCTGAGTGCATCTATTTACAATTTTTATCACCACTTATGGCACCAGCCATATTTTACTGTGAATCAGAAACTTTATTATATTCATAGTTACGTCAACAAACAAAAAAAATGGACAACTTTCTGATAAATATGTTTGATCTGTAGCAAGCCCACCAGTGGGCATAACATGCAACCATTGGTCAACCGTGACTAATGATAGTAGGTGTTGGTAGAAAAGTATTACTGGAAGAAATAGCTTTATGCGATAAGACCGCCTCTTGTCATCACTATATTTATACGTTTATTTCCTTCGTTTGTGTGCTTTCCAGATAGTGTGCAAATAAGGAGTGTTCTATCTACCTATCTTTAAAAAAAAACTACAATTATGTGGCATTGACGTCACGCTTACCGAAACTTAACTTACAATTTATGAAGGCAAAAGTTAGGCTACAACTCAGACTTGAACCCACGACCACAAAATACCATACCCATAGTAGCCGAAATCTTTCCTCCATAAATTTGAACGTAAATTTCGCCTAGCATGACCTCAATGCAATGAAAGAAACTCAATTGAATTGAAACAAAATCAATCAACGTTTTCAAAGTAATAGTTGTGTTGACTGTGAATAATAAAACTGGCCCTTCATTACTAAACCCTTAATTCTACACATTCTACTGGGTTACATTAAGTAACAAAGAAGGGGATATACAGTAGTGCTTTAATTATTATTGTGCCAAGTTTAGCAATTAATTTTGAGATCTCTCCTAATAATTCACGCGATATGCCAGGCTTGAGATATCACCAGCATTCAGTCAAGGTATATTTTTAATAAGTATACATCAGGTATTTCTTCGAAAGAATTCAATCCTATTAGTAGTTGGAGACACAAATTGATGACCTCCTCTCACGTACATGTTAATAGTTTGTTTAGTTTTGTCTGTCAATATTTTGCCAGTTTTGTCTTTGTTGTCTGTTTGTTCTAGTTTTAGGAAGCATCAGACATAGTAAATATACATAATATGTATCTGTGGCTCATGTTAACAAAGAAAATGGTCCGCCAGTTTTGATAAAAGTTTCTGTGTATTTAAAATAGCGACAAAATGTAGACTTAGAAACTGTCAATATTATTGTATGGGAAAGTCCACCTTGTTGTTTTATGATGTCAAATGATTTACAACCACAGATGATATATATATTTGGCTGACTTTACATTCAGAGTATAATCCTACTGAAGTGTTTCTGATAATTGTAAAGTATTGCATAGTAAAATTAGATCAATATTGTAAACCTAATCTTTCTATGTCAAAGCTCAGTAATTTACAATCCTACTCGAGTGACACACATTCAGCAATATTAGAACTAAGCAACACATTACTTACTTTAAAATTGTCAGCTTACTAGATCTTACAATAGTAGCATTGAAGTTCTCGGATCCTAACCAGCTCGTAGTAGCCATCACTATGGATTGATAGTTATAACCTCAAGTCAATTGTCTAATTAACTAATCACAAAGCTGATCACTTTATTTCTCTGCACTTTCGCACGTATTCACTGTAACTGTTCAGCGCTGGATTGATGAAGCCAGCGAATGATCCCTCAAGCGGTCCCCTTGACCGCTCGGGCCCTGCGTTAGTCTGCTTCTTCAGGCGGTCGTTTATACACCGGCCCGAACTTGGCCATGTACTTCTTGACGAAAGTTTTTGCTTTCGACCGAACAGAGTCTGTGACCACCAGCTCATCTACGCAGCGACAGTGCTTCAGCTCTTTCAGCATCACAAAATGGGTTAGCTGGAGAAGAAATATGTAAAGTTTAAGAATAGATCTAGTTAGAATTAACTCATATAATTTTAGTGGTAAAATATTGTGGCCACCTTTGGGACTGTAAGATGACAGGAACGGTATTCTGTTAGTCATAGAATCAAGTCACACTTTCACTTCAATACTAGAATTTCTGATACTGATAAATTATACTGACCAGCGTAGTGCTAGGAATATTGTTGCGGACGAAACACCTTTAGAACCTTGTATGAATATATGGTCCCCACAGTGTTTTTTGGTCTTGGCCCGTCCTCTCCCCCTCTTCTATTTCTTACCCCTACTGTACCTCACTAACAAAAAATGCAGTCCCTCGTTAAAAATGGGAAGAGCATTCATATAGCAAAGGCTTTACTAGTGACTCAAACATGAAGCGGGCGCTGCTTTTATCGGCCTCTTAGTATACAAAAACGCACAAAATAGTGTTGGGTAAACGTAGTGCTTGTAACAGAACTTGTAAACTGAACATCCCATAGACGTGGACAGCGATTCTGATTCCATTTTGTGCGCTGAACCCCCTCATTCTACCAAATTTCTTTTCAATTGCAGAAATATATTTAGACATTCTGATGTAAAATATGCGATAAAATAGTAGTATATTTAAAAAGGGCCTTACTTTCCTCGCCAAATGTTTAAAATCAGCCGTGCACGAGATCCTTCCAGCGGGAGCGTCGGAATGTCTGTAAGGGTTGAGATGCTGCACCATCACGCGCGCCATGCTGCTGCGGAACTGCTCTTTGATCCTGCGCGCCATCTCCGCCGCGTCCTGCGGATCCACCGCCTGCGACTGGGGCGGGGAGGGCAGGGGCGCGGGGGATGGAGACTCTTCTTCTACCGGCACAGGGGAAGGAACCTTTTCTATGGTTTCGATTATTTCCTCGTCTTCCTCATCAGTGTTGGACTCTATTAGGTCAACCAGCTGTAAAATTAGACATATCGTTGAATAGTGGCCCGCAATTTATCAGTTTGTAGATGATTTTTTTTTTTAAACTATCGAAACGAGACTAATTAAGCAGGTATACATGGGTGAAGTGAATGGTAGTGTTTGGAAGGGAAAGCGTAGGCGGACATTCCGAAATCAGGTTGAGGAAGTTCTAAGGGCCAGGTCAAGAGTAAAAGTAAAATATCTAAACCGAAGCTCTTGTATAAAGGTCAAATGAGCGAGGAGAAGCGAAAGAAGTGTCTCTGCTTACCCCTACTGGAAAGAGGTGTGAATATATGTATGTATGTTGATTACCTGGAAACTTTACTATTTACAACTTCAATACGGTTGCTTAATAAATTAAATATTCGTTTGAAATTTAGTTCACAATCAGTAAGAATTGCCTGCGGATGTTTAAGTTTATTATATTATTACAATTATTTTAAGACTGTAAATGAATATTAAAAATAATTAACATTCTATATATATTAATAGCGAGGTTATGTCAATACCCCTGTAATACATAATTTCACCAAATCAGACAGCAATGAAAACAGGCGATTTCTGTGTATTTCACACACAAATCATCTTTTGACGAGCGAGCATCGTTTCACCTCGTTTCATACTCGTTTTCGATTAAGCGTTACCAATGCGTTTGTTTAAATCGCTATCGCTTATGACTTTGCGCCACACACTAAAGTAGGTAGGTGCAACCACAGCCACTGGTTCGGCTCATGTTTGTGCATTCTATTCACTTCATTACGACGACTGTAGGCGCACGCGCCGCGCGCGTCGTCTTGGTATGGTTATAGTAACAATACACAATTCTAGCGTCACCTATACTATCTCATTTTAAAATATATTGTGTAAGTACCTACAGATTATTATATATTGTTGTCCAGAGGCTGGAATCGTGGTAGCTGTGACACAGGGAATCCTAGTATAGCTACCAACGACCATCCTAGGTGTATATATAGGTAGCTTACTATTACTAAACTTTGTAACTTAGGATAATATCTATTAGTAATAATTTTTGATGAATACATTATTTGAATTTGAATACTTCGAACCCCCAAATACAGAGATAAGCCGCGTCAGCGATACAAACGATGCACACGAAATGTACGACGACACCAGCTATTCTATTCTAGCTCGCTCGCTCGTTAGCTGGCAGTGTTGCCTGCGCCTCCGCGTTTCGTACAAGACAAAATACCTAGTTACAATTAAATTACCTTAGTTTCGTCCAAAAGTTTGAGCTTGCCCCTCTTCGAGGAGAGTAAGCGCACTTTCTGCAACAGTTTTTCTTTCCGCCGCCGGAGTTTCTCTTTCGTTTGCCTGTATCGCTTCACTTCCATTCTACCGGCGAGCTTGTCTTCTTCTGTTCGAGGCTGTCAACATATTATTACCTTGTAAAATTAATTATTATATATATTATTAATTGACACCTATGTAGTATAAAGTTAGTATTAATAATTCGCCGAGAGTCTGCTAATACTTACTACCGCAGGGTTATCATCAATTATTTAACATTCATAGTATGCAATACATGTCATCACAATATATCTGCTGCAATACACTAGCTGACCTGGCAAACTTTGTTCCGCCATATAAATTATCAAAAGGTCAAAGTGATATGACAATGTTTAAATTATTTTGACATTTTTTTTTGCTCATCTAAAATAGTATAGTAAAATTCCAAAGTAATAGGGGGTCGGGGTAGCAGGTTTACGCAACCGTATGTAGGTAGGTACCAAACTTACACAAAAAAATTCATAAAAATTGGTCGCCGTTTCGGAGGAGTTTTGTTACATACCATTCTCAGAAGCTTTATATTAAACTTTACATTTTTTTAAAAAAACATGCATTTGTCTTTGAGTTGCTTATACAGGAATATTGTAAAAGATTAACAATTTGTAAAATTTTGATCAACAATCCAAGAATACCGTCTTTGTAGTAATGTATGTTACATAATGAGCCCAATAAGTTACCACTGCTGAGACACACGGGCCTTCCCAAAAATGTGAGTGTAATTTAATGTATATTTATTGCTACTAATAGCATAATTAACCACCTCTTAGGAATGTCATTTATATGTACTCTACCAATAAGGATTCTACCGTCAGGGCGATATTCTGTAGTCGTGGGTTCAAGTCCCACCAGTAGCCAAATTTGATCCTTCACAAATTCGATTGTAAGTACGGCCTAGCATCACGTCAATGCAATGAACGCGCCGTGACGGTCGCCGCCGCCGTGGCGCAGTAGTAATTGGCATGACTTCTGTGTCTCGGGACCCTGGGTTCGAATCCCAGCAGGGGCAAACATTTGTGCGATGAGTGTCGGTGTTTGTTTCGGGTCTTGGATGTATGTGTGCTGTGATGGTGTCCATACCTCCCGCGACACAGGGAATCCTAGTGCGCGGGGTCGGAGTGTGATTAAAGAATAGCTTTTTAACAGTTACTGGTTACGGTCATTCTTATGCTACATATGTAAATTTTGTTTGATTGTAAGATGTTAACATAGTACATACACTGATTGGCCTCTCGGAGACGAGTCCCGGGCGCCGCTTCCTCGGTCTGTCCGTGATGAGGGCGTGCTCGGGGATCAGACCGTTGTGGGAATCCTGTTTGATCACTGCAACAAACAATAATCTTGGCTCAATAATTGATTGGGACATGTGTCCCGTCATGGGTGTTACCGATTGCCACGGACAATAATGATAGAAAAACTTGCTGTTAAAAGAGAAGTGGGAAGGCAAAACATGTCATGGCTCAGAACATAAGGGAATGGAGGGGAATTGTCGGGGAACTTTTTACGTCTACCCTGAACATAGAAATAACTAAAAATATTACTGTCAACTGGTGTGTGTCAGTGTGTCACTGACACACTGCTTTGTCAGATCTGGACTTAATTGTTGAGTTTCTTTTAGGCATGGAGAGGTATGGGTAGCGTGGTGGCTTAGTGATACTTTAAGCACTGTGTAACAAGTCGAAAATTAAGGTCAGGTACGCTTGTATGAATAAAAAAGCAAATAGATCCGGAATTTGTTAACATCTTATGTATATCTTATGTGGTCGCCGCGATCTGGCAGCGTAAACTCACCTGAGGATGAGCATCGGACATGCTCGAAACCTAGGTCGAAACTTCGACTATAAACGTGAGTAAAGCCGGATACCACATATATATAATAATGTGTTAAACTCACGAGAATTTCAAATCAAAAATCTTATGTAAACATCAAAATAAAAATGATGTAAGCAATTATTTTAGTATTACCTTCATAAAGCCCGTTGACGCCTTCAACCATTTTGCCTTTGGTTACGAGTCGTCTTATCACCGGACTGTCAAGGGGGGTAGTTTGTTCTTCTTCCTCCTCCGATGAACTCTCTTCTGAAAATATGAAATAGCAGATTAATAAAGGTACAATAACTCATCCACTGCCGGAAAATAAAATGGCCCTAGGAAAACCTATATACATGACAATTCTATTTTTATGATGTAAATTCAATTCACTAGCCCAGCCTTGCTTTCTCTTCATTGGAAATGGCCCTAATTCTGTTAATCACTCGATCTAGCTAAAATACACTAACATTCAAATTCGTATAACTCCATTTAATGCTATCCCTAGTATTTGACGAGTTCTATTCGATCGCTGGCCAATTGCGGGTAGTTTCAGGGGCACCCAAAATAAGTACGTAAAACTACCCGCAATTTCAAAAAATACATCTAATTTTGGTGTTGTTATGGATAATTTGTCATACTCATTTGGACTTTATTTGTACCCTTATAAGTACTTTTCTTTATTTACATTCCATTTTACTTATTTACTTTGTAATATATTTGCATGCATCACTCGTTAGTTTTAGATGAAAAAAGTATACTCGTATAATATATAATTTTTTAGACTATAATTTCGCCTCAAAATTCTGTTTATAAAAATATAATTTTGTACACAATCCAACGTCACTTTCACAATTAGGATGAACCATAATACATCTCTCAACCAAAAATCCATTCATCCATTTACGCTACAGAGCGCGCTAGAGGGCTATACCCACATACAAACTCTCAAGAACATAACCCTCCTTTTGGCGCAGTAGATTTAAATAACAACTATCGGAGTGGAGACCGGTGTATCGGAGACTCGTGTTTTTATTATTATGAAGCCTTAATAGGAGTATTTTGAATAGAATTAAAAAAACTATCAGGTAACACTTTTCATACCAAAATAATGTTATATCTCTGTATCTTTAGATACACTGTGTTATTTTTGTATCTATTAGAACGGCAGTACGGTTGCTGTAATAAGTATGTAATAGTGACCTGGTTCGGCGGATGGAGGAGGCGGCGGCAGCCACTGCGGGCGGCGCAGCTTTACGTGGTAGTAGTAGGTGCGCCCGCGTTGATCCTGCGCGCTGCGCCACAAGCTTGGTAGCACCACCGCTGCACCTGCTTCCGCTACCTGCCCAGCCTCCACCGGCCTCGCGGGCCCGGCTGCGCCGGCCTGGACATCATGCATTATATAAACTGACGACGTGGACTAAATGACGTTTTGTTTACAAACGTGCAAATAAATTAAGAAAAAAAAGGCGTTTAAAAAAAAAATGAGAATGGTTTTTTTTATACTGTATAGATCTAGCATTTGACCACTATCTCACTTGATGGTCAGGGACGATGTGGTCGAAGATGTTATCACGATAGACCTAGAATGCTCACTAGCTCTCAAGGACTGCTGCCTGAACACACTATGTGTTTGGTGACAGTTTTTCAAACTTGAGGGTGGTAGCTAGCCAGGTGGGTATTCGAAAGTACCCTACCAGCCCATGCTAGGAATTTGATTACGGTGTTACCTTCACCGGAAGCTCAAGCTGTTGTTGGGGATCGAGCCAGTGTCCGCCAGTTTGACAGGCGACTCAGATGCTGCGGGCTGCGGGCACTGATCATGTAATAGATTATCTATAATGTGTCAGATTATTATGAGGTTCAATCAACGATGTGTAATTAATTACAGGCGATTTTATTCAATCGTGTACGCGTCTATGCTTTATTTTACCAATATATACTCGGACAAACTAGGCACAATTATGGCAGACGACAAAGCGGTCACACGCTTCCACTTCCAAAGTCACTAAGTCGAAATCAATGACCAAATAAGTAAAAAAAGTATTCTGAAACTACACAATCTTACAATGTCTTAATGAACTGCAGACAGTTTGTTGAAACTGTTGAATAAGTTAAGTAAAAAATTTAAACTGACCGGTACTTCGTTTTGCGGCGGGGGCTGCTGCATGGGCGGGGGGAAGGGCGCGGGGCCCATCTGTTGGCCGAACATGAAACCTCCCATACCGAACCCACCTATACCCATCATACTGTGGACAATAACACCGCATTATCATAACAAACGAGAAATGGGTCATACTGCCCGGTGTCAGAGATGTACATCCTGTGAATATTGGAATGAGAGGTATCTGAAACTCTATGTTAACCATGAAATCATTTTCACTGCAACATTTTCTGATTGAGCCCTAGTAAAAAAACTCCACCTCTTTTTGCTCCAAGATTTTGACATTGTAAATGTTGGCTGAACATTTGTTTTAATTATTGCAAGCGCTCCTTAAAATAATCAAATCACCTTTAAGATTCTAAAGTCTAAAGTTTTCTACATAATATGTCTCGAGCATTTTCTTAGATATTAAACCATTTTCGGGATGATTGGATTTGAGCTTAGAGTGGAACACTTTTATAACACTGTTTAATCTTAACTATTCATTGATTGGTTTATATTTTCTTGTTTTAATGTTTGTTTATTAAATTGATTTAAGATGGGGCGAACACAACAAATCCCCTAAATTACTTATGAGGCAAACAACTCACTTTGGCTGCGGCATACAGAACTGCTGCGGCGGCTGGAAAGGAGGACAGAACTGTGGCCCTGGTTCAAACTGCGCCAACCACTCCGGCGGGATGTCTGCCGGAGTCATGCCGGGCGGCAGCATGCCCGGCATCATCGGCCCGCCAGGAGCCATGCCGCTGGGGATCATGTTGCCGGCAGGAATGCTGCCCGGTGGCATGCCCGGCATCATCATAGGCATGTTGCCAGGCCCACCCAGCATGCCGGGCGGGAACATCTGTGATAAATTAATTTAGGAATGGTATAGCCTTAGAACAATGAACTATTATACTTTAATCATACATTGTAGTGGATACGACTCAGCTTTAAGGTAAAGTTTTCAGTGAAGGTAACATCATTATTTAATCTAATTGGGGGTATGTTCTACTGCATGTCTGTCACTGTCTGTGTACACTCTCATGTTAATAAATACACTGTGTGTTTAGACAGCTAGCCTTGTGACCCACGAGACCTAGGTCTGGCATGACCTTTGATTTAATCGTCATTGACCATCAATTAAACCAATCATATACTTTACTATGAATAACTAAAAATAACATTGAATAAATATAACTTAACTATAGATTAAATTTGAAGGAAGATATTATGATAGACTATCTATGGTCTCAAAAAACATAATCACAACATACAAACGCATTAACACTCACACCCCACACTAGTCACGGGAGGCATGGACACACACAAGCATCCAAAACCCGAGAACAAACATACTGAACACAGAAATGTTTGTCCCAACCGGGCTTCGAATCCGGTGTCGCGATTCCAAAGTCAATGATCACTAAGCCACGAGACATGACTTTAGATTGTCTAAAAGTTGTGCCTTTCATTTTTTTAATTTCTAAATACTGCATAATGATCTATTTATACTTGTGATTACCTTTCTTATTTCCTCAAGTTTGGCAAACTGGTGAAAATATAAATACAAATCAATGTTATGACTTATGTAAATTGCTATTCATACACTAGCTAGTGTTCTTAGCACTAGCTGCGCTCCGAGGATTTACCGGCATCCAGGGTTGAAGATATCTTCATTCCGACTATCATGTAAATCTGTTCAGCCATTTCAATGTGAAGGAGTAATAAACATACAGACAAACTTTCGGCTTATAATATTAGTGTGATGGAGAATAATCCTAATAATTTAATGAATAGGTCTGATCCTAATACCTCAAGAATTATCCTTATCATTAAAACCATAGGATATTTTCTGCTGAATACATTCCTCATGTATCTCTTTACATAGGCCGGTCGGCTCCATCTTCATGTGAGATCTTTATCAGGTCACCAATCAAACCTTCTCCATGTTTGTTTCACTTTGTTCTTGCTGGTACGTGGATTTCTCTCAAGAAATGTTTAGGGACTCCTAAGAGTTGGCAGTTCTTAAAGTTGCTTGTCCGCTAGCAATTTTTTTTTTTTTTTTTTTTGTTAATTTCTTATCTGCAATCAGTCACTGACTTTCAGCAGATTGGTTGAGAGGTCTATGTCATGTAAAGTGTGCCCTCCACTGAGGGCATCTCCTTGTATTATGTCTCTATCCGTTTTAGAGTCCTGATTCAGTCAGTAGTGAAGACTTTCTTTCTCTTGAGCCTAGGCTCATATGTGTTGGTTGTTAACTGATTAGCCAGGTTGTTGGGATGTTTAACTAGATGATGCCGGTAGCTTTTACAGACTTTAGTGATTTCTTAGTTGAAGAAGTCCGCTAGCATATGACAGTATTTTATTTTAATTTTTTTAAATACCTTTCCCCAGATATTGTACAAATCTTTCTGACTCAGATCTCTTAACTTGATGTTGTGATACAATGATATTCATATATTTTTTTATCCAAATTGGTTTTCACTGTCTTCTAACTTATTTGACGTGTCCATTGCCACTTCAACTTAACGGTGACTTTTGTTCAGATCTTATTAATAAAGATCATAATTTTTCATTTCTAACGCCGATTAAAATATCGGCGTTAGATACAAGTCCCCTCCAGGTTTAAAATCTACGTTACAGGCAAAACCCAACATTTCATAGTAGGTAGGGCCTCCCTATAGAGCATGTACTTTTTATCTGGCCACCATCGAATCTCAGAATTGTATATATGAGCTACACCAAAAAAAGTAATAATTTCAAAATTCTTTCAGAGCCTCAAATCAGATCGTGGCTGTGCTATGTCATTATCATCATCATCATCATCATCATCATCATCATCATGAAATATACCTTACCCTAGTAAGCAGTCTAGTGGGCCTAGACATGATGCATCGCTTCTCTTTCTCTAACCGCTAACGATGAATATTCGTTCACGTTAATCACGTGATATATCACTTTGCAGTGTCCGTCTCATATATTTCTATGTGTTCTCACAGCGTTAACATTTTTAGAACGTTACTTTGTCTAGGCCTACTGGGCCCCAGTCTACTTTATCACAAGTTGTAATTTAATTACCTGTGGGAACTGGTCTGGCGGCCAGAAATGAGACCAGGGTTGCTGCTGTTCTCTTTGTCTCCTCGTTTCCTCGGCCGCGGCGGCGGCTTCGGCAAACGCACGTCTTCGCTCCTCTTTGGTCATCGGCGGGACGGCCGCTAAGACTCTTTCACTTAGTCTGGAAAGATCGGTTTCTTTGTTTTATTATTTATACATCAAAACATTAACTTTTTTCAAATGTTTATTACCAAAAGCACAATTAAACAGTTGGGACCAAATAAAACCAGATTTAAATACTTTTTGCATTTTGACCAATGACTCCTAAACTACCAACGAAGCCTGTTTAGAGTTCAACCTGCCGAGTGACCACAGTGAAAACTTAGCTGGCGGGGTTTGCTTCATTCACATGCTAGATGTAGACATATATAACATAATCTTTTAGGAAATGCGGTGGGAAACTGGTATACCACCGGGAAAAAAAAACTTCAAGAAAACTGAAACAATATTTTCCTTCCCTATTTTTATTTCATTTGTACCTTTAGCACTAAACTTACATATGAAGGATTTAATGCAAAGTAGCATGTTCAACCAGTTGTACAGTAAGTGAAAGTAAAATGGTATGATAACTATTTTATGTATAGCTTTATAGATACTCGTGTGAATTGGCGACTCAAATTTTTGGTCGGTCCTTTTTAGTGGTCGCCGCGATCTGGCAGCGTTAACCTGAGGATGAGCATCGGACATGCTCGAAACCTAGGTCGAAACTTCGACTATAAACGTGAGTAAAGCCGGATACCACATATATATAATAATGTAATAATTTCCAATATAAGACCCAATCATAGTAATACTATAATTGCATGCTTTCGGAGATGGCAGTCTTTGAAATATAAATAGTTTTATTGACCATCAAAAGTGTGACATCTCCAAGTCGCACGTGATTATCAATTTCAATTTGATATGCTCAAAGCTGAATTGCTATATCACTCACCTTATACTTCTCCTACCGTCCGGACTTCTCCTCTTCCTTCGCTCTCGATCATCTTTCTCCCTTTCTCTATCTCGCTCGCGCTCTCTCTCCCGTTCCTTATACCTATCCCTATCCCGTTCTTTCTCTCGATCTCGGTCTCTCTCCCTATCCCGCTCTCGGTCGCGATCGCGCTCTCTGTCCCGTTCCCTCTCTCGTTCTTTTTCCCTGTCCCGTTCTCTCTCTTCCCGTCGGTCTCTGTCTCTGTCTCGCGTCCCGCTGGAGTCGGCGGCACGACGTTCGACGTTCGCTTGACGTTCGTGCTCTTTCATTTGTTGTATGCGCTCTTTCTTTGGGATTTTGAACACTTCCTGGAATAAAATATTTCTGTTTAGCTGCAATTTTTGAGGACTAAAGCAGACTTCATAGAATCCTCGGCGTAATTTGTATGCGGTGTTATAAGAAGACACAAACTACGCTCCGTAGCGGTTCCGCAAACATACTACGTACTTTTGTAAGCTAAATTCTATCGTAGCACTTAGAATTAGTTTCTCTTCGATACCGAAATACGGGTATTTTACTACGAACAAACGTTCATAGTATAACAAATACATTTTCGGTACCTAGTAGTAGAACAGGAATATTTATAAATAATGTAAAAAATCCCAGAAAATTAAGGGGAAAATCAAAATCTATTTTGTCTTTATATTAACACTCTGCCGTGGTGGTACTGGCTTAGAACGCAGTGGACGTCTTATGGCTAACATGATGATGATGATGATCATGATGATTAAGTCTTAGCTTAAACAAATGCTTTAAAATATTTGTAATTATCTTTGGTTATCCATATTTTTTGTGTTATTGACACAAAAGATTCGTAAAGATAGCAATTGGAAGGCTGTGGTCTCTGCCTATCTTTACGGGAAAGAGGCGTGAATATACATAATGTATGTATGTACGTACATCAAAGACTCAACTGTACATAGAATAAAAGGAAGTCACCCTCAGCATCTATGTTTGTTTATGTGCTAGCTATATGAGACCACCCATCAGATCTTGTAACGGTTCACGAGTACACCTCATGCAGATATTTTCTCCGAAAATGTACAGTAACATCCTTGTTATAACTAAGAGAGAAACTAGAGTCACTAACTCCCGAGGATCTAACATCATACTGCGCTTTCGAACTAACCTGCCAAGCGTGGCGTTTAAGTAAATCGCCAATTTAACACTTTCACCTTACCTTCAAACTAGCCCATCTTTCTAGCAACTGATTACAGAGATCCTTGATTTTCTCCACTATAGCAAAATTGTCTTTAATCTTTTCCGGGCTCGTAACGTTGTCTCGATTCGGCAATTCAACCGGTAGTCCTGCAAACATACACCAAATAATATATATATAATTGTCAGGTGTTTTGTTAAATAAACGTGTGTATTAGGCCCGCAACATCAATAGCAGTTAAACAGTTCAAACGAATAGTAGCTATCAGTTGTTAAATAGTTTAAATTGAAAATAGAAATACGGGTCACACAGTTTACCATAAAGTCAACAAAAATGAATATATAATTACAAATACAAATATATTTATTTGACATAACAATAGGTGTAACAATACCCAATACCCTTGGACCCATTGGCTCCAAGCTAGTTTTCACTGTATTTTGGAGCCGAAGGCCTCTCCCTTAATATAGTAGGTACATATAATTGTATGTCAAACGCTCAGAATGGCTACATAGCTATTTAATTATAAATGAATAATGAATTTGGTATATTAAAAGTAGTAAGACAGCCTTAACGTGATATGTCAATAGTTGTAAAATTGTTATAATTTGGTATATTCAGCCCCGGATCTACTATTTTTACAAATCTGAGAAAAAATTGTAAATGCTGCCCCCTCTCTCCGTCATTTAAGTTTAAACGATTCATTAATTTTATTAATAAATAAGGATATGAAATTATTATAATAAAATAATGTTTAATTTCAAGAATAAAATTTAATTTAATTTTCAACAATTTGTTCGCAAGGTAATTTCAACATGAGCACTTAGGATGTGTTAAAAAAACTAACTGGGCATTAAAATCAAATGAATAACTGATAGACCAACGTATGCTAGCGTGCGCTGAATGCTAGAGGCGCTTTGTAGAGCAAGTTTTTCATTTTCAACATTTATATTTTTAAATTATGATTTAATAGATCCTCTTAGATCTGGGGCTTGGTATATTAATTGAAATCAAACAGTCCTAACGTGTCATATCGATCGCGGCAGTTTGATCTTGGTATATCATTTGCAGTTAAAAATATCCTATACACAAATTGGTAGTCTAACTGCTATAGATATTTCGGATGTTTGATAGGATGTGAATACATACGATCTTCATCCTCGTCTGACTCTTCTGGTAATTGGGAGTCGCACAAAACAAACAAAAATGTAAATAACATAACAAATAACACTAAATTCTAAGTACCTACGACGTAGACTATTCAAGCAGGGCCAGTCCGAGGGGGGTGGGGGTAATGGGGGTTATGACACCCCCCCTACAAACAGTAAATTGATGACCCGCCCTAAAAAACCTTTGGATGCGTCTGGACCTGTATTCGATAGACCCCTTAAGGTCTTTAGAGACGATGTAGGTAGCTGGAAACTAGGCGGCATACTTGAATTTATGAGTCTTTTAGAACAGCCCTTTCTGTCCTCTCTGAAGGCTCTCAAGTTGACATGTATTTTTTATGTACCCGTATTTTATTTCACATTCAAATCCTCGCACCTAGATTTCCCTGTCAAGGGATAATATCGGTTCTTAACACACAGATGTGCACAGTTGTAAGTTCTGCGAGCATTAGTTCACAACATCACGGCTCAAAGTTGTCATTAGTACGCCTGAATATCTATAATTTAATTTAAATTTCTACATGTATTGATAGCTGTAGCGTGTCCGCCACTACAAAGTACCTTGTGGATTTGATAACAATGTTACCCTCAGCAATAGTTTAACTTCGGGGTGTGGATGGACCCAAAACGGTCTGATTTGACGTCGCGGACGTTTGACATTCACTACCTCGAACATATAACCGCTTTATATATACCTAGGTGCCCTGCGGTTTCATCCGCGCAGATAATGATTGTTCTCGTCATCACCTCTAGAACTCAACTAAAACTATAGCTTAATTTGTGCCAACAAGATTTATTTATTTATACATTAAGCCACAACAACCGTGACTAACACGATAATAAACTTTTGCAGAAGATTGAAAAATCCTGTAACTTGTTAGAGGCCACCCATAAATGACGTCTAACGTATTTCATGACGTTTTGACCCCTCCCCCCTCATTGTCACGCGTAGTCACATTTGTGAGACCCCCTCACTCCTGGTGTGACGACAAACATACGTACCTCTACGTTATTAAATGAATATTTCAAACTCGTTGAATCGTTATATATATGGAATTTGTGGCAAAATATATATAAAAAAAATGTTGTTACTATTATTTATGCAACTTTTTGTTTATGGAAATCACTTCATTCTTGATATTTTACTACTTTTTAGTGTTTTGTGTACACAAATACAGTCAAACAGTGTCATCACACTTTGCTGACCCCCTCTTTGGCGTTCTTATTTAAAAACATTATTTTGTTTCATACTTTATAGATAGTTTGACCAATATCTTACTCGATGGTCAGCGACAATGTGGTCAAAGGTGTGATCACGCTAGACCTAGAACATTTACTGGCTGTATAATACCTTCTAAGTATAATATATTATATTAGTATATCACAATTTATATTACCTGTAGATTCGTCAATAAACAATGAATCGGCAGCCACGTCGGTGGCACTCAGCCAACGTTCTACCACCGTGAAGAAACGACTCTCTTGTACCATAGTTTTGTTGGGAATTGGTAGTCGGTCCACTGTCTGCAGCATCTCCCATCTGGGAAATAATCATGGTTTTATCAGTGCCTAAATACCGGTTTCGCTGTTCTTAGACAAGTTTTCTTCATTATATTGATGTATTATGTATACACTTTTGTTCTTTTTGGGACAAGTCGTTAATCTTTGCTGGAGACCCTTCGGCGGTCCAGACACTGACATTAGGCTGGCCACTAGCTTAGTCGCCAACCCACATTGTGGATTGGTGAGTAGTCAAAACTCTGATAGGAAAGCCCCAGCAGTGAGGACGTATTGGGCTGATTATGCCCAATTGGAATGATTTATATAGTGTATGTAATATGCCGTTAACAGTTGTGATATCTCATGTTCTCAATTATAGCAAAGCAAGCATTTCAGCCAAAATTACCGCTAACACAAAAATGTTCAAATAAAACCTTCATATTTTTCTTGCTCTATATCGCGGCATCGTTGTATGCGCCATAACACTGACTATTTGATAATTCAAAAAATATCAATGCTTATTTTTTTTTTTAATTTAAATCTTTATTTTATTAAATTGAAGTGGTTGTGAATTATTAAGGGTATTATGTTTTTTTAAAAATATTTTTAGTTGAAGTGTGTGACCACATGACAAGACAAGCTTACTTTATGGTCACAGCGATTTTGCCGAAGATGAAATAACGCACTATATCCATGCTTACAGATTTTGACCTTAACACCACACAGATGTAGGTTGTACAGAATCATGGGCGCCGGCAGCAGGGTGCAAGAGGTGCTGCAGGTGCTTTTTTGATGTGTGTAATATTTTTTTACCTATTATAAGTTTGCGTTTGACAACTATCTCATTCAAAATGTGTAGATGCAGATGCAACTCCCTGAAAGTAATCCTACCGGCGCCCATGTGCAGAAACCCTTACTTGAAGTCAAGCGGCGCATCAGTGCACCAAGGCGCCAGAAGCCTGAGCCCGCGGTAGTCCAAGAACAGGCGGCGGCACGGCAGGTCGGCGTCACGCAGCAGCCGCAGCAGCGCCGTCTGCGCGCGCCGCGTCTTGGCGCGTACTACCGTTCGGGACAGGCGCAGAGTGTGGCTTTGGTTCTTCACCCCCGTGCGGTTCAGAGCTTCCAAATCTTCCTCGATCTGTACACAACATTTACTGTTCATTCACGATCCTGGCGTTTATTAATGACACAGAATGTAACATACTATTTCTACGTTTATTTACTGTATTCTAGTGTCCAAAACATGTGTAGAATATTTTTTATCTAACCGTTAAGACCTGTACTTCGTTTTCAATTTACGATACGTAAGTGAGCTTAGAATATATTTAACGCTTGTTTTTATAAATAAAACAAATTATCCAATTTTTATTTCGAAATTGAAATTGATGAAAATATCAATAAAACACCAAAAATTCCATGTCTACAAAGTAAAGCTTTGACATCGTTGAATAATTTCAATAGTTATCAATTATATAGATTCGCCTGAACCAGGGTCTTTAGAATGGCTGTTATTCTAATAAATTCCAAATGATGACCACGAGTAGATTGTTTAATAAAGAACTAGACTCGTATTATACACACAATGCAAGTGTCTACGTACTCAGACATTCAATATGACTGCATTAAAATGACAAGCTTACATAATCACCGATTTTATTTTCTATAATTGGTGACGTACAGAGTACAGTACTATCCATACGCGTCCCCCCACAGAGTATTAGCAAACCCTCTTTCAGCTCAAAAAATCGCTTACGCTCGGCATGTGGTTTGATGTGCAGTTTGATGGTACACAGAAACCAGTGTTGCCTACAAGTTGGCTATCTCTTGGCATTTTTTGGTCACAGGAAGTGATTGAAAAATTATTAGTACATCACAACTCACTCCAAATTTGACAGTCGCCGTGACTCACTGATCAGTGACGTGACTTCTGAATCTCCGGTGCCCTGGGTTCGAATCACGGCAGGGGAAAACATTTGTGCGATGAGTGTAGGTGTTTGTCCCGGGTATTGGTTGTTTGTGTGCTGTAATTGTGTGTGTCCATGCCTCCCGCGACACAGGGAATCCTGGTGCGGGGGTTTGAGTGTAATGAAAAAAATTTAAACATACCACAAAAGTGTGTACTTACATCGGCGTCCTGCACGAGATCAGGCGCCTTCGGTTTGTATTTCCGTTCCTTCTTGACGCGGACGGGTCTCACCCTCGGCGTCTCGGCGCCAGCTGCCGAGACGCTGGAATCTTCAGCACTCTCCACAGTGACATCTTTGGATGTGGTCACGTCTTCTTCTTCTTCCTGTGAAGGCCAAATATAATATCTATAATGTTATGTACTTGCGGTGCTCAGAAAGTTCTCAGGCCGTTAAGAATTTTCTTAACGGGATTCACGTAATTTTTTAAGAAAAAAATTTAAATTAAATATAATTACTATTTTTTTGAGTTTATTGCAAACTTATTACTCATTGTGTAAGAAATCTGGTTAACGATTTTACAATTTCTTTTAAAAGTTAAACTCTATGTTACCATTGAGAAAATCAAATAAATAGGCTTATGTGTATACATAATGCATAAATATAAGATACATATTATATAATGCGTTATGTGTGTACGAGTTGTTTTTTATCAAGGCAACTTAATAAGGCTATGAAATGGTATGCTCCCATTCTAATAAAAAAAAACAAATATGCGCACTCCTCTCCCATAATTGGTGTTGCAATTGTATTTTTGACAAGTGGAGTTCAACATTATTTTAAATCTAATATACAAAAATTTCAGCAGAACCGGTTTTAACGAATTATTTTTGTATATTTGGTATGTGAATAGGTCATAAAGAATTGCTCACCCTCTTACTCAAACCCCCAATTTGTTATCGCGGTTTTATAGCATTAGATTTTGTTTTTTTTTTTTTCCTCAGCCATGTGCGTCCACTGCTGGACGTATGCCTCCCCCATATAGGGGGGATTTGCCAATACTCGCCACGCTTGGCAGGCGGGTTGGCGAGCGCAGTATGATTTCCGATCCTCAGAAGGCGCTGCTGCCCACCTCCTGGTACGTTATCCCTTAGCCGACTCTTACGGCACTCACGGGAAGAGATGGGGGAGTACTATTCTATGCCGGTAGCATTAGATTAATTAGTAATAATATTACATTATTTTTATGAACAAATATGAAATTAATTTAATCGCTGTTCATTGACGTCAAGTAATTTGAATAACGTCGCTTTTCGATAATTTACACGTCAGCTAGTACAGAGACATACAATACTAAACATACTCATGTATGTTTAGTATTGTATGTCGTTAGTGTCATTCGTATGTAATTGTTGGATTAAACAATAATACTTAACACAGAAACAACATATTGTTCATACTCTCGAACACTAAGAGATAACTGAAATATTGCTAAAATTTTATTTTTATCACACAAAGTTCGCAGGTCCCAAATTAGGCAGAGCCTGTGCTATGGTAACCTGATGACTGATATATATACTTATACATATACTCACCCAGACACAGGTCAAACAGACATGTTCATGCCATAAATTTTTGACCGGTCCGGGAATCGAACCCGGGACCAGCGCCTCAGAAGGCAGAGTGCTACCAACTGCTTCAACCGGCCAATCAGTTTAATATAAGTGTGGGAGTGGCGCGGACATATTTGTTATAGAAATACTTTAGATAATTCCAGATCCCGTTTAAATTCAACGGTCGCCGTCGCGCAGTGGTTGGTGTCAGTGACATGACTTCTGTGTCTGCGAGGGGGAATCCCGGCAGGGGCAAACATTTGTGCGATGAGTGTAGATGTTTGTCCCGGGTCTTGGGTGTTTGTGTGCTGTTATTGTGTGTGTCCATGCCTCCCGCGACACAGGGAATCCTAGTGCGGGAGTCTGAGTGTGATACCTCTTCATAGTATTCGTCATCAGAGTCCGGTTCGGCGCCGATCCATCCCCGGCAGTGCTCCGCGCCGCAGTAGCAGCGCTGGGCGATCTTTCTGCACGCAAACAACACATCTCATGTTACCTCATACCGTACATCATAATCATAGCTATGATGGATATCCACTGCTGGACATATACCTCCCCATATAGGGGAGATTTACCAATACTCGCCACGCTTGGCAGGCGGGTTGGCGGGCGCAATATGGTTTTGCTATCCTCAGAAGGCGCTGCTGCCCACCTCCTGGTATGTGATCCCTTAGCCGACTCTTACGGCACCTACGGGTATAGATGGGGGAGTACTATTCTAGGCCGGTACCACCACGGTAGGTACAATACCGTACATACTCGGCTGTAATTGACAATACAACTAGATTCACTCGAGATAAAGCACAAAGAGAAATAAAAAAAATCTGTAGGTGAAGTAACAATATGAACAGATAAGAACTGTCTCTCGTCACACCACTCAGGAGCCAAGCGCATCCACCAGATATCATCGTGTGTTTTTGCAAACCGACTTTCAAGACTCATTTGTGAAACATTTTTGATGAAAATAAAATATTTATGATCAAATAAAACAAATTTTCTTCCGAAAATAAGAACGTTATCAATGTAGACGAAATCAATTATACGCATCGACACAAAATTATTCATTTTTTACATACATGGGATAGTTAAGGTAACGGGAAAACCGTAATCGACGCAGGTGAAACCGCGGGGCGCTACTAGTGTTAAATAAAACCTACAATAGTCAAAACTTCTCTGCAGTATTTGCAAGGCCTCTAGCGCATTAAACGCTTCAGGAAAAGGCGTGTCTTACTTTACATCTTTACATTATGTATTTATTCATGTATGCGTGTATTTGGGAGCAAAACCACAGTAAAAGAAAGAACAGTAAAACATCTTCATACAAACGTGCCGCTCTCGGTTTGAATGTGTGCGTGCGCGCCGCGCGCCATTTCGGCACGCGATTTCACGCACACGCTAGCATAATATATGGGGGAATAAGGTGGCGGCAGTGCGGGCTGTGCAGCGCGACTGTGAGCACGCGCGTACGCTAAATGACCGCTTGCGTTCGTCAACTCTCGCCGGCGCGGGCGGCGGACACTTGTCGTAAATTACGAGTATCATGACTTCAAAAAGGGGAAAAAAATATTGTAGTGTTTTCGGGTGCCTCAATAATGATTTCGCAAACCCGGACTTATCATGAGAATGATGAGCATCTGAATGATGTAGAATTTAAGATGCCCTGTCCATGCTTTCCCAAAAGCTTTTTACAAAAACTTTACATAAGAATGAGAATTTACTTTACATTAACAAATAATAATAAAGCGATCCGGACGTGCAGAAACAGGAGAAAAATTTTCTCGGTATCAAATTTGTAACTTAGTATAATAAATGTTATGTGAATAAAAGCTTTTTATTTTTACTAAATTTATAAATTGGTAAAATATTCAATCATAATATGCTTTTTATTTTATAAATTTAGATCAAGTGCTGCTTGTTCGAAAATATTAACTAAAAGTAAAAGTGACAACCCTGGGTATCAACGCAAGAGTAGGCTAATAACTCGGCGGGCGGCCTTAGATAACCTACTGTATATTTATTACTGTGGCAAAACACCGCTCATGGCTTCCCAAAAGCAGGGATTCCCAAAGTATTACCAAAAATTGAGTTTGAGTTATTATAACAACTTTTCATTACCCTATACATAGTAATTATAAATGTGAGTGTGTGTGAGAGAGAAAAGTTGTCTCTCTCTCTCACTCACATTTCTTATCTTTTCAAATCAATGCTATTGACGAGAGTTTTCAAACCTTAATGATGTATTAGGGTTATAATTACTATGTATAGGGTAATAATTACTTCTTTAGGTAAAAATAAGTTATTAGAAACGTGAACTGAACTACTCGACATTGTATTTTGTGGAAATATTAACTCTGTACTTATCCTGAGATTGTATTTCCCAGTTTCCATTCCAAAACGAAATATTATCAGTATGTATGGTAATGATATGGTTCCCAGAATGACTATTTTCAGTTGAAACGCATACCAATTTGAATAACCGGTAAACAAAAAGTAAATTATCATTGATTTATGTGTTTTGATGTTTTAAAGATTTAACCTTGATGCAATGTAGGTATATACAGACATGTGGATGTATCCTACCATAAATAAATGTATTTTGTTTAAAATGTTATTATTGTAAGGTATTGAGTAGGGCGCAGGCAAGGGCTGGATGCGGGCCGCTTCCAACAGGTCCTTGTGGAAATCAATGGGGGAGGCCTATGTCCAGCAGTGGACGTCCTATGGCTGAGATGATGATGATGATGATTGAGTAGGACCATTACCTATCTCACTTAAGGTTTACGCATCTCATGTCACTACAACAAGAATGGTATATTATATATTTTGTAGATCTCGCTCGGAGCGAGATAAAAACTGACCAAGTGACTGAAATAATATAAGCAATAAGCGAGAGAAAATATAGAGGACTTATATAATAATAAATATTATCTCCTACTTTGTAATTTGACCCCTATTAAAATGTTTGTTTGGAAGTTGTCATGGATTTCTTTTCATATTTAACAGGTAAACCCAAAAATGAAGATATCAATTTATTGATACTCAAATAACTGTAAAACTATTTTTTAGAATGGAATTATGAAATGTAACAACTCACCCAAATCGTTGGAACTGATAATCAAATGTCAATTCCTCTCCTTCCAAAATGTCCCTTTTGCTAAAGAATCCTATTCTGAGTTCTCCATTCACAGTCCACTTCTGGGTCTCGGCATTCGGATCACATGAATGATTGATGAACCGAGAAATGTTTCCTTTGAGGGTGGCATCGATGACTGTGTCTCCTTTTAGAGACATGAAGTAGTGGTGAAGGTTGTTCTCATCAGAATAGGCCTGCGCCCGTTTGTAGAACTGTTCATAGTCCAATACTTCACCTACATATTCCATTAGGAATTCACCTCTGGAAAACAAAAACAAATAATGTTATTATGAATACTCAAACAATGCATTGTACGTGATGCTTGATCTAGTAGTTAGGCTTGCATAGTTAGAGTTTGGACTTGGGAATTTGGATGTTACAATTCTCTTCCTGCACCCAATGTAAGAATAACTAACATACATATAAGAATAAAATAAAATATTTTTTGTGGTAGGAGTGGCTGTCATTGCAAGTTGATTATTATCATATTATATTATACTAGCGGTCCGCCCCGGCTTCGCACGGGTAAAATTGTTTAAACGCAAGCTTATAATCTTTAATAAAAAAATAAATAAAAAAAAGTTAAAATTATATGGATCTCTATTTTAAAAAAAATATAATATAGTCTATATCACCCAAGCAGTTAGCTTCGCAACAGTGAAAGAATTTTTCAAATCTGTTCAGTAGTTTCGGAGCCTATTTAATGGAAACAAACAAACAAATCTTTCCTCCTTATAATATTAGTATAGAATAGAAGTATAGTAACAAATCAAATGAGTGAAGTAAGAAGCTGTTGTGTGCCATAGTGGTACAAACCACAACAAGTATTTCTTTCTTTCTTTCTTTATTTATTGGTTTCATTTTTTCATTGGTTTCAAATGCAGGTTGAAAGAAATGGAGACAGATCTCAGGGACCATATGCGATTCGCGAATGCCCTTGAAACTCAAGGGCAAAATTTATAAGACCATAGACTAAAACTACAACGACAGGATCTTCGTCTACTGGTAGGACTAGTCACAGGTCACTGCGACCTTAACTACCATCTAGACAAAACGGGAGCTACAGACAGTCCCCTATGTCGGGATGTATGCAGGAAGACGAGACTGTGGAACACGTGCTACTGCACTGTGAGGCCACAGAAAGTATAAGAATCACAACCGGACTGCGTAAGTCTGACTCGTCATTGTCTCACGAACAACCGACAGTACCACTGGAGCAACTTTGCCAGCGACCCAGGGTCGTGCTCTGCTATATTAAGGAGCTGGGATGGCTTGGGTAATGACTGGCGGGAGGAATGCACAATACACCCCAAGCGGGACGCCAGAGCAGGACTCAGCACCCCCAAATCGAATAAGAATAAGAGATGGATGTGTGGTGTGACTAGGATGGATAAAATAAAGAATGAGTATATCAGAGGAAGCCTGAAAGTAGCACCAGTGAATGATAAGTTGAAAGCGAATAGATTGGCTTGGTATGGGCATGTCATGAGGAGGGATGAAAAACATATAACAAAAAGAGTACTTAACATGAATGTGGATGGATATAGAGGTAGAGGAAGGCCGAAGAAGGTATGGATGGACTGTGTGAAGAATGTTATGTTTATGAAAGGTGTGCACTGAACACTGAGATGTCCAATGATAGAGGAAAACATGTTGTGCCGCCCCACCTAGTGTGGGATAAGTACAAGAAGAAGATTTAGAGGTTTCATTTTGCGACATTGACCTTTATGTTTCAATTATGTCAGCTTTGGCTGAAGAATGCACTTTGTTACATCTCACTCTATTCTATTCTAGTCTATTTTTTTTACATTGTGGCGCCATTTTGAAAATTGAGTGTCTACATTACATGGATTTAACTCGGGAAAGTTTTCGTAGTAGAAATTTCTACAATTTCAAGTGTAATTTGACAGCTCAACAGGGCGTCGCTCGGCTTCAATCTGCTTTTGGCGATGAAGCACCATGCAAGGCGACAATTTTAGCTGGTTTGCAGAATTCAAGCGCAGTCGTGTCAATCTCAATGACGAATCTCGCGATGGTCGCCCGTCCACCGCTGTGAAAAACAAAAAGATCGATGCTGTGCGCCGTATGATTGAAACAGACAGGCATGTGACCTACCATGAGATTCACGGATCCTTAGATATAGGCATGAGTCAAATACAATCAATCCTACACAAACATTTGTGTGTGAGAAAGCTGTGCTCGCGGTGGATCCCACACAATTCAACCGAGGCTCAAAAAGCGGACCGCGTCACTTAGTGCGGTGCCATGCTTACAAGATTCAACGAAGGTGCTTCCAATTTGGTATTTTGGTGTGGGACGTAGAAGCAGGTGACGAAACATGGATTTATTGCTACGATCCCAAAACAAAGCAGCAATCGAGCAAATGGGTCTTTCAAGATGAGCCGAAACCAATCAAAGCGCCGCGCGTCAAAAGTGCATCTAAACGGATGATTGCTTCTTTTTTTAATTAAACTGGACACGTAGCTACTGTTGCTTTAGAGAATCGTCATACCGGGAATAGTGACTGGTACATGACCATTTGTAGGCCGGAAATTATTGACGAACTCCGTAAAAATCACCGTAAATGCCGTATTATCTTGCACTACGACAATGCTAGTTCCCACACAGCCAGACAGACAAACGTAGAACTTATGAGCCATCCTGCATACAGTTCTGACCTTGCAACTTGTGACTTTTTTCTGTTGCAAAAATTAAGAACCAATTACGCGGTCAGCGATTTTCATCACCAGAAGAGGCTGTCGCAGAGTATGAAAAACACGTTTCTGTGGTCACCACGGAGGAGTAGCACAATAGTTTTCAAAGTTGGTATAATGGAATAAAAAAGTGCATTTACGCAGAGGGAGAATATTTTGAGCAACAATAATTTTATTTTTGACCTTTTAATAGTATTTTTTCTTATTCACTCCGGAAACTTTTAGTGCACCCCACTTACATAATCAAAGGACCACTGATTTTCATCTATACAGATGGCCTCCTTTTAATGGAAAGTTGTTAACATAGCAAAAGACTTGTTTATTTTTGTAACTTATGAAAAGCAAACAAAGAAGGCCAGCCAAGTATGTCTTCACAAAAACTCAATGTATTCAGATAATGTGCAGTGACAATAAAATAGCAAATGCATTATGCGAGCTATAAAAAATAGTTCAATCAAGTCGCTTTGCAACAACTAGTGCAGTTATAACTAAGCACAAAAGTACTACATCTATAAAAAATATAACAGTAAGGAATGAGAAATACCAATTTTGTGATAGGACTGTGGTGTTAAAAACGTGCTATTTCTATACCGATTTAGTTATTATGAGGGCCTTAGATATAGCTTGTTTATATATCTAATCTTAAGACTTTCCTGTTTAAGGGAAACTGTCATACAATCTATACTAACATTATAAAGCTGAAGAGTTTGTTACTCTATTTGTTTGGTTGAAAGCGCTACACTCAGCAGCTACTGGTTGGCTTGTTGAAAAATAATTATGTTGGGTAGTCCACTTATCTAGGAAGTCTTTAGGTAATATTACATCACACTACAACATATAACTAAGGCAAGGGAACTAGGGAATGGTGACTAGAGATTTAACCTGTGATCGACGATGTTGGTCTCACAATGATTCTTTTATTAATTAAATTTTATTTATAAGTAACATATTGTGAAACTGTTTGTCGATCCTTGAAAATAAATCAATAAATAAAAAAAGAAAGCGAACATACCATAGTCTACGCAAGTGAAACCAGGGAGCGCAGCTAATAGCTTTATAACACTTTTTGTATGCAATCTCATTTAATCTGTCTCAAATAGGAAAAAATTATCAATATCGAGAAAATAGGAGATGTGAAGATTGTCTCATAAATGTTGTATACGGTATTTGAAAAAAAAAATTTTTTTGAACTTACGCTGATATATCAGTAGCAGCCTCAACACCACACCCCTTTTTATCAGCATAAAATACTTTCAATGGTCCATTCTCTCTTTTCTGAAATCTTCTGTTTGTACAGCGATCACCAACAGGACAACGAGAATTACTGTAATAATGCAAAATAGTAGAAATGTTATTAATGTATCATTAGAAAAACATTAAGCAGGAGTTTCATAATTACCATTCAATCATAAGCAGTCTATTCAAACAGTCTTCTCCGCAAGCTAATTCTCCACGCTCCAGCTCGTCTTTGGTCATGAAACAATCACATATCATCTTCTTGGTGTCTTTGCTAATCATTCTGTCACACAAGTACTCATTTTCATCCAAATGGTGGTACTGGTTCATTCTTTCTTCTATAATTTTATCATAAGCTTCCTTTGACAAGGGGGTAACTAAATGCTCATCTTTCACGTCAGTTGCCTCTGCCACAGTAGGCATTTTAGGTAAGTTTGGACTGGCTAATGGTGAACTGGCAGGTGAGTTTACACCCATAACTTGTTCTAATTCACTAGATCTGCGCCATCGAGATTTAACTTTCACAGGCATTTCAGAAGGAACAGGGAATGATGGCGAATTTGGAGCAGTACTCAACAGGGAGTCTGCAGGCTTCTCTTGACTATCAGAACCCATCTCTTCCAGCTTTAACTTGGTTTGTGTAATCAATGCTTTCTTCAATGGAGTTTTGACTAGACCATACCCTTTAGTTTTCTGTTTCAAATTGCTTATTGTTTTGATACGGCTTGATCTTCTAACACCCGTTGGTGATGACTCTGCAGAGTCATTAACTATGCCTTGCTCTAATACTCTTGAAGAGTTGCTATCATCAGACAATATGGAACTTGGTGTAACACTTGGATCAGGCCTAATGAGGACTTCATCTTTGGAAAACTGCAAATCTGGTGTCACACAGGGTGGTGTGGTTATATCAATTACATCAGAACAGTCCATTGGAAAGTGATGACGTTTTGGTGCTAAATTTAAGCTTTCAAAGTGTTTTTGGATGTCACTTTCATTGGAACCAAGTGAACTAGTTTCTACTGTATCCTGTTCCATAGACTTTTTTGTATTCCCAGACACATCTTTTTCAAATTCAGGACTCTTAGGGCTATCAATTTTTATATCATAATATAGCCCATGGTGGTCATCTTCAACAATCTGTACTACTGTGATGATTTCGTCATCATCATCATCAACTTCATACATAATCTGTTCACCATCCAATGAAATGTCATGATTTGTTTCTTGATGTGGCTCTTCTGTTTGAATGTTTTTTACATGCTCAGGAGTTTGTTTAGATTCAACTATAGCAGGTTCAAATTGTTCTCTATCATGATCTTGTGTAAGTAAATTATCATTATCACACAAAAAAGGTATTTCTAAGACTGAAGACAAATCTCTTTGTTCAGAAATGGGAGATAAAGTCCTCTGGACAGTAATAGGTGATATATCTCTAGAAGTACTCTGCAATGCACTAATTGCATGGTTCACAGGGCTATCACAAGCTCCACTGTTTGTATCGGATGTTGTGTCTATCCCAGTATTGGAGTCAGACTCGGAGCCAGCACAAGGATAATTTATTTTTATGTCTACACTACTGTTGGTCTCACTGTCACTACCCAATTCATATTTTTTACTGAAGTTCTCATCATTATTGAATAAGGCGCGATATTTTCCAAATTTCTTATGCAATGCCACACTGGGCAGTTGAGAAGGCTTTGCAACAGGAATTTCTGTTTTAAGTGGTTCAGAAGTGTCAATGATAGAGGGCTTCTCAGTGGAAGTAGACAGAGGAGGTTCTAAAGGCGGCTCCTGATTACTGTTGTCAGGGTTTGAGGGTTCCGTGGCGGCAGAAGGCTCACCCTCAACAGCAGCCGCTGGTTTGCCGCGTCGCGTCGTCCGTCTAACAGCAGCAGGCTTCGCACCAGCCTTCTTTCGCTTCGCCATGATTATGGCGTTATATATAACACAAGAGCGAAGATCTAAAACGTATCGGTCATTTTTGAGCTCAAGATGACCTCTTTCGATTGTAATTGTTTCTCACTTGTCAATGCCACATGCTTGAATGAGCTTGGGACATATTCATAGATCACTTTCATACATATTTCTATTCTTGACTTTATATCATTTTGTGAACTATTATACTCTAGGCAACTATCACGACAATGTTATATTACATTATTTGTATTATTGTTAATTTTGTATGGGCAACAATATTGGCACTACCGGTTGGGGCCCCACATTATAATTGACTGCTTTAAGCTAATCAAATCATTCTTCTAGACATTATTACTTTTCCAGTCATCTATTTACTCCGTACATTTTCTCGTTACCAGAATACCTAATCGTAATGCACAAATTCAACACTCCATTATCTTTTTCATATATAAAATAATTGGTTTCATTACATTTTTCATTTTATTTCTTTAATTTCACAGATAAATTCTGGTCTTTCTGTTTCTGGCATAGAGTAAATTACATTTATTTGTATGTTTCCCTCTCTGACTTCTTCTCCTTCTTTTTAAATTATGGCTTCTGTGGCTACATGTTTCTGACTATATGGGTGTACTATGCAATGTTACAAACTCGGTGTTATTCTAAAACTCTGAATTATCTTTAAAAAAGAATATAAATAATCATTAATTTTGAGCAACTTAAATATCTGAAGATACCATAAAATTTTCATTTTTTTCTTCTACAAAAGAAGAAATTGGTTTATTTAGGCACAAATAGACAAAATCTAATAATCATAAATGCCATATGAGCATTTATTTTGAGCAACCTATCTGAAGATATCATACAATTTTGAATTTTTTCTTCTACAAAACGAGAAAATGATTCATCTAGTATCGGTGAACCCAAGAGACGCAAGGAACACTTTTCTACTAGTTTAATGTTAGGAGCAATGGAATTGAATTTTTCAATAACCAAATCTCTGTTTGTACAAGTATCCCAAACAAAAAGTTCGCATTTTATTAAATTTAGTTGAAAACCGATTTGACGCAAATCGTTTATTAGAAATTTTTTTTTTTTTTTTTGAAAAATTGTAAGTCATTTAAAATTGTGTTCACTTCACCTCCTAAAGTTCCGTCATACAAATACCAAACGTTTAGTTTGGATTGAAGACGTTGAATGATAGGATAAATAAATTGATAAATATTAAGAGTGCTGTTACATTTTGGCCCTACGCTAGTTTAGGTTTTTTCAACAGTCAATCACTTACTATTATTTATTCTATGTCTAGCAGCGGAGCGGGCGTATAGCAACGTATCCACTATTATTGTGGTTTATTTTTCGGAGTATTTGAATACAGTGCTCAGAGTGCATACGCCCGGTTTAAAATGGTATTCACAGAGTTAACGTTATACACACGCTACCAAAAATAAACCGCAAATTGTACGCAATTGTACACCACCATCAAATAGCGAATGTCAATTGGTCAACTAGAGAATGGAATACTACTGTGATTGGTCAATTGAATTTGACATTAGCACACACGCTGCACTACCTCGTTTTCTTGAACACCGTATACACGCTATAAGAATGCTACAAATGACGTCACATCACAAACATGTACGGAGATTGTTATATTTTGAACCGACTTGTAGCGTGAATAATTCAAATACTCTGAATACTCTGAATTTTAAACCACAGCATATATAGTCTTGATCCGTAATACCTTTTTATTTATTTGATTACAAGTTTCTATGAAGCGCCGTGGCGTAGTACTCGGTTAGGTGACAGTGGTATATCCAATTGAGTATTACCGTGACATTTTGTGAATTCTAGATTTTTCATCGTAGGCCATGTTGACCTGAAAACCGTGCAAACTGTTGTGTGCAGCTGTCAGTGCACGTCACCCATGATGTCATCGTCCTGTGCTTAGAACGCTCACGAGTACGACGTAGAGCAGTGTGAGCGCTATCAAACACATAAATAAGTAACTATATACGGAGAATCAAACATCTGACTCATTTAGAGAATCTGTCGAGAAATTGGTAATCCGTCCACAAAAAAATAAAAATTAAGTTTTATCTATCAGAAAAAATGACCTATGTAGTGCCTATGGAGAGCGGAAATGAATTCTTTTATATGAATTTATTGGTAACTGACATTTAAAGAATTTGCGCGCTTTCAAACACAAAATCCTTCCGATTTGCTTACGAGCGTTAGCTCAGCACTGTCAGTACTAAATTTATTTCGGAACAGATAAATCCTTACCTACGAACTTTTCCACTGTGAGCCCAAAATGAAACGCAGCCTATGATCCACAAACTATCAAGAGAAGCTAGATGATCTGAAATATCTATGGTTCGTTCAGGGTGAGTATAGTGTATAGTTACTTATCTATGGTGGGCTATGTTGGTTGTGTCATATTACATTCTCTAGGGGTTTAATGGTTGTGTTGTGAATGTTCAAACATTTCAGAAAATTCATAATTCGTTGCTGAATTGACAAGAGGCTATAATTAATGTACATTAAATCAACTTAATATAATGGCTGACAATCAAGAGGTAAATAGATTTACAGTTTGAATTATTATCATACAGACTACTGAAGTTCGTGTTGCCGATTCGGACACGTCATGAGCACCAAATGCTCGAATCTTTATAATGTTATTTCCTTTGCTCAGGCTGTTAAAATCAACAAGTGGGATGGTGCCGCCGCTAAAAATGCCATCGATGATGCTATTCGTGAGGTAAGTAAATATCAGTTAACTAACAACCTACAACTAGAGATGAGGGCAGAATGCATTTAAAATGCATTCTGCCCTCCTCATGCATTTAATTATGATATTTTATGATACATACTTATATAATTTATAATTACCGAAGGGCTCATATGTATCCTTCACGATCATGGACTTCTAATTTTCCGTTACATATTATAAACATAACTAACCCACAGGAATGATTTAGTTTATAACCGAATGCCAAAAAAGAGGTCGTTTTCAATTCGGATGTTTATATTTTTAATGTATATTCGGGCACAACTCCCTTCATTTTTAAACTGATATGACAAAATTCTTGTTTCATTGGAAAGGCTGTCAGATTGTTCCCATATATTTACAAAAACTGTGTATATGACCATCTATATCATATTTGTATGATATAATATCTTTATTAACGCTATATACAATACAATTCTTTTAAATATTTTTCGTATCAATAATCTTGATTTTTAATTTGTCCTTTTTTATGTGGACCCTTTTTGGGTAAAAAGTATCTTAAAGTAATTTATATTAATTTTACATATATCTATTAATATTGTAAGTAAATTACAATTTTATAATTGTTATGTCAAATAAATATATTTGTATTTGTATAAATAAGTAAGTCACAAATGAAACAAGAAATAAATTATTATCTTATCTTATTATTATCAGATCTCTTCCATCCTTTTCCCTTCCCTCCCCATATCTGTATGCATCCAATTTTTTCCTGCCTTATTTATTAAGTCATCAACTCAATTTTTATTTTGACTTTTAGTTCAGACAATAAAGTTATATAAATTGTCTGTCCAAATCTGGCTAAATTGTAGACTATCTATTAGTATGAGTGTCAAATAAATATTTTATCTATCTTTCTTAAAATTATTTTCAGAAACGGCTAAGGGGCTCAAGCAAACCAAAAAACATCTTGGTTGAACCAACAAAGACAACAAAGATTTAATTTCCAGTTATTTCAGCAGTGTAATAATCATTCAATCAGAACACTATTATAGCCCAGTCTACTTCTCTTTCCCACTTTTAAAAAAGTAGCAATAAGATTCCTACTCCCTTACCAGAATGCACTAGGATTCCATATGTCGTAGGAGGTATGGACACTCAATCACATCACATGAACGTCTTAGACCTAGGAAAACCATGCTAATCACTCAAATGTTAGTCCCTGCCAAGATTCCGATCCAGGGTTACAGGATCTGAAGTCATGTCATGACCACTGTCTTTTAATATAGTACATAACATTGTAAATGGGAAAGTATGAAACTCATAGTCACCCCAGGTGAAACCATGGGGTGCAGATAGTTATATTTCAAATATTACCATATTGTACATTCTGAAATCAACCTTGCAGGTGCTCACTGGGGACTTGAAATGCAAAGAAAGCTTTGCTCTCATGGATGGCAGGCTGTTCCTTTGTGCCTTGGCTGTTGGAGTGGCCCTCTACGCCTTGCTGTGGGACTATCTCTATCCTTTTCCACAGTCTAAGTAAGATGTTTGTTCATTTATTCATCTTTTTGGAATACCTTATGGTTATGATAAAAAAATAAAACTACTATTAGGCTTGGTAGCCAAAAATATAGTGAAACACTAATATTAGGCGGGTGATCACATTGAGAAGTGTACCCACACATGTGGTGGTACACCCATGTATACCTAATTACTAGACTATAAAATATATTCTTAGGCAGGAGTTTGATCGCTATCTCACCAGATGATAACATCTATGATAGTTCACATCTGCCTGTAAGATTCACTTGTAATTTGAAAACACCCACATAGATTTCATGCAGGCATTTAATTCCATTCGCTTCAGTTACACTAGCATATGAATACAATCTTTTTCAATGGTCATTGAGTAATAAGGATTGTGGTAAGAGTAGATGGTGATGGTGCTGGCTCCTTGGAGAGTTACAGGAACACCCTAGGTTAGTTTTACCAATATTGAATGTCAAAGTTAGGTGCTTAGGACTATTAGGGTATGGTCTTGAGACTGCCTAATCTTCAGATCCTAACTGCCTCTGATCAATCATCATTTTATATTTAATTGGTTTCAGAGTGGTTCTTATAGTATGCGTGACATCATACTTTGTGCTTATGGGCATCCTGACTCTGTACACTACATTTAAAGAAAAGGGCATCTTTGTCATCGCCAAGGAAAAGGTCGGAAATGGTACAAGGATATGGGAGGCCAGCTCTTATGTTAAAAAGTGAGTCAATTAGTCTGTTATACTATTTTCAAAGCATCGTCTCTTGTTGATTGATGAATATCGTGATTTTGTATATATGTTGGTAATTTGACAGTCTATCCTACTAATATTATAAATGCGAAAGTTTGTGTGTATGTTTGTTACTACTTCATGCTGGATCGGCTACACCGATTTCGATGAAATTTGGTATGGAGATAGTTTAAACCATATATTAACACATAGGCTACTTTTATCCTGGAAAAAGTATAGTACCCGTGGGATAGTTGAGGTAGCGGGAAAACCGTAATCTACGCAGGTATAACCGCGGGGTGCTACTAGTAGTAGGTATATTGGTTACACTGGTTTCCAGATTTTCATTCAAACTATGGACGGACATCCTTGAGAGCCAGTAAATAATCGAGGTCTAGCGTGATTACATCTTCAACCACACATTCACTAACTATCAAGTGTCTTTCGTCCCTTTCACTACAATTTTTTGTACACTAGATAGTGGACAAAAGATCTATAAAAGTATTCATAACAAAAATATATTTATCAAAGATGATGTGTTTTTATCACAGTGTCAAATGTTTACGCTAAATGTTCTGGCAATGAAATTTTATCTGTGTGCTACCAGATGTAGAGTTTGTTTTTGAATGAATTCAGAGTAGCAGAAGTAAAAATTTATTCTGGCAGTCTGTTTCAGTTGTGGATCACTCTGTTACTTAGAAAGTGATATCCAGTATTTATCAAATATAATTATGTATTATATGGCTTTACCCACGTTTAAACTCGAAGTTTCGAGCTATGTTTTGGGCATGTCCGATGCCCTCATCAGATGAGTTTACGTTCCTAGATCGCGGCGGTTAGATGCAGTATTTGTTTAAGCTAGAGCACAACCTAATCGTGTCGGGCTTTGGATGTTTGTGTGCTGTGATTGTGTGTCCAAACCTCCCGCGATACAGGGAATACTAGCTGTATGAGTTTAAAAAAAAAAATTAATGGCCTCTTGAATTTTTTTTCTTTATTGTTTGGCTCTCAAGGGCTGCTGCCTGAAAACACTGTGTTTGGTGACAGTTTTTCAAAGTTGAGTTGATTATTCTATTTAACTAACATTCGATAAAGTGATTCACGATGAAAGCGACAATAGAAAATAATCTATACATTTCTAAAAATATATAAAATCTGTTCGCCTTTTTCAGACACGACGACAAATACAATCTCGTGATAGCGATGCGCGACACCTCCGGCAAGATCCGGGAATCCTCCGTCACTCGCTCCTTCGCCAATTTCATCGACACCAACGGCACTGTGGTCCAGACCCTGGTACTCAGTGAAGTCACCAAGCTTTACAACTCACTGTCCTCGGAGAAGAAGGACAAGTGAATCAATCTCAGTAATTAAGATGCATAAACAAAGTTGCAGTGATGTTTGTGATTGCTATGGCGTTTATTATCGTAATAAATTATGTCTCAATTCGTTGGATTTTAATTATGCAATGTTATTATTTAAATGTTATGTGAATACTTAGGGTTACTTATATTTGTATAGATTTTTTAATAAAATATTACTAAAAAATCTATACAAATATATAGAGAAGTAGACAGTTTTCAAGAATCGAATTAATTCTCCATAATAATACAGTTACTTATTTATGGAAGTAACCATAGATAAGTAACTATACACTGAGAACATACAAGTAATAGCTAAAATGGATATCGTAGTTCACCTGTTTATCACTAGGTGACGTTAAAATCAATTAATCAAATCTAAAATAATGTCTACTTCATCACAGAGGGCGCTGTAATCAATACGTATATAGGCATGGTAGGTATGTCAAGGAAGTGCCCCCATTGAGAATCATTGCAAATTAAGTTGCTTAAAATTATTGTTTCGACAAAAAAAGTAATTAGGCTCACAGTTATATCGGTAGACAAAAATCTGCTTAAAATATTTCCTCTTCCTCCGTAATACAACATATTAGGTATAACAGTATCGCACAGTTCTCCGTACTCTGCTTTTTACAATACCTATATTTTTTTCATTACCAACAAATTGGAAGATCTTTGATTATTTACAGAATTATGCATAAGTCTCAAATTGAATATACATGGAGCAGCACTCATAAAGCGTAGATTTAATGTTCTTACTGACATATACAGGCTGAAGTTAGGTGTGAGCTGTCAAACGTAGGATGACTCAGAAGATCGAAGGAGCGAAACTAAGGTCAGTCAGTAGGTCGCCCGGTATAACGGCGATCGTCCCGTGCCGATTCGCAGGGCATTACACAATAATGTCCTTTAGTAGTTAAGTAATACGATTAGTGACTATATCAAATAGTGTAGTGATCGAGCTTTGTATACAGTGTGTTAATTAATTAATAATAATCACAGATTTTGCGAGAATCGTGCGTTGTCCTTGCGTTACTAAAATTAGTTTTTTGTAAAATAGATTACATGAATTGCTGTTGAAATATATTTGGATTACACAAAAACAGGTGAGTTTAACTAAAGCTAGGTCAAGTTTAAGTGACTAGTATTTTTTTTTGCTTAGGCGAGAGCTAAGAATGGTTCTATTTGAACGCTATCTTATTGAGTCAGGAAAATAAAGTTGTTCACGCAAATAAATGATTATCCTTATACTCCTAGTCTAGAGCATAATGAAACGAATATTGTAGAGTTGAAAAATTTCTAGTTCGCTTTTTTTTTATTCATTTCATTGTAACTACTTACATAGTGTGTTTCATGTTTCTTACTAATTTTAATAGTAACCATCCGTTTAATATAAATAAAAATATAGTTAATTAAATAATATATGGGTATAGGGTATAGGTATATAAATGCTCTCGTATAAGTAATAAAACCGTTCCGTCAGCTGTTTCAAACAATTTCTAAAATATAAAACTACGTGGTTTTACTCACGACATATTAAGTTACTAGTAGTGCCCCGCGGTTTTACCTGTGTGGATTTCGGTTTTACCTGCTACCTCAATAATCCCCCGGAAACTATACTTTTTCCGGGATAAAAGTAGCCTATGTGTTATTTCAGGGTCTAACCTATTTCCATACCAAAATTCATCGAAATCGGTACAGCCGTTTGAGCGTGAAGGAGTTTTTTGAATTATTTGCTTATCCCACGGGAACAGTAATTATTTTCCGGATGAGAAGTAGCCCATATGTTAATCTAGTGTAAACTATCTCCATACCAAATTCTATCGAAATCAGTGCATCGTTTGAGCGTGAAGGAGTAACAAACATAACACACACATACAAACTTTCGCCTTTATAATATTAGTAGGATTGCAAATGAAAAAACGGCCCCTAAGCTTAATGTTAAATTACACAACAGTAAGTACTGTTTTCAGTATTATATTAATTACAATGATAATCCTACTAATATTATAAATGCGAAAGTTTGTTAGTATGGATGTATGTTTGTTACTCTTTGACGCCTAAACGACTGGATGGATTTGGATGAAATTTGGTATCGAGATAGCTTATACCCTGGATTAACACATAGACTTATTTTCATCATCACCGTTTTTCATCACCGCGCGGGTAAAACCGCGGGGCGCAGCTAGTGTAGATAATATAACAGCCTAGACGGCAGCGGCGCAATGACATCATCCTAACAACCAGTTACAGCATTTTATGGGTTTAACTACGTACATATTAGCTTCATTACTCAATTCTAGCCCTCAGAGTATCACCAACAAACGATTTCGGAACTTATTTCCTTACGAGTGTCGATCGAGACGTAAGCGAATTCCGTTGGAATCACCTTTATATTTCTGTTTTTTTAAAAATCTTTTCTAACAATGATATAATATGTTTATATGAGGTAGATGTGGCACAAGCGCGCGGAAACTGAGGCGGCAAAATTAAGTCAATTGTAGTCATTTTCATTGTGACGCGTATTTCAAGCGCAAGTCTAAACATATAGCTATCCTTATCTATATTATTTGTACCGTATTATCTGTCGCAGTAAGCATGTTTATGTCGTAAAGCAACAAAATCGGAGCACCGCGCAGTATGAATATACGCCATCTTTAGTAAAACATCATTGCTTTCTAAGCTTACGTTTGATCACTGTCTCACCTGATGTTAGTGACGATATGATCTAAGATGTAGCACGCATGCCTAGAACCTGTTCTTCACTAGTGACTTGAAGAATTCAGGATCAAACTTATCGAGAAACCAAAGTGTTAGTGACACAGTACGCCTCATAAGTCGTAGTTTTCACCATCTCTTGGCAGCTAATTAAGATTCTATACAGCTCAATCACCTGACTGTAATAGTGTGTTAAACCAAGCGACAAGCGTTCTACCTCAGTCTATTTTAGTTCTGGCCACAATACTGGCGCATGGTCGGTACATTATACAATACGGTGTGGATGCCGGGCTGCGTTCTTCAAACCCATCGACGCGGTCGGCTCTCTTTCCGACAGACTCTACCTCAGGATTCGGTCACACTTCCATCGGATGTCAAAGCTGATATGCTATAATAACTACTAATGAATCCATTGTCTTTTTAAGCGACTTCAAAAAAAGGAGGTTACTCAATTCGACCGTATATATGTTCTTTTTTATGTGTGTTCGCGGATAACTTCGTCGTTAATAAACCGATTTATATAATTCTTTTTTTGTTAGATAGAGTATACTTCCTTCAAATTATATCAAAATCGGACAAGCGGTTTATGAGTTATACTCCAATAACTGAAAAGTGCTATGCGTATCTTGATATTATTGTCGCGGTTGAAGACATCGCAGAACACACAATGGCAATGAATTGATCCCGTGAGTAGCAAAACTCACTGAATAGGGTGAAAAAATTTTTTTTATAAAAAACTGCAACCGACTTCAACACTCAAAAGTGTGAAATAACTTGTCGAAGTCGGTATCATGAGCACAATATTGTGATGATAGTTACTTTTGTGTGAACTATCATGGTACCGACTTCAACAAGTTATTTCACACTTTTGAGTGTTGAAGTCGGTTGCATTTTTTGTTATTTTTTTTTTTTGTTATCACTTCTTTTTTTCTTCCATGTCAAACCTAAATATTAACGTATGGGCCGTTCGCGAGCTCTTCTTGCCCTATTCCCAGTCTACATCTTCCACTCCCCTCTAATAATAATAAATTAGTCTCACCCTTCTCGCTCATATAATCTCTTATACAAATCTCTCTTTTTTTTGCCCGTCCTCCTCTCTTCCATACATCAATAGTTTTGTGTATCCTATGTCAGAATATTCGCTTTTGAGCCACCCGTGGTGCTGGAAAAATCACCAATAATAGCGTTCTCAAGAAAGGTTGTTGTCAGGCAGACGGTCGACTCTAAAACAACTAGCCAAATCATTTTTTAATATGGCCGTTCACTAGACATCTACGAACTATTAGTCAATATAATATTTGGCAGATAGAGTTGACGAACGCAGCCCGTCGTGCTCTTGAAACTGACGCCACGATCCGTGGGACCCGACTAGAGTAAAATTGGAACTCAAATCGGCGAACATCGAACAGCTGCCAAGTGTCGGTGCGACATACTTTTACGTTAAATAGAATAACTGTTTTTTTGCTACTCTGAGAATTACCTATCATAGTGTACTTAGTCACTTGAATCTACAGCTTCACTTTGCGCTCACGTGAGTGAAGCACGTGTGCTTCGGTAGGTTAGCGAGTATAAATGTATAATCTCTGAATAGGTGGAATCTCTGAATAAATACATTTTGAGAAAAACTATGATAATATAACTTTTTTTCTTTTTGTTGATTATATAGTACATATTTTATGAATGTATAATACACGGGAGTTACTCACGCAATAAGTCAGAGGGTTCCGACTATAGTTCATACTAGGCGAACCGCGATCGCGTTCGCGAGCGCCCCGTATTTTCCTTCAAAAAGACCACCGAATGTAGTTGAAACTATAGTCGGAACCCTTTGACTTATTACGTGAGTAACTCCCGTGCATTATACATTCATAATGTGTCAAAACCACGTCAGTTTTAATAACAAAATATATAGTATTTATTATTATCACACTCTATATCCTTATTTTATTTTGATTCTTAAAGACATTTGTATCTGACATGTATAACAATGTTTTTAATCAAAACGTTTATTATGGGTTGTCATTATCTGTATGTTTCATAAATCCTTTGAGTATACAGCCTCCGCTCCATTTTATCTGAGCATAAATCCTACTAATATTATAAATGCGAAAGTGTGTATGTTTGTTACTTCTTCACGCTCAAAAGGCTACACCGATTTCGATGAAATTTGGTATGGAGATAGTTTAAACCTTGGATTAACACATAGGTTACTTTTATCCCGGAAAAAGTATAGTTCCCGTGGGATAATTGTGGTAGCGGGAAAACCGTAATCCATGCGGGTGAAACCGCGGGGCGTAGCTAGTTAACGATAAGTGTAAATGGTGACGACCGTACTTATCTCATAATATGAATACGTGAAGCGAAAACTTTGTACCCATTTTTACGAAAATTTCGTTTACGGAGGAGTCTTTCCCACACTTATCTTTCATCTAGAGGAGTGCAGATTGCTAAGATATATTTTTTAAATTAAGCATACTAAATACATTAAGTTTCACCAAAAATACAGACCATCTAGTGAGATAATTTTAATTTTGGTTTTTTAGTTTTTGGAATTTCACAGAGCGGCAATGGATTACGTGCAAAAATTGTGCGTAAAAACAAATTTATAATAGTAAAGATTAGGAGTACCTATCTCATTGTTTGTATATTTTGTAGTATTGTTAATTTTATTCTAGTGAGCTTAAGTTTAAACTTGGGTGGGTAAATTGGGAAACTGTAATGCCCACCCAAAGGAAAGGAAAACCAATTAAATAAATTAAAAAAATAAATAAATAATGGTCAAACACTAGTTCTATACAGTATAAAAAAATGTTCTTGTAAAGGGATATGCATAGGCATCGTTTATTAGTTTGTGATAGGGATAAACCGTTACTTATTGTTTAGTGTTTCAACTATTTTGTTACCCTGCTCACTGACAGACGTCCTAAACATTTTATATCCAGGATATAATACTTACAAAGAAAAGTCGCGACGCAAAAGTTTCACTTTTCAATTATTGCAATGACTGATAGTAACTGTCCTTGACACAAAATGCTCGTGCGCAGCCTGATAAAGAAAAATAAAAATATGCTATTTGTATAATTATAGCGTTTGACTAACATCTCACTAAATGGTCAATGACGATAGATGCTGTTAGGCTGGATGCTGACTATGCAGCAAGGATGCCATCAAAGCTGCCTGAACACTCTTTGTATTGGTGCCAGTTTGTAGATAGAGAAGGTAGCTAGAGCCGCGTTACTTGAAAATACCCTACTGCTATATACTATCAGTAATAGATTGTTCAATTTCAAAGAACACTACACCTTTGGTACTTAATCCCTCCATTTTTTTATAAGATTGTTTCTAAATATATCAATTATTTATGTATATATAATAAGTTATGTTAAAAAATGGCACGGACCCTGGAGTCTGTGGAGAGTATTGTTGTGACGGTCGCTGTCGCGCAGTGGTTAGTGTCAGTGACATGACTTCTGTGTCTCCGGGACCCTGGGTTCGAATCCCGGCAGGGGCAAACATTTGTGCGATGAGTGCAGGTATTTGTCCCGGGTCTTGGATGTCTGTGTGCTGTGAACATGTATGTCCAAGCCTCCCGCGATGCAGGGAATCCTAGTGCGGGAGTTTACTTAAGTGTAATAAAATAAAAAATTTTTTTTTTTTTAAATCCATTCAATTTCGTGTAGTAACCGTTACATAGAGAGCGCTAATAGTACAGATTAGATAAACCAACACGTGCTGGGTGTAGCAAGGTAGTAGGGCTGGCGAGACCTTGGCGAGACTGACTCGAGACGACAGACGACTCGGAAGCGATAACACAAAATTAATATACTTTATATCAATCTGCCTCACGTCATTAAGTGATAAGAGGCGGCGTGAAAATTCTACATCACTGGCAACTGTAAGTACCTACCTATAGATTGCGAAATATATAGATAACTGGAATTTTTTTTTTCATTCGAGCTCGGGAATTGTTTATTATATTGATAGCTCTGATAAGCTGATCCCTATAATATCTGCTTAGCTAATAAATATCAATATATCAGCCATGAATGGTATCGTACAACTTTGTACACACACTACATTTAACTTTCTCTAGTGCCTCAAGCAAGGACAACTTGCGTCACAGTCATCGTATCGCAAAGCAATGATGTTTTACTAAAGATGACGTATATTCATACTGCGCGGTGCTCAGATTTTGTTCCTTGACGACATAAACATGCTTACTGCGACAGATAATACGATACAAATAATATAGAAAAGGATAGCTATATGTTTCGACTTGCGCTTGAATTACGCGTCGTAATCAAAATTACTACAATTGACTTAATTTTGCCGCCTCAGTTTCCGCAAGCTTGTGCGACATCTACCTCATATAAACATATAATATCATTGATCGCAAAGGTATAAACAATTGAATAACGCATGAACCGTCCGTACAAACTATCACTTTTCTGTGTCATATTTGTACTAGATGAATGTCAATCAGCACCTACGTCACAATAGACATATGTTTACTAACACTTATTGTAAAATAACAGATTTTAATCAACTTCCTTTTTTATTACATTTAATACTATTTTTTTTACATTTTTGTCAGTTTTTCTGGCTAATCTCCAATATGCTGTAAACAGCTGATGTTACAAGGATTGTAGAGTTTTATTGTAGAGTTACCCGATAAAAATAATCTAATCTAAATCTAATCTAATTATTTAGGTAGTAGAATGTTGTAAAAAACCTGGTGGTATATATAAATTATGTACAGAATATTCAACCATAATGGCTCTGATACAGATAATCACTCGAACTAGCTAAAATTCACTGAAATTCTTCAAAATGGATTAGCTCATTTTAGTACAGTAATTGCGTACTTTTTTATACTTTATAGATGTTTGACCACTATCTCACTTGATGGTCAATAACGATGTGGTCGAAGATGTTATCACGCGATACCTAGAATGTTTACTGGCTCTCAAGGAATGCTGCCTGAGCACACTACTATGTGTTTGGTGACAGTTTTTCAAACTTGAGGGTGGTAGCCAGGCGGGTACTCGAAAGTACCATGCTGGGAATTAGATAACGGTGTTACCTTCACCGGTGAGCCGTTGGTGAAAATCGAACCAGCGTCCGTCAGTTTGACAGCTAGCGTTCCCAACGCTGAGCTATCATCGCTTCAAATAAGTACTATAGAAAATGTGCTGATCGGTAACTGACACTCACTCTACTCGTATTTCATTTAGGTAGATCAAAGTTGTTATTACATTAGTACTTAATTAAATGATTAAAACAAAAGTAAATATAAAATAAACTAAATGCATTTAAAGTACAATATACTAAGCAAATATATAATACCTTCTACTTTTTAATAATTTACTTAATTCTTTTTAGGTACTTAATTCTTTACTTATAAATTTTTAAGAATCCGCTACCAGTTGGTAAAGTTTCCTAATTGCTGGCGGCATTGCCACGTTGAATTGCAATGCTTATTCTTTGTGCAAGATAAAGACCAGGTAGATCACGTTTATGCAACATTGATAAATGTTATCTCTCACGAGACTCTCAGACTCATACATAGGATATTATGTTCTATTAACCGAGGACATACGAGTGACTAATGCAACATGATATTTATTAAAAAATCACGCGCGCTGATGATGTTGCCGTCGATTAATCCATGTGCTTTGTTATCTGACCCTATACGATAGCTACAATCTTCTAGACACTGATATGTGTCTGGCAGACATTAGCAGGCAATAGCAGCTTGAACTAACGATCACTAATCTAGATTAGTGACTTACTACTAACTACTCTAGAAGTAGGAGTAGATACCTACTTTCAGAATATTTCCAGATATCTGTGCTGCGGAGTACAATGAAAGATTAACATAATATTTTCAATCAAAACATTTTATGGTGTAGTATGAGATCGCATGTATGTTATTTGTGCAAGTTTGAAAACAATCACGAGCTTCGTCCATCATAACCTATTATCCAAGAATAGACTAAGACTCACGTAATATTTGCTGGGTTTTTGAAATATTTGGAAACGCCTATTAAACTAATAGTCTTGATCCGCAATATCGACTAAATGGGATATAATAGTTCATTATAGGTCAATAGGGCGAAATACAGTAGAGTGTGACTAGTAGCGCACTTCAGTAATTCAATACGTCTAATAATCCGGCACCCTTCGGTTCTTTCCACGGTCGCACACCGGCATTAGTATAACCTCAAAAGTTACAACGATTCAACGTGGCAATACCGCCAGTATTTTGGAAATGGTAGCGCAGCGGATTGTTAGATTAAAATGTAGAAGATATGTATATCTTATAGAAATTTGTATAGTATTTTGTAGTGCATATATATATTCTTTATTCTATTATCTAAACTAATATTATGAAAACGTATGAAATAAATTATAAAACATATTTGTTGTTTGTAAGTTAAAAATAGTTAACTAAAAATTTCAAGTAAAACAGCAATATCTATGGGACACTATCGTCTTAAAATCTAAACCTATGATATTTTTTATAAAACTCAATAATCCGAATATTCCAATAATCCGGTACACCCTAATATTCAATAGTACCGGATTGGTGAGACTACTGTGTTTTGTAGCTGTAGATACTACTAAAGTAATTAGATGGACATTTTCTTCGTTTTTCGTTCCTACCACCCCTATTATGTTTGATCAATATTACTTAACTAATTGCCATTGCTTAATTATAATAAATTATAACACATGACGATTCATGCTTAGTACTTGTTCATAAGTTCCGTTGTAATTTCAATCTGAAAATGTCAAGGTCTTTTTATCAACTCATTTAGTATGTTTCATTTTAAAACATAGATTTTGAAATATCATATTTGGGCTATTGCTCAAAAGTACCATAATGTTAAGTTCTTAATCTAGAAGTTAGAAATGTAAAGTGAGAAGAATCGGGTTGAAAATAATGAATTGAGAGGTCCTTGCACTCAGTACTGAGGTCCTTAAAAATATTACTTACGTACACCATTTTTAATGACACACACACGGCTTTAGTCTTACAATACATATGAGTCCTCCTCCTTAATTCGTACTCCTCATGTCTGAGGGTCGTGACCTCCTCCCTCTATGACCCTTCTCCGAATGGTGTCACGCCATCTTCCCCGATTCCCGGCGATGTGTATTGCATCGTGGACAGATGTTTCCAAAGCGGTGCGGATTTGATCAGACCAACGCATCGGGCTGCGACCTCGAGCTCTTTTGCCGTTTACTTTGCCAGTGACCATGAGTTTCTCCAGGTTGTCATCTTCCTGTCACCTCCCACATATGAGTATAGCAACATAATATTCAAAATAAGAAAATCATCAAGAAAGTTTAGATAAAATTAGGCATACAAACAGTATTATGGAGTATACTCGAGGCATTACATAAGAAAAGGGTGAAGCGACATGGTACTGTATTCATTGACAAAGGATTTTGCTTTCAATTGCGATAATATTAGAGCTTGATCTTTATGTTGAATTGAAATAAGAATAAATTACGTAAGCATTTACGTAATATGCTGTTTATAGCAATCGTTCATGTCAACTAAAATATTTAATTCTTTATGGTAATGTCAGTAAGTTTATCATTCTATACTCGAATATAAAGTATATGTCATAAAAATATTTATTACTGGTTAGTAAGTGTCATATCGGCGTGACCATACAATTTTGATGGGTACCGACTCTTTTGGGAACGCTTGAGAAGAAATATAACTCCATCTGAATTATCAAATGATAGATGAAAACGACTTGGGCTGCGTTTCAATTTGGGCTCACAGTGCACACGTGCGTACGTAAGGATTTGCCAGTTCCGAGATGAATTTAGTACTGACAGTGCTGACGTTCGTAAGCAAATCGGAACGGCTTTTTGTGTGTGAATGCGCGCGAGTTCTGTTCCCATTAAATTCATGTTAAATGATTCTCTTCCGTGCTTCATGGGCACTAAATGGGTCATTTTTTTCTGATATATAAAATTACGTTTTTAATTTTTTGTGGACGAACTACCAATTTTTCGACAGATTCTCATAATGAGTCAGATGTTTGACTCTCAGTGCATAGTTATTTATCTATGTGTTTGATAGCGCTCACACTGCTCTACGTCGTACTCGTGAGCGTTCTAAGCACAGGATGATGACGTCATGGATGACGTCATATACATTTTGTGTGCAGCTGTCAGTGCATTTTGGAATGACTTTAAGCACGCTCTCTGTGCTTAAAGCGCTCAAAGCTCAATTTGAAACACACCCTAGTGTTATGCATTCTACGTATTAAAATGGCCCATAAACATAAACATCACTGACAATAATCGATGTATGAATGTCCAAGGAAATACCTCCGTGCGCGTGGACCTTTTTTGTTTCTACTGAGGAACAGAGATAAATAGAAATACCGCTATGCTTAAAAAAAGGGGTGACACTTTCAGACACAGCCAAATACCTTGTTAAAATGTAAGTGACTTGACTTCCTTGGTTTTTCGTCAATAGTCAATACAACCAATGATTAAAAAGGTGACTAATTGAGTTTCTGAAGTAAACGATGTTAGGTTCCCAACAGAGAATATATAATAATATCCGTAGTCTGATAACCAGTGGTTAAAATATGGACCATTTGGGCAATATTTGTGACCATACTTATGTCAAAGAAATCCAGGAATTAGTTAACTTATTGAACTATTGGTTGCCTTATTACTGTGGATTAAAAACCGATCTTTAGGCTCGTACAAGGTAGGAACGCTGAAATGCATTTTTTTTAAAGATTCCGTTTGACCCCTGTCTCACCTGATGTTAAGAGACGTCGACCTTTGCGTGCGACCTGTCCTCCCACACGTCTCAGGAGACAGGAGCACAATAGGTATTTCGATGATGGTTACTTTTGAACTATCATGGTACCGACTTGAACAAGTTATTTCATACTTTTGAAAGATGAAGTCGGTTCCATTTTTTGGTAAAAAAATTTTTTTGTAATTTTTTTTTTTACCTATTTCAGTGACCTTGGCTACTCACGGAATCATTTGTCATTAATTCCGTGAGTATGTTCACCGATTTCTTCACTCTCGATAAGGAAGTCATCCAGATAGACCGTAGCACTTTTCAGTTATTGGAGTGTAATTTAAAAACTGCTTGACCAATTTTTATGAAATAGATGATAGTCCCATGGATAAGACAAGAGACTATACGGGAAGCACCAGCTTTCAAATAAAAAAAAAGAATCATCAAAATCAATTCACCCAGTCGAAAGTTCTGAGTTAAAAAACATTAAATACAATTTTAAAAAAATCTTAATATCAAAACTAAAAAAATCTGTCGAATTGAGAACGGAGGAGGTTCTCAATTCGACAGTATTTTTTAGTTTTGATATTAAAATTTTTTAAATTTTATTTAATGTTTTTTATTTCAGAACTTTAAGTTTGTTAAAAGATACTTCTATCAGCACAGTTCACGAAGGTTTATTTATTTGCTAATTTATTAATGAAATAATAATTCAGACCACCATACTTTCCCTTTGTGAAAATTCTCGCGATAAGAATTAATGCACTTCAAACTTCAAGTACATATTTGTGATATTGCAAAACGTGCTTTTTTAATATAAATTTGTATACTTTATATTTAGTCTATTTTAGTTGTTACATCAATGTACTGTTCTGTATTTATTAAACTAATATTATTGTTCCACCCTCTCTGCCTGTGTACAGCAAGACTATAATTTCACCGGCACCTGTTAGCCCTTAATCCATGCTATGTGCCTCCTTGACTATTTGGCCCCATTGGCCTAAATCATAGCCAATACTCTAGTGGGAACTCGTACTCGAACTATATAGTACTCGTAATTGCTTTCAATCGCAGCTCGTATGACGCTCTCGGAAACACCTATTAAACTACAGGCGCGTGTTATAAGTGCGTATCTATTCACTAGAGACTCACTGTAATGGAATAGTTAGGTACTGTACCTGTACTCTTATAAAGTCCCATCGCCGTGTCTCAGTGGTCAGTGACATATATTTATGGGACAACATTCACACAGCGTCTTCAGGTCCCAAACTAGGCAGAGCCTGTACTATGGTAACCTGATGACTGATATATACTTATATACATATACACACCCAGACACGGGTCAAACAGACATGTTCATACACACAAATGTTTGACCTGTCCGGGAATCGAACCCGGGACCAGCGGCTCAGAAGGCAGAGTGCTACCAACTGCGCCAACCGGCCAGTCATGACTTCTGGGTCTCCGGGATCGTGGGTTCGACACCAGCAAGGGCAAACATTTATAAGTCTAGGTGTTTTGTCTCGGGTCTTGGATGTTTGTGTGCTGTAATTGTGTGTGTACATGCCTCCCCCGACAAAGGGACTCTTAGCGCGAGAGGGTGAATGGGAGAGAAACAAAACAAAAAACTCTGTAGATTTTCGTCGCTATATACGATATATATAGCGACGAAAATCTACAGGGTTTTTTTTCATCGCTTCTAGAATGCTCAAACATAACAGAATGCCGGGCCGTGTATTTAAAAATATCATTTGACTTTGTTCCCAGTTTCAATAATAACCCCTTGCAAGACCGCAAAGAAAAAACATATATAAAAAACAAAAGAAACGTATTTATTTCCAGACCACATAGATAAGAGGCCAGATAGTCAATGTAGGGAAGGTAAAAAATATTTTTGTAAATTGAGAACACTGTATAAAAATATACAGGCCCGGCTTCTAATGACAAAACTAGGTACGAGGGCTTTATGTTGAGGTGTATAGAGTAACACAGTATAGAAAAGGTCATTTTTATAATTCCTGATAATATCATATTTTGATGATTTTTTTCTCAATTTTAGGTTTCTATTGTTGTCAACAGTAAAAGGTAAAATGCAAATAATTCTCATGAAAGTAGACTTTTTGCAGTACCTACTACGTAACTATGCTAAAAATAATTGTAATTAGTTGGGGGTAAGCTCATCAAGTGCCGTGGTGGTACCGGCTTAGAATTGTACCCCCATCTTGTTATTAAAACTGACGTGGTTTGACACATTATAAATGTATAAAACACGGGAGTTACTCACGTAATAAGTCAGAGGGTTCCGACTATAGTTTCAACCGCATTCGGTGGTCTTTTTCAAGGAGAATACGGGGCGCTCGCGGACGCGTCCGCGATTCGCCTAGTACTAGGCGAATCGCGACCGAATGTGGTTGAAACTATAGTCGGAACCCTCTGACTTATTACGTGAGTAACTCCCGTGTTTTATACATTTATAATGTACCCCCATGTCTTGCCGTGGGCCGCGGGTGCCGTAAGAGTCGGTACCAGAAGGTGGGAAGCAGCGCCTTCTGAGGGTCTCAAAATATGCTGCGCTCGGCCACCCGCCTGCCAAGCCTGGCGAGTATTGGCAAAACCCCCGCATGCGGAGGCTATGTTCAGCAGTGGACGAAATTTAACCGTATAGTTTTAGAATAAATAGGTTTTAAACATGCGCGTTTTGCTAAGGTTGTCCCCTTAAGGCCGAAAAAAAAAACAAAAAAAAGCTCATCAAATTTGAGCCTATAAAAAAACCTGTTCGTTGTTAGTAGGTACTATATAATTATGTACAGTACGTGTGTTGTACAACCCACGTACTCATACGTGATTTAGTCCATTGAAATGCTACATTTTTAGGCCTTAGCGTGCGTTCTTTATAGGACTCAATTTATATTTTATTTTATTATTGTAGGGGGGGGTTAATATGTAAGCTTAAATTCAAGTTTCGGGAGGTTTAAAAATCTGGTAAAGTCCGGTGACGCCGTAAATGCACTATGTGGCAAAAAACAGCAATCAAAGTATATTTTACACTTAAATGAAATTGTCTACAACTTTATATGTATCAACAATGCACACTTTTTCATCGAATAACAACACATCAGTACGTTTTGCAATGTCCTTAAGTCGCGGCGAACCACATTATATGATTTTAACGCAACTTTCCATAAAATACTGCCAATATAAGCGACAAGATTTCAAGAACACAAATTATTTGTTTTAATTCTTAATTCGATAAGATTATATTAAACATAAAACGTTTGTTTCTTTTACTTTTTCGATAAATTATTTAACTGCAACCTCATTAATATAGCATAGGACGGCCACCGACCAGGTGGACAGACGACCTGACTAAGATCGCAGGCAAGGGCTGGATGCGGGCCGCTTCCAACCGGTCCTTGTGGAAATCAATGGGGGAGGCCTATGTCCAGCAGTGGACGTCCTATGGCTGAGATGATGATGATGATGATGATGATGAACCTTATTAATGTAAATAATTCGATAAACCATATTAATGTTACCAAGTTTTAACCCTTTGAAAATATAAAAAGTGGTCTATACAGTATGTATCTGTAATCGTAGATAGCATCAAACTTTCCGCTCTATAAATTGATTTCTTATCAACCATCTGTTCATGACAAAGTTTTCCGTGGATAAAAAAAAGATAAGCTACAAAAAAAGATATAAAGTGACTTGACAATAAAAAAGCAAAGGGGCAGTCTTTGGGGACTCCCGATAGAAGTGAAAGCTACATAGTTTTTAAACTAACATGGAAAGCGTGCGGTGACGATGACGCGAGTTTCACGCTTTTTGTTCACCCAAAAAGTGCTCAACGCGCTTAAAGAAGTTTTCACTTGAAAAATAATTCAGTTCAATTTACCTTGTGCACCTCTTAACTTGTGCATAACACAACTGACATTATGAATGATAGAAAACAGATTGTTTCAAATCCTTCCACTGCCGCAGACAAAGTTTCACGTGGAAAACATTTTCTATATATGAGTAATTTAGGATATAATATATCCTAACTTGTATCAATTCCTAGTTGTACTCATCGATTTCACATAGGAAAATTTTATTCACAAGTGAGTGTAAAAAGTTATCGAAATTCGATTAAAAAGTTTTAGAATTTTTTTCCGGATGGAGCTTTCGCACCATTTGCCTTATCTAATACATATTTTTGTGTCATCCCAGATGCTTGCTTCGGCATAAAAGTCTTTTCGAACAGTATCGAAAGAAAAAGATATCAATTAAAATTTTACTCTCTGGATGACAATGAAGTAGCAATCGAATACTAATATTTTTCTGGTATTTAAGATGTCTAATGTGCTTTAAAAAATCTTCAAGCTAGTGTTATATTTATTTATGTCATTGTAGTTATATAGTATATCTGTCACTCGAGACACATCTGTTTGTTGTAAATTATTTGTGTCAAATTCGTCCATTTTCGAATATAAAAATCAGCCAACCGTCTTTTTGTTTTAATTTACCATAACTCAAGTAAAAGAAGTGAAACAAAACTCTAAAATGACCTATGTTATACCTCTGACTGTATCGAGGTGCAAAACATCAGCAACTAAGTAGTAAATTTGTTTTCCCATTTATATGTAAAGTAAAACATAAGTGTGTAACATAAGACCCCATTTTGGGGTTACACATAAGACCCCAAAATGGTGAAGCGCTACTGGACTTTTAGCAATTATCGGCTACATAAAGAAGTACCTCGTACTATTTATATTTATGTTAACCTAGATAATAGGTATATACAATTCATATGAATATTAAAACGGCTAGATCGATTTTGGTATCATTTTTAAAAATCGGAAAGGGTCGCGAGTTTTGTATTCAGGGGCTAAAGAAGACTTCGATGAGCGGTCCGATGCTCGTGTTTATGTATCATTATTTCCTATTGATTTTCTAACCAATTTCCGTGCCTGAGGCCGAGGTTAATGATTATATAGGGAGTTCGGTACGGGTATTTGTTGGAGAATTAATGGCCGTTGTGTGCTGTTTTCGATCATGCTTTATAAAGTTTAAAAGTAATTAAAATGTTATACCAGTCACAATGTAGATTAATTAGATATGGTCAAAGAAATGTAACTATATGTACCTCTTTCCTAGCTCGGTTCATATATCTAATGGTCTAAAAATTGATACTTTCAAAAACTTATTTTTTATGGAACTTGAATATGTGTTTCAATCGAGGGACATAATTAAATTTTCAACTTGTTACACACAAACAAACAAACAGATTTTTTTTCATTTTCAGAAAATGTCTCGGAGAAGAATATTGATCGGCAGCGCCGGCGCCGCCAGCGCGGTGATCACAGCTTGGGCCCTTTCAGCGGACGATTCGCCCGTGGTGAGAAACAAAACACTGCTCACTTGATTAAACTAAATCGACGCAGAGAGATACCTGATTAGCTGATAGACTGATAAGAGGTTCAAGTAGCAAACATATACTACGTGGTATCTATATGATATTGATTGATGTGTAATTACGTTAACCTTGGTTTTCCCCCTTCTTTTTCTCGTATGGTTCTTTACTTTACCATCTGTGGTATCATAATCCTAATAGTGGTTAGGATTACGATACTACAGATGGCAGAGCTAATAGTTTTATTCGGTTTTAAAGAAAAAATAAAAATACAAAATATTATTGCAGCAATAAAATACATTTTATTGCTGCCGGAAAAATAGAATACTTTGAAAGATGTTATCTAAAATTTAGCCACTAAGAGTCGCATAAATCGAATTCGCGTAATTTTAGTCTTTTGCGATTCGAACACCTTATTAATAAATCGGTTGACTTTATCGAATCAATGAAAAACATTTTATTTAACTCGACGTTTCCACCAAGTTACCTTGGTCGTGGTCACAAGAAGACTTAAAAGAGAGAGAGAGAGAGAGTGAGTTTAGAGTGAGAAGAAATAAATTGAGGACATTTTTCTAGTGTGATTCATTGAAAGAATGAAAATGTCGCATTGTAGCCAAATCCATTCGATCCTCAATACAATCGATAAAAATATACGTACGAACGTAAACCAACATAGTTTTGAAATTGGCTATTTCGATATATTTTCTCAAAATTTGTAGGTGTTTTCAGCAGAAAATGAACATAAAATTGACGTGCTTATAAATTGTTACCTGCATGTGGTAACGTGTATAATTCGTGCACGAATGGTATAAGTGGTTGTTGTGTTCAAGTACACAATACGATTTTAATTCATTATGCATACTGTCAGTTTACACCATAAAACAATATTGCATTTAACATTTGTCTTACAGCGCCATCTATTGTTGAGTTGCATGTGCAATGTTTATATTCAATACTAGTATTAAAAAAGCGAAAATTTGTAAGAATGGTTGTATGAATGATTATCGCCAAAACGGTTACACATATTCGAATTAAACTTGACACATAGATTAAAGTCTGAAATAGCACAAAGCCTACTTTTTTTCGGATGAATGTCTGTTCCTGTGGGATTACGGAAGTAGTTGGAAAACCTTAGTCCACGTACGCGTATAGGTGCCCGTCGTACATTTTAGATAGAATATTTTTCGTAAATCTTTTGTTTATAGTAGCGAAAAAGCTATCCTCCAAATTCATGATGTATTTTCCTCACCTCATAAGCCTACTCATTCCATTATTAGGCATAATATGTCTCTTCTAAAACACCCTTTGGCAAATTTGCAGCTCATCTCTATAGTCACTACTGTGTGGTAACACATCCTATTATCAAAATACTGAATATTTTTTCCAGGAATGGTATAATCCAGCAACAGTGTCCGCCAAAACAGAGCGAAAGAAGCGCCCTCTGCCTTCGAGAGCGGAACAAGTGAAAAATTTACAAGCTGGTCATCAGTATGATATCCTCATTATTGGAGGTGGCGCCACCGGAGCCGGTTGTGCTCTCGACGCCACAACTAGAGGTAAAATGATCTCTATGTTTCTCATTTTAAAGTTCATGACGATTGCTTTACACAAGCAAATGATGTCTTAGTAAGAAGCTTACAGTTTAGGTAATTTCTAACTGTACCCATTCATTTCACTTTAAAATTAAAATTATTTACAAAATCTATCTCTAAAGGTAGGTAAAGGCTTAAAAAAATAATTCAACTATTTAAACAAGACGTGCCATGTAGGTTGGATTTGTAAGCTGTTCCTATAACTTTTGTAATATACAGAAATAACTCTTTTATGATGATTATGATGATTTTTTTTATTATACTATATATATTTCCTGCTTTTGAAGACTATCTAACTGTATGATATGTGACGATGTGGTTGAAGGTGTAGGTCTAATCATGTTAGAAATGTTCTTCGTCGTATATAAGTCGTAAACAATTGAAGAACGCACTTTTTGCAACTATCAATTCTCTCTGGCACTGATAATCATCGATATTTTGTAAGGTGGTACGGTACTTTCCAGTTCCCAACAGGCTATATAGCTCAAACTTTAAAAAAGAATCAAAAAATTGAACCGACTTCGTCACTAAAAAGTGTAAAATAACTCTGTAAAAGGTTATTGGGGAGAGAAAAATTAATAAAATTGCGTAAGTAAATTGGAAAATTCCGCTTAATTATATGGCAATAGGATAACCATTTCGATACATCTGCTGAGCCGCCACATCGCATCGTGTACCTTGGAGGGTCTAAGCTTATACATTTTTATCATTGCATAATCAGACCAATACGTTTCCACTGCTGGGACATAGGCCTCCCACTCGGGTTATCCAAGCTTACACATTATTATATCTTATTCCAAGGTTAAACTTTCTGTGCAGGCCTTTCTGATCAGTGCAATAAACTGACAGAATGTTGTTTAGAATGTAGAAATGATATCCACAGACACAACTAGAAACATTGTTGAATAAAACCTTTTAGCCGACTTCAAAAATGGAGGAGGTTCTCAATTCGACTCATATGGTTTTTTTATGTTTGTTACCTCATAACTTTCGATCGGGCGAACCGATTTTGATGATTCTTGTAGTGTTGAAGTCGGTTCCATTTTTTAGTAAATTTTTTTTTGGGCAGCTGTGACAAAATCACCTGACCAATAGCAAGATAAAAATATACTTGTGTCTCAAAAATATGTTTCATCTCGCATCTCCTGTTCCAGGTCTTAGAACAGCCTTGGTGGAAGCCGACGACTTCGCTAGCGGCACATCCAGTCGCAGCACTAAGCTCATCCACGGAGGAGTAAGATATCTCCAGAAAGCCATCCTGCAGCTGGACTATGACCAGTACAAGATGGTTAAAGAAGCATTGCACGAAAGAGCCAACATGCTCGAAGTTGCGCCCCATCTCACTCGTCCATTGCCCATTTTGCTGCCAGTCTACAAGTTAGTATACCATATTCCTGTATTGCCCAGAAAAATGCACAACATTTACCCTTAATATTAATAAAAGACCATATAGGCCGAGCTTAGGGATAGGCTGAAAAACAGCATTATGGTCTCTACATTGTGGGATCATCACACATGCTGAGCCTATCCCTTTTGCCATAGATATCTAATTCGGTATGACGGTCGCCGTGGCGCAGTGGTCAGTGACATTGACTTCTGTGTCGTCGGGACCCTGGGTTCGAATCCCGGCAGGGGCAAACATTTTTGCGATGAGTGTAGATGTTTGTCCCGGGTCTTGGGTGCCTGTGTGCTGTGATTGTGTGTGTCCATGCCTCCCGCGACACGGAATACTTGTGCGGGGGTCTGAGTGTAATATATATATAAATTAAACATGTCCTGTATAAATATTTCTTTTATTATGGCAATAAATGATTTATTATTTATTTACTTAATACTTATTATGAGTGTTAACTTTTTGACCTTCAGGCAGGACTTCAATAAAAATTGAAACTTTTTAATTTAGATAGGCAGATATTTGAGCAGTCGGTACTTACTTGACGTTAACCGACAATTACGTAGTAGAAGAAGATTACTTTTTCTTTGTTTTAAAATCTATAACTAACGGCTCCACTACTTTGGGCTGGATTCTTGAAAATTAAGACGATACTGTACTGAACCGATTTTGATGAACTTTCTATGATAGCTATCTAAAATTATTTAAACAAAATAGATGATGGACTCACACATGGATATGAAAACTTTTTCTTACGTTTATAATAAGTATTATAAATCTTGAAAAAATGCTGCATAAAACATATATTAATTTTGATTCAATATTTCTTAAAAGTATTTATTTTGTAAACTAAGGCTTTTTCCTTTTCTCCTTCGCGGCGTCTTCTCTGATACTGAGTACAGTATCAGAGAAGACGCCGCGAAGGAGAGTTCTACGCTCTTGTCGCCGCTCGGACCTGAACCACTGAAGATGTCGACTGCAGTGATCGACGAAACGTCTGGAACAAAAGTTTAACATAGACCACGGCCAAACAGCCCGGAAGCAATACATACAACAGTATTTATTTTATTCTTGCAGATGGTGGCAAGTCCCTTACTACTGGTTCGGTATCAAAATGTACGACTTGGTGGCTGGAGACAGGAACGTAAAGAGCTCTTACTATTTGTCGAAGAAAAACACCCTCGAACTGTTTCCCATGTTAAAATCTGACAACCTTTGCGGTGGCATCGTGTATTATGATGGTGAGTCTAAGCCAAATGATATTACCAAAAAAAAAACAAGGGACGCTCTGAGTTCACGTGTTCGAGTGACACGATGATAGCTTAGCGGTGAGAGCGTCGGCTGTCAAACTGACAGACGCTAGTTCGATCCTCACGGACGATTTGAGCTTCCACTGAAGGTAGCACACTGTCTAAATTCCCAGCATTACGTTATCCAGACTATAAGCTACCTCCATACAAAATTTCATCCAAATCCATCCAGCAGTTTAGGCGTGAAAGAGTAACAAATATACATCCATACTCACAAACTTTCGCGTTATAATAATAGTAGGATGTGTATAAATATATGTACATACGGACTATATGTATGTACGGACTTATGTATATGTACGGATATATAGCATAGGGATTTTTTTGTGGCCGATGCCTTTATTATAATAAAATACTAATAAATAATTACAATTCTCAGCTACTACAAAAACGTTTGAGCAACCAGCATTTGAGCAATCCACTAGCTATTGTCAGCCTATAGATCACTCAAATGCTCTAACCCGCTACCAGTTGGCAGCGTGCCCAGAATGCTAGCAGCATTGCCACGTTGAATTGCAATGCTGATCCGTTGAGCGAAATATGGATAACGTCATGATAAAATAGATTTTTTTTACTGTATAGATCTAGCGTTTGACCACTATCTCACTTGATGGTCAGTGACGATGTGGTCGAAGATAATATCACGCTAGACCTAGAATACTCTCTGGCTGGGAGTCAGGACTGCTGCCTGAACACACTTTGTGCTTAGTGACAAATTTTCAAACTTGAGGGTGGTAGCCAGGCGGGTATTCGAAAGTACCGTATCACCATGCTGGGGATTTGATAACGGTGTTACCTTCACCGGAAGCTCAAGCTGTTGTTGGGGATCGAACCAGTGTCCGTCAGTTTGACAGCCGACGCTCCTCCCGCTGAGCTATCATCGCTTCAAGATAAAATATATCAATATACATTACATCTCAGGACAACAAGACGACGCTCGCATGAACCTGGCTATAGCGCTGACGGCCGCGCGGCACGGAGCCACGATCGCTAACCACGTCAAAGTACTAAACCTGCACAAAACTGCGGGAAAACTCAGTGGAGCCCGACTGAGGGTAAGTTACAATAAGTCAGATAGCTCTACGTATCATTTTCTAACCAACTTCAAAAAAAGGATGAGGTCCTTAATGCGACCCGTATGTTTTTTAAATGTTTGTTACCTCATAACGTTCGATTGGGTGAACCGATTATTATGATTTTTTTATTATTTATATGCTGGTGCTTTCCGTGTGGTCCCATTTAATTTCATCAAAATAGTTTAAGAGGTTTTTAAATTACACTCCAATAACTGAAAAGTAAACAGCGCCTTCTGAGGATCGGAAATCACACTGCGCTCGCCAACCCGCCTGCCAAGCGTGACGAGAATTGGCAAATCCCCCCTATATGGGAGAGGCTTATGTCCAGCAGTGGACGTTTTGGGACGTTTTATTGCTAAGAAGAACTGAAAAATGTTACGTCTACTTGGACGACTTCCTAATTGAGGGTGAAGAAATCGGTAAACATACCTACACAATGGCAATTGATCCCGTGAGTAGTAAAGGTCACTGAAAAGGGTGAAAAAAAAGCGTGAGCACAATATTTTGATAATAGTTATCCTCCTTCGCGGCGTCTTCTCTGATACTGAGTGCTGACTGACTGACTTATCTGATACTGACTTCAGTATCAGAGAAGACGCCGCGAAGGAGAGTTCTACGCTCTTGTCGCCGCTCGGGCCTGAACCACTGAAGATGTCGACCGCAGTGATCGACGAAACGTCTGGAACACAAGTTTCACTTAGACCACGGCCAAACAGCCCGAAAGCAATACATACAACAGAGTATATGTTATTCCTAGGACGAATTAACCGGCAAGGAATGGGACATTAAAGCGAAGTCCATAATAAACGCGACGGGCCCCTTCACCGACAGCATCCGCAAAATGGACGACCAGAACATCAAGGAAATTTGCTGCCCTTCATCTGGAGTTCACATCGTGCTGCCTGGATATTACAGGTCAGCTTTGCACTTTGTCTTGCATCTAGTCTAGTAAATAGTTTAGCTAGATTCTCAAAAGAATCCTCGAGTACTTTGGGCACATTGCCAGAAAGGAAGGTGACAACCTGGAGAAACTCATGGTCACTGGCAAAGTAAACGGCAAAAGAGCTCGAGGTCGCAGCCCGATGCGTTGGTCTGATCAAATCCGCACCACTTTGGAAACATCTGTCCACGATGCAATACATATCGCCGGGAATCGGGGAAGATGGCGTGACACCATTCGGAAAAGGGTCATAGAGGGAGGAGTCACGACCCTCAGACATGAGGAGTACGACTTAAGGAAGAGGAGTCTGGTAAAAGTAATTAATTAACGGTGACTGCAAAATTTGCTACGTATGTCTTTGTTAATATATATGTATATTATAACAAAAAAAAAAGGTAAAAATATAAAAAAAATCTTATGTTCACCCGTGCGTAGTCGGTAGGGGCCGCTAGTATATTATAACTTTGTAACTTAAGGATAGTGTGCAACATAATGACTAACATTTTTCACACGAGATATGAGTGCAAAGGTGATATAATTCCCTAAATTATTGCGGAACATACCGCAAAACTATCGATAAAAATTATCCTTATTTGAAACCGCAATAGATAGCGGTTTTTTTTTGTTGACCGTTATCACAGCTTTTTATAAATATATAATACTTAATATAAATCAATTCAAAGTTTAACATGAAATTAATTTCGAAAGTCCTAATTTAAAAAAAAAACATAGAATGTTACTGTCTTCAACACTCAAAAGTGTGAAATAGATAGGTTACTTGTTGAACTCGATACCACGATAGTTTAAAAGTAACTATTATGGGAATATTGTGCGCATGGTACCGACTTTAAAAAGTTATTTTACACTTTTGAGTGTTGAAGTTGGTTCCATTTTTAACCGACTTCAAAAAAAGGATGAGGTTCTCAATTCGTCTGTATATTTTTTTATGTTTCTTACCTCAGAACTTTCGATTGGGTGAACCAATATATGATTCCTTTTTTTTACATTAAATTTCATCAAAATGGGTCAAGCGATTTTTGAGTTACACTCCAAAAACGGAAAGGTGTTATGTTTACTTACTAAATTTTTTATCAAAAAATGAAACCGACTTCAACACTCAAAAGTGTGAAATAAGTTGTCGAAATCGGTACCATGCGCACAGTAATATTGTGATGATATTTACTTGTGAACTAATATGGTACCGACTTCAACAAGTTATTTCACACTTTTGAGTGTTGAAGTCGGTTGCATTTTTTGGTACGACCTATATTATCCTCGTGCCACGGGTAGAGATGGGGGGGGTTTACAATTCTAGGCCGGTACCCCTCTGCAATTCAGGCTGTTACCCCACGACAAAGACAGACTAAGATATCCATAATGATTTAGTTTTTTCTACATAAGTATCGATTTGCTAATGGTATTTACATTGGTTTCCAATAAATGTTGACCGTAAAAAATCTGCGCTGTCGAAGTTAGTTTGTTGGATTTGGAAAATGAGTGCCAATATTGTTATATCTTCACAGTCCCGAGCACATGGGCCTCCTCGATCCTGCCACGTCAGACGGTCGCGTGATTTTCTTCCTCCCGTGGCTGAAGGGCACCATCGCTGGGACCACAGACCTTCCGTGTCAGGTCACCCACAGTCCTAAGCCAACTGAAGACGAGATCCTGTTCATTCTTACCGAGGTCAAGAACTACCTTAATCCAGACGTAGAAGGTAAATATACTCCTGTACAATATTTTTATAAGTATCATTGAATCAGAAATTATTGTTATCATTGCTGGATATAATCCTCCCAAATTGATGGAAAAGGATCGGTTGGAGGCGGCCGGCATCCAGTCATAAATTGAATGATGTCACTGGTATAGCTATGGTATGTACCTATATGTACATAAATGAACTGTACAAAAGTATTTTCTACCTGCCCAATACCATGCATCATATAGAGATTGTAATAGGGTAAGAAGATTAAAAAGATTAGGTTCTTTAGAATCTATATATAAGTTTCATATATATTATCGTATTATCTTTTTTGTTATTAAAACTGACGTGGTTTTGACACATTATGAATGTATAAAACACGGGAGTTACTCACGTAATAAGTCAGAGGGGGAGGACTATAGTCGGAACCCTCTGACTTATTACGTGAGTAACTCCCGTGTTTTATACATTCATAATGTATTATCTTTTGTCCAGTGCGTCGCGGTGACGTCCTCTCAGCGTGGTCCGGTATCAGGCCGCTGGTGTCCGATCCCAACAAACCCGACACCCAGTCCCTGGCTCGAAACCACATAGTGCACGTGTCGCCGTCTGGCCTCGTCACCATCGCCGGGGGCAAGTGGACCACTTACCGCTCCATGGCCATGGAAACCATCGACGCTGCTATTGAGAGTAAGTATACCCTTAGACATTATAGCGGGGAATTGTGATGATATGACCGAAATTATGTTTTATAAAAAAAAAATATTATTATTATTTAAAATATAGCGGGAGCAGCGGCTGCAACAGCAGAAAACCTCAAAAGGCATAAAAATAGTAATAAAGCGTTTTTATATTTGAGGCTTTAAGGGTTGAAACGCCTTAGGGCCGTAGAAAACCTTAGGGACCAGGGCCACACCGGATCCCGTGAGTAGCAAAGGTCACTGAAAAGGGTGAAAAAAAAATATTACAAAAAATCAAAACTGTGAAATAACTTGCCGAAGTTGGTACCGGTATGTGCTTGTCAAAAAGCGCTCAAAATTGTTTTTTCGCTAGTAATGATTTATTGAATAATGGACATTTTGGGGGTCCTTGCTATACCTGCTACCTTTTTGGAATTATAAGTGCATGGATCTTTTCGGAAAACACGCCTTCTTTTCTATGGAATCTTACTTTTTTTGCGTCAACCTTAAAAGCCTTCAAGCCTGGCAAGTTCACTTACAAATAATTGTGATCAAGGATTAAATGTAAGTCATCGTGAATAATACAAATTTAATAATAAAACTTATTCTATAAATGCCAGCACTCTGGACACCACACACCTCCAAATACTAGGCCAAGCTTATAAATAAAATGAGAGGTGTTGGTTAATTAATTTATTAATTGTTATATTTCAGGCGCGAATCTGAAACCGTTATACAAGGATTGCCAGACCGACGGCTTCTTAATAGAAGGCGCGCACGGATGGACCCCCACTATGTACATCAGACTGGTGCAGGACTTCGGGCTGGAGATGGAAGTGAGACTTCTTTAAAATATTTTGTAAAAAGATAGATCGATATTTTTTATTTACTTTAATGTCTGTAGAGAAGAAATCGAAAGAAAAAAGAAATTTAAAAAAAAATTGGTTGTCTGTAAAGTCGGTTTACGAACGATAGATTTACGTGATAACGACATAATCATGTATGACTTTGACTTTGACATTGACATTGACATTGACATTGACCATTGACCATTGACCATTGACCATTGACCATTGACCATTGACCATTGACCATTGACCATTGACCATTGACCGTTACGCGGAACGTTACTATTTTTCATTTTGGCATTCATCAATTTAATTAGGATACCTACATTAATTTGTTACATATTTCATATGTGTGATTCAATAAAGTGTCGGGAACCTTCGACATCAGAATACCATACTTGCGTCTTGCTAACTAAAAGTGACTAAACTCTATACATTCCGACTGCTGGTGGAGTGCTACTTGGCAAAGCAACAGGATGGTATTCTGAAGTCGAGTTCCAATCCTACTTTAACGAATTTGTTCTATTACAAATTAGAATGTGAATAAATGATACTTACAATTTCATTTTAGTATTGCTCATCCAGATAAGCAATACTAACATGAGGTGGGGGTACATGGGTCCAGACCCATAAATAGTTATTGTTATGGGGTTGTAGATGGATTTCAATGGGATAACGTAAATTAAAGAAAAGTTCAATTGAGTGTGTCTATTTGGAATGGTTAGGAACATACTTTGTTCAATATTTTCCAGGTAGCCCAACACTTAGCCAAGTCATACGGAGATCGCGCGTTCGCTGTCGCCAAGATGGCGGCCATGACTGGCAAGAGATGGCCTATCATTGGCAAAAAGGTGCACCCTGAGTTCCCATACATTGATGCTGAAATCAGGTAGGATCATCAAACTTAATTCTTTGTGTAGTTTAACTTTAATATAGATTTAATATAGATAATAAGTAATGTTGGTGACGAAAAAGATTAGGATTTGGGATTTTATCATGATCGAAAGAAGGTGAAGGGTGAAGGTAATACCGTTATCATGTTACCAGCACGGTAGTAGAGTAGAGTACTTTTGAGTACCTACCTCCTTGGCTAGCTATCACCCTCAAGTTTGAAAACCTGTCACCAAACATTAAGTGTGTTCACGCAGCACCTTGAGAGCCAGTAAACATTCTAGGTCTAGCGTGATTACGTCTTCGACCACATCGTCACTGACCATAAAGTGTAATAGTGGTCAGACGCTAAATCTATAAAAAGATTTTCAGAAGTAAACTTAATAATATCAAGTCAGTAGTATAGTCATCAGTTAGTAATATCGTCTGTTGATCAGATACGGCGTGCGAGAGTACGCGTGCACGGCGGTGGACATGATCGCGCGGCGGCTGCGGCTCGCCTTCCTCAACGTGCAGGCCGCCTCCGAGGCGCTGCCGACCATCGTCGACATCATGGCCGAGGAACTCAACTGGTCCGACGCAGAGAAAGCGGTAAACACTTCACGATTATTCAATGTAAACCAATATTTATCAACATTTAGCCATGTGACGTCCAATGCTGGACGTGCGATACTTCACCACCATAAAATACATTATGATTCCGTAATGTAAACTAGAATTACTGTTGCAACAGCCTTCAGGCTGCTGAGAAACGTCAAATGGTTACGTCGCGCGAGTGCTAAGCATGTGAAGTACCTATTCTTCGGGAACGATCCCTTACTACATGACGCATTTTTAACATGCGCCGCCCTCTGTGACCATCTATACTATACGACATGCACACACCTCGAGATTTCACGTAAACATACAATTATTAATAATATTTTCGCTCATCTTTGTCTTCCAAATACGGCGTGACACTAAGAGTGCGTGCATACCACTACCGACTAAAACTGCCACGGACGCCCGTCGCCGGACCCCTCAAGGGGGAGGATGACCCTCCCCTCGCAACCGCGCCTGATACAAGGGGCACGATTGCACCACCCCGGGTACCACACAGTGCAATGACTGCCAGACTTCTCACATCTGACGTTCGTGGCCCCTTGCGATGGGGTTGGGTCAGATGCAGCAGCCCCATCGCCGGCCGCTTTGGCCGCCATTTTTCCGTGACGGCCCCGTCGGCGTCACGGAAGGTGACGCACTGAACCGCGCGGAAGCGCTCGGGTTCTCCTGGGTTGCGACGCCGCACAAACAGCACCGCTGCCCGTCTCAGTTGCAGTGCCATACCGCACCTCAACCTAGGTCTTATGTTAAACTAGTACATGTACCTATTTTGAATTGTTAGTGCTATATTGTAAACAGTATTGATGTAATTTGTGGACAGTAAACATTTATTTTTTATTTATTTATTTATTTAACCTAGCGTTAAGTCGACCGCTCCTCGTCAGCACGAAGTCTGTCGGGAGCGGTCCCGGCCAAATATATAAACATACATAAATACATGGGATACAAATAAACATAGTAATAAAAATAAACATATTCTATAAGCTACCAATAGCCAGTGGATTGCTCAAATGTCATTGTAGTAGCTGCAGTATTGTAATTGGTTATTAGTGTTTTATTTTAATAAACATATATAATACACAATGTGGTTGACACCACAAAATGAAAACTTATTCTTCGGAACACCGAGAACACACCACATACTTTTGTATGTAATGTTATCAATGTATCAATAAAATTCCAATTAACAAAATTCAAATGTATTCCTAGAAACAAATCAAAATGGCGGGCGACTTCCTAGCTGCTGAAATGGGCCAGATGGTGAACCGCGCGAGTCGTGACAAGATCCCTATCAACCTGAGCAAGGACGAGATCCAGACGTACATCAAGCGGTTCCAGATCATCGATAAGGATCGCAAGGGATTCGTCTCCATCAACGATATTAGAAGGAGTCTCAAGGTATGGACAGTATAAAGTTTAATATCGAAAAATATATATCTAATTCATTATGAATGTATAAAACACGGGAGTTACTCACGTAATAAGTCAGAGGGTTCCGACTATAGTTTCAACCACATTCGGTGGTCTTTTTCAAGGAGAATACGGGGCGCTCGCGGACGCAGTCGCGGTTCGCCTAGTACTGATAAAATATAGGTTAATAACAAGTTAATAGCTAATATATCTAATTCATTCATCCAGGCTGCATTTATGCGAGCGTCTAAAAAGACTAACGCTGCGTTCCAAAAGAAATAAAGCCTGTACCTAAAAAAAGTGGCAAAGAACTTGGGGGTCATTACTTAGTAAACTATCATCCAATACACTGTCAGTATGTTCTGTTCAAGCCGCTATCTGTCTTCGAGAAGTAGTAAATATTCTAGGTCTAGCGTGGTTTCATGTCGACCACATTGTCACTGATCAAGGAAATCAAGGAAGTGACTATGACAATTACAAACCCTTGAACAATAAATATAGAAAATGTTTAAGCATCACTTAACAAGAGACTAGTAAATAATTTGGCGGCTCAATAGTGCCATGAGATTTTTTTTCTCTAGTTCTTCTATTGTTCCCAGCAGAGTATAATACATGTTGTAAGCTATTCTAATTAAAATACTGAAACCATTGAATAAAAGTGAAGCAAAGTTATATATCATTAAACTTTATTATAACTCGTCTGGGAGTTATGATCGTGTCAGGCGGCGCGAGCCTCAGTACGTAACTGGCGTTGAGACGGCTGCTAACTAAATAATACTTAACTCGTATAGTCTAGGAAAATGTAAAATACCTAATTCTGCTTTTATTTTCAGCATATAAGACCGATTTTAGGTAATTTTATTACATTTATTAACATTAATGCTGCTATTTTCTAAAGTAACTAAAATTCGTATCATTGTTAAGGGGTTGTTCTGTTAATTTTAAAATTCAAATTCTCGTAACTTTTAATTAGTATCATTCGAATGCGGATAGTTTTAGTCTGCAACAAATCACAATATATGAGTACCAATTTAAAAAAAAAACATATTTCTGGACTCTCATTAACAAGTACTAAACCAATGTGGATTTTATGTTAAGTCCTATAAGTATAATAATAAAATAAGTGTATATACCTAAGTATTATAACAGTTTTATAGGTTGATTTTAATGAAATACCGTTGAACGTTCATGGATTCTTCACAATGTATTGAAATTAACATTCGCCGATTATAGAGTATGGGAGTGAAGCCAACAGAAGACGAAATAAGGTCCATTCTTTCGGAAATCGACGTCACCTACCACGGACAACTAGAAATACAGGATTATCTCCAGGTAGCACTTATACTCGCGTGGTCCGGGAAGATGGGTCTATGTTCAATGTTCTAGGTTATATGAATGTTTGTCATCGTGGGAGTAGCTTCCGGATCTTAATACTCTGCCTATTTCACCTGTTTGGATATATGTTGGGAACATATTTCGAAGCAGAAGTTGTATTTATTAGTATGGAATTTGTGTAGAATCTTGGTTTCTGACGTAAAATTAAAACGATACAGGTGGCAAATATGGCATGTATTAAGAATATCAATTCCAAAATGTATATAACGTATATTTTAGGGCTTTAAAGTCGGATTGAAAAATTATACTTTTGAATCCGAAAAGCATTTTTAACATTTCGGCGAACTCGAAATGGCCCGGAGTTTAATAAGAACAAAGAAAAGATACTATATTCATATATATCTTAAATATTAGATGTTTCTATGGAATAATAATTCGTATCGCATAAAATATAGTTTGGTCATTAGAAGTTCAAAAGAAATGAAAGAACGATTTACTTGTAAAAAAAAAAAATTACAATAATTGATCTGGTTTTTAAATATTAAGTGCCATATTTGATCACCTGATTGCGCACAAATTACCGAAAAATTCCATACTACCCTCACCGTAACCACCGCTCATGTGCTCGTACGCTAACACTTGTCCGCAGAACTACGGCGAGGACCTGACTGGCGAGCAACTGCACGAGATCCTCCGAGAGATCGATACCAACATGAATGGACAAGTCGAGCTGGACGAATACCTCCAGGTCGAGAGAGTGGCTTGTTCCTTCAGCTGGACCATTCATTATTATATTTGCTGACTGAACTTTGTACTACACACTTCAGTGTGTCGCCGTGTGCTAATCAATTTCGGCAACAAATTGATAATGAGCAGTCTACCTGTATGCACATAATATACAATTTATCTTGACTGTTGTTATGTAATTATCGGAGTAGACACACATGGCAACACTCGCGAAATCATCGTGAAATAAATTGAACACCCGCGCGTTCTAACTCGAAGCCATGTCAATTTTAAATGCAAGCTATATTCGCTTCTTTTCTTAAATTATTTTCATAGCTGACATTCTAAAGAGACCTACCTAATGAGTTTCACTTATACTCGTATATTTTCTGAGATTTTGTATTTTTTTTTAATTTTACCAAATAGTTTTGTTTTAGATTTTGTTGATTAATTGTGGCATTTCGTTTACAATAAAGAATATTCAAAGATTTATAACATGAAAATTTCACTGTTACGGTGTCCAGAGCTCACCGTTGTCTGAAGGAATCTAGTGTCATTACGATATGGCACTAGAGTTCTCTCACATGGCTACTCTAGATAAGCCCGTATCCATAAATTCAGTCGATACTGTTCCCTAATGCTTATTATGCATAGAGTGTACATTAATATAACAGTCAAGATTTTACTACTATTCTGTGATTCGATTGTCCTTCTAATGGTTCTGGCTGTAGAGACCATACCTCGTTCTGCAGTTTGTTGCATGCGTTTGCTTGTTCTGTGTGCATGTGTGTGAAAAAATAACTTGCTAACATTTAACTCTTCTCATTACAAGTTTCGTAATAAGTTTCAACTAACAAAAATAACACGAGACCTCTATAAAAATCAATGACGTCATTTTGTGCACTATTGTTCACAGAAATATTTTTGTAAACCCGTTATTTGAGCATGATTTGCCCCCATCAAAACTTTACCTGCTCAATCTAAGCATGTTTTCTGAGAATGACAACCTTTTTAGGACTCTGTATATTGTTTTGCCAAAATATCTATATTATTTTGGCGATTACTGGGTTCTGTATAACACTGCATGTGCGACCCGTAAAGGTAGGTATCATCCACATCGTACCATCAGATTTAAATTATATAAATGCGTTGCGTTTGACCACTGTTTCACCTGATGTTAAGTGATGGTCTAAGATGTAGCACGCAAGCCTAAAAATACTTATTCACTCATGACTTGAAGACTCCAGGATTGTACGTATCGGACACAGCACCCAAACGGCTACCATTCCTTGGCAGTACGCATTAAGAAAGTGGAGGTATAACGCTTCGTACGTAAAGGTAGTATAACTACCCTAGATGGCGCATTAGCGTACGTCTGGTCGATTGATAATAGTAATGGGATGGTGGAATGTAATTATGAATTTCCATTGCAAATTCTCCAAAATATATCCTATAGAAAACCGATAGGCAGGCTAATACTCTACCCTGGTGTTCAAAGCTCTGAAGCCTACGTTCTACCAAAAAGTAACGGCCGACTATTTTTTTTGGACTCGCCATTCGATTGACTCGTTATATAAATATAATTACAAAGTAAACATCACTAGTCTAGTCCAAGCGGTTGCTTGCACAACTAGGATTATCCATAGTCACGACAACTCTGTTTCTATTTTAAAAGATAAATATTCGTCCTCAACAAATATCAGTGCTGTTCACCGAAAACTCCATAAGTACGTTCTGTAGTTTTTCCAAGAAGGTAGCACCCCGTGGGTAGTGCTATTTTTTTCTTATGGTATGTTTTGTTTTAAATTATATGCTTTATTATAGAGGCATAGATTACTTTTTAAACCAAATCATTCTGTTATTCAGATCACCTAATGGAATCAGGTAATGGAACTCTTCTGTTAAGTGTCCATCTTGGCGTGTACCTGTTACAGCATTAGCTCATACTTCACCCCGAAGCAATTGATTGAGATACTTAGGATTAGTTGGAAATGGATTTTAAAGGCTTGGTAAAATATCATTGTCCGTGTAAATAAAACCGTCAGCGCGCTTATAACTTTAAAAGAGGTTAGCTCCTACGTTACACAATTATAAAGTTTATAATCGTCTGTAGATGATGTCAGCGATCAAGTCCGGCCATGTGGCGTACTCCCGTTTCGCGCGCATGGCTGAAATGGAGGAAGAGCATCATGAGAAGGAGGTGCTCAAGAAACAGATCACGGTCGAGAGGAGCGGAGGTGGCTTGTAAACAGGAAAGAGATTAGGTAAGGTTACCTATCATTCCTTTGGTTGATTAGGCAAAGTAGTGACTTTGACATTGATAGTTGAATTTGAAAAACAAATGCCGTGGAGGTACCAGCCTCGAATAGTACTACCCCATCTCTTCTCGCGGGTGCCGTAAGAGTCGGCTAAGGGACCACGTACCAGAAGGTTGGTGGTCTTCAGCAGCAGCGCCTTCTGAGGTTCGGAAATCATACTGCGCTCGCCAACACGCGTACCAAGCGTGGCAAGAATTGGCAAATCCCCCCTATAGAGGAGGCATATGTCCAGCAGTGGATGTCCAATTGCTGAGAAGAAGAAAAAGAAGAAGTAGTGGAACTGCGCCCGTTATTCGATGTGAGTCCCCTGCATCGTTTATAATAGGCCCTACTTACATAACATTTTTTGAGAAAGATATACATGCATTTGCAATAGGTATACATAGGTATGTAGGTATTATTGTTAGTACCGAGCGCTATCCGTATACCATGTATTACACAATACAATGATTCACGATGGGTTCTCTAAATATCCTCGGCTTAGTTCTGGGCTTGTAACTTGGGCGGGTCTGGGTTTATCCATTAAATAGTTGCTATGCCTATGCTTGCAGCGTTTACGTTGCTTGTTTTGGATAAGTCCAGGCCTTCTTTACTCATCCCGTGATGAGTAGGGAGGCTACGGTCTTGGGGGAAGCGCAGGTCGTGATGATCCTCAAGGCAAGTCTGGCGATTACCTTCTCGCGGTGCTGCCTGTTCTTGGTCTAATTCCTCTGAATTAGACGTAACTAGACATCGTCCGGCGACTCGCGTGTCTCATATCTATGTAAGTTTATTTATATCCATTTATTTATGTATGTTTATAGTATTTTGGCCGGGACTGCTCCCGATAGGCTTTGCTCGCCAAGCCGACGAGGAGCGGTCCATCAGACGGTAGGTTGCGGTGCTGCAAAGCACTGCAACTGAGGGGGGCAGCGGCGCTGTGGGACGGCGCTGCAGCTGAGGAGGCGCTGCGGCGGGAGTGATTCAGTTCGTCTCCTGCTGTGGCGCCGATATGGCCGCCGTCGGAGGGTGGCGGCCGAAGCGGCTGGCGATGGGGCTGCTCCATCTGGCCCATCGCAGGGGACCACGAGCGTCGGATGTGGGAAGTCTGGCGTTCCTTGCACTGTGTGGTCCCCGGGGTGGTGCGGCCGTGCTCTTGGTCCCGGCACGGTCGCGAGGGGGAGGGTCATCCTCCCCCCTGGAGGGGTCCGGAAACGGACGGCCGTGGTGGGGGCGCGGTATGCAATACCCCGCGCTCCCTCCGTTATAGCGGCAGGATGGACACCGTGGGTTTTAGTCGGTAGTGGACCCTGGCTGCTGTGGGTGCAGTTAGGGTTGGGGGCCATGAGGCCCCCCAGGGAGCGGTGATGCTCGAGCGAGCCCGACACACCCCGCCTACTTCCCGGTAGGCGGAAGTGCGTAAATGCATTTCGCCCACGTAAAAAAAAAAAAAAAAAAAAAAAAAAAAAAAAAAAAAAATGGGCTTGTAACTTCCTGCGACCTGTGCCCAGGCACTAGGTACTAGCACCGCCCTAGACACGGCACTAGTTAGGCATTGACCTTGGAGAAGAACATTAGCTTTTTTTGGAGCTTCTTACCTCTAATTCACCAACTTAGCACCGCCTAAGCTGTCATATTTGCTTTAAGAAAAAAAGTAGGACCGAAAGATGGTGGTGAATGATGAACGTCTGATTTGTTTCAGGGTTACAAATACATAAAATTAATCCATGCATAACGATCAAGTGCTCATTAAAGATGTCGCTACTAATGCATACATTAAGAACCATAACATACTGAATAGATTTAGGTATTTTTCGGATTTTTACAGATTTTAAATATAATCCTTCGTGTAGCAACCGAACAGAAGTACTTAGTGAAAACGCGAGCCATTATTTTCCGATACATTTTCGTATGAGACAATTCTATGAGTATTGAAAATCAAAATCATTTGTTTATTTGCATGAAAACAATGTCACTTCTTAGGTCTTATAAATACAAATTATTTCCTGTACAAGTTTCAGCCTGCAAGCAGACGTGCGAATATTTGAATTCTTATAGCTAAAATCTACCACTTGATAAAAACATTTCTTTAAGCGCCAGTCATTCAAATTCTTCTTAAATGTATTACCATCTAATATCTTAAGCTCGGCAGAAAGTTTAATAAATATCAAAATGCACATAATTCGTTACATAGAGTAGACTTATGAAATTATCATTATATTTTTTCACATTAAACCTCCGCAGGGAGGCATGGACACTCAATCACAGCACACAAACATCGAAGAACCGGGACAAACACCTACACTCATCGCGTAAATGTTTGCACCTGTCGGGATTCGAACCCAGGATTCCCGGAGACCCAGAAGTCATCTCACTGACCACTCAGGCACGGCGACTGTCAAATGACAAACAATATGTAAAATTACTATTCGAATACATAAGTATTTGTTGAATAAAACGAATGTGCGATCGCTATATTCTAGGCAAACTCTGTCGTATTCTTACATTAATTTTTTTTTAGACACTTGTGTGTTACAAAAAAAAAATATTAATAGAAGTATGTTGTTTGTTTCAGGCAGATCAATCGCAACAAAGTAGCCGTTCTGCACACAAGTATTAATTCTCAACATGTAGTGTACAATTATGTTGTATTATTTATTTACCTACAATCAAACATAGTTATAAATGTAAAGCGCAACTTTTGTTACTTTATTTCAATTTCATCATTGAGAATAATCAGAAATTGATGCCCATTATCAAAGATAAATGGAGTTCATGAATGTTTTGACTTATATAAATCTTATGGAACTTGGAAGGACTGCTAGTTTCTGAAAAAAGCTACTTTTATTTTTTTTAAGCGATGCCCGTCAGTCACTTTTATTATGTTGAACCCGTTATTTTTCTAAACAAAAATAGACTATATGACCTTGTAACATCGTCTATCTAGCAGTGAAAATCGTGTCAAAGAGGTTCATTGTGTTTCGAAGATTATCGGAACAAGCCGACTTAATCTGCTTGTTCCGATAATATTCGAAAATTAGGTGCTTTCTTTGAGTATATGGTTCGGTTATCTGAGGGTGCTTTGGTATCCATACCGTGTCATACGTATTTAGTAAACAACTTTTAGTGTTACATTAATAACAGATTTTATTATATTTATAAATGGTATTTTATTAATAATAAATAAAATACAGGGAACGGGTGTCTCAATAATTTATTCCGCTCCAAGGTCCATAGATTTATATATGTATAGATAGGTATACATATTTATTGTTTTATATAATTATAAGATATTTATTAGAAACGACATAAAAAGTAGGTAAATGTTATCGAAATGTATGATGAATGAGAGATCGCTAAACCATTTTTTATGGTTGCTCTTTTAAAAGTGGCGAGGCATTTCCTTTTGACATTATTCGTTTGAGCTATGTGGTGTATATATACGGAAAGTTCTTGCACAGTGTAAGTCAAAGATTTATTTAGATTTGGTCCACATACGTTGCTTAAAAATTAATATTAACTTTTATGCAATATTAGTAACCCCTCTGTAAACACCTTCAAGTTGTCATTATTTGAATAAACTTACCTACATTGGTATATGTTTTGTACTTGAAATAAACACTATGTATTTGTATGCTATCTACTTCATTTTATCCGCGTGGTGATGATTGTGAAAAGTAGCTTATGTGTTATTCCGGAACCTGAAGTATCTACATAACAAATTTAATCCAAACCCGTCCAGCCGTTTGAGCGTGATTGAGTAACGAATATCCATACAAACTTTCGCGGTTATAATGGTAGGATTGTATCCGTATCCAGTTGGAAAACCTGGTAATTCCTTTCTCTTTCACCCCTATCTCACTATAAGATCTGACCGCGCACACTGCAGACTGCATATTTACCTCACAAGAAAAAAACCAATTGTAACCCCAACATATCAATATTTTTCTGAGTACCTACATAAGTAATATTGCTACCAATCCGTTGCCTTAATACGATTTAAAAGACACAATTACAGCTCAATTTATGGAACAATATGTACAAAATAAGTTTAGCAACACGCGTGCAATTTTACATAAAAAGATTGTGTGTGTGCATTAAAATAATTTAAAAGCAAAGCTTGTTTTATTTTTGTTTTCCCCTGGCCGCGTGCTACAGATTGCAGATTGGTCATAGCATGAACCAACGGCTGTGTGTTTATTCCGATGATCATCATAATTTTCCGTAGTCACGCTTTGACGGTCATCGTGATTCAGTGACCAGCGACACTGACTTTAGACTCGCGACTCCGGTTTGAATCCCGACTGGTACAACATTTATGTGCTAAGCAAGGATGTTCGTCCCTCGTATTAGGGTTTGGTGTGATGTGATTATGTGTCTATCCCTCTCGGATTCCTAGTGCGGGATCATCATATCATCATCACCATAGGACATCCAAAGCTGGACATCGTTCCCCATCGATCTCCAAAAAGACCGGTCTTGGAGATCGATGCATTTAAGTGCGGGGATATGAATGTAATAAAAATATTTTTTACCAAAAAAATGGAACCGACTTCAACACTCAAAAGTAGGTATGAAATAACTTGTTGAAGTCGGTACCATGATAGTTCAAAGTAACTGATATCAAAATATTGTGATCATGGAAATTTAAATGGGACCACAAGGGAAGCACCAGCTTTCAAATAAAAAAGAACGATCAAAATGGGTTCACCCAGTCGGAAGTTATGCGGTAACAAACACAAATAAAAAAAACATACGGGTCGAATTGAGAACCTCCTCCTTTTTTTGAAGTCGGTTACAAAAATATGTGCCCCCGCTGGATCTTCCTTGGCCACATAGCCCGCAAGGTATTGATAGAATTCAAAAAAGTTTTGAATGAAAGCAAAAGGCCGAGACGGCGACGCACTACCTATGCGCTGCGCTAGTCAGATCAAGCCTGCCCCATACTCGAGATCAAAATGTCAGAAGCTTTCATCGTTGCAATCAGCATCGTTGAAAGTTATAACATGATTAAGGTTCCGGCCTTCAGCAGATTGGGTAAAAGGATCAAGAGTGGGGATTCGTTAACCAAACCACAAAACAGATACGTACAGAACTAGTAAGTAGTTTAGGGCGGCCATACATTCTGAAATTGTTATTATTAGTAATATAATTCTTTATAAATTACGCAGGCTGTAAACATGAAGTTTATGCTTGCCACGTTTTATTAATTATAAAAGCGCCACCTGTGAAAACAATTTAGTTATTACATTAAATTTAAGATGGCGTGCGCGCTATCATTATTTAGATATCAAATATATGAGTACCTATTGTTCTTCTAAGCAATTACCTAACTTTTTTTTATTCAGTGCATTTATGCGAGGCACGCGAAAGGTAATATGTCGTATAGGATATGTAATATTTGCCTTGTCACCAAAAACTCGATCTATCTATCGAGGGTAGAGGTAAGAACTTTGAGTATACAGCCAATCATTTATCTGAGGGTAAGAAGTGTCTATAATGTGAAGACATGTAAGTAAGTAGATTCTATTATAAAATAAAATCATGCGTTGTTTCTTATAATACTACACATTAACGAGGACATCTTGCAGAGGCCCCCAGGTGGCACCACTGTCATTAATTAACTATTCCAGTGACAACGCTTGGCACACTTCAATCAGTCTACTTTCCACAGCAAAGAGATTACTCTATCTAAGATTCCCTGGGGCCTTACTATCAGCTTTGTAAAATCCATTCAAGTTCCGACCAGTTCTAACACCTGGCTTAAACCGCTCAGTGTGAAATCATACCATCACCACGGCATCACATATAGGTACACATTTCACGTACATCTAACTTAAGACCTTGTGTGAATGTAAAAAATAAATAAAATTATTATGAATAATGCCGTACGGTAATGCCGTGTTAGAGAACGAGGCGTTTTTTATAAAAAAATAAACTAGTAATAATAAAAGTATCCAATAGATGACGTTATATAATTTTTAAAATAGGTCTGTCACACAAGATATCAGTAACAAATGTTTCCTCTTACTAGTGACGCAGGTGTTCATTGTTCAGTATGATTTCGTTTTCGATTCTGAAATATTCTCATATTACAAGCTTCACTCAATTGTCTTGTTCTTAAATTATTCCATCAATTTACAACGTTAGGTAAATTTCTATGACACTTAGATACCTACGCCGACATCTAGTACGTATTTTCGGACTACTTTTTTTTTCAAGAAGACGCCTCATTTATAATAAAAAAACCAAACGAAGTAAATATTCTCTCTGATCTATGACCTAAGCATTTCCGGTGTTTGTCTTTTTTTTAAATTAGGCAGCATTGCCAGAAGAAAAACAATTTCAGATATAAAACATGTTGTTTTATGTTCATGATAAGATTCATGTAATTTATTTCAATCTTTTGTGCCAGTTGTTAAACTGGAACAATGTCCAAAATTTTCATAAATTTAGTTTACCTGATACTTTGAAATATGAAGGAAAAATATTATATATCGTCGCCGTGGCGCAGTGGTTAGTGACATGACTTCTGTTTTTCCGGGGCCCTGGGTTCGGTTCCCGGCAGGGGTAAACATTTGTGCGATGAGTATAGGTGTTTGTCCCGGGTCTTGGTTGTGCTGTGATTGTATCCATGCGTCCCGCGACACAGGGGAATCCTAGCGGGAGTTTAAGTGTATTAAACAAAATATAAATAGAATCTAGACCTACGTAGACAATTACACTATTGTTTATACCCTTTTCAAACTTTCATAACTACATAGTGGTCAGACAAAATATGAACACCTTTTTCAATCAAATTATTCGTCATTACAATTTGACCCCTTAACCAAGTATCTTAAGGTACTTAGGTACCAATTAAGGCGTAGGTATGGGTGACGCCCTTGTACCACAAAACATACGTATCTATTTTGTGCTATGGATAAAGTTCTTGTAGTGGTTGTAGGGGAGTTATAGTAAACGACCGATTATGTGTGCGTTTGCGCGAAGGTTATATCTAGTCCTATTACATACCTTTTAGTGACTCAATCTTAGAGCGTACCATATCTACCTTGTTCATAAGATCTTAACATCTAATTGACTATTACACTGCATGAGTGTATAAAAAAAGTTGAGTATAGTTTGTCGGAAAAGTTGCAATGTTACATGGCCTCGGGCGCGGCGTAGGGCGGCGGTTACGCCCCCGCGGGCCTTGTCACGGGCGGGCGGTGGGTGGGCTCAGCTCTTCCGCATTCTTATGAATTTTTAAAAAGGGGCAAATCGTACTCGTGTCATTTGTTTTGGAAATTTGTTAAAAGGCTAATACAATATTTTCGATAGTTTGACCGGTTTATCAAAAAATATTCATAAATTTTCGGTATAGTTAAATAAGCTGTACCTACTCATAATTAAAAAGTACAAAATCATAGTACAGTGTAGGTATATCTACCAGTGTATATGTTTTAGGGGGACCGTGTCATCCACGTCTCTATAAAGAGGGGGAAGTATGCAAGTAGATAGTACCTACCTTCTAGTAAATTTACACATCTACGTAAGTAGGGGAGTTACTCTCTTGCAATAAAGCTATTGGTCGTCATTATGTAAATCACTTAAACTAGCTAAAAATTCTAGGATTTTTTTTCCATTTTCTTTATGAAATAGGTGGCAAACAAGCAGACGGTCCACCTGATGGTAAGCGATCAGCGTGGTCTATGGATATCTGTAACACTGGGGGCATTACGATACGTTGCCAATCCTTTTAAGACTGTTACCTAACTCTCCTTTCGAAGAATCCCATATTGTAGCTACTCGGGAATACCGAGGAAGGAAGCTCGTTTCAAATCTTGCAGGTGTATGGCAAAAACGATCGGTGGAATCGCACAGTGTGTAAATCCCATGTGTCAATTATGTGTGGATGAGCTTTTAAGCGATATCGGCTAGTACCTACGGTACTCCTTGATGCTGGAATAAGGTTGAAGTTCTTCAGAACACTTTCCGTGGTATATACAGAGAGCCAATGTCTCTGCGGATACTGAGTGGCTTTAGGTCTTCGGTGAGTTTGGGGTCCTTGACAATCCTGATAGCTCTACGCTGCCATGCATCAAGGCTCAAGCTGTTACTTGGGTGCACCGTTACAAAGGTGAGAGCAGTACCTACTCCACGTGAAGTGAGTTATTAAAATGAAAAAGCTCTTATTTTATTTAAACTTACTTAAATTCAAATTCGTATAACCACTTACTCTATCTTACTTAAGCTATCTTAGTTTTATTCAATTGTGGGTAGTTTTAGTACTTGATGACTTACCTAGGTTTTTCTCATTTTGATAATATATATCTAATTTTCCAACCTCAGATAAAGGAACCAACCAACGATCCAATTAGGCAGATCCAACTTCGATAAAGAGTTCAAATCGTCAAATCCAATTCGGTTGAGCAAACTACAATTCAGGAAACTACGTGACATTTATTAACTAAGGGAACGTTAATTCGATTTGTCTCGATAAGTGAGATGAAATAAAAGGTAAGCTGCATAGCTGGTAAGCATAAGCTGTGGCAACTGTTCATCCCGGTGGAATAAAAGGTCGAGAGTCCCTGGTATACACAGTCAGACACCGACCTCGACGGCGAGCTCGAGGCAAAAACATCCTGGTTAGATTCTCTCCAAATACTCAAAGAGCAAACATCCTTAGGGCCCACTTACGGACCACTTTGGTACCGGGGCAAGTCGATCCGATAACTCCCTGTCCTGGCGACAGCTCAAGCCGAGGTCCGAACCTCAGTGGTGCCCTTGAGCTAGTCGCCTCGTCCTCTCCTAGTGGCACAGCGCCGTCAGCGCTAGCCTCACTAGGCGGTGCGCCTTCTGCGCCCGCACAAATACCGGGCTGAGCACCATCTGTGCTCGCCCCCCCTTCCGGTGAAGCTGCAAATGCCGGCAGAGGCAAACAGCATTAGTCCGTTAGAAAAAAAAAATGTTGCAACTGTAGCCGGCGAACAGTCTACGCGTGGACGCCGTATCGAACGGACGTGTTAGTAGGTAGTACTAGGTAGGTAGGTGTTTAGTGTTACTATCCAACGGGAGTCACTCGTTATTATACTGAGAGACGAGGGTTAGACGCGCAGTGGAATAATTGTGAGTAATCTATTGCGATAGGTACCTTTTAGCTATTAGATAGTCCATAATCTTGTGTAGTCTCTTCTGTGTTGTAAATATAAAGAGCACGGAAGTGATAGAGAATGTTGTCATGATGTAAAAGGTGCCTTTTGGTCTGTGGGTCATAAGCCCCAAAGCTTCCGAGTTCGCTCCTTTAGGATAAGAACGTTATAAGAATAGGAAATATGAATGTGTCTTACTGTTAATGCTAGGCTATGGCAATGATAAAATGTAGTTGCATTTCGGCTCTCTCGCTCCGTACGCACCTACATATACTTTTGGTGATTAAACAACAGAATCACTACCATTTGAATAGATTTGTTGCATGCGGGTAGGTTGTTAATTACACGTTTGGCTAGCTACCACCTGAAGATTGAAATACTGTCACCAAACACACAATGTGTTCAGGCAGAAGTCCTTCAAATTTAGTTTAGTAGTTAAAGTACCTATTTAAACTGCATGGGTAAAATTTGTGCCACGAAGCAGAACACATTTTTTGTGTTAAAGTGAAAGTAGTTAGGTATGTCAGTAGCATCAGAACTATGAAATAGGTAGTTACCTACTGGGTTTACCTATTTCTTTTAAGTATAAAAAAAAGTTATCAGGTTGTGATCGCAGTGCAGTCCTGCATATTATTATAATGTATGCTCTTACAGACTTTAAAAGGTACATGGGCCAGTGTAAGTCAATTATAGCAAACAGTTATGTCCCTGGAAGGAAGACCCGTGTCTCATCAATGAGAACGTACTAGACTTTTTATCAATAATGAAATTCCAGCCTTACAATAGGCTGGATTTTCATGATTGATAAATAGTAATATTGACCCTTCGATTTAAAGAAGAAAAAGTTAAGTGATTTAAAATAGACCTTCCGGGAGAGTTTGAGCTTTAGGTATACCTAGGCCAAAAAAATGCTACAGGATCAATCCACTCTAGGACGTCATACTAGGACCATAGGAAGTATGAGGACATGTTATTATGATTGATGTGCTAATTAGCGTGAGATGCAACTTAACTTGTGAGATCTAGGGCGTGTCTGCTGGACGCAGGGGCGGGTGGCTCGGGCGGTCCGGACCGCCCATCGCTACTTCCGCTTCCGTAGGTTCTTGAGCTTTCTCATCATCATCATCATCATTGCAATCTATGATAATGACGTAGGTGAATCATAGGACTTTCAGCTCTAAATGAAAACGATGAAAGCCATAACTTCAGTATGTGATTTGATATGAGTGTAGGTAAATTTTAATCTATTATGTGTGTGCTCAGTTATATTGTCAATTAAAAAAATATCAGTTTACTATATTTATAACACAAAGTGGGTCAAGTCACAGTTGACTTGTCTTGCAAAGTTAATAACTAGAATATTATTGTATTGACAATATAGCACATCAGACACCATTGATTCAAGTATTCTCCTACAGAATTAAAAAAAAACTATACTCTCGTTCCAGCCTTTGCCGATTTAAGTGCAGTTGGAGAAGTTTCTTGCAGAGACGAATCACGTGTCGAAGAGGTTCCAGATATGTAAATTGCATGTGTTCATGTTTGTACGTCTTGCATGATTTTTGCATAAAGGAGGTCGGTAGGTAGATAGATATACGGCACATTAACCGGAATAATTACGCAAATATATTTAGAAGGAAATTAATTTTGTTTTTTCTTATTGCGAACAAATATTATTATTAAGAAATGCAATTAAGTGATAAACAAAAAATAGAAGCATGAAGAGGGGTTTGTGGTGGTGGTAGTTCTGTTAGTTACCCAATTTGAAGTAACTAGGCAAAATCCTCAAAAATCAGATACCTATGTAGATCTTATTCTGTTTAGCGTAAATTTTACACTTAGTAAGCCGTAAAAATATTATTCGAGTGAACATTTGCAATAGTTTGCGGTTTATTAGTTAATTAAATTACGAAATTACATGAAGACTTAGTTTACGAATGGTATGTAAATAAATACCTAAATGATACAGCATAATTACCTACCTGTAACAGAACATCAGATATCGAATTGTCGTTTATAAGTGTTATACCAATTTGAACCTTATCATAACCAGATAAGAATTTTTATTAGACCAATTTTAACTATTTGGATAGGTCTACCGAGTTAGTACCGAACAAACAATACGGAATTTCAATTTTTTATTTTTTTTATTCACAATAGGCAGGCGTTTGACCACTATCTCACCTGATGTTAAGTGATGATGCGGTCTACGATGATTCACGCCTGCCTAGAAGATACCTGTTCACTCGTGACTTGAAGATGCCCAGATTGTATTCATGTGGAAACACAGACTTAGGCAATGAGTTCCACTCGTTAGCTGTACGCACTATGAATGTGGAAGCAAAACGCTTGGTGCGACAGGGTGGAACGTCTACCATGTATGGATGTCGCATTGCAGTCCGTCTGGTCGTTTTTTGATGGAATGGGGAAGGAGGTACTAAGTTATGTAACTCCAGAGCACACTCCCCGAAATGTATCCGGTAAAAAACCGATAAGCTAGCGACTCTACGTCGGTGCTGCAGGCTTTGAATCATTGTAGTGGTTAGAGAGCAGAACTTTATTTACTAACGATGAGGTACAATCGATGAGAAGGCAAGATGTGTAGGAATTAATTTCATGATTATTAAAAATATTAACGGTATTAGGAGTAATATCAACATTATCCTACAATTTAGTGTGAGTGTGTTCTAGTGTGAGGGCTGAGAAAAAAATTTTTTGAAGTGAAAACTTGTTAATTGGCGCTGTGCACTTTTGTGTGGGGGAAAAAGTTAGTCGCGTCAGGAAAACTTGCGTCACAACGTCAGGACGTGACATCATCGAATTTGTAAGACGGAGGGAGAGTAGACAGCTGTTGAAATTTAAACTTCAACATGTTACAAATAAGGAACATTTTCGTTTGTTGGTAGTTTTATTTGATAAAGTCGTTTTGTTAAAAGTATTATTGACTTCGGTTATCAAAACGCCGATATTATGATGAGGAAAGATTTCATTGTTTCAAAAAAAAAAACCTCTTTTATTAATTTTAAGTGTACCTACACATAAAATTAATAAAAGAGGTTTTTTTTAATATATTTTATTACATAAAATAAAATAAAATACTTAATCGTACGTATTAACTCATGTTTGTGTACGATAGCGTAATAAATAAATATTGTATTTTACCACATAAATAATAGAACTTTTATACTGATAAATTAATCAATTCGTGCGAAATTACTCAATAACCATTCCAAAATATTCAAAAATGCACAACGTTATATTCAAGTTTTCACTACTGCCGGCACTCCCGGCTCGGAGTGCAACCGGTTTTTTATAAATTTTTTTTTAAATGCCTAACAAAATCATTATAAGCTGTAACTTTGTTGCTATCTATGTAGTAGATTTTATTATATAAAGTCCCTCCCTACTTGTATTTGCGTTGTCTTGGAAAATGGCAAAAAAAACTTACTTATAGGAATTTTGTTAATAAAATATTATTATATTATTTATAATTATGAAGTTTGGTGACTTACCTATATATTTACATGACAGCTGAAATAGTTTAACTCCGAACTAATGAACTAGAACGAGATTTTTGATGCATTAAATTAAAAAAACAAAAATGAATAAAAGTAACTTTGCCAAACTTCTACTGACCACACGAGAGTGAAAAAATAATAGCTACATTTTCTTGGTAAAACCGACAATTGCGCGTTTGTAATGCTACAGCCATTGATAGTGTAAACATCCAACAAATACACAATTATGTATTTCGTGGATCTGGGATGCCTTCATCTATTTTTCATGTTCTCACACATCAGGGACTAACTAAACTATTGTAAGCATGCAATGCAACGGAATGACTATCTGCATGCACGCAGAGTGCAGACAATCATTCCGCTACTGCATGTGGCATGCCGCATGCCGCACAATGTCGCCACTGAGCACTGCAGAGACCAGGTACACCCCTATGACATTTATGCAATCTAATAAAAACCTATGTCAATAATTTCAATACAGCGATGTCATACCTTATTTCATTCACATAAGGTATATATTTCAATGTAATTTTTCGTCTCAAATGCGTACTTAGGAATTCATGCTTCAGTTTTTTTTAATGAAAACTAAGCTCTATTCTAGATGTATTGAGTTAAAAATAACATCTTCGATTTATAAGATAGTTAAGCGTAGCCACACGCTCTCTCGGGGCGGCTGCTTATTCGTGCCTAATGAAGGTACTTGGGGCAAAGCGACGCGACTGACGCTTGACAAAACGTGGTTCTACTTTCACTCTCGTTGCGAACCAGTCGCCTGTCACCTATAAATAATGAGGGCGCAGTATTTGTATATTACAAATAATATGATAACTGAATAAGTACCTATGCACTTGCACAGACTGGACTTGACATGTATTGAATTGTAATATCTAAATTGAATACAAGATGTGAAGTTCCAGAGCAGGTGATATTGCCAAACTCTATAACGACTTTTATTGATTTTATAATCAAAATGTCATTTTTTATTAAATAGGTACCTATATAACACAAATTTTAATATTATGTCGTTACTATCGGTACCTAATATATTATATATTTTGTAATTTATACTTAGGTAATGTAGGTACAGAACACCGAAAGGTTATTAAATTATCGCAACTACTTAGTAAAATTAACCCTTTTATAAAAACGCAAGCGATATGTGAACTGGATACACCTCGTGTGCGTGATAAATTAACGAGACGTTGAATGTTGTAATCTATACGATATCGATGGAGTCATGTGAACAAAGACCCAGTGCAACTGAGGAGTGAGGACGCTTATCGTTTGTTTACAGGCCACGTCGCGTAAGATGATGCGGTATGTTGCGGTGCCACGACATGTGTGCATTTTTTGCCCGCCCAAGGAGGCCGCGGGCGCGAGGTTATACACCCATTATTACGTCCTTCCTACTTTCAATTATTATTATCGGGCGGCAGCGCCGCACCCGCGACGGGGAGGAGGCGAGAGGCACAGCTGCTGCCTACCAATAATCAAGACCAGTCTCTATAGAAAGAGACAGAGATAACGCTAGTAAAACCAAAATTTAGATTTTTTCAAAAGTTCTGTCTTGTTTAACACAAATACATGTAGTAACTAAGTTTCACTACGAATTGAACTACTTTGTAGATTACTTTTATATCTATGGGAATCTCATATAAACGTTAAAACATCGAATATACGAAATAAAATCAAATGCGATAGGAGGCGGATCTCCGACGATTCCCGAACACGTTCGGCTCGATTCATCAGTTCACTTGCCGCAGCTTGGCGGCCGGTCGTGAGAATGGTGCGTTCTGTACGTGAACAAAGAAATAATATCGTTTTAGATTGTGCAGTAGATGATGTCGCCTGAGCCCACAAAAGTGCAAGTGGAATACATTAACGAGGAGAAATCTGACAAGGTAAATAGTGTAAAGTGAAAGGATCCAGTGTTATTGTGTAACTGAGCGGATGCTAGCGGGCAGCGGTCTCGTGTCGGTCGACGCAGGGGGAGGGCGGGGCGAACGCGGCCCCAGCCGTGTGGGGCCCAGCGTCGCCGCCAGGCCACACGCAGGAGGTTGTGACCGTGTTGCTAGTAACTCCCTTGCCAAAATAGCATCGGCGTCCTCCTTTGCTTCATGTGTTCATTTCTACATTTCAAACGCATTGTAGCAGTCCTTTGTAATATAATTATTATGAAGCTTGAGAAAACGGCACTGGTTCAGTAACCATGCTAAATTATTGGTAGCCATTTTAAGCAATTGTTATGCCATTGGTTTCATAATTATGTGTAATGTCTAAATTACAACCGCAGCATTGTTTTAGAAAAAAGTTCACATACCTATAACGTGCTCAATATACCGAGGTGATAAACTGTTTATCAACTACTTTAAAATCAGTCACGCGATTTAAGGTGGGTGGATCAAAGGGCGGCAGCGGCCTTGCAGCCGACGCGACTACTCCCGGCACTTGTTAGGAAAAGGCGTGTCAATACTCAACTACTAGGATATCTACTGTTACAACTTACATTGCAACAGAAACTTTGTTTGAGAACTTCTCCCGTCAAAAAGTTGTGATTCTCGTAACTGTAAACCCAAGGGTCCCAACCAAGGTCAAATTTAAACCGGAAGTCGGGACATCGGGAAGTATTTCTGATAGAAATTAAAACCAATAATTTGTCTATGCTTATACGTTCGTGATAATCGTGAACAAGCTACTGGTTAATCTGTGATACATAAACAAAATAAAGTATCGGATACAAACATTGAAAAAGAAACTGAAGTTTTTTGAATTTTTAGTCTCATTTGTTCGTATTTTCCGTAGAATGAAATTGACATGTATATATATTTCTTATGAGCTACTTTACTTATAATCAGTTCTTTGAAAAATGGTGTCTGTAAGAAGTGAAGTCAGACCCAAGGATGTGCCTAATGTATATGAGGTAAGATTGTATAATTGCTCAATTCAATGATCGCCTTGACGCTTTTTGGTGAAGGACTGCAAGAGATTTCTATTCTAGTTCTGGACATAATTAACGTTCTGGAATTCCTGTATCTAAAATTTGCCATGGGCACTATTTCAAGACAATAAACATTAGACTATGTTTCTGTTAGAAATTTGCTGTGCAGTGGCCTAAGATTTAATAAACAAAGAATGCTACAAAATATTTTTCTGCCGCAGATTAAAGATTTGTTAGAAATATTTGATCTTAATAAAAATATATATCTTGAAATAAATATCATAAAGAAGTAATTTATTGAAACTTGCATTGTGGCATCTGTGCAAAGTAGACAGTAGGTATATAGGTAGGTAATGTGATTCAGGCCAGCACTTTCATCTTTGGAGCTGTGTATTTAATGCAGGTTTATATCATGCAACTTGATATTTCCCTATATATACAATCCTGAAATCTTTAAGTCCCGAGTGAATAGTTACTTTCTAAGCTTGCACGCTACATTTAAGATCACAACATCACTTAGCATCAGGTGAGATAGTAGTCAAATACAAGCATATAATAAATATACAAACAAATATAATTGAATCTTTCTAAACTGCAAACAATAGAATATTTTTTTATTTATTTAAGTATTAATTATATTTGTCACTATGCCTGGATTCAAGTCAATGTAGTATAAATTACATACATTTTTATTACTAGGATTTAATATGTGTAGAATCCTTTCTGAAAATATATATTTGCTCATGATTAACAAGGTTAATAAATAAATAGTTAGTACATGCACAATAGCATAAAATTAAGTTGTATCTAACGACTTACTTTTATACTGTACTCTATCCTCTCTACATCTCATTATTATAAGTGAAACTTTTTCAACAAGACAATTCTCCTTTGATCCTCCTCAGGTCCTCCTCCACATAGAGTGCAAATAATTATAAATTGAATGGAATAAAATACTAACTATATACAATGCTAACGCATCAGACAAGAAACTTATAACAGCCAATAACAGACCGCTAAGTTTCATTTTGACAGTAACTTTTTTAAGTGTGGCTATCTATTATTTTGACATCAGGTTTAAAACTAAGACTTAACTAACCGGCCGGCTAGCGCCAGCTGGGTACTCGAAGGTACCCTATCACCGTACTGGGAATTTGACACCGGTGTTACCTTCACCAGCAGCTCAAGCCATTGGTGGAGGTTCGGAACAGCATGCATAAGTTTGACAGCCAATGCTCCCGCCAGTGAGCTATCATTGCTTTAACAACACAAACAAAGTCACTAATTTTGAATACTGATTCCAAGACAGCCAAGTAATGTACTGCTTACTTTGTACAGTGCACAAAGAAAATGGTTTATCGTTTGTGACAAAAGTTTCTGTCTAATCACAATAGTGATAAGGTGGAACCTATCTAACAGTCAGAAAATTAATCCATAGGATAATCAACCTGGTTGTTTTATGATGTTTAATAATCTTCAAATCTTCATTAGGGTGGTATTCATACTTTTATTCGATCGGGGGTATCTGTAGCTCCTGTCTTGTGTAGATGGTAGTCAAGGTCTCAGTGACCTGTGACTAGCTCTACCAGTAGACAAAGATCCTGTTGTAGTTTTAGTATTATATGTGACAATTCTTTAATAAAACGTATTTACTATGACACAGCTAAAACCCTTGAATTGGTTACGAGTCTTCTGATGGTAGCCACTCTATCTGTAATAAAAAATTGTTTTGCTCTTACGATTTTCTTCTGGCATCCTAAGAGTTGCTGCCTTTACTGCTTGCAGCAGTCCCATACACGGTAGTAGACCATAATATGTCTGACTGACCGTGTACCTGGAATTAGATTATTTGCTAGTAATAGGAGAGTCATATATGTTTGACGGTCGTCGTGGTTCGTTGACGGGCAAACATTTCTGTGATGAACAAAGATGTTTGTTCTCGGGTCTTGGATGTTTGTGTATTGTGATTGTGTCTGTTGAAAGAATTTGAATCTCCTTACCATATATTATGTGATATAATTTTCAGTTCTAACAATATTGCATTATCATGTCATGTTATTTGTGTATGCAAGACATTCATGAATGTCAGTTTATAAGTCGTAGATATGTCCGTTGTATTCATGTGTGTCTATGACTATGAAAATGTGAATTTTTATTTTTAAATTAAATGAAAGCTCTGTTCTCCTATCTGATGATTGTCTATCACTCTATCTCTCCACAATTTCAATAATATGTCATAGCAGTTTAGTATGTGCCATCTTCTATATATATATTTATTAGCTAAAAATAGCCAGGTCCAGTATAATCCACGATCATATCTAGTTTCACCTAAACTTAGGAAAGTAAATCCTTACTGTATATCGGTTAATTTGTTGTATAGTAATGATTTATATTTTATTGCTGATTTGTCATCAATACATTGTTGGTTTATCTTTGTAAACACCCGTAATGTGTGGAGTATGTTAAAGTGATTTATGCTATACAACATTAACTGTTAAAAAATATGTGAGAGAAAAATCATTCACTTTAGAAGTACAACAAATAAACCCAAAATATTGATAGTAGGATTTTTTAACTTTGGAAACCATTTCATGTTAATTTAAAACGTTTACTTTTCTGAGACCTGATCTAAAGTTATGGGTTGTGAGTGACAGCCAGCACCCAGACTGTTACCGGGTTCCACATCTATTGTGACCCTTTTGGTGTAGTTCTACAGCTTGGTGGTGTTTATTTTGTTTTTTTCAAGCAGTTGCCCTTAAGTGCTATGCTATGCTCTAGCTCTAGTGTGATACCAATAATGACATCTTAAAAATCTAAAACACACATCGCGAAGATGGTGGTGGGTGTGGTCAAAAACTAGACTATAAAATAATACAAAAATGTGCACTTGATATGGTCGCCAGATAATGTCTTTCACTTTAAATGTGTGCAGTCAAGAATTCTTATTTTACATACATTCATATACAGCGTTACACCTGGTTTCCTGGAGAGGTAGGCAGATATGAAGGATTTCCATTTGCTAATCTTGACAAGAAATTGAATTGATCTCATCAAATTCTTCGTAATCGTTTCTAAGAGTACTCATCACCTCGCCTTGTTGGGGCTCCGAAAAGGTATTAACCAACAGAGCCCTATTAGGCACTAACACTCCACTGTCCGTTGTCGTTATCGTTGGGATGTCATGTATATAGGCAGCTTAAAATTTTGATAGTTGTGTATTTCTATTGCCCCTATAACAAGTAAGTCAAAACTTAAAAGTTATATAGCGTGTCTAAGAGACGTATTTGTTGGAGTACACACCAATGTCTTAAGTAATTTTATTAATTATGGAATGATGGAACCCTTCGTGTGTGAATCCAACTCGCGCTTGACAAGTTCTTCATTATTTTGTGTTGGTAAATGTTCAAATATTAAATTGCAAGTAAATATGAAAAGTTGTATGCATCAAACAGAAGTATCTAAGTTTATGGCCACTCCCAGGAGTTGACGTCATGCATGCCTCATTAATAATGATTTCCAAAACACATCTATCAACTCGTAGTAACTGTTGCACAATCTGCACAATACAATTATTACCTGTTATATCACACTCTCACCTTGCATGCCTTTCGAACATTTCAAAGCGGTTGTGTTGAATTCAAGAATGTGATCGTGAGCATTGCAATTTGACACCAAATGCTTTTGTAATATGGTGCTTCGTAGAATACAAAGCTGTTTGATGGGATCGATGCGTCGCGTCGTCGCCTGCATGTATTGGATGGTGTTTTATAGCTATCTATGAAATTAGTTGCAGGCATGTTCTAGGTCAGTGTTCCGCAGTTTTGTGTTCAAGGTAAATACACCTATCAAAACGGAAAATTTGGGAGTCACACTTTAAAATAAAAACTTTTAGGTATTAAAATAATATCAACATCACGCATCATTCGGCGATCCGAAATAGTACCTAGTAGATGAAGGATTTCAAGGAAATGTATTGTTTGCCCCAGCAGAGTGAACGGTCAGTATGTACGTTTCGGGACGCTGAGGAAGAAATGACTCGGAAGAATGCTGTTAAAAATATTACGCCAAATTATACATTCGGGATCCGAGGGCTGGTTGATGAATCGCGTAGAGGAGGTGTTGGTGAACTTAGTCACATCGCAGCCATAGGACGTCCACAGCTGAACATATGCCTCCGCATATAGGGGGGATTTGCCAATATTCCCCACGCTTGGCAGGCGGGTTGGCCTACGCAGTATTATTTCCTATCCTCAGAAGGCGCTCCTGTCCACCTTCTGGTACGTGATCCCTTAGCCGACTCTTACGGCACCCGCGGGTATAGATGGGGGAGTATTATTCTAGGCCGGTACCACCGATGAACTTAGTGTTCTTAATAACTATGTCTCGTTACATAATTAAGCGCTCCGCCCCGACCGCTGCTGCCGCGGAACGCTCTCTTCGCTCGCTTGGCTCGCGTGTTGTATTATTGCAGTTTTAACATAACCTAGTGACCTGATCCTCAGATTGTAATTCTTGTCACCGTTTCAATTCCAGTATAACAATAAAAAAAATTGTATACTAGCGACAGATCTATAAAGTACATCTCATCTCAGCCACTGGGTGTCCACTGCTGGACAAATTCCTTCCCCAATTGGGGGATTTGCTAACACTCGCCAGGCTTGGCAGGCGGGTTGGCGAGCGCAGTATGATTTCCGATCCTCAGAAGGCGCTGCTGTCCACCTTCTGGTACGTGATCCCTCAGCCGACTCTTACGGCACCCGCGGGAAGAGTTGGGGGAGTACTATTCTAGGCCGGTACCACCACGGTACATAATATATATATATTAAAAAACACTATTCATATAATATTTTATTATGAATAGTTTTTGTTATAGGCATGACTGACCAACAAAAGCATTTTCTAATTTTTAACTTTCGTATTTTCGCCGCAACCCTAACTTTTACTAAAATAATCTAAATTCTCCGCCCCCAAAGACAAATTTGCTCAGGCGAAATGTATCAGTAGCTTAATCATAATCTCACTGACTTCAAAAAATGAAGAGGTTCTCAATTCGATCCTTACGTTTTTTTTTAATTTTTATTATTATTTGTGTTTGTTACCACATAACTTCCGACTGGGTGAACCGAGTTTGATCGTTCTTTTTTTTATTTAAAAACTGCTGCTTCCCGTGCAGTCCCATTTAAATTCATCAAAATCGGACGAGCACTTTTTGAGTTACAAGTCAAAAACTGAAAAATGCGTGCTTATACTACACGATATTATAGTAGCGGGTGAAGACATCGGTGAACATACCTACACCACTATGACAATTGATCCCATGAGTAACAAAGGTCACTAAAAAGAGTGAAAAAAAAACCATTTTTAACAAAAAATGAAACCGACTTCAACACTCAAAAGTATGAAATAACTTGTTGAAGTCCGGTACCATGAGCACAATATTTTGATATCAGTTACTTTTGAACTATCATGGTACCGACTTCAACAAGTTATTTCATACTTTTGAGTGTTGAAGTCGGTTCCATTTTATGGTAAAAAAATTTTTCTATCTAATTCAAATAATGTATCCAATTGCTTTCCGGAATCTGTATAGGTAAAATTCGTCTAAAAGTAATTGTGGGACATAAACTATGGTGTCTGCGTAATTTTGAAGGAAAAATAATCAGAACTGACTGAAGTCAGTCGAACAAAACTGAGCTGTGTTCCTGCAATGCGATTTAGAACTCATTTTACTTTAAAAAAATTATATAACTCTTCCCCAACATAGAGCAAGCTGAGTAAATCGGTGAACGAACCGCAGAAAAAAAGGATAAAGGGTGTGATATATAACAATGTCAGTGACAAAGAAAGAATTATAATCTCTTTTGAAAGAAAATATTATTTTCAAATAAGGAGACGCTACCGAAAGAGGGAAAGCTCGGTATCGCGAGGACGAGGGGGGAGGGGGCGCAGAACGCGTGACCTTGCCCGGTCCGTCGCCCTACACCCCCGGCACGGCTAGAAACTATTATCTAATCTACAACCCCCGGTCGTAGCTGTTGCTTTTGTTTTCAGCGAACACCCTCCTGAACGAATTTCAACCCTATGATATACGAATTTATGTCCGTATTACGTTGGTGTTGAGTAAGGCCGCCTTAGCGTCGCGATTGAGCAGAATTGCTCAAGATGTCTTGCTAGTATGTCTGCCGGCTTGTGATGCAGATGTGTTGACATTGTGTAAAGGCTGGAATTTATTAACCCGTTATCGGGTAGTATCAGCGCAGGTTGTCCTACTTACGCATATTGATGTCGACCTATTATCGATGGGTCTCAAGGGTCGTCACTTTTTCGGTCACAATTATTGGTAAAAGTCAATGCCTGAACAGATTATATTTTAGGAATAATTAAGTCATGATTGGGCTGGATGCGGGCCGCTTCCAACAGGTCCTCGTGGAAATCAATGGGGGAGGCCTATGTCTAGCAGTGGACGTCCTATAGCTGAGATGATGATGATGATGAAGTCATGATTCTAACAAGACCGTAATTGAGGAAGTTCTAACGGCCAGGTCAAGGGTAGGTGCTCTTAACCACGCTCTTGTACGAAATGTCTGATGAAGCGTGGTTGAAGCGAAAGAAGTTTGTCGGGATGGTAGAATTTGAAAGGTTGTGGTCTATGCCTTCCCTTACGGGAAAGAGGGGTGAATTATGTATTAAATGATATAAACTGGCTATAATTCTTTTATAGGGCGGCTCGATTATTTTATATTTCACAAAACTCCTATAAACTCAGACTACGTTAATTTTTGACAATAATTTGTATAAAATCATTATAAATTACAAGTATAAATGAAGTCATACCTACCTGTATTTTTAATGGTTTTCGTCGATATCGTAAAAGACTACTAACCGATTTTGATAAAATTTAAATGGGACCACTCAATAAAAAAAAGAATGCAAAAAAAGTCATACAGTGAAACATAGAACCTCCTCCTTTATTGAAGTCAGTTAAAAAACACGTGTGATCTACCAGCTTAGAAAACTAAAAATTTAATGGACGTTTAGTTACTCCTGTAGTCAGGGACACCAAAGAACACTCTAAGGGGTCCTCTATCGCGTTAAAGTAAACAAAAATATTTTTTTTTTACTCTCTGGGTCGTAACGTAATGTCGCAGTGGTCCGATACTTGCAGTGTGCCTGGAATACTGCAACCCTGGAGTGTTTATGCTGCGATCTTTTCATTTGACAGTTCCTGAGGGCTCAGGGTAATAGGTATTCGTATTTAATCCGTGGTAGCTCGGCTTGACACCATTGGACGTAGGGTTTGTTTTAATTTTTTTAAATTATAGAATGGCGAACAATGGCCATTGGGGCCGAAAGGTTCTTGAATGGAGACCACGGTCTGGCAAGCGCAGCATGGGACGGCCACCGACCAGGTGGACAGACGACCTGATTAGGATCGCATGCAATGGCTGGATGCGGGCCGCTTCCAACCGGTCCTTGTGGAAATCAATGGAGGGGGTCTATGTCCAGCAGTGGATGTCCTATGGCTGAGATGATGATGAATTATAGAATACAATATTTTCTTTTCTTAACACGTTGTAGTAAAAAGGCATAGTTCATTCAAATTTTTGATTTCAATAATACTGGTACTCTACTACCTACCTAGACCTACATTAGTATTGCTATTGATTCTCTTATTCAACCAAGCTAAACTAAGCTTTTGGAAAATAAAATAGTTCTAATAATGGTTACGATAAAGTCTAAATTAGTTTGACATTTATCAATAAGAATAGGTACAAATGAAGCTAGATATTTTGATTGAAATTGCGCGTAGTATTAAGTAAAATAAGTCGTCACTTATTTGGTGTCGACTAAAGCTAACACAACAAGTCGACTAAAGCACACACAATTGAGCCAGCAATTGAACAAAACTCGTCAAATATTAGAGATAGCGTTGTAAGGAGCTATAGGAATTTAAATTTTAGCAATGATATTGTATGTTTATATGAGGTAGATGTCGCACAAGCGCGCGGAAACTGAGCCGGCAAAATTAAGTCAATTGTAGTAATTTTGATCACGATGCATAATTCAAGCGCAAGTCTAAACATATAGCTATGCTATGTTATTTGTACCGTATTATCTGTCGCAGTGAGCATGTTTATGTCGTAAAGGAACAAAATCTGAGCACCGCGCAGTATGAATATACTTCATCTTTAGTAAAATATCATTGAATTTTAGCGAAATAGAATAAGACCCTTTTGATTTTAAAGAATTTAAGTAACGTGTAGCTAGTGTGATTAACACAATTGGAACCATTATATTACTACGACTCTATTCCTCTTAGAATATGGGTCAAAAGGTCTTTTTGCGACTGAATGTAACTAGCTGTTATAGCAGAGACTTTTTGACTACCTACTTCCTTTCTAAGTTATTTGTAGGCAATGCAATATATAAAGAACCTGTCAGTTTATTGATCGATAGTACTTAGGTGTTTTTAATGCGCATCTTGTGTAGCTAATGTTTTATGCAACTGCCTTTAATGCACTGCACGATTGTGAAAGTAGCATCAAAATGCGTTCAGCATACAGTCCTGACATGAGTGTATATGTCAAAGGATTGACGAGTATAATATACTATGTTGTTTTAACCTTGTCCGGAAGGCTTCATCACGATTTTACTGTGTGGTGCGTTTGTCGGATCGCCTCCGTAGGTAACGTCAATTGAATATTTTTAAATTATAATGAGCGTGGGTAACAACATAACACTTTAGAGTAAAATTAAATAATAATTTGATAACTATTGTAAGCAATTTACATATGTAAATTAGGTAGGTACTAGAACTAGGCTATATTTAACTTTGTTAACCTGTCCGCTGCCAGTTCTCGGAAATTCATTATGTACAGGGCAAATCGCACCATCGCAGTTAGTCAAATTAATTGAACAGGTTTTAGTCTAGTCTTTCTCAGCCGCCTTGTGGGCGCAGGACGCCTAGGGGTGGCGGTAAGGGGCCCAGTAAATATAGTACACTATAATTAAAATAATCAATACGGCGGAAACAGTTACTAATCAGATTTTTAGACTTTTTTAATTTTAATTCTTTTGTAAGACACGGTTTAAGGGCATTTGTTGATGCCGCGAGAATTTTTGATACCGGAACAACATTAGAAAATGAAGTCAAATTTGGTTTAATCTGATTTAATCTTTATGAACTGTTCTCATAAGTGGTATTTTTATGTTTATTACACATAAAGACTTATACGATACACACACACATAAGACTTTCAACAAAATAACCCGAGACACAATCGTCTATTTAGTAAAAGGTCAAGCCTTAATGAAAAATACTGTGCTGTGCTACAAAAGCCAGTGTCTTCTCTATTTTGAAATGAAGAACTTACCATAGTCTACTAATATCTTAATATATACATACTCTTTTATAACTCCACATAATACTAGAATATACTAGAAACTGTAGGATCTTTTTTTTCTCCAACGTCTCAAGTTACGTAGACTAATGTGTAGTTAAAAATGATAGGCGATTGTTGAGAACTGCGTAGCTTGGGGAAACAACATCTGTTTTCTCATAACTTTCTCAATAAAATGCCATTCGCACTCCGTATCAATGCTACGGTGACTTTTACTACGCTTTTACCCGAAAGTAAAACACCAGTAGTAAAACATTATTCTATGTCGACACAACAAGATACAATTTGCGGTCGGAAATTAAACGTTATCGCCAAATTATAAGGTTGATTCGAGAATTGCTTAAGTTGCTAATATCAAGGCTGTGAGATGAATTCATTCGGCTATGGATAAGGTGATTTTACATTTTCTTATCAAATTAAGAGAAAATGCTTACTCTATATCTCACATCTGCTCTAATGAACCCCATTAGAGATTCGCAAAGTGCTAATTGCACCTCTTCATTACCCATTTGTCTTCTAGTCTTCTTCTTCTTGTCCTTATCCCACACTAGGTGGGGTCGCTCCAGTTGTAGTAACAGTGATAAAACATTATCGAGACAACAGAAGATAATGTATTATATATATATATATATATATATATATATATATGATATATGTACTAAGATTCTACACCGTACATACTAATTGCCAAGAACATGTCGTGTATTTCTTAGTTTAGGGGTTCATAATTGTAGTACAAAAGAAAAAAAAGAAGTTTAAATGATATGAGGAGAGTAAGAAAGGAGTGGGTAAAAGATGGAGAGGTAGTCGTAGGAAATAGTAAAAGAGGCGGCTGCAAAAGAATCTATAATTGTTACATAGGGTAACGTGGCAGAGATACTTTGTCGACAAATAATGGCACAAGGCCGAATTCCACCTCTTCATAAAAATCCTCTTTGTTATTTATCTACAAAATGTATAAAATTGGTACCTGTTTTCTAAAAAGTCGATTTTAAATACTAACAAAATGATATCCATTGAGAAGATTTAAGCGATCGATCATTCATGAAATTATAAGACACGTTATTTTTAACCTGGTCTTCAGTCTGTTACAAAAATTTAGCTGTTAAGCATTGGAACGGCAATACCATTGGACAGAAGGATCATAATTCATTAATATTAGGTATCTCTGTTTTAGAAATGTAATTTTGCGTCATCTTTTGGGCCTCTGTTGTACACTGTTGTCTCTTGTACATGTTCTGAATTTTTGTTGCTGGAAATAAATGGATAATTAAATTAATTTGTTATCAGGAAGGGTCACATTCGCCTCTAGCGCTTCTGGCGGCGACGTGCAGTCGCCTCGGCGCGGCCAGTATGGGGCCGGACCAACAGCAGGATGTTAAAGAGCAACAACACTTCAGTAAGTTGATTAAATATGTTTATTGTACGTAAATTTTATGAATGAATTAAAAAAACAATTGCTTTAATTGACAAAACAGTAAAGAACAATTGATGGTAGCCTAGCAGTCAATTAAAGCGATTGTAGCCACAGTGTCGTAAACAAAAGTAGTAAGTTAAACACGGTTGTAAAATCTTTCTAACTACACCTGATTGTCGCTGGCACCCCACCTTGAGCTTGAGTATGGTTTTGGTAAACCTCAGTAGAAAATCCACATCTATGTTATAGGGTAGGTACTTTCCAGTACACGCCGGCCAGGTGATACCACCAAGTTTGAAAGACTGCCATCACACAATGTGTGCACATGTGTGCAGGTGTCCTAGACGGCTAGTGAACAGCGTTAGGACTATGTCGGTACTGACCATCAAGGAAGATAGCGGTCAAACGTTAGATAATATTAAAAAGAACTCCTTACTGGGGCGTACTGTTTGTGTTCCTTTTTTAACCGCCTTCAAAAAGTTCTTTTAGACTTGAGTGTTGAAGTCGGTTCCATTTTTTTAATGTTATTAAAACATCGAGTTATATGAAAGGTGCTCGGAATAGGTACTCTGTTTCTGCAAATATTTTTATGCACACTATATTTAACATAAATATTGTAAAATTAATATGAATAAATGTTTGTATGTATCTCTTGTGTAATGTGTGTTGTGAGTGTCTTGAATAAATGTGGTTTCTTTCTTTCTTTTTTTCTTTCTTTCTAAATTGCTCCTGCATTTTTGCTCTCACTCTACTGGCTCTATCTCTTTTGGAACGCGGCGTTAAAGCTATTGGTGAAGTTGATTATATAAAATGATAAATTATCATGGTGTTAGCGTACTTTCAAGTACCCGCCGGGCTAGCTACCACCTCAAGTTAGCATTCCTTGAGAGCCAGGAAGCATTCTAGGTCTGGCGTGATAAAATCTTCCGACCACATCGTCACTAGCCATCAAGTGCGATAGTGGTCAACCGCTAGATCTATATAGTAAAAAAAAAAGTATGCTTTTGAATTCGTTGTACCACAACGCACTCACTATGACACTATGTCTTTAGCTGACTCAAGAATTTCCGATAATAAATCCTCAAGATCTCAGGTATTACGGATGTCTAGGAAATTGTCCGCCTGGCCGCTTACCCTCCTATAATTAAAAACAAAAAACTCTAACGAATGCCTATCTTGATCGATATACTAGTCGTAAATAGGAAAGATGCGTCAAACACTGCTATACAATGTATATTTCTCTTAATTATGTCCATAGGTCCACAACAACAACAACAACAACAACAAGCCCAGCAGCAACAAGCACAGCAACAACAGGCAGCACAGCAACAACAGGCAGCACAGCAACAACAAGCTCAGCAGCAGCAGCAACAACAACAGGCACAGCAACAGGCGCAACAACAGCAGCAACAAGCACAGGCACAGGCACAAGCGCAGGCGCAAGCGCAGCAACAAGCGCAGTTGATACAGCAACAAGTGCAAGGAGATGCAGCGACGCTAGCGGCGATTCAGCAACAGTATTTGCAACAACAACAGGCTCAACAGCAACCGCAGTTGAGGGTCATCAGTTCTGCTGTATTGCAACAGTTGAGGGCTCAAGGTTTATCGGTGAGTTCTATCGAAAACATGAGACTTTGACATTCGACGCTCGGCTTTGTGTAACTGGGTGTCAAGTCTACTTATATCCTGTACGTTGAAGTACGATGCGATAGCGAAATAATGCCAATAATACAAAGTTAGTTTTGAAGCAATGATAGCACAGCGGGAGCGAATCGATGATTCTTTTTTTATTTGAAAGCTGGTGCTTCGTTTGGTGCCATTTAAATATCATCAAAATCGGACATTTTTTTTTCTTTTTTACATATTATAAGTTTGCGTTTGACAACTGTCTCAACTGATGTTAAGCGATGACGTTGTCTAGGACAACGTCTGACATGCTGTTTTTGAGTTGCACTCCAATAACTGAAAAGTGCTATAAGTATATTATAATTGCGGGTGAAGAAATCGGTGAACATACACAATGACAAATGATCCTGTGAGTAGCAAAGGTCACTGACAAAGGGCAAAAAAATAATGTCACCAAAAAATGGAACCGACTTCAACATTAAAAGGTGTGAAATAACTTGTCGAAGTCGATACCTGAGCACAATATTTTGATAATAGTCACTTTTGAACTATCCTGGTACCGATTTCAACAAGTTATATATTTTACATTTTTGGGTGTTAATGTCGGTTCCATTTTTTTTTTTTAATCGGTTTCCAAATGTATTACATGTCATCAACATTGAGCTGTGTATTTTACTTTTAATCATATGTATTGATTACTTATTGGTATTCGTTTGTAATTTCAGGGTAATGAATTGTCCGCAGCCATTGTGAATGCAGCCAACACTGTACCGAATGGAATACAAGTGCAACAACCACAGGTGACGTCATATCTTATTGTATACTGTTAACTATGCAATTTATATATATAATATGACATAACTTACCTATAATAATAATAAAAATAATAATAATATGGGACAAGTTTCACACTAGGTCTTCAGGTCCCAAACTAGGCAGAGCCTGTACTATGGTAACCTGATGACTGATATATATACTTAAATACATACTTATATTTACACTTATATACATATACACACCCAGACACAGGTCAAACAGACACGTTCATACACACAAATGTTTGACCTGTCCGGGAATCGAACCCGGGACCAGCGGCTCAGAAGGCAGAGTGCTACCAACTGCGCCAACCGGCCAGTCTATTCTATATGTACTCGGTTATGGTGAACTTTCAGTGAAGTCACAGATTAGATAACAGTTTCCGCTTAAGGTTGGTGCAGTATTGAAACCTTTAAACATTAATTAAATACATAATACTATGTAACGAGTGGAATTCATGTGTAAACACAGACTTAGGCAGATTCAAAGGCAAGAGTGAATAGGTATCTTCTAGGCAAGTGTGGCCGATTGTAGTCCACGTCACTTAACATCAGGTCGGATAGTGGTCAATCGAGTGGAAAAAATGTCAATTCTAGCGTGGATTATTATTTTACGAAAACTAAACCAATCATGTGCTACACTGAAACATTGAGTTGAATTGCGGAGCCCTTGAAAATGTGAGATTAAGGTGGTCCGATTTCCATACAAAGTTATTTTTCACATTGAACATTTCATCATCATCATCACCATCATCATCATCATCATCTCAGCCATGGGACGTCCACTGATAGTCATACACCTCGCCCATTGATTTCCCCAAGGTCCGGATGGAAGCGGCCCGCGGCCCGTATCCAGCCTTTACCTGCGATTTTAGTCAGATCTTCGTCCACTATAGTTAGTGGATATAGTTTTATGTTAATAAAGGAAGTGAGTTGGCGTCATATAGTGTAGGGCAGTGACATTAATGCTGCTTACTCACTCGTTGCTTTTGTTTACAACGTGAAGAGAGATCGATGTTGTCATTCTGGTCTAGTTTTATAATGACTCGTAATTGTCTACCGTGGAATTGGTTATCGAGCGAAGCATACTTATATACTTTATAATGTATGCCCACGCATAAGATCGAGTGGGTCATCCGTTTATTGTAGTTCTTTTTTTGTTAGACTATAGGTACGTCTCTAAGGTGTTTTTGTTCTTTTATTGTATCGACTTCGGTTGAAAACTTTTGAGTGATGCTATAACTATTGTATGTTTTGCTTCTGGGCTGTTTGGCCGTGGTCTAAGTGAAACTTGTGTTCCAGACGTTTCGTCGATCACTACGGTCGACATCTTCGTCGTAGGGTATGGAGGTCGTACTCCAGACAATTTAAAAGCTTGGCATCTGCCATATGTTCGTATACGTACTATCAACAGATACAACAACACTTCCTCTGTCGAAGACCATAAAAGATCGGGACGGCCGCGTGCTTTAGTTAAGGCTTCTATCATGTAGCATTGGGGCCCAATTCAGCAGAGGTATCTCGTACCGAACGGGAGGGATCGCTCTCTGCAGTTTGATAAATGTTTACACTTAGCAAACACTCGGGCCTCGAAGCGCTATCAAACTGCCGTCCCCTCTTTATGGCGGGAGGACGCAGGTGCAAACTGTCCTCGGGTTCGTGAAGTTTAAATCCGCATACTGAAACATATATCTGAGCTCATGGAAGGAAAATACAAATCGGCTATTAAGTTTAATAGTTCAGTGACTCAATAGTGGCGATGTTTTTTTTTATATTGTTCATCTATTGTTACGGCTACTGGAGAGGTTAGCTCAAAGAATACCGTGATGTAAGTCATGTATGCTTGGAACCATCTCTGCTTGTCACCGTATTAATTTGTAACCTATCTAATTAATTGTTATGATAAAATAATGACATGTATGTTAGAGAGTCATAAGAGAATTGATGGAAAAGATTTTAATTTTATACTGTATATGTAGTTCTAGCGTTTGACTACTGTCTCATTTGACGGCCGATGACGATGTGGTTGAAGATGTTATCACGGTGGATCTAGAATGCTTATTAGCTCTCAAGGACTGCCGCCTGAACACACTATGAGCTTGCTGACGGCTTTTCAAACTGTGGGTAGCCAGGGTACTCGCGAGTACCCTACCACCATGCTACATTTGAGATTGAGATTTGAGACTGGCCGGTTGGCTCAGTTGGTAGCACTCTGCCTTCTGAGCCTCTGGTCCCGGGTTCGATTCCCGGACAGGTCAAACATTTGTGTGTATGAACATGTCTGCTTGACCTGTGTCTGGGTGTGTATATAAGTATATATGTCAGTCATCAGGTTACCATAGCACACGCTCTGCCTAATTTGGGACCTGAAGACCTTGTGTGAATGCTAATAAATAAATAAAAAATTTTTTTTAATAATCCTGTTACCTTCACTGGAAACTGACCATTTTCTAGTTCTGCCTGGTATGCCTTCACTGCTTCTTCAGCTCGCTGATATGGTTTTACTCTCAACCACAAATGTATGTAATTTCAGGTGATATCGATGCAGCAGCTGCAGTCTTTGCTTGGAGGCGGGGGAATGGTCTCCGGAGAGGGCGCCACCTATCAGAACTCACCTCAACAGTTACTCCAAATACATCCGCAGTTATTACAGGTACAACCAACAAAGAAAATGGTCTGTCAGTTTAACAAGTTTCGCTGTAATCGCAATAGTGTAAAGCCTTAGTAGTGTAGTAACTGTCAATGTTATTGCACGGGAAAACATACTTTACAGACATCGAAAATCGTGTATTTTCATTTTACAATGGCAGTTTAATTTTCATTAATGTAGTAGTAGGTAGTCATGCAGATATTTTTATCTTTAGAAAAGAGTAATATATAGAATTAGTAAAGTTAATGATGCGCATGATCACATTCCCTCCTCGCGTCGTTTTCCTCAGTGCTGAGGGTCGTGACCCCTTCCATGAATCACTTTTCGGCGGACGATACTACGCCATCTTGACCTGTCTTCGGCAGTGTGCATAGCTTCGTGCATATGAGTATAGAGAGTGGTGCGGATCTGATCCGACCAACGTAAAGGACTACGACCTCGTGGCCTTTTCCCCTCGATCTTGTCGCTGACAACAAGCTTTTCTAAGTTGTCGGCTTTTTTCCGAGCTATGTGACCGAAATACTCAAGGACTCGTTGAAGGCAGATGGATGACAGCCTTGTAGTCACTTTGAGTTCCTTGAGTATCGATATATTTGTCCTTTTCGCAGTCCAGGGGATGCGTAACATTCTCCTCCAACACCACATCTCGAGAGCGTCAACACGTTTTCGATCGTTTGCCCTTAGTGTCCATGTTTCTGCGCCATATAGGAATATGGAGAATACAAGGCTGCTGACCAGTCTCATTTTAGTGGAATTTCTGATGTGTCTGTTTTTCCATATTCCTGACAGCTGGGCCATTGCGCTTTTGGTCATTCCTATTCTTCTTCGCACTTCATGAAATATAAAGAGCAAAAAAAAAATTTTTGCCAAAAAATTGAACCAACTTCAACACTCAATAGTGTGAAATATTTTGTTGAAGTTGGTACCTTGATAGTGCACAAAACTTACTATCAACACTATATTGTGCGCATGGTACCGACTTCGACAAGTTATTTCACACTTTTGGGTGTTGAATCTTTTGTGAAGTTCCCGGAGTAGGGCCAAATGAATAAATTACCAAAAAAATGGAACAGACTCCAATTTTTTGACCCTTTTCAGTGACCTTTGCTATCACGAGATCAATTTGTTATTGTGTATGTGCATCGATGTCTTCAACTGCAACTATAATATCGTCCATATGTGAACCACTTTTCAGTTATTGGAGTGTAACTCAAAAACCGCTCGTCCGAAGTGTACTACTATCAAACAAAAAAATAATAATTAAAATCGGTTCAGAAACGACGAAGTTACCCGCGAACACACATAAAAAAAAAAAAAAACATATATACGGTCGAATTAAGTAACCGCCTTTTTTTGAAGTCGGTTAAAAATTTAACACTTAAACATTCCATGATAACTAGATATCCTAGACTTTCGCGATTCGAACACATTGTTATTAAATCAAACGGGGCTTAATCGCGAGAAAAACATTTAGTAATTTATTTACCGACGTCAGTCTTCTCGTGACCACGACCAATGCAACTTGGTCGAAACGTCGAGGTAAATAAATTACTAAATGTTTTTCTCGCGATTAAGTCCTGTTTGATTTAATAACAAAATAGATATCCTAGCACTGTATACTAATGTTTGTGACGTGTGCAGCAACAAGCGGGTTCCGTGTACGGGGGCTGCGTGGTGGGCGGGGTGGGCGGCGTGGCGCCGATGCAGGCCGTCACCGTCGACGGACAGGACGCGCTCTTCATACCGGCGCATCACGCGCAGGTACTCGCTGCCATTACCTCTCCATACATACTACATCATAATTTCATTACATTGGAACCTTATTAAATCTAAAAAAAAAACTCCGTATGTTCCTTTATTTTTAACTTTAATTTCTATTGATTTTATTTCTATATATTTATTTTTAATTTATTTAGTTTATTAATAACAGCCGAAAAGTTCTAGAATGGAGACCACGGACTGGCAAGCGCAGCATAGGACGGCCACCGACAAGGTGGACAGACGACCTGACTAAGATCGCAGGCAAGGGCTGGATGCGGTCCGCTTCCAACCAGTCCTTGTGGAAATCAATGGGGGAGGCCTATGTCCAGCAGTGGATGTCCTATGGCTGAGATGATGATGATGATGATGCTGATGATTAATAACACAGTATTTGAAACTAATTATGCTAGTATGAAGGGCTCAAGTTGTGTTATAAAGTTGCTACTAATAGGTAAGCAACAAGCTTCGTCATAATAATGCAGAATAATTCTCTAATGTTTTTTCCGACACACTAACCCCCCCATTAGGACCCACTAGGATTCCCTGTGTCGCGTGAGGCATGAACACACAATCACAGGCACATAAACATTCCAGACCCGGGACAAACACCTACACTCATCGCACAAATGTTTACCCCTGCCGGGATTCGAACCACGAGCGCTGGACCCAGAAATCATGTCATTAACCACTGAGCCATAGCGGCCGTCGAATAAAATTTGGTGATATCACCCACAAATGTGTTCTTGCTGGTTAGTTTACTGAATCGCACTATATTTAACACTGCTGTGGTACTCATTAAAATTGACTCTACATAAACAATTTATAAAATTAAATGTTTGATTTAAAAATCTATGAAATATTTACCATTCACTTGTGGCAATTTCTAGAATTTTTCCGGCATGGGGCAGGTGAGCCTGGTGAACGGACAACTAGTGAGGACGCCGGTGCTACCTGCAGGATTCCTGCAAAACGTCATGCATTTACCTACTGGTGAGTTAAAATTGTATTTTATTTCGTAATTCATTTAAGTCGTTTGGAAATTTATCCCATGTCAGATTTAACTCGGCGAAATCCGATGAAAATCATGAACAATCGATCATGTTTTGATAGATGGTTAGTAAATAAATGTTTAAACTAAAGGAATAAATATTACAGATATATTTTTATTAGAACAGTTTATAGTTTAAGTTCAATTACCATATTAAAATAACCTATTCTTTTTGAACAAACCGAATGCCTGGACAGAAATCTCGTAACACTGGTTTTATATCAAACCGAATAGAATCGATTAGTTATCGAACAAGTTAATCTTTGCTTAGCAGTTGTTTAGCTGGAATGACGAGCAATGAACGAGTACAGCCTAAGTAAAGTTATATAGTTCTATGAATAAAATTTAAAAAATAATAAGTGGGACCTTACAGAAGGACATAGGCTTTTTATGTCCCGGAAAAACTATGGTTCCCCGTGGGGTATCTGAGGTAACAAGAAAAACGTAGTCCATGCGAGTATAACCGCATGGTATATTATATGAATAAAATTAAAAAAATAAATAAGTGGGACCTTACAGAAGGACATAGGCTACTTATGTCCCGGAAAAAGTATGGTTCCCCGTGGGGTATCTGAGGTAACAAGAAAAACGTAGTCCATGCGAGTATAACCGCGGGGCTCAGCTAGTATGGCAATAATAAAGGTTCACTTTGAGTATTGTGACTATATGATATTATGGTGTTTATTTTCTGGTATCCTGCAAATCTCCTAAAATGTATATTAATATAGTAAAAGACCCCAAAAACTTGTTCCGTCTAAGATCAGCGTCAAACATTCATATCGCTTGGGTTTGATTCACCTGAGACACTTTAGCTACGGGATTGCTTCGGTTTAATTGTACTTACTTTAGTAAGCTTTACACTTAATTCTCCTTTATTTTACATTACTAGTCATAACATTGGGCGCGGTTATCCTATTTCTGCTTTGCATGTTTTTCAACTCAACAAAGACTGATAATTGAAAAAAAATATCTGAAACAATTGTTGATTGATGGTTTCTATTGGCCACACGCTGCTAAATAAACGTTTAGCGAACGATTACTCCGAAGTCAAAGTTTTTATTTCTAAACGTTAATTTACATATAAAAATTTCGTACAAAGACGAAACAATTAAAATGTCATACAAAAATATTATTTATTATTAAATCAAACGGGGCTTAATCGCGAGAAAAACATTTAGTAATTTATTTACCTCGACGTTTCGACCAAGTTGCATTGGTCGTGATCACGAGAAGACTCTCTTCTCGTGACCACGACTATGAGTCTTCTCGTGACCACGACCAATGCAACTTGGTCGAAACGTCGTGGTAAATAAATTACTAAATGTTTTTCTCGCGATCAAGCCCCGATTGATTTAATAACAATGTGTTCGAATCGCGAAAGTCTAAAAATTACAATATTATCTATGTAAGAAAATAGATTTGACTCTAGATAGACATAATACAATGTAAATTTCAATTTTAAATATCTGTAAACATCGTTGATATAATGTGCGTCGTCTTTACTCCAATATAGCCGACGACGTCGCAAATGAGAACCAACGTGACACAAAACATTTTGTGTTATGTTGTGTTTGTTTTAGCGTTTGTGACGTAGTTTCGTGCTATTGGCGTGTTTTCAGACCGCATGGTAAATAATGGTCTGTTTGGTTAGAAATTGGTTGTGTCATTTGTCTTATCGAGGCAAAACATGTGTGAAATCATTTCAAAAGTAATTTGCGAGTGACGGTGTATTGTATAGCAATGAATTTGCCCTGTTTGTTTCATTATAGATACTATATTACCACGCTTATTATGACGAAAAAAAAATTGTTTGTCTGTAAAGTCGGTTTACGGACGATAGATTTACGTGATAACGTCATAATCATTTATGACTTTGACTTTGACTTTGACTTTGATTATTTTATGTAATACAAAACTCAGGTGGAACGTTACGCGGAACGTTACTATTTTTCATGAGTGTTGCTGGTATTCATCAATCGTTATCACGTCAAAAACTTTAATTTTTGGTATTTGTCTGTCTCCAAACGATTATGTGAAAATTATTTATCTCTAACTTACTATGGGCAATAATACGAGCTGCCAAACCAAAAAAAGTACTTAAATTATTTTTTTATATTGGTTCAAACATATATATCATTATATCTAGCTAAATATTCCAATGATTTGAGATAGCGTAACCGCACCCAATATAATTAATCTTGTCTACTGCATGATCATTAGAATTCTGTCATTTCATTATCATATCTTTCACTTTAAAATATGACATTAGTGAAAGTTCTTCTTGTGGGGTCCGTCTACACAGCGTTCGACTTATTATTTTTGAAACATTTTGTGCTTTTTCTAAAACTGTTATGGTGAAATGCAAATAACATTCGCATTAAGAAAAAAAAATAGGAACCTGATTTTTTCACGGCATTAGTTGCAGCAATTATCATACATAGATATATAATGGTTGTCACTGCTGAATTCAAAGTCCTCAGACACAAATCCATTAATCTAACGCAAATTATTAAAATTAACTTAAATATTTCTGATACCACGAGGCAATGATTTTTAGCATTTTTACCATACATCATACATTCTAATGTATATTAATTAAGGTTAATTTTATTTGCATTTTTTGTACCATTGTTTGCCAAATATCATGTGAAATCTTAAATAGATTCGCGTAACGGGTCGTGTGAATATCATCATTTTTATCAAATACTAAAAATAATTGATGGCTTACTTGTACTTCAAATAAAAACTCACTATATTCCACATAAAACGACCCCCTCCGTTGAAGCTGTAAATGCCGGTAGAGGCAAAAAATATACATAAAACGATCGAATGGTGTGTAGACGCGCCCACCACTATCACCGCATGTGTGTATCGCTCGCTTACCGACCGTACTAATCTGTGTTCCGTCCGCCCGGCCGGGTGGTTCGCCGCTCCGCACAGAGCAACAGGCGACAGTGACCATCCCCGGCACTAACCTCTCCATACCCCTCTCCGCTCTCACCGGCGGGCACATGTTGAACATCTCCAACGTGTTCCCCGGGATACAGAACATACAGAATATACAGAACATACAGAGTCTGCAGAACCTGCAGAGTGTACATATACCCACGAGTCAGACTGTCACTGTCACCTCGCAATCGCAAACGCAGCCCACCTCGACCCAAGGAGGGGAGAAGAATGCGCAAGGGGCTAAGGAGATAAAGCCGCCCACGTCTTCGCCTGAAGGTTGGTTGCAGGGCTGTTTTGCGAGAGAATTTTCTGTAAATTATCTATTGAATGCTAAAGCGAACAAAAATGATATATTTTGCTCCTAGATTTGTATCTTTAGAGTTGAATTTATTTCATTTTTAACTATTATTTTTTCAGCCATTGTATCCATTTGTAAAAGAAAGTTCTCTCCAGACATGATCACGCCTTTATTTCACATTCCCAAGCTTTTAACCTCTCATTTACTTGGCTTGGTGTTTCATTAATTTCTAATTGTGCACTGCCGCTGTCGTTATCATTAATAACTTCATTTTATCGGTAGATTATTTAAAAATCTATGTTTAGAAATCGATTTGTAGTTTCCCTTTTACAATGTGACCACACCTTTAGAATTGAGGCATTTAATGCTATACTAGATGATTCTTTTGCAGCCATATAATATGTTATTCTGATTTTTATTATATTATTTTGACTGCACAACTGAGCTGAGTGTCTTTTCCCGTGAGTGGTCTTATTCGAATAGTGTGCTGTGCAAGAATATAGGAACTCCGTAAACATTATACTATTAAGGTTCCTTTTACAAAGGAACTGGACTGGTTGGTTGGCGCAGTTGGTAGCACTCTGCCTTCTGAGCCGCTGGTCCCGGGTTCGATTCCCGGACAGGTCAAACATTTGTGTCTATGAACATGTCTGTTTGACCTGTGTCTGGGTGTGTATATATATGTATATAAGTATGTATATAAGTATTATATCAGTCATCAGGTTACCATAGTACAGGCTCTGCCTAGTTTAGGACCTGAAGACCTTGTGTGAAAGTTAAAAAAAAAAAAAAAAAAAAAAAAAGGAAAGTATAATTGGTATATTTCTGATAAAGAACTTTATTACTTTATAACTGGTCGAGATTAGCATTTACGACGTTATTTCGTATATTTGTAATAATAATTATTTGTATATTTCTTTCACCTGGCGAGGGAACATCTCAGGCTCATATACAGTGAAGCTACCCTTGAAGTGTAACATAATATAAGACTACCCACTTGCATCAGCCAAATTAGTAGTAGTTTGAAGTATTGTTTTCGTCTCTTTAAATGGCTCAGAAATTTGTCTACTGGAAACTAGGGTTCATCAAAAAGCGAGCTAAGAGAATCTTAAGCAGTGATTTACTGGTTCGAGTAGGTGGCGGAGCTTTTCACGCTGAATTAGAATTGCTTGTCTGTTAAATTTAGGCGTATGTGCTTTGGAATTACGTTTAATTGAAGTTTAATCTAAGGACGGCCAGAGGTATGTCGCAGCTACGTGGTATATGGCAGATTTACCACCTTCAAACACTATTTCTATGGCGTGTCCAGTTTATTATGCACACAGCCAAGGTGTCTGTGCTCTACAGAGCACATATCTTAAGATAAGACTCAACAAAATTAAAAAATTCTATATAATGAGTAATGGAAGGAATTATTTAGAACTACTAGATATTTGCATAACAGTGTATCATGTTTTACTTGATGACCAGTGACGTTATGGTCCAAAATGCAATAAAGCTAGAATGTCGACTGATTTTAAACGACATGGCGTGTTTTGTGACAGTTTTGTAAACTTGAGAGTGGTAGGTAGCCATGCGGCACTGGATACCCTAGCACTATCACTGCTGTGGACCAAGCGAGCTTCACGTTTCAGTCCACACCTATAAATTTGAGCCTGTAATAGTTTTACTTGCACAAATACTGGGCTGAGCACCGTCTGTGCTCGCCTCCCCCTCAGGCGAAGCTAAATGCCGGTAGAGGAATTGCAATAGTCCGTTAGAAGAAAAAAATCACTTGTTACCGATAATGAGTGAGTCGCGTACGCCTTGATTGCTTCTGGAATACACATTAAATTCAGTGATTTTAGATATGTAATGTGCAGTGGTAGAGCACTTTCTAGAGCCCTTCTACGATCCTCAAGTAAAAAATTAAGTAAGTAATTGGAAGCAAAACGCTTCGTGCTGTTACACAATGAATATTGCTGACCAAAGGGTACACCACAACCACATTAGCAGAGCGATGTGTTCGGTGACAAAGGGAATGCAAGAATTTTATTTCTGTTTCGCGTAAAAATGTTATATTTAAAAAAAAATGTTTGTGCGTGTGTGACAAGTTTTCTTAAACAGTTCGATAAGGCCATAAACAATAGTGCGTATAGATGAAATATCTACCATATAGCGATGGCGCATTGAGGTACGTCTGGTCGATCGATGATTGCAAGGGTATGGTGGAATCAAATGATGTATTTCCAGTGCACATTCTCTGAAAACCGATAGGCGTGCTACTCTACGCCCGCCTTCAAGGCTCTGAAGCCTACTACCAAAGAATCACTGCTAATGTTTTTTTGGCTCGTCTTTCGATTGAGAGTTACAAAGATGGGTCGATGTGTTTACAACGAATGATGTGTGTAGTTGTGTGTAGTGTAGTGTAGTGTGTGACGGTGCAGGCGGCGGCGTGGCGGTGCGCGGTGGTGGGGGCGTGGGCGTGGGCATGGTGCCGGTGCAGGTCCCGGTGAGCATGGCCAACGGGCACACCGTGTACCAGACCGTGCACGTGCCGCTGCACGCGCCGCATCTGCAGATCATACCGCAGCTGCAACAGGTATACATACACATACTAAACACGACCTCTCCAACACCGAAGTACGATTAGCGGCTTTGTCATAATCTGCCTCTTCATTATCTCTGCTGCATCATCATCATCATCACCTCAGCCATAGGACATCCACTGCTGGACATATGCCTCCCCCATTGATTTCCACAAAGACCGGTTGGAAGTGGCCTACATCCAGCCCTTGCCTGCGATCTTAGTCAGGTCGTCTGTCCACCTGGTCGCTGGATAAGTTGGGTAAATTTTGTCGTCTATACTTTAACGACTGTCTACTGTTACCAAGTTTCTCTTTTTTAAATAGATCATCAAGCAGACTGGCTGCCTGACGGCAAGCGATCACCGTAGCCTATGGATATCTGTAGACACTAGGGGCGTTACAATAGGTTGCCATACACTCACTACAACATCATGCAAGGCGGAATTTATATTCATTACTCCTGATTCCAAGAATCAGGGGATGGTGTCTTCATTCAATACGTTACCAACTGCAATGTTGGTCTATCAAACCATATAGTTCATACAGTTAAAGGTAGATGGCGCTAAGAAAAGATGTGTTTAATAATGCAGAAGAATAATCGGACGGCTAGTGGACTGCTATACTATGGCTTAGTTAGCAAAGCGACACGACAGTATTCTGTAGTCGTGGGTTCAAATCCCTCTAATAACCGGTCTTTTTTCTCGAAAAATTTGAACGTATGAATTTATTAATTTCATAACGAATGGAAATAATTTCAGATGCAAGCACAGCCACAAATGGCAAGCGTTCTGACGCCGTCTGGTCAAATACAGCAGATCCAAATAGCGTCGCTGGCTAATGTTCAGGTAAATATTATTTCTAAACCAATACTGCCCCTACATCTCATATACCACAGATTCAATAATTGTCGCCACTCTAATTAACCTTTGTAAGGCTTTATGCTATATATATTTATTAATTTATCAAACTTACAGCCAATATTACAGATATTCCAATATACATAAATATATGTAACTTTCGGAGGAGGGCGTTGACATCTGCGACACAGTTATATACTTCTGCAGTTGTCATCGTTTTTTCATATTTTTGTAAACAAACCATGTTTTTGTTCCAAATAAATAAAATTGAAATTGAAATTGACATAAATATATTGATCTGTAGCCACTTTTTTCTTTAATTCGGACTCGTTTTTTTTGTGAATGATGTTGGTCTATGGGTGAACTCTTGCTTAAAAATGTCAAGATTTGTCTGGTATTTTTACTCTAACATCGTTTGATTTTTGTTTATAAAATCAAGTTTCTATCCTTTTTAACTGACCTCCATAAAATAAACAGTAAGAACTCTTTCATTGTGTACAATTATTGAGTTATGGTTTAATGGTTACTATTGTTTAATGTATACATATATACATACTTTATAAAACATTGGTTAGTAATTCTGTAAATTACTCATACTTGCTAAAATTCCCTTAAATTCTTTAAACAGAAAAGGCCTTTATACTATTTGCTCTAAAATTCAAATTTGTATAATACCTTTCAACGCCATTTCTAATATGACACGAGTTTAGCTCAATTGCGGGTAGTTTTAGTCGGGACCAAATAACGACGACTTATATAAAGTACCCGCCTTTTAATAAAATATCTAATTTTAGTGTTGTAATTCATATGTATCATACTAATTTGGACTTTATCGTAAACATATAAAAACTATCTCATTTAACACCAGTTTAATTGAACATCAGTTACAATATCCACGAGCGACCCATGCGAGCTAATTAATATAACTTGACATATGTTTACTTTTGAGGCACCTCATATACTATTGATAGCGAATGAGGAACGCTTTATTTCATTGTTAATAAGGCTGTAAATACAATGCGGGTTGTATTTGGTTTGGTAGCAGGGCAACGGTACACAGGCCGCATCAAGTGGAGCCCCCACTCCGGCCACCATCACACTGCAGGTGAGCAAAACTTGTGATCTGGGTTATTCACTAAGTTGTGTTGCTATTTTGCACATTGGTTTCTAGTTTGTTTTTGAGTTAGTCCTTTTAGTTTTCGGCCTGTCCGTTTTCCATATTTCATTAAGTTATATGTATGTGTTGCAATAATTCGCTTCTGTTTAATATTTCTTTAATGCTTATTATATATACAAATATTTTATAAATTATTTATTTATTTTTGTGGCTTGTTGGTACTCTTATGAAAGTAAATATAGCTTTAATAAAAAATAAATGTTTAAAATTAGGTTATCCCCTTTGAGATGTAATGTAAGAACGTGCATTGCAAACTTTTGCAAATTAACTTTTGGCATTAACAAACCTACTCCATGGTAGGGAAATCGTATTTTTTTGTTTGGGTTTGGTTAATACGAAGACAGTATGTGCGTGTTTAAATTAGCAGCAAAATGAATTTAAACCTTATCAAAATATCTTAGCAATCATCTGGTTACGGAGTGTTCTTTTATCTGAATCACTATTCAGAAAAAAAGAACTCTTCAGATTTCATGTATAATGCTTTTAGTAAATGACCTTTACTTTATGTGCGGATGTCATATTTTAGGGGCGCGCTAGAATTATCATATTTTTAAATTTAACTTTACAAAAAGGGTGCATAACCCAGAATTGTCACTGAATAGCTTATACAGACAAAGTATACACCTGCAAAATACGTTCCATGTTAATTTTATTAATGTCAGTTCGTTTTTAAAATAGTTCTCTTATAGTAATTATTATACGAAGTAGAATATCAAAATTTACAACCTGATTAAAACTGTGCGCTGTTTAAATTGTAATTTTCACGTTTCTTTGACGACATTCAAATTAAGGACGCTTTAACAGGTTTTTAACAACAAAACAGGGCATAGATTTAATAAACACATTGCCATAGATTGTTAATGAATTGTCATGTTTGTTTTACTTGTTATTTTACTTGGAGTATAATTGTAATGTAATAAAATTACACAGATCTAACTTCTACCGTAATGCTACCAATTATGCCATATGAGAGAATAGGTATTTTCTAGGCAGCATGCTCAATCGTAGACGGCGTCATCACTTAACATCATAGTGAGATAGTGGCCAAACGTTTGCCTCTTCCCAACAAAAAAAAACGTACACTGCAATGAGAGATGCAATTGTAATTTTACCGGATTTCTTAAATTATTTATGATTACATTTGAATTACTATTGAATTGCTTGTGTCTTAATAAATAAGAATATTGGCACACTGTATGGCATACACAAAGTAAATATTTTAGGGGACGATTGAATATTACCAATTAAAGCTCTATTAACGATCACAATAAAAGTGCTATTAACGTACCACATATTTGTAAGTTGACACATACAATTTTTTCTCGCTGCTTGGCTAAAACGAGAAGGCGGTATCAAACCCCATGCAAGGAGACTCAAACGGGATCCAACAGCCTCACCAAACCATTATTACTTCAACACCGGCAGGACAACAAGTGACCGTGATTCCAGCTCAGACCAATGTACGCCAGGCAAATGTCGTCCAGGTACTTCGGCAATCTTCGGCCCTGACGAATATTCCCGAAGCGTACTTGTAGTTTGATCTTTGTCTATGTCTACGCTTTATATGGTAGTTGTGTATTTAATTATAAATGGAATAATAACGTTACGTAGAAACGCATTAACAGTGATTCCGGCACACACCAGGAGATGGTCATGCTTCGGCCCTAACGAATATTCTCGAAGCTTAATTGTAGTTTAGTCTATGTCTATGTTCTACGCTTTGTAATGTAGCTGTATGTAATAATGGTAATAATAATCTTACGTGAAAAAGTATAACGATGAAGATGATTATGAAGATTATTTGTGCGTATCTCGAAATTTTTGCACAGTTACACTTTTACTTAAGAACGTGGCGCATATAACTTTTTTGTTATTAAAACTGACGTGGTTTTGAGACATTATCAATGTATAAAACACGGGAGTTACTCACGTAATAAGTCAGAGGGTTTCGACTATAGTTTCAACCACATTCCGTGGTCTTTTTCAAGGAGAATACGGGGCGCTCGCGGTACTAGGCGAATCGCGACCGCGTCCGCGAGCGCCCCGTATTCTCCTTGAAAAAGACCACCGAATGTAGTTGAAACTATAGTCGGAACCCTCTGACTTATTACGTGAGTAACTCCCGTGTTTTATACATTGATAATGCATATAACTTTGTCGATATATCGAGAAATGAAAACAAACAAAATACACGGTAAATATCCCGATAATAATTTTAATTGTTGTAAGAGTGATACTGGTTTACACCAATACATGGTCATGTGAATATCGTCAGGGTTTTTAGTCCACAAAGAACATTGCCGAATCGTCGTACTTGTGGTTTGGTCTTTTTCTATGTTCTATGCTTCATACGGTAGCATATATTTCATTTATTAACGCATTTACGTGGATTATTCATCATTATCATCATCTCAGCGCCGTCCAATACTGCCTACTGCCCTCCCCCCCCCTCCCCCCTGCCTCCTTCTACATTGGTATCCACAAAAACCGTTTGAATACCGATTGAACCGATTCTGGAAGAAGCCAGCCTCTTCCAGCGATCTTGATCAGGTCGTCTGTTTGCCTTGTCGGTGGATGTCCTACGCTGTGCTTGCCAGTCCGTTGTCTCCACTACACAACAGTTCTCAAACTTTTCAACCCCCATCGGCTATCTATTCTACGTGATATGTGTCCTGCTCTCTGCCATTTCAACTTGCTAATCCTCTGGGTTATATCGGTGACTTTCGTCCCGTGCGTGGATTGATATTAACAGCAATCTTGACCTGATGAATGCGCCAAGTTAATGTCTTCCAAGCCCTTCGATAATCTTCGGACTTTAGTGAATATTCCTAAGTGTACTTGTTGTTTATTTTCCTCGGTTTGAAAGTTTGCTGTTTATTATATAATAACGGGAATAAAAACTTTACGTGATGAACGAATTAGTATTAGTTGTACATTTGCTAAGTGCGGCAATTTTTGGCCCTTGACGTGTATTTACTATGCTTACAGTAGTTCTTTACCATAATTGTATGTTATTATAGTAGTATAATGTGAGATAGTGGGGTATATAAAATGATTCGATTTGAGTACGTTTTGAACTCAGAAAATATACCTATTGTATATGTTCTGTGTCCCAAAAATGTTCTAGTCGTAAGCCCGAGGGTGTTACGGTATTTCGGAAATGTGAGATTACAACTAGTACATTGTAATGTATTTTTTTCTTTTTAAAAATATGTAGTTTCGCTTCGCATGCGCTTATGCCATACCATTTTTTAGGCGCTACCTCGATATTCCGCTGTTGTGGCTTTTTGTATTGTGTTGTGTGTTTGTATAGTAACAAGAAATGGAAGGTTTCTCATTAATGTCTACACCTATACGTATTTTTGTACCATACATTGTAGTAGTGGTTGTATTTGTATATATGTATAATAGAGTCTGTTCAGAAAGGATGCCGTCGCAGATTTATATGGTACTTCAGGATGGTATGGTAATAAACTTTTGCTATTTACCGACCAATACTATTGAGCGTCAGCACTTACGATGTGATCAAAAAGGTGCTACTAATATCGTAACTATTTCATAAGTTTGTTATACAAATACTGACAGAATGGAACTGATTCCACCATCCCCTTTCTATCATCGGTCGACTCGACGTACGGCAATTCGCCATCGCTATATGGTAGATATACCACCTATATGCACGAAGCGTTATGCTTCCACCTTCTTAATGCGTACTGCCAAGGAATGGAACTCGTTGCCCGAATCTGTGTTTCCCGACATGTACAATCCTGGAGTCTTCAAGTCGCGGGTGAATAGGTACCTTCTAGGTTTGCGAGCTAAATCCTAGATAACGTCATCACTTAACATCAGGTGAGACAGTTGTCAAACGCAAACTTATAATATGTAAAAAAAAAAAACTGTTTTCTTGAATTTTCACGAGGTTTCGATATTATTTTCTAATCGAAATGTCCCATACTAAGTTTGTGAAATATCACAATCGGCAACTTGTCAGACAGGAGTCTGCAGATGTCAATATGATAAGTTTAAATATAACAATGGCCCTAATTCTGTTAATTATACGAACTAGCTAAAATTCACTAAAATTCTTCAAATTCAAATAGCTCGTAGTCTATTTATGCTAAAATTCAAATTCGTATAACTCCATACAACGCTCTCACTAATATTAGACGAGTTTTATTCCATTGCTGGTCAATTGCGGGTAGTTTTAGTACGCACCAAATAAGTGGCGACTTAATTTCGCTAAAACTATCCGCAAATTTAATAAATACATTTCATTTTAGTGATGTTATTGATAAGTCTCATACTAATTTAGACTTTATAGTAACCGTATAAGAACTGATTTCGTTGTACAAAATTTAAATTTAGTTCAGTTGAATAAGCGAATCACTACCATTATCAAATAGATCACTTAAGATTGTGTATTTTATATTATAGGTTTGATTTGACTTGATTGATAATATTTTTATTGGATGGGCAATTGATAGTCGCTTGTTATGTTACTTGACAATTACTGACAATGTACTCGAAGATGGCACCACACTATGCGGATGAAGACTCGAGAAAACCTGCCTCAATGAACAATGCAGTGTCGCAAAAGATTTTTATTTTGTATGCCTAATAGACAACGAATCCTTACGTGTAAACTTCTGTTCAATTATGTGGATTTTTATATGTGAATATATTTGCAGGTCCCAACATTGGGCGTCGGTGGACTGGGAGGCGCTGTCCAGTTAGTCCCAGCTCTGGGCCTGGGACAGGGCCTGCAGTTAGCTCAGTTACAACAACAGCAACAACAGCCCCAACCGCAACCCGTTATAGGTATGTCTTTTATTTAACATATTTTATTCAAAATTGTGAGTAATGTTGTATAGTTTCCATTAGAAATAGGGTGACTCGCATTAACCACAGTTTTATTGACAGCATCGTCTGGACTTACACTCAGTGATCAGCCCTAATTTGTAGTTTTTATCAAAAACCTGATATTTCATTATTAAAACTAGTCGAGTCGCACGCGGCTTTGACTACGAGGTTCACCGTCTATGAAGAAAATCTCGCACTTGTTTAAAAATAACTATCCAAAGACTGTTCCTGCAATAAACACATATTTTCATATTATGTTATTTTGTCAATTAAGTCAATGACAGGATAATAATATAATATGGGACAACATTCACACAAGGTCTTCAGGTCCCAAACTAGGCAGAGCCAGTACTATGGTAACCTGATGACTGATATACATACTTATATACATATACACACCCAGACACAGGTCAAACAGACATGTTCATACATACAAATGTTTGACCTGTCCGGGAATCGAAGATTCATGATGATAATACATTTCTTTTTATTGATTTGAATATCCATGTACTGTTTAAAATAAACACGTCTTGTGTGTATGTTGATAATGTCGTAACATACTTTCATATATCTTGGATGCGAATCGCCCTATGTAAAGGTTCATAGAAATGCATGGATGTCGTAACTATTATTATTATTCATTACGATTTAATTTATGTATATAAAACGCACTGCGCATGCGTGTTCTGTTTATAAATATAATTGGGAAAGTCACGGAACCGCTCTAGACACCTCGGATAATATACGTAAGTTAAATCCTGTTTAAAACAATGAATGTGTTCAAATATTACTTATTTTTGTTTAATTTTAATTGAGTTTAATCTCTCAGCTACCGCGATCAAAACATTTTGTGGACATACTTTACTTAACATTTTACTATTGAATTTCATTATTATTTTCACTAATGTCATTAATTTGTTGGAATGATTTTCAATGATTTTTAATTAAATTAGCATTGGATTTGTCCTATGAAAATGGTACGAATAATTGTTAATTAGCCATCACTTTTAATTAAATTTAATAAAAATGATATCTGAAATTTAACAGGAAACATCCAGAACTTTTCTGTTTAATTCGCAGAAGTTTAGTTATCGCTTGGCTGGGCGTCAGTGCTTAATTCGGCGACTAGTAATAGTGTCCACGGTACGCATAAAATAATTTCTTTTCAATAAATATTCTACCCGGCAGCTGAGTGGTTAAATAGTACACATTTGTGCAATTTTACTTACTATACAGCTTCTACAAAGTAACATTCATGTGTATTATAGATAGACGTGTGCAATTGTGCATCATAATATATAATTGTATGTCGTGAGTACCCGTGAGTCATGACTAGTATGTTCGCCGCATGCCTCTCTGTGCCGTGTTTGTGATTTGGCATTGATGTCTAAATCCCGACAAGGTTCAATTTTTCAGCACAACCGACTTCTCTAATAGGTCAGCAAATCCAACAAGATCCGAACGAGCCTGGCAAGTGGCAAGTGGTCACGGTGAATACTAGCAGCAGCAGTAATAGCGCTGGCTCTAGCACCGCCACAGTCACAGAGTGTGAGGCTAGTAAACAGAGGTCCACCAGCCCCAGTGGCTTGAAGAGGTTGATCAAAAGGGTCGCTTGCACATGCCCCAATTGTGATCAAGGAGAAAAGTGAGTATCATAGTAATAGAATATAATAAATAAATAATTCATTTAATATCTCACAGTACAAGTGTTATTTATGGTATTTGTTAACAAGCTGTGTTTTGATAATTAGGTCCTGCCCGGTCATTAATACCTTTAAAAGTTTAAAGTCGTAATTTGGAATTATGTTTGAATTAAGAAATAAATTAAAATTAGGTAATGATTAGACTGGATGCGGGCCGCTTCCAACCGGTCCTTGTGGAAATCAATGGGGGAGGCCTTTGTCCAGCAGTGGTCGTCCTATGGCTGAGATGATGATGAATGATTAGACAGTGAAACACTACAATTAGGTAAAGACAGTGAAAATGATACATTTAAAAGCTGTAGATGATCACAAAAACATTAAATTCTTCGATTGTAAGTAGTTTTGGTGAGCAGCATGACGACTTGATTTAATCAAAAATACCCGCGATTCAATCGATAATCTAATTTATTGGATTGTAATTCATGCATCAAAACAATTAATATTTTATTTATAAGAGTTATTTTTTAATATTATTATTAGTTTATGAAGCTTTGCGTATTTTTATTGAACAGTAAAATGACTTGCATTATCAACTAAACATGCGAATAGAAGAGGTAGTGACCTAGCAAGCTGTCATAGTTAGTATAATGAATACTAAGTACTAAGTAAGTGACTACATAAACACACTATTATAAAGGCGACAGTTTGTTTGTCGTTTGTATGTTTGTTACTCCTCCACACTGAAATGGCTCAACGGATTTGCATGAAATTTGGAGCTTATACCCTGAAATAACGCATCGGCTACGTTTTATCCCGAAAATATTGACTGTCCCCGTGGGATGACAGGAAGACAAAAAATCGTCAATACCGCGTACAATTTCTACGTGGGTAACACCGCGGGGCGGAGCTAGTTATTATATATTATAATTATTAAGTTACAAAACCAAAAAGATAAAAATAATTAAAACGAACTACGGCCCACCATAAACTTTCATTTTTCGAAGAACAGACATGTTTTTTAAAAATAAACACTTCTAAGACTATGTCAGTCCAATAATATAAAATAATATAATAACTAATGGCGAAAGAACGAGTTTCTCCTTTACATGTTTTAATTTATTATAACCATTACCATATTGGTTTATATTATTCAGGTTTTCAAAATAATATGAAACACGATTCAGTCCATCTAAGCCAGTTTCATCTCCCTTACAGACTATTCATTCATCGCCCTTACAGAAAAGACACATTGTACATGTAGATTTTTTCTTTCAGAATATCAAGTAGAAGAAAATTATCTTAAGTATACCGCAACAGGCCATTTACCGTTAAATTCAGTTATTTAAGCCAACACAAGTTTAACTGCTAGTAGAACCCGTCTTCAGGATGTACTCCAATGCACTCGTTAATAGGTATTGGTTGTCCAATAAACGTTACGAGCACGATTACGAATTCAGGATAAATTCGGTTGCTGTTTATGTTTAGGGCACGTTAAAATCACTTGATTCGATATAATTTGGAAATAAAAAGATTTTATAAAATTGTTAATGCCATCTAAATTAGGGTGTTTGACTGGATTTTGAGGTACGTAATAAAACAATTATCGTATTGTTTTATATCACCCTTAGGTACTCTGAAATGTCCATTATATTAATGAGAAACAACCCTACGTTTTGAACATAAAATTTGTCCATTATGAACATAATACGGCACGGGTCTTGGGCTCTGAAAAAGGAGTTTTGTCTATATTCCCCCATTATGTTCAGACCGATCGGGTATTCTCTAAAAAAGGTATTTTGGCTATAATATCCAAAAATATTTCAATGGAATGGGTCCTTACTATCAGCTTTGTAAAAACTATGTAAGTTCCGAGCAATTTCAAAACCTGGCTTAAACATGCCAGAGACAACAATAACCGTTCGCCTTTGAGGAAATCAATGCTCAAACCGTTCACCTAAAGGAGCGTGATGCCGTGGTGACGGTAGGATTTCAAACTAAGCGGTTTACGCCAGGTTTAAGAACCGCTCGGAACTTCCATGTTTTATTATAAAAAGATAGCTGTCTTAAATCGAGTTTTGGTGGTAATATCCACCAAAAACTGACTAGTGTCAGTTGTCAGTCTGACACTAGTGTTCCGTTAAAAAAGTTTTACATAAAATATACGTTTGCACTCGTTTTAATCGTTTGGTTTGATGATTCATCAGTTGAGTAAAGGGGGAAGCTTGTACGCTTACAGCTGTTATCCCAAGACAACTCAGATTGATAGCTAGAAATACATGCACACCCTGAGTTTAATATTTAGCCATTGCTTGATCTCAACAAGGTTAAGGTTTCATAAATGGACCCAAAAGGCATTTTGTATACAATTTAAAGCATTTTTTTGTACTTTAAATACTGTCAAAGATCCTATTAGAACTCAAGTTATATCCTGGTTACATCTAAGTGTCTTTTGGAAGCGAGGCTTTCAGTTTATTATCAGACAAATATATTTGATTTACCTCGTCCGAACGCGTGACTCAACCAGCTTATCCAGCTTATCCTGAACTCCGATCGTTACATAGCATTCTTTATATAAATAGGTCAGCTATATTACAGTCCATTATATTTGTTCGCAGTCGGCTACTAGATCGCAAAAAACAGCATGTATGTCACATAGCCGGGTGCAACAAGGTGTACGGGAAAACTTCGCACTTGCGCGCGCATCTGCGGTGGCATTCCGGCGAACGGCCCTTTCTGTGCAATTGGCTATTCTGTGGAAAGAGGTAAACATATATTCAATTCAATTCAAACGTAGTACGATAAAATACAGATCATTAGAGACCCTTTTTTATACTGTATAGATGTTTGACCACTGACACACATATACTGTAGAACCGTTTGACCACTATCTCACTGGATGGTTATGATGATGACATATATATATATATATATATATATATATATATATATATATATATGACCCTGTCGGAGTTATTTTAGTAAAGAGAAGGATGACTCAATGTTTAGAATTAGTGACTTATGATTAGACCCAATGAAATAGTCAATAAATTATTTAATTTAATAAATTGATTGTAACTATGTACAATTGAGTCGAATATGTTTGGCAACATCATTATTATATAAAAATAATCACGTGAATGTTATAAAGGCGAAAGTTTGTCTGTTTGTCGTTTGTTTGTTTGGTATTCTTACAGGCTCAAACGGCTGAACGGATAGCATGAAATCATGAATGAAGGTAGCTTATACCTTCAGTATCTACCAATTGAACTGATAGCATGGCTGAACGCCTGAACGGATAGAATAAAATTCTGAACGAAGATAGCTTATACCCTGGAATAACACAGACTACTTTTTATCCCAGAAAAACTATAGTTCCCGTAGCATAATTAAGGTAGCGGGAAACCCTTAGTACATGCGGGTGAAACCGCGGGGCGCAGCAGCTAGTATCTAATATAGTTCAATATTACATTTCTACCAGCTGTCTTTGCCTTGAACAAATGTAACCATGGTACCACATGGTTATGCATTAGCTTACAAATAAAAAAAATAATTATCAAAATCGGTTATGCTTAAAAAAGTTTTGACGCAACACGTAAAAAAATTTAGTCGAATTGAGAACCTCCTCCTATTTGAAGTAGGTTTAAAATGGCGATATTGCTGCAGGTTATTCTTATATGAAACTATTAGATTATTTTAGATATGTTTTTAGAGTGTGAATGATTGCAGGTTCACTCGTTCTGACGAACTGCAAAGGCACAGAAGGACGCACACCGGAGAGAAGCGGTTCGAGTGTCCCGAATGCAGTAAACGGTTCATGCGTTCCGACCATCTCGCCAAACACGTTCGGATACACACCAAAAATAGAATAACGGTATGTACCTATCATGGACCAATATACTACAAGAAGACTGAATCGAAAATCGAACGCCGGAAAAACCCTCGTTATTTCAGGCTAAATCTAGATGGCGCTACAGGTTTGGAAATTTTTTTCATTCCCCCATTGATTTCCACAAGGACCTGTTGGAAGCGGCCCGCATCGAGCCCTTGCCACTATTACGAAATGTGAACTGTGTAATGATATAATTTGTATATAATTGTTTCAGGAGGTAGCCACTTCTACTCAGAACATGTACTCAGATTCCGGTGATGACAGCTGCGACGATAAAATGATGCTCACCATCGAGACCATGCACAACGAAGCCGACAGCGAGGAGAAGATCGTCATGATCCGGCCAGGGACCAAGATGGAGCCAGACCATTTGGACAGCTAGGGAAGGAGGCGAATTGGGATCTTGAGACGTAAATAATAAGATCAGGTTTACACTGAGAACATTTGAGCTGATCAGAGCTGACAGTTATCATCGAGAATATGCATGTGGAAGCTGAATTGCCACACTGGACCTGGTGTGGCACAAGTGTATTAATTACGATCTTGAGGCTAACATAATAAGGTCTAGTTGACATTGAATACATCTTTATCAGGTACAGATATCAAGAATATGCAAGAAGCTGCAAAAATACGAAGAAAATATCATCAGTGTGCCAAAATATCTTGCAAAGGAAAGTGTTATCTACAAGCATAAGGAGAGAAAAACGTGGTGATAGCAGATAGTGGAACATACGAATTTGATTCTTAAAGCGCACAGAATATGGTTTGGATTAGAATCCAGATGTAATTTTTTTTGTAATATAAATGCATGAGTCGATGATGAACCTGAACTTTTATATATGTACATAAGCTATATAGGAATGTCAGCTCTAAATTGCACAAAGTAGGGTAAAATTTTGAAGATCAGGTGTCTCAGTGCAGTTAATGTGATAGTGCTGTGAAAGACAGTTTTAGTTTATATGGTACATTGTGTACAATGTGTATTTCTCAAAGTTTGTGGCATAGTATAAATTTAATTAGAAAAATATGGCATGTTTATGAAAAATAAATTTCAGATAGTGAAGATAATACGAATTGCATCTATTCTATCAGGGTTAAGATATGATTAAAAAATGAAATGAATTCGCGTATTTTTAAATATGTCATATAGTAGTTGAATACACTCTTATTGTAATCATGTTTATTATTATTTAATTTTTAATAAGAAACCGCCTGTACTTAATAACATGTAAATATTGGAGGTAAATATGTATATAGCGTACTTTATATGATTGTGTAACAAACGTGTGGTTGTGTATAAAAATGAGATTAATGTAAATAGTCATTTAACTAATGTTTAATTATATTTGTTTATGGATCTGTGGCCTAACCGGGGTATTTTATCTATTATATATATGTGGTATCCGGCTTTACTCACGTTTATAGTCGAAGTTTCGACCTAGGTTTCGAGCATGTCCGATGCTCATCCTCAGGTGAGTTTACGCTGCCAGATCGCGGCGACCACCGGCATCTGGCAGCGTAAACTCACCTGAGGATGAGCATCGGACATGCTCGAAACCTAGGTCGAAACTTCGACTATAAACGTGAGTAAAGCCGGATACCACATATAATATAATAATGTGTCAAACTCATGAGAATTTCCAATCAAAAAAAGTATTTTATCTATTATGAAATGTCACTTTGCCTCCGCTCTCATTGGCGCTTTTACCAACGAATCTCATTGAATGAAGTTCATCTCTGCTCTCATTGGTTGTTCTTGTTTGAACCACCTATGAGAGGTGACATGAAGTGACGTTCCATAATGGCTAAACATAGCCGGTACGTCTGCTGGTCTGCAACTGAGGTCATTGGCCGCGGACTAACAAATAAACTGTACGATATTAATGTGAGTTTTTGAACTCTTTCTTTTTCTGTATGAGCGCGAGTGTCTATGTAAATATAGTACATTTATATAAACTATTTGAAACGATTTTAGTGTGTCGTATTTATAAAATTGAAGGGTACAGAAGAAAAAAGAAATCATTGCTATATTCCAGAAAAGATTTTATTTATATATTTATCACACTTAGATCCCCGCACTAGGATTCCCTGTGTCGCGGGAGGCATATAAGGTAGATAGATAGATGAACACTTTATTGTCACACCACAATATAAAAAGAACATTACATCAGTAATAATAATAACCCATTATAATGTAACAATTGTATTAGTATAATTGGTACAGTCTTTACCAAATACACAAAATAATTATTGTACATATTTGTACTGCATAGTCATTATATGTAAGATTTTACTATAAGATGAGCGATAACTTTAAACTATGTAAAAAGAAATGAGCATCTATGACAGCAGGTGACAGTATCTTGAAAGTGGTATTTTCCTCAAAATACCCACATTTGCTTTTTTAAAGGCCCACGCAGTCGCTGTTCTGACAAACAGTACTGTCAGTACCGGCGCAAGCACGCGGAGAAATCTGCATCGCCAAATTGTGAACCCCAGAACTGTTGTGTCTTCTGTGGCTGCTAGTTTTGCATGTGACATTTAGCCCCTCCATCGCCTTCTTCACCCCTGCCTCGCCCTGAGGCAACTGGTCACGGATTTCAAATAATATTTCAAATAATATGGGACAACATCCACACAAGGTCTTCAGGTCCCAAACTAAGCAGAGCCTGTACAATGGTAACCTGATGACTGATATATATACTTAAAAACATACTTATATACATATACACACGTCAAGCTCGATCCGTGTTTTGGTCCTGACTCATAGAGCATCTTTTCCTCCTCTCTGCCCTTCAATTGGTTAAAAAGTTTTTAATTGTAACAAATATTTTACATAAAATATGGGTTATTGGAGATCAGTTCAAAATGTAGCATGTTAGTAATGGAATATATATATATACGTATGGCTTAGCATTAATTGTTAAGTTCTTCATTGAACATTTTTGTCAGTTACAGTTAAGCCGCCGAGAGAAGACGTTTGGTAGATTTGGATTTTGTGGTCGTTTTGACCATGGAAATCTAATGTATAATAAATTGTTCCATAATATTTGATAATCAGACTGTCCATGTCACTTTGAAACAGGGAAAAATATTGATAAAACGATCTGTAAAATACATTCTGTCAGCGGCCGGACTATAACGTTTTTTAACACATATTTTTGAAGAAAATATCTGTTCTGAGATAGGTATATTACCTAAACTCCACAGAGCATTTAGTTGTATAATTTTTATTGTTACACCCTTGACTTATGACTATACAAACGCTAAATTATGATGACATTACCGGTAGTTTGTTATTAACCGACTTGAAAAAAGGAGGAGGCTATCAATTCTGTTTTATTTTATATGTATCATCATCATCATCATCATCTCAGCCATAGGACGTCCACTGCTGGACAAAGGCCTCCCCCATTGATTTCCACAAGGACCGATTGGAAGCGGCCCGCATCCAGCCCTTGCCTGCGATCTTAGTCAGGTCGTCTGTCCACCTAGTCGGTGGCCGTCCTATGCTGCGCTTGCCAGTCCGTGGTCTCCATTCGAGAACCTTTCGGCCCCAACGGCCATCGGTTCTTCGAACTATATGCCCTGCCCACTGCCACTTCAACTTGCTAATCCGCTGGGCTATGTCGGTGACTTTCGTTCTTCTACGGATCTCCTCATTTCTGATTCGATCACGTAGAGAAACCCCGAGCATAGCCCTCTCCATAGCTCGTTGTGCGACTCTGAGCCTGTTCAGAAGGCCCATAGTCATTTTATATGTATGCTTCCCTAAAACTCGTAATGTTTTTATTCATTGGACCAATCCAGAGGTTACTCACAATAAAGAGAAATTGAAATAGGTAATATCAGTATAAAAATATTCTACGGATAAGTAAAACTATTAATGTAATCTTGTTAAACTACATCTATATTTCTAGTGCTATGAAATTGTGACAATGACCCTAATTCTGCTAATCAGTCGAACTGGCCAAAATAAACTAAAATTCTTCAAAATGAAATAGCTCGTATTATAATTACGCTTAAGTTCAAATTCGTCTAACATCATACTACGCTATTTCTAATATAATAATAATAATAATATGGGACAACATTCACACAAGGTCTTCAGGTCCCAAACTAGGCAGAGCCTGTACTATGGTAACCTGATGACTGATATATACGCTTAAATACATAGTTATATATATGCTTATATACAATATACACACCCAGACACATTATTATTATTAGACATTATTATTATATTAGACAAGTTTTATTCAATTGCGGGTAGTTTTAGTCAGCACCAAATAAGTGGCGACTTATTTGACTTAAAACTATTCTCAACTTTGATAAAAACATCTAATTTTAGTGTTGTTATTGATATGAAATAAGAACCTATCTTACTTATCTTATTTTCCAGAATTTTAGTTTATTTGATCAAGAGAATCATAACCATTTTTAAGTAGTATTGTTTAAACTAATTACTGTTTAGATAAATAGCGATCACATATGAAATCTTTGCCTTCACATATGTATTATCTGTATTATATGTATGTCTGTGTATTATCGTAATACACATTTTTTAGGCTTTTATGTGGACTTTTCTCTAGGATTGTGGTCTCCGGTAGACTTTATAAGTTGCTAGATGTTAATTTATAATGATTGCAAAAGGCACACATTATGTTTTAGACATATACAGCAAGGATTTAAAATTTATTTACAATAAATGCGGACATATTTTCAAATAATATGTTACATGGTTGTTAATTCGAAATATCAGGCAGCATTATTGAGATGACAATGTATTGCCTTGATATTATTATTAATAAAAATATCGTTTAACACGGGATACGCACCATGATTTAGATTTTGATTGAGTTCCCGATATTTCGGCGCGGTTCCACGCACCATGAGGATCACACACCACGGAGAGTCACTCTCCGTGATCATGGTGTGCGTGGAACCGCGCCGAAATATCGGGAACTCAATCAAAATCTAAATCATGATGCGTATCCCGTGTTAAACAATATTTTTATTGTGAAAAGCCATGAAAGTTTAAAACAATACTTGATATTAATATTTTCTGTACATTTTGGTTTATCGACTTGGTTATTGTTTATATATATATATATATATATTTTAATAATAATTGTGTATCATGTAATATTATTTTTTATTATTTCTCTAAAGATTACATAATTCAGTGTAAGTTCATTGCTGGCCCATTGATAAATACTAGTCGGACCAATCGCCCCTGTATTTCTTTTTACATTGGTCGATTTGTGTTGCATGTTAACTTATTTCCTGTAAACTTTATAAATATTATTTTATATGCAGAAAAGACATGACGGACGGTGTTTTTTTTTACTGTCGTGGTAGACAATGTCCACTTTGAACCAAAAGTGACCATCCTCGCCTGATTCTGGTATGATAGCGGTGTAAAACTATATTATATTTCAACGTTAAATGTTTGAAAAACTACGTCTAAAAAGAAAAAGAAAAGTAGCGTTCATTTACGAACTGTACATTCGAGCTGTGTTGGGCTGCGTTCGTCAATTCCATAGACTAACTCTGACTATATGGCGGCCTTCGTGCATTCTTCCAGCGTTATTTGGTCCGTCCAATATGATCATGGCTGTTTGCGCATACCTTTAGATAAAATTATGCTCGACGAGGCCATAATCTTTCTACCTCTAGATTCGGCTAAATCTCAGTCGACTTTCAATAGTAACTATCACGTAATCCATCATCTGTGTAACTGTCAATTACTCAAAATTTCGTTTGCACGGAATTCATGGCTATTATAAGAATATTATTGTAAGGGTTGTCCGAGAGACATCTATAATTGATCAACCAATATTAGATGAAGTTGCGAATTTTTCGGCTCTGGGAGTGAGAGCTTCACTCTCATGCTCTCACTGGACGAAAATGAAGGTATAATTGAATAGTGCATGCTTATGAATGTTTTAATCAATAATTTCATTATGTAGTCTTAGAACAATAATATAAAATATCGAATATGAACGATTAAATTTACATAGAGTGTATCTAACAGTAGCGTATTTCTTATACATCGATAAATGGGTCCAAATGGTTGCTTGTAAATTGCAGTAAGTATATTAGAAATTGTCTAAAGCTTCAGGTGTCACTACTAGTTTAACCAATGTTTGCTTCATTTCTTCTGATACAAAGCTTCTAAAAACAGAAGCACGAAATACTTGCGTGTTCGTATCGCGGTCGTATAAATAATTGAGTAACGCACTTACCGTCCGTTCTAATTGTCATTTGTATGTGTTGCAGTTGCGCTAGATAAATGACAGTTCAATTGTTTCAGTGCTGAGTTCATTTATCTCAGTGCAGAGTTCAATTGTTTCAGTGCTGAGTTCAATTGTCTCAGTGCAGAGTTCAATTGTTTCAGTGCTGAGTTCAATTGTTTCAGTGCTGAGTTAGCTTTATCTTTGCAATTCTGCTAATTCTGTTCTGTTAAGGTGGGCAACCTTAACAAAATTTGTAGAATTCTTTTACTAATAATATAATAAATAGCACTGTGTATTTTTGTGACGAAGTTGAATAAGCGACGTGGGATCAGTCTGTCTATCGACAGGATGGTAAACCGTCAATTAGCTAAGTAATTGTTATTATGGAGAAATTATCCTACTAACTATTACATATACTGCATTGTCGCCGTAACAAGGTATATCTAAAACATAATTAAGATACATAGTTGTGTGGTTATATGTACGAAACCTGCGCTACATAAATATACATAATAATAATTTAGTCATGTAAATATTATTTATAACTCAAATGTATAGTGTAAATTATTGTGTGTAAATAATTTTATTGTTGAACCAGTTAATAAAATATTTTTTTAATAATTATTAGTTTTTTATTGTAACTTTTAAGGATTAAATTATGAAATTTCCGATTTGTATTGAAAAAATGAAACTTTAAAAAAAAAAATTGGTTGTCTGTAAAGTCGGTTTACGGACGATAGATTTACGTGATAACGTCATAATCATTTATGACTTTGACTTTGACCTCGACTTTGACCTTGACTTTGACCTTGACCTTGCCTTTGACTTTGACTGACTGACCTTGACCTTGATTATTTTATGTAATACAAAACTCAGGTGGAACGTTACGTGGAACGTTACTATTTTTCATTTGTGTTGCTGGCGTTCATCAATTTATAAAACGTTATCACGTCAATAATATTTATTTAATCGAAATATTTACTTTATATACATTGCTGCCATCTAATCTGAAGTTAATTTCTGGCTTTACGATAGAACTCTGGGGATCTAGGGACACACTGTGAAAGCATTTTTGTGTGAAGATATTTATTATACTTATATAAGAATCCATCTTTCCTGTCTAAGCTGGAGAAAAACAATTGAAAGTCGAGAATCAAATGTTAGGTACTTACGTACACATTTTATCAAAGGTGAACCTCATAGGATCATGTGAAAAGTTTCATTCGAAAATCACAAACCTTGAAGGTTTTATGCCGTAAGATAAATGTATTTATCTAAGTGAGTAAAGGGAGTGGGTTGAAAATCAGCGCTGCGTGGTAGATATCTACCCGCAGCATAATGCTGAACTTGCTCCTTTTATGCACGAACATAAGATTTGTCAGGTATGTTTATACTTGTAATGTGTTATTTTACTTAGGTATAGAAGTTTGTGCATAATAAATATTTTTCTTTCTTTCTTTCAATTCATAGTGGCTATATGTATCTACTATACAACGGTAATTTCATACTTTAACCGTTATTTCTTTGTATGGAGTCGTTGTCTAGTATAAAGTTGTTGAGCAACCCTTTATCATGAACATATTGCTTCTCTTCCACCAGGGTTTGTTTGGAAGAGATCGCTCTGAGCGATAAAACAGCACATTGAGACAGTTTAAAAGTTTACTATTTTTGTATTAAGATTTATTGTGGTGCAATAAAGAGTTATCTTTCTACTCTTTTTGGGAGTTTACAGGTTGCCTAATGAATGCCACATATTTTAGTCAGCCTTTAAAAGTGACGCGGTCACCTATCCAAGGTATGACCAAGAAGTAGGTACCAACTTCAGCAGTTGACCGGATTAGATCGCACGGGCAAACTACGCTAAGGGCGTTTATTATTACCATATCAAGTCTCCTCCTCAAGACACCTGTGTCAAGAGACTTGATAGATTGAAAGATGCTGAGATCAGCATCTTCATCTCGGTGGTGTGTAGTTTTTCGTGGATCTGTTTTACTGTCCAACATTCCGGGCATATGATGATGTCTATAATGTTTTAAACGTACTTAAAGATGTCACAACATTTGCCGGTTACGTTTATACTATAGAGTGTGGTCAAACGCCTGCCTATTGTGAATAAAAAAATTTTTTTTTAAAAACTAGTGATGTAACGAATGCTGGATTTTTCACATTCGCGATAATGCGAATGCGAATATTTTAAAATTTCAAAAAAAGCGCGCGTAAAATGTTTGACAGGTTTGACGTTTCGTGTCGACCATGTTTAAATTGAACATAGCAGAGCCGATATTGGTTAATTGAATGAATTTAGTCACAGAACGTTAATTCTGAAAGTTTTGTTTTGTTTTGTTTTGTTTTGAGGTTAGTTTTATATTTCATATGCATGCATATAATAATTTCCTTTTTGATTATTAAAAACATTTGCTAAATATTCGCATAATTTTTGCAAATGCGAATGCGAATATTGAAAAATACGCGGATATTCGCGAATGCGAATGCGAATATCCGTTAAATCACTAGTTTAACTGTTGCAAAAATTAAATATTATGAATAAAAATGCCAATTTATATTTTATCTTGAAAAATATTTACAAACAAATCGTAAAACTCAACTGAATCTCCATAATGTATAATATTTTTATATCTCACCACTACAATAATGACAGGTTTTAAAAATTGTGTTACCTCAGTTGTGTGAAGCGGATGGTGAAAAAATAAAATTATGATAACCGCTCATATTGATGCGGATGCGTTTGCGTTTCATATTCATGCGTTTATTAATTAAATCAATATTTGGTTCATTTTAGAAAATAATTGCATCTTCGGTTGCTAATGTTAATAGGGAGTTCTCTTTATATGTGGACGAATATAGGAAAGTCAAAATAAATCTAATACCGATAAAATTAGCCTATATTAGTTATATTGTATATATTATATATATTAACCTATTAGTCAGAGTCTAACCTATCTCCATACCAAATTTTATTGAAATCGGTACAACCGATTGAGCGTGAAAGAGTAACAAAGGTTTTTGAATTATTTACTTATCCCACGAGAACAGCAATTATTTTTGGGATGAAAAGCTTAAGTGTCAATTTAGAGTCTAATCTCCTTACCAAATTTCATCGAAATTAGTGCAGCCGTTTATGTGTGAAGGAGTCACAAAAATATACAATTACACACATACAAATATAACCTAAACTATCTCCATACCAAATTTTATCGAAATCAGTGCAGCCGTTTGTGCGTGAAGAAGTCACAAACATACACACTTGCAAACTTTCGCTTTCATAATATGTCTTAGTGGGATAGGTACACTGGTCAGTGGCATCTTGAAATAAAATCAATCTTCTGTTGCCATCTATCCGTGCGCCCTTTGCCTACAATGTTTGCAAACTTATTTACCATTTACTTCCCGCTCTATCAAATTGCTCTAGCTCACCGAAATAAGGGTAAATTAGCCTCTAATTGGACCGGAACAAGACTGTATAATCGTCGGCACTGCTTAGTAACCTGTGGCGTAATTACCAGCTTCTACCATCTTTGCTTCTAAGCTTTATAGTGATTATTATCTTTACTATGTTGAATTTGTAGTTACTTTATATAGTCTATGAGCCCGCTCCAAAATTGCTTACGTCATTTATGATATAACGATAAAATGCATGGCACACGGACGGAAAAGTTGTGCTCACCAGAAAATTGTAGCACCTAAAGTTGGCCGGAAATCTGAGAAAATCCTTCACTTCCGGTCCTTGCCTTTGAGAGCCAGTCCACATGACGCGATGCGATGCGTCCAATGGGTACGATACCGCTTATCCGATATATGAGGACGCTTAGCTTTATAGGATATTTTGTTACAGTCGAAATTGTTTTTAAACGACTTCAAAAAAGAAGGAGGTTACTCAATTCGACCGTATATATGTTTTTTTTATGTGTGTTCGCGGATAACTTCGTCATTTATGAACCGATTTTGATGATTTTTTTGTTAAATAGAGTATACTTCCGTTGTGGTCCCATTCAACTTTCATCAAAATCGGACAAGCGGTTTTTGAGTTATACTCCAATAACTGAAAAGTGCTACGCGTATTTTGATGATATTGTCGCGGTTGAAGACATCGACATCCCGTGAGTAGCACAGGTCACTGAAAAGGGTGAAAAAAAAGTGTGAAATAACTTGTCGAAGTCGGTACCGACTTCAACAAGTTATTTCACACTTGAGTGTTGAAGTCGGTTGCATTTTTTGTTAAAAAAATTTTTTTTCTCTTTCGAAATAGTCTCACAGTAACTAAGACACTCCAGTTATTAAGGCCCAACACAAACAAGAAAAGATAAAGATAATCGTTTATCTATCTAATTTGTATGTAGCTTGTTCATACATGAATGAATGGGGCCATTGACAGGATCTTTGGTTCCTTCGAATCCCTCTCGTATTCGATAAAAATCATACCTTATGCCACAAACAGTCATAAAATCATTGAACAAATTTGGTGAACATCATCGTAAAGATGATTTTTAACTGACTTCAAAAAAAGGAGGAGGTTCTAAATTCGACCGTAGGTACGTTTTTTTTTAATTATTATTTTATATTTTATTTGTGTTTGTTACCGCATAACTTCCGACAGGGTGAACCGATTTTGATCGTTCTTATTTTATTTAAAAGCTGGTGCTTTCCGTGTGGTCCCATTTAAATGTCATCAAAATCGGAAGAGCACTTTTTGAGTTGCAAGTCAAAAACTGAAAAATGCGTGCTTATAGTACACGATATTATAGTAGCGGGTGAAGACATCGGTGAACATACCTACACCACAATGACAATAGATCCCATGAGTAACAAGGGTCACTAAAAAGAGTGAAAAAAAATTTTTCACTTCAACACTCAAAAGTATGAAATAACTTGTCGAATTCGGTACCATGAGCACAATATTTTGATATGTGTGATACTTTTGAACTATCATGGTACCTTTGTAATTTTTACCTTACCTACCTTAATTTGTACCTTTGTTTTTCTCGCGATTAAGCCCCGTTTGATTTAATAACAATCTAACATGGTACCGATTTCAACTAGTTATTTCATACTTTTGAGTGTTGAAGTCGGTTCCATTTTTTGGTAAAAAATTTTATATGATTAGATTCTTAAATCCCCCTATGGATATTTGGTATTGATGCCTTTGACATTCTTAGATGGAATCCGTATGCAATCTTTCTTGTTGCTTTCATCTTTGTTAATCATCAAAGAAAACGTTGAGAGCTGAATATGGTACCTCAAAGTAAATGTACTTATTGCGGTTAAAAGAATATTTTCTTAATACGAAATCCGCATCAAATTCTTGTGTTCCCATTGAAACGACGGCATATCCGTCACGAGACGGCGTTGGGTCGTCGCCCCATGTCTAATGGTGTTCATTACCCCAGCTTAGATAACAGTTACACAGCCATTACGTCTCCTGTGAAGTCGTGATGCGCGACCACTGCTGCCCACAAAGCGTTACTTTTCTATTTCTCACAAAATTGGTATTCTGCAGTTTGCTGTTTGTTTTTAATAGCACATAAAACTATATGTATTATTATATACATTGAAGACCTATTTCGCTTGGCACAAGATAAGGCAAAGTACGCCGAGCTGACGGCCAACTTCCAGTAATGGAGAGCCACCTACTGATGATGATAAAACTCACATTATGTATTGTATTGCTCACAGTGAGGGGTGATGGAACTCTGAGCCATACAGTATACAGAACAGGCCAGCTCCCATCATCACCCACGTATGTCGTATAGCATTTTAAAGAGTTTCAATCGTGCTTGCACAGCTTCGACTATTACTTCTTCTTCTATAGTCTGAAAAGTTGGATTAAGTCCATGAACGACGTAAAATAGAATTATAACAATCTGATAAGCAACAAAACGAAATCTCTAACACAACTCAGTGCAGTTAAATCGCTTACTTTGTTTATTTATAGTGAAGTGAACTAAACATTATGGTGGTAAGATTTACAGTTGATAGTGAAGTAGAAGCGGAGCAAGAAAGCAAGACATCGCGCCGCTCCGGTGGTGGCCATTGAGCGTTGCGGGCTTCTAATGAAAGATACGCGATAAACTTTAATTATGCCTACGTATACCCACTTGTAATTACATAGGATGGTTACAATTTTAATATGCACGTCAGCCAATGACTGGATATGGACAATTTGAGCGGGCATTGTATGGCTTGATTGGTAGCTTATTATATTATGGTGGTGTATGGGGTGGGGTATTTCATGGTAATGATGTTACTGGTAGAGCGAGACAGTCTCTTTTTGATAACATGACAGCCAAACTATTTTTTTTCTTAATGTAAAATGTATAGATGATAGGGAGGGCGATCTTAATGCTAAAAAAAGTAGGTAATCCCGTACATGTAATATTAAAAATTGTAATAGCATTTTCAAATATTTTCTTAGTGCAAATGGGCAGCACACGCTTATTACAGATAAAAAATATATCATTACCACCATTATGAAAGGGAGGGCGACCTTAATGCTAAAAAGGTAGGTAATCCCGTACACGGTACCCGTACGTTTTTTTTTTACACTCAGACCCCCGCACTAGGATTTCCTGTATCGCGGGAGGCACGGAAACACACATTCACAACACACAAACGTCCAAGACACGGTACAAACATCTACACTCATCGCACAAATGTTTGCCCTTGCCGGGATTCGAACCCCGGGTCCGGAGACGCAGAAGTCATGTCACTGACACTAACCACTGCGCCACGGCGACCGTCTTCAACCGTATTAAAAATTGCCATATCATTTACAAATATTTTTTTTTAGTGTAAACGGGCAGCACAAGCTTATTACAGATAAAAAATATATCGTTACCACTATTATAATGACCAGGGGTACAGATTCCATGAGGAAGTCGTTAAAACATTCCAGAGGCTTCCAATCCACGTATACCAATCGAGAAGTGTAGAACGGATCTTTACAATTGCGATACTTCCGGAATGCTCTACGAGAAGAAATCTCTATTATTAATTCTACTTACCTACATATTTACGTACATATAGCGATATATCCGATATATAGCGGACGTCTATCTCCGCCGACCTATTTAAAAAAAGATTCAGGTTTACATTTACACGACCACGCGGACGAATAACTGAAGAAGAAGAAGAAGAAGAAGAAGAAGAAGAAGAAGAAAAAAGCTTTATTTGTGACATTACATCAACGTTCAGACACATTCAAGTTATACACCAGCAAAGACCAGACCAGCAAAATAAAAAATGCAGTGTAATGTCACAAAATGGCCCCAAATCAGCATAATGCCGAGTGTAAGCCAGCGCTGGTCTTCCGTTGGAGCCATTCGGTGATGTCACGCAATGTAGGCCTATACACAGCACGTATCTAGGCTGACCAAAAACATAAAAACCAAGGATAATAAACAGATTAATAAAGGTACATAAACACAAAACTCGAGTGTTCATTACTAATTACTAAATATATAATACAATGTTGCTAGTTTTAGAGTCACGTTATATTGCACCATATAATTGGGGTTTATGAGAGACTACGCATTACTGAAGGTACCAGGATTCTGGTTTCAGGGGACTTGACCCAACGGGGAGCTAATTCTTGTTGTTACTTTTGAGAACGAAGAAACAAAAAGGCCATGGACGACCACCGATGGACCTTTTGGATTCTGTTAATCACTCAAACTAGCTAAAATTCTTCATATAAAATAGGTTGTACGAGACTTTTACGTGCTAAAATACTAATTTTTATCTCACTTTTACCCCACACAGTGCTATCTCTAATATATTTATATTTAATTTTGTTTTATATTTAATTTCTGGCCAATTGCGGGTAGTTATTAGTCAGCATCAAGTGATGACTTGTTTTACCTAAACTCACCCGTAATATTAATAAAAATATCTAATAGTGTGTTAATGATAAACATTGTACTAATTTGGGCATTATAGATACTAGCAGCTGTTATAATTATCTAAATTATATCTTAGTTATTTATATATTTTTCGACTAACTACGTTCATTTTTATAAAGTTTAGTAGTAAGATTTAAAGTAGATTGTATTGATTTCGTGTGATCGGTCGAGACTTCGACGGCTTGCTTGTGATTTGTTCAAGAGGACTTGACCAATCACAAGCAAGAGTATAACAGTGGGGGGTAAGCGAACAGGCAACGCATTTTGGAAGTATGCCGCATTCGTTTTCCGACTTTTGTCTGAGTAACTTGTATCGTGCCGCTGTAGGCTTTGTTAAGTAAGATTATACCTCTAAATATATATAGCAATAGCAACTAAAGCAATAAAGCTGATTTTCAAGTTCACAAAGAGTGTTTTTGATTCAAAGTCCTTTCTTCTGAGTGTTAAACCAGTACGCAAATGAAATTTTATGTTCAGGACATTTCGTCCTGAAAGCTGCTATTTATAAACATAAATAGCCCTGAATAGCCACGTGGCAAACGACTGTAGCGTATCATAATGTGAACAAACCTAAAAACAAATTTTAAAATAAACCAACGCATGTAAATAAACCCATCATTGAGAATTCTCAGCAACCTTTTCTAAAGGAAACATTAACAATTTCACAGTAGGTAGGTAGGACAAGAACTTACATCGAGATCTTATAAAACAAAAGCACTCGGATGTTTATGAGCAAAACAGAGGGCTGGTAATAAAACTCGTAAATCTAGCTACCATTCAGCTCGTAATGGCTGGAAGGCTTCGCTGGATCGTTTGTTTATTTGATGACCGACAACTTGAGAATCTTACGAAGACTTTATGTAACAAGCAAGTTCTTACACCATATGGGGCGTCCATAAATTACGTGAGGTACTTTTAGTGAATTTTCGACCCCCCCTCTCCCATTGGTGAGATTTTGCTAGACCCCCTCCCCCCACCCATAATCTCACGTGAGAATTTTGAAAATACATATTTTTAATGTAAATAAATGAATATGTTCTCGTTTTTCTGGATTTAATCAGGATTTGTTATTTGAGATTATTAATATCGTGGTATAGAACCACACAAAAAATATTTTTACCTAATTGATGCCAGTTTTCTCGCTACGTTACAATGTTCCTTGCGGAAAAAAAATTACGTGAGTATTTGTCGAACCCACCCCCTCCCCCATGTGAGTTTGGGTGAGATTCGGCTTGACCCCCTCCCCCCCGAAAACACCTCACGTAATTAATGGACGCCCCCATACCCATTAATTTACCATCTAAGCTTGCTTCGGCGGAGCAATTGAAACGGCGAAAATATGCTAACCTAGGTAGTGGTAACATATTTGAACCGTTTGGGGTCAAGACATTGGGCCCGTGGGGACCTGGAGCTCATCAGATTTTCCAAAATTTATCAGAGCGTTATATCGACGCGACGCGTGACCAAAATGCTGGCACGTATTTGGCTCAACGAATCAGCATTGCAATTCAGCGTGTTATTGTAGTAGCTGCAGTATTGTATTTAGTTATTAGTGTTTTATTTTAATAAAGGCATTTGCCACACGAAAATAAAAGCTTAAAGGAGCAGATTTGATAGTTACTTTATTTAAATAAGTGAGCTACACAGCTTAACTCGCGTTCCTCACTCATTTACTAATCCAGTTTTCCGAGAACTGTATGTGTATTTTTTAGGAGAAATTTCACTATTGTAGCTATTCCAAGACTATATAATCAATCTTTTGTCTCAATTAATTTATCCATCAGTTGTCTTTGAAATGCTTGGGGTTTACCTACGCGATCGAATCAGAAATGAGGAGTTCCGTAGAAGAAAGAAAGCCCAGCAGATTAGCAAGTTGAAGTTTAGGGCAGGACACATAACGAGCAGAACTGGCGGCCGATGGGGTCGAAAGGTTCTCAAATAGAGAGCGTGGACAGGCAAGCTCAGCGTAGGACGTCCACCGACAAGGTCGACAGACGACCTGACTAAGATCGCAGGTAGAGGCTTGATGCGGACAATTTTCAACCTTGTGGAGATCAACGGGGAAGACGTATGTCCAGTAGTGGACGTTCTATGGCTAAGATGATGATGAACCAATCTTATGTATTTTTATATGTTTACAACGAATAAATTAAAGTACCGATTTCAAAAACACGCATAATTTTGGAATGCTTAATCATCCTTGAGTAATATATGGCTATCTATATGATTTACTAAAATATAGGTATTTGGGATCTCTACTAAAACGTCAATAATAGCATTCACGGTGAAAAAAAGCCAAAAAGCATTTTACAAAAAATTAGAACCGACTTCAACACTCAAAACTGTAAAAATAACTTGTCGAAGTAGCTACCATGAGTACAATATTTTGATAATAGTTACCTTTGAACTATCATAGTACTGATTTCGACAAGTTATTTGACACTTTTAAGTGTTGCAATCGGATTCATTTTTTGGTAAAATGTTTTTTATCTTGACTGCGCATGCCATGTCTCAATGTAATCTTAAACTTTTGTTGCATCGAATAAATCAGCTAAGTTATCTTAGCCTAGTTATCCTATTCCGTAACCCTATCACACTGATATTATACAGGTGATTGTTTGTTTGTCTGTTTGTATGTTTGTTACTCCTTCACGCTTAAACGGCTGAAAGGATTTGCATGAAATTCTGAATGAAGATATCTTATACCCTACATAGACAAACATATAGACTACTTTTTAACCTGGAAAAGTGAAGCTATGGGATAAATGAGGTAGCGGTAAAAATAGTCCATGCGGTCGAAAGCGCGGGCCATAGCTAGTGAATTCACTAAAGGAGTGACAAGATTTTTCAAACTTTAGTTCAGGATCGTGGAGGGTAGGTTGTTTCACTTGATTGATTCTTTTGCCTACACACGGACACTTCACTAATTTTGAGAAAGACTAAATTTAAATTATATCTCGCTGCAATCTCCCAGTATCAAGATTACTTGGTTTAAATATTTGCAAATACACAAATAACCCTTTTTCTGAAAACAAGGTCTATACAGCCAGTTACACAACGTTAAACACTCAAAAAGGTCAGAGCATTCCTAGGGCAGGTGGTAGCTGTTCACCTGTGCTACTGTGCAGCGTGGCCTGTGTCATGCACCTTACATTTACCACGGTGGCTGCGCACGCGCCGATGCGTGCAGGTCGATGGCTTCAGTGCCACTGTCTTGGAAGGCAGAGCGTTCAGTTACACGGACGCTATGGTTTTGGATGAAAAAGATTTATATTTTGGGTAGGTATTATAATACATGGTAATGGAAACTTTGTAATCACTTTTTATGTTGCAACAATTTATTCATCCTCTGGGACCTTTACTTGATTTTACCTTACTTTACTTAATTACCTGACCTTAATTAATGAACCAATCGAAAGTAATGCAGAACCTACGACACAAGAATCATTTCTTAGTGTAGATTCTGCACGTCAATATTTAAGTGGAATTTGTATACTTTTTACGATAATAAATTGAATTGAAATTGAAAAATTTGATTACATATTCCCAAAATTTTCCCAAATGTTATTGGAAAGAAGTACGTTTAAGTATTATTTATTTTGCTCGTGTTGCTGTTATCTTCCTTTTGACCACTGTTTCACATGATGTTAAGTGGGGACGCGGTCTAAGATGTAGCACGCAAGCGTAGAATTATATTCACTCGTGACTTGAAAACTCAACTCGCACTTCTTACGTATAGGTGGTATATGGCGATGGCACATTGTCGTAGGTACGTTTGGTCGACAGATGATAGAATATATTATATAAATATTATTATCTGAATGATGATTCAGATTCTTTAATATTGCTTACCGTTCTGCGTTTTTGGGATCTTACTACCACAAATATAGAATGTTTCAAACATTGCCATGAAACCTTGTGGCCATGTGCCTTGAAACATTCTAGGCGACGACGGTTACGGTGCACGCCACGGCAGGAATTAGTGTGTCTAACTCTAAGGCCTAAGGTGAAAACATAAGGAGCTGAATGGAGTGCGAAATGTGTGCGAAACCCATTAATCAGCTTACACACATACTTTCGCATTTATAATATTAGTAGGATAGGATATTCGACTTAACTTGCTAAAGAATGCAAGTTTAATTCTTCCACAGGTTGTTTCATTTCTAGAATTGAAATGTTTGAAAGCATTCTAGCTTTTACAAACCTGTTCTGTTATTAATGATAGCCCCGTAAAGGTTACACGTAACTTTATTAGAAGGGTGCATAATGAGACCTCACACCGTGACGACATAGTTCCTGTACTTAGGTCCTGTCGACTGACACGGAGGATACCGATTAACCACGCAAACGTATCGAGAAGAATTCACCTTTTAGCGAGAGGTTTTAAAGGTGTTTGTTTGTCGTATGTCGTTTGTATATATATGTATATACATTATTAATTTCTTGGGGCAAATGCCTTTATTAAAATAAAACACTAATAACTAATTACAATACTGCAGCTACTACAATAACATTTGAGCAATCCACTAGCTATTGGTAGCCTATAGATAACTCAAATGTTCTAACCCGCTACCGGCTGGCAGCGTGCCCAGAATGCTAGCAGCATTGCCACGTTGAATTGCAATGCTGATTCGTTGAGCCAAATATGTGCCAGCATTTTGGTCACGCGTCGCATCGATCATTATTTATTATTAATATATAATAAATCATATTAATAGTGTAGTGCAAACTATTATTGTTTTTAAATTCCTTAACTAAAGTATTCTCTTCACATTGTAAATAAAGGAAGAGCCTGCCTTTTGTACCACAGTTGTAAACTAACACAAAAGTGACAATCGACTTGGCGGCAATGAATCGAATTGAAAATGTCGGTAAGGCTATGAAGTGCATAATATGTTCTGTGTAATTTGTGTATCTTGATTTTACCGAAGAATTCTTCGGCGAGTCAAACTGCTAGGTTGAATTTGTGTGCACTTTATTGATGCACTGTGTGCTTTCTAGAAAAACTATTCGCTAATTCTATGAATTACTTTTTACAGTGTTCCAAAGGTACCTATAGGACTTTCTATAAATGGATATCAATATCACGATAAAGTTTCAAAATTACCAATGTTCAGATTTGATTGTTCATCAGCTGCCAAGCATTTTAGGTACACCTCAAAAAGGTTTTAAAATTATATTTCCTGCTAAAACCTTTTCAAAGATAATTAAATATTATTACAGAGTGATATAAATCCGGTTTTAAACGACTTAATCCTAACCTAACGATCTGTACGTCTTCTTGCAGGAATGGTGACCAACAGTCCGTGACGACGGCGGCGGTTGATGACCGCTCCGACGCGCCACGAACGAAATTTTATAACAAATAGTTTCTGTAATGTATAAACTATCCTCGGTTAAATAAAATGTATAAAAACTTTAAAAACATCCGACGTTTTGAGGTAAAAACTTTGAAACTAGCAGCGGGGTTCTGAGAACGGCATCTTACAATTCAGTGACTTGCACTAAGCCATTTTTATATTGACAACTATATAACTATGCCGTGCGTTTGGAATGGTGATAAGTGATGATTTGGTAGAGTTTGCTACCTATCAAACTATACGTGTAATGATGTATGCGACTGGATGGACTCAACAGCAACGCACAGGAACGTATTGAGTACTCAGTGAGGGTAGATGGCGCTAATAAAAACATCCCCTTAGATATAAAAGGAAGGAATAAATTCGGACAGCTAGTGGAGTGCTGCTATACAGCTTAGATGGCAAAGCGACAGGGGGTCTGGGTTCAAATCCATTAATAACAGATTTTTTTCCTTCCAAAATTTGAACACATTAATTATATATTGTCCACCTTATTTGTTCATAATAGTAGTGTACCTATTCCTATATTTTCTGGGTACGATTTCCGCGTAGATTAATCACGCCATACATTTATTATTTTTATTTAATAAATGACCACCCATTTTCCTGATGTCAAGCGCTACACCACCACACCACAAACTCAGGGGTTGTGAAGCGCGATGGAAAAAAAAATTGAACTGATTGAAACCAGTTCATTTGGCGACATGTAACATGTACATGGCACTTTTTAGACAAAAGCTTTCTATGAAATCTTTTGTTTTCGGTAGCTCGCAGGCTAAAAGCTACGTGTAGACAATCGCTGATGGATTCCTACAGACATAGCGTTGATATTTACAATTTTTTTTTCATTCAAGACGATCTATTTCTATATCATTGAAAGCAATACAGATCGAGTTATCCTTGCCTTAAAAGTACAGTTACTTATGTTACGTTTGACGTGGTCTTTACACAATTTGTAACTTAGGCTACTTAAAACCTTTCATCGTTAATTATGGTTCTTAAAACACACAAGTTTCTCATTAATTATAATGAGCTTAGAGATGAGTGATTGCTGATTCTTCATTGAATGCAGAATAAGTTTACTGGAAATGACGCCACTAATGTTGGCCCTTTGTGCACCACTGTTGTGCTTCCGACCATTGAAACTGTCAACTTTCTATTCGTTTACCCAAAGCTTGATGAAGGCAATTTCTTCTTTGGCATTGAAATACCAACTTATTAGTACAAATAATTTCAACTTTATACCCAAGAAATAAAGTTGTGATTTGATTGAGGTAAAGGTTTGAAACTGTAAATAGATTTGGATTTAGAGACAATTTGCCGACACGAGTTTTCGTGATTTTGTAAGCGGTGGCTTTTATTCGTTTTGATTTTTGTGTTGGTTGACGAAAAAAGTGTCACTGGGGTCTATGGCCGAGGCGTGAAGCGTGACGTCCCGCTACACTTGGAGCTGGATTGATGTTTCGATGAGGTTGGATTATAATAATGATATAAAATAACTCCAATTCCAGGTATTGTTTTGAAATTGTTGTCGGACTGAGTTTTACACGAAATCGTTTCAATTGTTATTTGAACTGTATACCGAGACCATTTTGAGTAATCTTCTTCTTAGTCGTATACTTCATTACTGAAGGTCGTGTCCCTGAAAGGCCTTCATAGCTTTTTGTACGATATTTTTCCAACCCGTTCGGTTTTCGGCTTCTCTTAAGGCGGTTGTGACAGTGAGACCAGTGAGGGTAGTCACTTGGTCTGACCAACGAGTAGGTGATCGGCCGCGAAGTCTTTTTCCTTCAACTTTCCCCACCACTACCAGTTTGTCTAAATTATCTGGCTTACTACGGGCAATGTGACCAAAATAGCGCAGGATCCTCTGGTAGCAGATTGTGGAAAGTCTAGTGGTTATTCGTAGTTGTTCAAGGATAGATTTATTAGTCCTCATGGCGGTCCACGGTATGCGGAGCATCCTTCGCCAACACCACATCTCGAAGGCTTCTATCGTTTTTCGTTCTTTTGCCCGAATCGTCCATGAGTAATATATCAATTCAAACCATTAGTTGCCTTTGTTACTCATAAAAAAATCGGCCTTAAATGGCAAGCGTCTAAAAAAGCCATGTAACCGTCAGGTGCGCAACTTTCTTCGCATGGTCTTATCATAACGAAAAGTTTCACTTGACTCTGCGCCACAAAAACAATTCGATTCCAGAGAATGGTTGACAAAATAGTAAAGGCCTCCATGGTTGAGTGGGTTACTGGCAGGTGTTTTGGACATGCTTCAACAGCTTGCATTTCCTTTTATTTATTTGTTTCAAAGTCTGAAAGCGTGAAAAAGTACAATGTATAGTACCTAGGTATACAGCAATATCAACTGGCGTGTACCTTAAAGCTCTGCGCTGGCTTTAATTTCTCACAGATGCTGAAAAGTGGAAACCGGGTATCTGTATATAGCACAACAGGAAGTCATAATGTCCTTATTCATTACTAGTAGCGCCCCGCAGTTTCACTCGCGTGGATTACGGTTTTCCCGCTACTTCAATTATCCCCACGGGAACTCTACTTTTCCCGGGATAAAGTAGTCTATATGTTAATCTAGAGTTTAAACTATCTTCATGCCAAATTTCACCGAAATCGGTGTAGCCGTTTGAGCGTGAAGAAGTAACAAACATATACACATACACACAAACTTTCGCATTTATAATATTAGTAGGACTAGCGGTCCGGCTTCTCACGGTTACATGGGAAACAATTGTATATTTGCAACCAAATAATACCTATTGTAAATTCGGTGGCAATTTACATAAAGATTTATTTATAATTTTATTTTTTATCCGCTAGGTCCTTATTAGCTGCGCAACGGAGTTTGAAACTGTTTTCGCGATCATGTAAGGGTTATACAGCAGTCGTTGCAGAAACAAATACTTCTTAAAAAAACATTGTACAAAATATACTCGTATGTACCTTCTAAACTTAAAAATATAAATAAATAAAAAAAAACTTATTATACGAGTCGTCAAATAAAGTGAACGTCAATAAATGCAACCATTGTTTTTATCACTATTTAAAAATTAAAAAGCTCACATCTGAAGCTAATTTCATAATTAGTTTAATGACTAAAAATTAAAATGTTTACATCCAGAGCCATGTATGTTATAAGTATTAGTGCTTTTTTCTACAACTGTATTTTCATGGAAGAGGTGTAAGGGTGGTAAAGGTCGGGAAGGCGATTATTCCCTCAGGTGTAATTAAATGTCGCTGGCATAGGTCAGTTCGATAAACGGCAATTGTTCTTAAATAATTATCATATCATAAATAAATTAGTGGTGCAACGTTTTTCATACTAACCTGTTTTTTGAACCGATTTCAAAAAAGGAGGTTATAATTATGTTCGACTGCATGTATTTTTTTATCTATGTTCACCGATTTCTTCCCCATTTTTGGAACGAATCTCAAAGTATTTTATTTGTTTGGGGAGTACCTCATAGGTGGTCCCATTTAAATTTCCTCAAACTGAAAAGTGTTACGTTTACTTGGACAACTTCATAATTGTAGGTGAAGAAATCGGTGAACATACACAGACAATAGATTCTGTGAGAAGCAAAGGTCACTCTGAAAAGTGTGAAAAAAGATGCTTACCAAAAAATGGAACCGACTTCAACCAGTTATTTTACACTTTTGAGTATTGAAGACGGTGCCATTTTATGCTAAAAAAAAAAATGTATTACTGAGTTTTAAACTAAGTTTGAGAGTATGGATGTACGGATGTATGTTTGTTACTTTTTCACGCCTAAACGGATGGATCGATTTGTATGAAATTTGGTACGGAGACAGCTTATATCTTAGATCAACACATAGGTTTATTTTCATCACCTCCATCAGCACTGTTTTCCATCACCACGCGGGTGAAATCGTGGGGCGCAGTTAGTACATTAATAACTGTGTGATGCGTAGATATATGTAGAGCATCAGGTAATTACCCATGAATATGTAAAATCTCTAGCTCTTGTTAACGTTTCTTCTACCCACATCAGAGAGATACCACCATCTTTCCGTTACAGAAATTACTTATAATCAAGATTTACGCTCTACATAATCAAGTTGCAACAAAGCCGAGAAATTATATTTAACTGTTGCTATAAAATAATAAAGCCAGTATTTTATAATGCCTTTCTTTGTAATTAATTAATTTTCTAATTCATGATGGATATTAACCGCCTAGCCGCACTGGTAGTGGTGTGTTAGCAATTTCATATTACCGTTAAGATCACATAAACGTTACCATGAAAATAATTGATACCGCACGAAGCTACGAAAACTACGAAATAGACGATATCCACATTATCAAGATCATCATTTTAGTAGTACGACCTCATTACATTGACATACTCTCATTACACAAGAAACTCCTTCAAAAGCAAGTTGAAAAAAATGGCTTTTAGACCAAACATTTTATAAATTTAATGACCTATTTAAGTTAAAAAGTCCTGTTACTTAAATAAGTAGGTATATATCATTTTTATACAAATAATTAATTGACTTATTGAATTCTATTGTTTAATTTAAGTATTTTGAGTTTTAATAAGGACTGTTTAAAAATAATTGTATTATTATTATTGCGGGTGCCGTAAGAGTCGGCTCAGGGACCACATACCAGAAGGTAGGTAGCCTTCTGAGGATTGAAAATCATACTGCGCTAGCCAACCCGCCTGCCAAGCGTGGCAAGTATTGGCAAATCCCCCCCTATATGGGGGAGGCAATGTCCAGCAGTGGACGCCCCATGGCTGAGAGAGACAGAGAGAGTTTAATGTATTTTTATGGGACCTGTAACATATGAAATGTTGTAATTTTTAGACTTTTGCGATTCGAACACATTGTTATTAAATCAAACGGGGTTTAAACGCGAGAAAAACATTTAGTAATTTATTTACCTCGACGTTTCGATCAAGTTGCATTGGTCGTGCAATTGCAGTGCAAGTTGCAGAGTCTTCTCGTGACCACGACCAATGCAACTTGGTCGAAACGTCGAGGTAAATAAATTACTAAATGTTTTTCTCGCGATTAAGTCCCGTTTGATTTAATAACAATATGAAATGTTATTAATAAAGTGCCTATGACTACATCTTCTGAATGCATGCATCTTTTATAGACTACTGAATGTTCCGCTGGAAACAATTAGAATTCTACACCATCCGTTTATTGTTCGTCCTATTGTTCGTATTATTATCGTTATTTTACTTTCTCGCCTTATAATTGACGACCTTCAGTCTTTCTGATGTTGCCGAACTAGTCTATACAAATTGTTCCGCCCCACTTATCATCAGTTCGGCCTGATGCTTGCAATGCCTACAACATCAACGCGTTGACGCCATCCACTTGCTTAATCCCGATTTATTTGTAAATTCCGCTTCTCTCGGGTTTTCTCAATTTCTATCGATCTCGATAAAAAAACTCTTAAACATACCATTCCAAAATAGATCCGTAGTTGAAGACTAAGTATCAGGGTGTTATATTTTTTTAATTGAGAATGCTACACGCTACAGACTCAACGGTCCGTACCTTTTTTTAAATTACATTTGAATTTAAACTCTAAGGCTTTCACGGCCGGCGTTGCATGAAATTTTCGTCTGGAAGTTTCCAGACGAAACTTCCAGACGTTTCGTCTGGAACAAAAGTTTCACTTAGACCACGGCCAAACAGTCCGGAAGCAATACATACAACATACATTTGAACTGTTACTATATATATTTTAAAATTACATTTTAATGTAAACTCTAAGGCTTTCACGGCTGGCGTTGCAGGAAACTTTCGTCTGGAAGTTTCCAGACGAAATTTTCAGACGTTTCGTCTGGAACAAAGTTTCACTTAGACCACGGCCAAACAGTCCGGAAGCAATACATACAACATATATTTAAATTGTTACTATTATGCGTTCTATACAACAGGTGTGAAATTAATCTTGATGATCTAAATAAACAACTAAGTGAAGTTTCAAACTAAGTGAGTTTACAATATACGAGTAATTGTAATGTAACAAACCGACTAGGACTCACGTGGTAAATAAAAATATAAATTATAAATTATTATAATATATTAATAAAATCATCATCATCATCATCATCATCTCAGCCATAGGACGTCCACTGCTGGACATAGGCCTCCCCCATTGACCTCCACAAGGACCTGTTGGAAACGGCCCGCATCCAGCCCTTGCCTGCGATCTTAGTCAGGTCGTCTGTCCACCTGGTCGGTGGCCGTCTTATGCTGCGCTTGCCAGCATTATATTATTAATAAAATAATATCTATAAATTAAAATATACGAGTATGATACTATAACAATATTTTCTCATTTAATTCTACCTACACTATTACACTGTGTTTGTAAGATATTTCTATACCGTATTGTATTAGTTATTATAATACTACAGGGTGTTATATTATCTGTCCAAGTAATGTGGGTCTCGGTAAGTTTTTCAGGCGCCACGGGTTGCCTGGAAGGCCTAGATTGAGGAATCAACCACACTGTGAATTTGGATCGCATTCTATAATTAAGTACACAGATAATACTACTACTACTACTAACTTTTAGGTATTTTCCGTTTAAATGTGTATGCTGATTTTTTACTATGCCAGAATTTGGAAGGCGATGCCCTGACAGGATCAATCTACAAAAGCAAGTTAAACAGGTGAAGCCCCTTGGCCTAGATTACCTGCATGTATTTTTAGGGTTCCGTATCCTAAGGATAAAACGAGACCCTCTTACTAGAAGAAGAAGACTCCGGTGTCCGTCATTCCTTCTGTCAGGCTGTATCTGATGAACCGTGATAGTTACCACAGTTGATATTTTTACAGTTGATGTATTTCTGTTGCCGCTATTACAACAAATACTAAAAATATAATAAAATGAATATTTAAAGGGGCTCCCATACAACAAACGTAATTTTTTAAATAATTTTTGCTCGATATTGATAACGGCAAATAATAGACGCTTCAACTATTCACAGAATATTTAGTTTACACTTTTGCACTTTAAAAATAAATAATTAAATTAAAATAAAACAAATATTTAATGGGGGCTTCCATACAATTACCATTTTTTTGCCGTTATTGAATCATACATACGGAACCTGTCATGCTCGAGTCAGACTCGCACTTGGCCGGCTTTTCATAATACTTACCTTATAATTATATAAATACTGTATAATTACGTCAAATATATAAATAGGTACATTTGACTACTACGTCACTTGATGCTTTTTTTCTATTTTTCCTGCATGCCTTATTTTGTTGTTGTAGTTGCCGTCATTCAAAACTTGTCCAGGCTTGTTGCATTTATAATTATCCCAAAAACCGTTAGCATCATCTGAATGTACACCGCGATTAACGTTATCATACCGGGCGAATGATCCATCAAAACCCGTCTCTTAAAATTTACGACCACCGTCAATCCGCCTTAGCGTCATTCCGGCAAAGTATCGTTTCCCATATCATTCTTTTTATAACTCATATAAAGATAAGGAGATTTAGCTGCTAAGAATTGGCTTGTTGAAATGCACTGGTGCAATTTTAAATTGATTTATTGACTATTGATTATTTTTAAATATGCGTTTATATGTTGTATGTATTGCTTTCGGGCTGTTTGGCCGTGGTCTATGTGTAACTTGTGTTCCAGACGTTTCGTCGATCGCTGCGGTCGACATCTTCAGTGGTTCAGGTCCGAGCGGCGACAAGAGCGTAGAACTCTCCTTCGCGGCGTCTTCTCTGATACTGAGTTCAGTATCAGTATTCAGTATCAGTATAGTTCCCGTGGGATAGTTGAGGTAGCGGGAAAACCGCAATCCACGCGGGTTTTCACCCGCGGGTCGCTACTAGTCTTAAATAAAAGAAATATACAATTCTTTCAATAGAACGAGGCAATAAAATGTATATAATTTGCAGAACCGCTGTGGTTGGTTGGCTTCATTAAACTTTTAAAAAAGAATGATTATGTTGAAAATAACAATACCTAACATACATGCCTTTATTAAAAGGATTCTACACCAAACACCGTCCTCGCGTTGTAGGTATTAAGCAAACGTATCGCTATCTCAGCGTTCCCCCCAACACCCCTATGCAACCGATAGAGACAGTTGCTGTTCGTGAGATTTATAGTTAATTTTTTTCATAAAATTTACGTGCCGAGGCAAACCTCTTTTCAGTTCGTAAATTGCAACAAAAAAAAATGTTATTCATGTAAATCGCTTGAGTATGATGAATTTTAGAATAAGACGTATTTTTTTAAAGTTTTTTTGATGAATATTAACTTCAAATAACCACAGTATCAGCGCAAAAATTGACTGCTTTTGTTGCTTGTAACTTTAAAGTGATATAAAAAACTGAAAAATATAAGTCGTACGTATAGGTAAGCCTAGTAAATGATGTGTAGATTATATTTAAAAAAAATCGAAATCGGACAATATTCAAAGGTAGAAAAATTTTTTTTCTTATATGGACAAGTACCTACGCGGTATAGAATCCCCTTAAATCCTACACCAATCACTATTAAGTATATATCTTCGGATAAAATTGATGAAAGAATAATGATGTGTCTTAACAAAACACACATTAAGATCACATCCAATTGGCTAAATAAACACGTATTATATTTATGTAAAAACAGGTACAAACTTATTACCATTTATTGTTGTTGCTACAAATCTAGACAAAAAATCCTAGGCTATGAGCATCTTGGAGAGTTCAACGTTCTAAGATGAGCTGGTCGGCTCATTGAGACGAATCGATTGTCGAATCGAATAGCTCGATGTTCACAGATCGAATCGGAATGATACGATGGCTGGAAATACTTCGAATAGCTTCTTTTAATTACTGTATTATCGGATAAACTCTTTAATTGTATGTAATCTACGTTAGGCATTAATCGGATGAGTTTTTTTTAGTGCGGCCATTCCTATGATTTTCGTAGCCGTGATATGCTGTCGATAGAAGTGGTTATAGCAAAAAAAAATATATTTATATAAGTCAAACAAATACAGAGATAAGCATGTTTAACCGACTCTATAAAAGAAGGAGGTCCACCGTATTTATAATTAACAACAGAGGGCCTAGACAAGATGCATCGCTTCATAGCGATTCTCTTTCTCTAACATCGAACGATGAATATTCGTTCTCGTTGAGCACGTGATATATCACTTTGAAGACTCATACAGTTTTTATGCAACTATCATCGTTAACGCTTGTAGAATGTTACTTTGTCTATAGCTACAGGAGTGTCATAAAGTCAAACGGGTTATGAGCAAACTGTTATTATATAGGTATCATAATAAAAATATACCTTAAGTATAATAATAATAATGTAAATTGTACATATTCGTTATCATTTTTTTTTTTTTTTACATATTATAAGTTTGCGTTTGACGACTGTCTCACCTGATGTTAAGTGATGACGTTGTCTAGGATTTAGCTCGCAAACCTAGAAGGTACCTATTCACTCGCGGCTTGAAGACTCCAGGATTGTATATATCGGGAAACACAGACTTGGGCAACGAGTTCTATTCCTTGGCAGTGCGCATTAAGAAAGTGGAAGCAAAACGCTTCGTACGTATATATATATATATATCATACACATATCCAAACAAAGTACGTAGGTACTGAATAATCTAACATCGTTCCAAGCTTAAAAGAACTGAAGAGTTTATAGAAGAATCATGACTGTTATTTAAGTGCTCTGAAAGGAATCATTAAAACTTTATCGGACTTATATACTTTTGGTGCTTTCAACACATTCCGCGACCGCATTTCCCGTCGCATGCCGCGGTAATCGCGATCACCACTCTCCGTACACCACCATTCAACGCCATCACAAGCGTGCGCTGCCGCAATGCATTCCTAGTTTAAGTTGTGGCAGACGGGCAATTAATTAGTCGCGTACTTGAGGATTTTTGTTTAAATCGATGGGCTAACGCCGTTTTGCCAACCACCAAATGATCTCAGAAGCAAGCAATAAGAAAAATGCTTGGTCTAAAAAAACGCGCTTTAGCCAGAAACTATTTTAAGAATTACATACTCATGACCGTCATATATACACGTACATCTACATTTGTTTCCTAGAAATTTATGACACAAATCTGACGAAAATCAAAGACGTACAAAACTATAACTTGCGAAATAAAGAAAATGTACTTATACCTAGAACCAGACTGGAAAAAGCGAGACAGCAAGGTATCTACAACAAGATTTGTATGTTTAACAAATTGGCAATCAGCATCCGAAATTTAAGCGCTAATTAGTTCAAAAGGAAGCTCAGACATTTCTTCGAGATTAATCCATTTTACTCATTAAAAGAATGATGAATTCGGAAATCTGCATCTTGTGGAATCTTTTGCATCTAAATTGAATCGTTTAATTCTAATTATTGACGAACTAGTGAAAATGTTATTTATTGGATTTATAATACCATACTTACATAAACAATATTTTTATATAATGTAAATACAACTAACTTATGGGTTGTCTCGTTGGACAGTAATGTCTTATTCTGAGGCATCGCGTAGGCGTCCATACTTATATAAAACATATTTTTATATAAGTAATTGTTATATTTAATGAATTATCCAACTAATAAACTTATGATTTTTATGAATTCGTATTTATATATTGTATTATGTGACATGCTTAGTATGACTTATGTTATAAGGGCAATAAATTATTCTATTCTATTTTAAAATGATCCGAGAATCTCGGATTAAATCACAATGTTTTCCTATCAATTACCTAGTAAGTAAGTAAGTAATCTTGGATTACTTTACACTGTTTTTTACGGGTATAACGTGGTACTTACGCGTAGTCGATATCACGATCGACAATTGTTTCGGCTTCTTCCGGAAGCCTTCATCAGGATCTTGAGTGCGGTGCGTTAGTCGTAACGTCCCGTCTCGCACAGAGACGGGACGTTACGACTAACTCTCTCAAGTGTAAAGTAATCATGAACGTGAGTTTTAATATTATAATCTTGGATTATTTGGTTGGTGCATCGCTTACCTCCCACACTTTACGTCGAGCTTAAGTTTGGTGATTTACTTACTACTATCTACAGCTCAAAAATCAGTCCCAATGATCACAAAGCACTTAGTGTGTTCCAGCAGCTGAGAGTGACAACAGCAATTATAAGTTTTTTCTGTTTCTACGGGTTTATCGTGGTACTTACGCGTAGTCGATATCACGATCGACAATTGTTTCAGCTTCTTCCGGAAGCCTTCATCAGAATCATGAGTGCGGTGCGTTCGTCGTAACGTCCCGTCTCGCACTTAATAATATTATGGCAATTATAAGTCTCGCGCAAAAACTTCAACCACAATATCACTGAAAATCAAGCGACAGTCGTCTAACGCCTACATGTCAGTCATGTATTTTTAGTGTCACAAATGCAACAAATTAACCGACTAAAAACTTTGAGGTCAAGTTCATTTTTTTTCGATCAAATATACAAAATATGCCACAATTAGATCCTTTAGTCTAGCCGCAGTTAACTCTTTTTTCCTACCTATAGTTTCCATGGTTTCAATCAATGATGTTTTACTAAAGATGACGTATATTTATACTGCGCGGTGAATCAGATTTTGTTCCTTTACGACATAAACATACATACTGCGACAGATAATACGGTACAAGTAATATAGAAAAGGATAGCTATATGTTTAGACTTGCGCTTGAAATACGCGTCGCAATGAAAATGACTACAATTGACTTAATTTTGCCGCCTCAGTATCCGCGCGCTTGTGTGACATCTACCTCATAAAAAATAAAATATCATTGGTTTCAATTGGAAAACAAAGTATGTGTCTCGTCTGCATCGCCCCATCTATGTGCCACAGATATGCCATTACTCGAAGTGGCTAATCCGTCATGTCGTCAATATGGATCGATCATGATGCAGCGGAACGTACAACTAACTTATGGATTGTCTCGGTGGCCAGTAATGTCTCATTCTGAGGCATCGCGTAGGCGTCCATTATCTATAAACCTGTTTCAATCATACAAAGAAACTTATATGTATACTTAATATATTGTAAGATAGACAGGCATGTACAACACCTAATTTTTTGTTGTTTTTTTATTTATATGGACCTGTGATAGACATTTTTAGCTTCACAGTTCCGTCAAAATATGTGTTTTAAATTTTAACAAATTTTATTTAAAACAGACTTAATGTTGAAAAATTAGTTACATCAGCTAAAAAACAAATAAGGGTGGAGTTCACCAAAATTTAAAATGTCCGATTATCAATTTAACCGTCGGTCGAACAGTTTTTACCATACAGTATTAAACAGCGGTTAATTGATAATCAGACGTTTAAATTTTGGTGAGCTCTACCCTTAAAAAGTTTTTTTTTTTTTACATATTATAAGTTTGCGTTTGACAACTGTCTCACCTGATGTTAAGTGATGACGTTGTCTAGGATTTAGCACGCAAACCTAGAAGGTACCTATTCACTCGCGACTTGAAGACTCCAGGATTGTACATATCGGGAAACACAGACTCGGGCAACGAGTTCCATTCCTTGGCAGTACGCATTAAGAAAGTGGAAGCATAACGCTTCGTGCGTATAGGTGGTATATCTACCATATAGCGATGGCGAATTGCCGTACGTCGAGTAGACCGATGATAGAAAGGGGATGGTGGAATCAGATTGTGTAATTCCAGTGCACATTCTCCGAAATGCACCCGATAGAAAACCGACAGGCTTGTTGTTGTTAATTTTAAGTCTTAAGTTGGCGATGTATAACGTCGGACCGTATCTTCTTCACATGTGTCTTTCTTTTCAAGCGAGCTACGGCTCGCAACGACTTTGAAGAGTTTTTATTCCAATAAGCTTGCATTTGAACTTATGTTTTAAAGTAAGAAACGCATAAATATAGAACACAGAAGAGAGCTTCTCATTCGTCCGTGGTACATAGATAATGTAACAATGATAATAGAATGGTTTCTTCTCTTTCTATGATAGACTGCTAGCACTATCTCTTAGCGGTAATGAAAACTAATTACGTATACAAGAAACTGATAAATGCATGACGGCCATTTTAACTTTTGTTTTTGGTTTTCATCCTAACTGAGGCCGTATCATATTACATATTACATTATCGCTCAGTGACGTGTAGAATGAATGAAGAAACATTCCTGCTGTAAGGGCAAGCGAGACAACATTATATTTTCATATAGCGTTGTCGCTTTCGTTGGCGCTGGCTCATGGTACGCTTTGAGTGAACGAAATAGAGGTTTACGTCACAAAACTGCTTAGTCTAAACAACATTAAAGTAACATTGCTTATGTGGCCTTGTGGTACGAAAATTCAAAGTAAGATTACAATAATACTGCTATAAGAGTTGGTGGTAGGCCCCCAGGTCTTGGATGAATAATGGACACATCGTCCTAGTAACATACATTATAATAACTTGAGCTTGTTTTACGACCCTTTTTAATGTATAATGGGTCCCTATGGCGGTCAATGTTTCAATCAATTTCGTTTTGTAAATCATCACAAGTGTAAAAATTCTATAAGTAGGTAGGTATGTAGGTAGTTCAAAATTCAAAAGCTATGATGTCCAGCAAACGAAACACATTTTGTATGTAATACCTCCAGTAGCTAGCAAATATATTATGCAATGTATTAAAACATCGAGAGAACTTTACCAAAATACACAATAGGAACCCACACCTAAAGACAAACTTAAAGATTTTTAACTAAGATTAAAATTAAGGCTGGATGCGGGCCGCTTCCAACCGGTCCTTGTGGAAATCAATGGGGGAGGCCTATGTCCAGCAGTGGACGTCCTATGGCTGAGATGATGATGATGAACTAAGGTTTTTTTTTCTCTGACTGTATTAAATGTGATCGGATGAATTAACCCATATTATACATAACTATACATCGTTTATTTAACAGCTTCAGCGCACATCAATAATAACATTAATTTATCCTACATCGTTAATCAGTAAGCAGATAGGACTACCCACCTACACATACACCCTCACACAAACTCATTACACAAACACGCATGCAACCAATCACAAATGTAAACTTTGTTAAAACTCACGTTCATAATTCCTTTACATGCGAGTGCGAGATGGGACGTTGCGACGAACGCACCGCACTCAAGATCCTGATGAAGGGTTCCGGAAGAAACCGAAACAATTGTCGATCGTGATATCGACTACGCGTAAGTACCACGCTATACCCGTAGAAACAGTGTAAAGTAAAATTTTATGTATGCTAATGTTGAACTGTCAACATACAAATTCCTCTCACCGACCGGAAGAGAACAAAACCTCCATCATATCCTAGAATCTCATCAGATTTCTCTCGTCCATTAGTAAGTATAACCACGGAACAGCCCCAGATGGAATACCTCGCATCCGTTCCGCTGCGACCAAAAAAACAGGAATGCAGTTTACGCAATCGACGTCTCCCAGACATGAACACTCAATTTGTTCAGGGCTGATCTACATTTGTAATATTTGTTATAAAGTCTTTATATTAGGTTCATAATACTTTTTTGGATATGGCAATGAATTTCTTCGTGAAGGAGGTTTGGTTGGGTTATTTCTTCCATGTAAATAAAATACATTGTAAATGCTCCGATGATAACGTAAGTTCTTGTGTTAGCCATCATGTCAGTTTAAAAACTCTTATCCCCGTGTTAGCTTAATATTTTCTTACTAAGAATACATGATGAGTTTCATTGCGAAAACCACTCGTAGAATTCACTGTTCAATCTTAATCGCAATTAGAATTTTATATCCTCAGGTCACAAGAACTGCGTCTTTAACTTGTCAAAAAAGTATCCTAATATACAGGCTGATCTCTGTGTCAAACAAATACACAGTCGAGCTTTAATGATAGGTACTAGAAAAGCAACAGTATAGCCGGTAACGCGGTATCTGATTATGGGTCTTGTGAGCAGTCACCAAACGATTAACGAACTATGGAGAGGGCAATGTTCAGGATTGTACGCGATCGAATCAGAAATGAGAATGAGAAATCCTTAGAAGAAAGAAAGTCACCGACATAGCCCCCACTGGGTTCATCGCAGAAAAAATAAGGACATAAGGAAGACAACCAAGGTGATTGATGCTCTCCAACACTGTAAGAGACTTAAATGGAAATGGGCTGGCGATATTGTACGTATGAGTGATGATAGATGGACAAAAAAGATAACCATGTGGAACCCCCACTGGGTTATGTCGGTGTCGGTTATTAGAAAGTTGAAGTTGCAATGGGCAGGGCACATAGTTCGAAGACCACGGACTGGCAAGACGCAGAAGAAGAAGCAAAGGACGAGCACGGACAAGAAGGACAGACGACCTGACTAAGATCGCAGTTACCTAAGGGCTAAATGGGGCCGCTTCAATCCAGTCCCTGTGGAAGTCAATGGAGGAGGCTTACATCCAACAGTGGACATCCTACGGCTGAGATGATGATGATGATTAGTATCGCCAACATGTTTATTCATACGAAAATATTTTTTTTTCTTAACATTTACACAAGGTCTTCAGGTCCCAAATTAGGCAGAGCCTGTGCTATGGTAACCTGATGACTGATATATATATACTTATATACATATACACACCCAAACACAGGTCAAACAGACATGTTCATACACAGAAATGTTTGACCCGTCCGGGAATCGAACCCGGGACCAGCGGCGCAGAAGGCAGAGTGCTACCAACTGCGCCAACCGGCCAGTTAAACTTATTACGGAACATTTGTTCCGTACAAATATATTTACTTTTAACCGGCCAATCCCTTTATTAAAATAAAATACTAATAACTAATTAAAATACTACAGCTACTACAAAAAAAATTGAGCATTCCACTAGCTATTATCAGCCTATAGATCACTCAAATACTCTAACCCGTTACCAATTGGCAGCGTGCTCAGAATGATAGCAGCATTGCCAGGTTGAATTGAAATACTGATCTGTTGAGCTAATAAAATGCTTTGAATAATAATATCCATAGAGATAGTTCAATGTGAAGAGACATCCCTGCAAAATTGTCTGACCTCAGCCAATTGTCAGTGGAATGCTGCCATCGCACTAGTCTAGGTTTCTGACAAGAAAGCTAACAGCTATAACCACAGCTTTTATCAAACCTTGTGTAGAACATTGTAATTATTTACACTTGATGTAATCGACCAAGCGTTGTTGTGGCTCAGACTCGTTAACTGGGTTCTTTTGCATCGTTTTGTCAATTTATTAGCTGACTGAGGATACTCATATTAATATGTAATGCCATGCAGTTAAATCTTATGTTTGTATGGTAGTTTCTTAAATAATGTTAATTCTGAAGCAGTGATATTTTCCGGGTTGTAACTGTCGCCCTAACCCGTGCTACGGTACTTTCCAGTGCCCACCCAGTTATCTGCCGTGGTTGAAACTACGTTGTAACACATTCGGTGTAACCAATGATATTAAATAAAAAAGAGGATGGGGCAATAGCTCCTACAAAGTGAACCGCATAAATTAGGTTAATGCACCTAATTTGCTTCAGACTAAATCGGATATGCACGTAAGGTAATCATTAATATCCTACATACGTGCTGAGGCTCGCGCCCGCCGCCTGGCACGATCATAACTCCCAGATGAAGAACTGCATATAAGTTCGAAACTGGTCGGAGTAATTTTCCAGTGTTTACCACGTGAGTCCTAGTCGGTTTGTTATTACATTACAATATATATAAGTAGAAATAACATCATGCATGGCATCACGTGCTTTCCCAAAATGGACAAATAGCTTATGTAAAACTAGCAATCGTTGTGTGCGTTTGCTCAACTATGGGAGCGTCGGCTGTCAAACTGACAGACGCTGGTTCCATCCCCACCAACCGCTTGAGGTTCCGGTGAAGGTAACAACGTTATCAAATTCCCACCATATCGACCACATTGTGTGACGATCAAGTAAGATAGTAGTGAAACGGTATCTAAACAGTATAAAAACATTATTGCAAAATGTTTTTTTATACAAACGTTAAATCATAGATGTACAAATCACCTACATCTATCGATGTCCCACGGTGGCGCACGTAGGTGAGTCGATAGCGACAATTTCATCACTTTTCAATAAACGCAGTGCGTTGGCTTGGCATGGTGGCCTCACAGGAAATTGGTTCACACGGACGCATCAATGTAGCACTCACGTTCGATTTGAAGTAATATTATACCTTACTTGATAGTAAGCAGATCAGGTATTTATGAACCCATTGGTTAATACTTGATCTGCACACTATAGCATATTATACAATTTTATTATAAGTTTGGTAAATATAGCATATCCGTACAAGTTCCTTATGCTTAAATATATTATATATTTAATCCTACTCATATTATAAATGCGAAGGGTTGTGAGTATGGATGTATGGATGTACTGGTGGGATGTTTGTTACTCTTTCACGCAAAAACTACTGAATGAAACTGAATGAAATTTCGTACGGAGATAATCTAAGCCCTGGATTCACATATAGGCTACTTTTCATACCGAAAATAATAGCTGTTCCCGTGGGATAGACAAATAATTCAAAAATATCTGTTACTCCTACACGCTCAAACAGCTGCACCAATTTCCATGAAATTTGGTATGGAAATAGTTTAAACCCTTTTTTTTTTTTTTTTTTTTTTTTTTTTTACGTGGGGAAAATGCATTTACGCTCTTCCGCCTACCGGGAAAGTAGGCGGGGTCTGTCGGGCTCGCTCGAGCATCACCGCTCCCTGGGGGGCCTCATGGCCCCCAACCCTAACTGCACCCACAGCAGCCAGGGTCCACTACCGACTAAAACCCACGGTGTCCATCCTGCCGCTAGAACGGAGGGAGCGCGGGGTACATTTGCATACCGCGCCCCAACCACGGCCGTCCGTTTCCGGACCCCTCCAGGGGGGGAGGATGACCCTCCCCCTCGCGACCGTGCCGGGACCAAGAGCACGACCGCACCACCCCGGGGACCACACAGTGCAAGGAACGCCAGCCTTCCCACATCCGACGCTCGTGGTCCCCTGCGATGGGCCAGATGGAGCAGCCCCATCGCCAGCCGCTTCGGCCGCCACCCTCCGACGGCGGCCATATCGGCGCCACAGCAGGAGACGAACTGAATCACTCCCGCCGCAGCGCCTCCTCAGCTGCAGCACCGTCCAACACGGCGCCGCTGCCCCCCTCAGTTGCAGTGCCTTGCAGCAGCACCGCAACCTACCGTCAAGTGGACCGCTCCTCGTCGGCTTGGCGAGCAAAGCCTATCGGGAGCAGTCCCGGCCAAAATACTATAAACATACATAAATACATGGATATAAATAAATTTACATAGATATGAGACACGCGAGGCGCCGGACGATGTCTAGTTACGTCTAATTCAGAGGAATTAGACCAAGAACAGGCAGCACCGCGAGAAGGTAATCGCCAGACTTGCCTTGAGGATCATCACGACCTGCGCTTCCCCCAAGACCGTAACCTCCCTACCCATCACGGGATGAGTAAAGAAGGCCTGGACTTATCCAAAACAAGCAACGTAAACGCTGCAAGCATAGGCATAGCAACTATTTAATGGATAAACCCAGACCCGCCCAAATAGTTTAAACCCTGGATTAACACATAGTCTACTTTTATCCCAGTTCCCGTGGTATAATTGAGGTGACGGGAAAACCGTAATCCACGCGGGTGAAACCGCGGGGCGCTACTAGCTTATAATAAAAGTAGGATGATGTCTGGCCAAAGTTTGAAAAAGACAAGTTTTCTCGTAAGTACGGTCAAGATAACTTGATCCAGACTTGTAATAATTATATTTTGTAATTTAAATATTTAAAGATTCCTATTTTAATTATTCTAGTTTAAAAGGTGCATTAGATGCGCGAAAATTAAAGCGTATGATTACGTTCGTTTTAAGTATACGCGTCTTGAAACTATTTAATTCATGTCCACTATTTTCTAATCTACAGTCCCAGTCTACTGTTGGTCCCAAAGAATTTCCAACAATCGTGAGAACTGACCAACACTACGCTTTCATAGCAATTAATCCCAAACCAGGCGTCAAGTTAGTTTTATTTGTGGACGCGGTCTCCAAACAAAATACTTGGTCGACTCGTTGTGAAGGTTTGCCAGAGGTGATTCTTGAAATACACACTAGATAATATTTTTTTTTTTTTTTCACTTATTATAAGTTTGCGTTTGACAACTGTCTCACCTGATGTTAAGTGATGACGTTGTCTAGGATTTAGCACGCAAACCTAGAAGGTACCTATTCACTCGCGACTTGAAGACTCCAGGATTGTACATATCGGGAAACACAGACTTACATAAATATCTGTTTAGTAACTTCTTTACATATATATACACCACAGGGCAGAATAAAATAATAATGGCAATATAAATTATATACATAACTTTTTAAATGAACTACATAGGATTCGGAGTTGCCTAAAACTTTCCGTAAAATCATCTAGAGAATTTCGACTTGTAAGAGAAAACCAGAGAACGTAAGCAATGCATTTAATAATTATGTTTCGTCTATTTATTTATTTATTACTACTACTAGCTGCGCCCCGCGTTTGTACCCGCGAGGTGATGAAAAACGGTGATGATGAAAATAAGCTTATGTGTATAAGCTATCGCCATACCAAATTTCATTTTATAAGATTAGAATGAGAACAGTAAGAATTCAGTGGATGAAACGCTTTGAAAACTATTGGGGTCAGTATTACGAATAAAATATTAAAGGAAAAATCAAATCAAAAATACTCGATTATAAGAAATTATTTTTCGAATGGCAGCACTAGCACTTTTATGAAGTGCGAGTCATTGCTCATTACCGAGAAGAGTATAAAATAATAATTGTGCAATACAAATTTGTCGCAGCGGTTCTTTGAACAGCGCTTTTGTAACGGGGACGGTAATTCAAAACCAGACGTGCTTCGCTGAGGAGCTTAATGTCGGTAATGATGTTTGCATAAGTAATATTAAATACAATCGGGATATTTTTGAACTTTTATTAATCCTTGCAACATTTTTTTTGGCTACATTTTAAAAATGGAATTTTATATTGAAGAGTTCACGTAGTTAAAGTATGCATAGAATTTCTCTATGTCTCAGAAGTTGCCTTTATGTGCTCAGTACTCAAAAGCTATTTTGGAACCGTTAAGCATTTGCTTCTTTGTTATATATTAACCAGCTACGCCCCGCGGTTTTAACCTGCGTGGTTAAAACTTCTACGGTATTCCCGCTATGTCAATTATCCTACGGGAACAATAGTTTGGTCCGGAATAAAAGTAGCCTATGTGTTATTCCAGGATCTAACCTATATCCATGCAAAATTTCATTGAAATCGTTAAAGCTGTTTGAGCGTGAAGGAGTAACAGATAATTTTGAATTATTTGTGCCTATGTGTCAATCCATGGTCCAAACTATCTGCACATATCAAATTTCATCTAAATTAGTGTAACCATTTCAGCGTGAAGAAGTAACAAACATACACACTTGCATATTTTCGCTTTTATAATATTAGTAGGAGAATAATCAAAAAGGTCCAATATTAAGATAATTTAAAGGTGCATAAACCTATTTAGTCACTCTAGATGCGTAAACTTTCGGATAGCCTGAGTAGTAAGAAGGAACTAGGTACACTACACATGGGATACCAGTATTGTTAACGTATTGAAAGTAACTACTATTCAAACACGGGAATTGAACTTTTTCAAAATGGACATAAAGTTGAAATCAGAAGAAACTACTGTTAACAGACAAATCTCTTTGAGGTAATAAACTGGAAGATGCTGGTTTGAGTTCCGTCGGACAAACGTGGAATCGGCAAAAATATTTTTATAAACAAAAATATTTTTGCCGATTCCACATTTGTCCGACACTGTAGAACGACGCCTTCTACTTTTTAACCGACTGAAAAAAAAGGAGGAGGTTCTCAATTCGACTGGCCGATTGGCGCAGTTGGTAGCACTCTGCCTTCTGCCTGAGCCGCTGGTCCCGGGTTCGATTCCCGGACAGGTCAAACATTTGTGTGTATGAACATGTTTGTTTGACCTGTGTCTGGGTGTGTATATGTATATAAATATATATATCAGTCATCAGGTTTCCTTAGCACAGGCTCTGCCTAGTTTGGGAGCTGAAAACCTTGTGTGAATATTAATAAAAAAAAATGATTAAGTACTCGCAAAAAAAAAGATTTTATTTTTTTATGTTGGTTAGCTCAGAACTTACGACTGGGTTGAGATTTTGATGAATCTTTTTTTTTTAATCTGGTGCTTCCCGTGTGTCCCTGAAAAGTGTAAGGCCGGGTTCCCACTACGCCGGACCGGCAGATCTGCCGAAAACCGGACACCGGACAGAGTGTTCACATTACATCGGATCCCGGAAGAAATTCAGACAGTCCTCAGTTGAATTTGGACCTGCGCGCACAATGGACGACGAAATTGTTGTGTTGTGGTGGTATCTTAATAGAAGGCAAAATAAAAGAAAACATTGGGTACACCCTATTTTACGGGAAAGATTTTCACTTGGAACATTTGAAACATTAATGGGTGAACTTAGAAGAGACGAATCAAAGTTCTTCAATTATTTTCGAATGACAGCAACCACTTTTGACGATTTACTGGGACGACTAGACATAAGAGTACGAGATACAAGTTTCAGAGAATGTATTTGCCCAGAACAAAGATTAGCCATATGTCTAAGGTAAGATTATTTTATGCACTAGATTGCGTAATAATAGTTTTGACGTAGGTACCTACTTAAGACTGTATGAATGAATGAATGTTTGCTATGTATGTTTGTTTCATGAATGTGAATATATATAATGTGTGTGTGTGGGAGGGTGTATGTATTTGATAATCATTATGAATTAAAAATGCAAACAATTATTTAAGTATTTATTTGTACTCAAACTTAAATCCCTTCAAAATCTAAGTAATCTGAGTCTTGGGAATGTATGGAACGATTACTAGATGCTGATGGCGAAGCTGGAATCGGATTCGATGTCTGAGATGAAGTTGATGGTATAGATGTTGTTGCCTGTTGATTGCTACTATTATATTGCGTAGAGTATCCAGGGTAGTGTTGATCTTGCGTAGGTATTGGCTGTTGATTGACGCTATTATGTGTGTAGTATCCAGAATACTGATCTGGTCCGGTTATCTGATTATATGAATCACGCCAATGTCCGTAATTTGGTCTCTCATAATTCCTACTTTTAATTTTTTGCAACATTGTCATGACGCTAGCTTGAAATTCTAAAGTCTCTTCGATAGTTAAAGTGTTCAAGATTGGTATAATGCCTTTGAAGAAAGATAGATGATGGTTTTCCTTTTCTGGGTTTATTCTGGAGTCCAAAAACTTTACCATCCTGTCATTTACCTCTTTATTATCAATTTTTTTTTTATCTTTAATTAAAGGTGAACGAAAATCTGATTCCATGCCTACTTCAGTCTCGGTTCTTGCTTTTTTTGAAACTGACTCATGTGGTGGTCGAGGTTCGGAGACTTTTTTCAAAAACATTAATTGCTCGTGATATAAATAATTTCGTGTCTTTTTGGTCGAAGATCCAGATTTAGACTCATCTTTTTGTTTCTTTACTGTCTTAAGCCACGAATCTCGTATATTATTCCATTTAGTTGAAACCTGTTTTCCTGAAATCAATAAAAAAATATCATAAAACAATACAATTTGTTTCTTGGTGACGTATAAAGTAATAATGTATTAACAAAAAATACTTTTTTTTTCAGATATTTAGCTTCAGGATGTTCATTCAAAGAAATACATTACTCATACAGAGTAGGCGTTTCGACAATAAGTAAACTAATAAAAGAAATGACCCACGTCATTTGGGAAAACCTAAAGACAGATTTCCTTAAGCTGCCTGATACTGAGAGAGAATGGGAGGACATCGCTTCAGGATTCGAAAGAAAAGCCAACTTTCCTCACTGTCTTGGAGCAGTAGATGGCAAACATATCAGAATTTTGAAACCAGCCAAGAGTGGTTCTATGTTCTTTAATTACAAGGAGTATTATTCTTTTGTATTAATGGCAGTTGTCGATTCAGAGTACCGATTTATTTTTATTAGTGTGGGCTCATTTGGCAAGGAATGCGATTCTAGTATATTAAAGGATAGTACATTTTGGCAAAAGATCAATGATGGTACTTTAAATGTACCAAAGCCTAGACCGCTTCATGAAAACTTGCACGAAGAATTACCGTTTATACTTGTTGGCGATGAAGGCTTTGCTTTAACACCTAATCTCCTACGTCCATATGGAGGTACACATTTGAATACTGATAAAAAGATTTTTAACTATAGACTAAGTCGAGCAAGAAGGTATGTTGAGTGCGCTTTTGGTATTCTGGCAAATAAGTGGCGAATAATCCATCGAGCTATAGATCTCAACGTAGACACAGCAATTCAAGTAATTAAAGCTTGTGCAGTCTTACATAATTTTGTAAGAGAAAAAGATGGTATAAATTTTGAAAGTTACCAAAATATAGAACATAGACAAGAACAAGAAACTACACCCATGAATCGAAATGTGTCGAGTCGAGGTGGCCCTAATGCCAACGCTATACGGACATCATTTACTAATTATTTTGTTTCAGATATTGGTTCCGTTCCGTGGCAGGCAGCAGCTATAAAATAAAATTTATCAATGCATTTACATTTTATCAATAAAACATTAAAAACTCACCGTACTGTTTTCTTTCTTTTTCATCCAGTTCATCGAAGTTTGGTTTCAGTATTAAACATACTTCACGCCATGCTGCTAACTTTAAGTTTTTGTCTTTATAAACGTCTTCGGTCTTATCCCACAGAACAGGTCTCTCTTGGACAAGCGTAATTAAAGTTTCTGCTTGAATATCCATGCTAAACGTCTACTTTTACCAGAACATGCGAGCCGAATGACGTGAGTGGAACACGGGCGGGGCGAGGGGAGCACGAGCGGGGCGAGCGGGGGACAGATACCGGCACAAACTCGTTCACATTACTCCGGGCCCGGTCGTTCTACCGGCAATTCGTAGTGACAAAACGTTCGGTAGAAATGCCGGGCTCGGCAAAAATGCCGGACCCGGGATAATGTGAATAGCTTCATATAAATTGTACAGCCACTAGCTCTTCCGGCAGATTTACCGGCGCGGCAGATCTGCCGGTCCGGCGTAGTGGGAACCCGGCCTAACGTTTATTTGAATGAGTTCCTTATTGAGGGTGCATGACAATTGATCCCGTAAGAAGCAAAAGTTGAAAATGAAAACATTTCTTTTATCAAAAATATAACATCAGGTGAGACAGTTCTCAAACGCAAACTTATAATATGTAAAAAAAAAAAAAAATCTAACCAACTTTTACACTCAACAGTGTGAAATAACTTGTCGAAGCCCAATGCGGTACCATGCGCACAATATTTTGATAATAGTTACTTTTGAACTCTCACGGTACCGACTTCATGTGATAGTAACCCTAAGGACAAGCGAAATTAATAATATAATTAATAAGATCTTCCTGGGTCTTGTCCTTGGACTTGAAGTGTTTGTTCAGGGAAGTGTAGCGCGGAGGTGTGAGTGTGATAAGAGAAAGAAAACACAGTTGCGTGGGTAAAGTCGCGTGGGTGCGGCTAGTATTAACTATAAAATGTTATTACTACGAGTTTATTACGCATTTATCGCTTTATTTCCTGGAATATTGGCAAAGTCCATATTTTTATCACGTTGTCAGCTATTTACGTAGGCCTACTCAATTTCTCATGTAACATGAACTGATTTGTAATCAACAATTAAATCTTAGATCGCTGCTAACCAATTTCCAGGAAATGTGTGGGGCTATTGTGTCAGCTATAACACCTGTTAAACCTCACGCATATTATATTTTTGACGTGATAACGTTTTATAAATTGATGAATACAAGCAACACTCATGAAAAATAGTAACGTTCCGCGTAACGTTCCACCTGAGTTTTGTATTACATAAAATAATCAAAGTCAAAGTCAAAGTCAAAGTCAAAGTCAAAGTCAAAGTCAAAGTCAAAGTCAAAGTCAAAGTCGAAGTCGAAGTCGAAGTCGAAGTCGAAGTCGAAGTCAAAGTCAAAGTCATAAATGATTATGACGTTATCACGTAAATCTATCGTCCGTAAACCGACTTTACAGACAACCAATTTTTTTTTTTAATATCAATTATGCCAGTTTGGCGCGAAAACTTACGTGTAGTCGATATCACGTTTGGTAAATGTTACGGCTGTTGCATTATGATCCTGATGAAATGCTATAACCTATTTCAACTGTTTTCATTTTATCAAGAAATACATGCATATACGAAACATGTGTACATTGTTTGCATGTTAACAATCGCATCCTTTACGGTTTTTTAATTTCCATAAAAATTATATACCTAGGAATTCCACCAAAAAGAGTCACATTACGAGAGCAAATAAGCTAAATGATTGAACCTCCTTGGAAGCGCTTTTGTTCAATACGTTTGTCTCCCTTTAATATTAAAGAGAACATGAGACGGAAGACTACGTAGATTACGTAGTTCTAATTTTCACAACGCGCATGAGGCGCTGCATGCAAATAAGTGCCATTTTCATCAGTATTCTATTTAATATTATTAAAACTCACGGTCATAATTACTTAAGTTACGGCTTCTTCCAGAAGCCTTCATCAGGATCTTGAGTGCGGTGCGTTCAGGTTGTGGCTGCTTTTCCTCGCTATCCTGTCAAGCATAAACAAATTATAAAGGCGAGTTAAATAAAAAAAACCAAATTTTTGTTGGAACTTTTTTAATTTCATTTTATTGCCTTTAATATCTTTATTAAAATGAAAACTATGTATATAAATAGTTATTTATCGCTTTAATATACTACTTGCGCCCTGTCACAGGACCAATTGTCATTCACCCTCGATAAGGAAGTCATCCCGATAGAGGTAACACTTTTCAGTTATTGAAGTGTAAATCAAAAACCGCTTGACAGGTTTTGATTAAATTTAAATGGGACCACACGGGAAGCACCAGCTTCAAATAAAAATAGAAAAAATAAAATCGTTTAACCCAGTCGAAAGTTCTGAGGTAACAAGCATTGTAAAAATAAGGACGAATTGAGAACATCCTCCTCTTTTTGACGTCGGTTAAAAATACCTAACTCTAACTTGGTCGATCCAGTTCACACCGTTTGAGTGTCGGTACGGGCAGGATCATCGACCGCACGAATTTTATCTTTTACGCCACATTTTGACGGTTAAAGAGTTTGGGCACGGAATCAAACTTTAATCAGTTTCTGAACGACTCGTGATGCCATGCCACGTTTTTGTTCTGGTCACTTCAGGGCTACCAACAATTAATATTTACCGATTTAGAACATAAAACGTTTTAGATACGTCGGTATCAAATACATTTAATTAAGCGAATCGTATGCGTTTCTATCAACAAATTAAATTTAAGCATTTCCAGAAAAGTTAAGAGCTAATAAGTTTTGATGGAATCGAAAATCCAAACCCAAAATTAAACGATGTTCAAATTTGGATACTGACAACCCTAGATTTGAATACCGTTTGTGAATTTTATTCTGCACTAATTGATGAAATAACAGCAGAACAATTCGGGTCAGCGGCTGACACGGGACGGCCATTTAATTTAATAGGTTGTTTTATAACTAACACGTTATCGGTTACTTAATATTATAGCCGTGTTATGAGCTTTCGTTATGGGATCTGACCTAAAGTCCCGAACTTTTTAGTCACCAACTGGACCCGAAGGCTTCGGCACGTGTGTGTCCAGCGATTGAAACTCTTTGTAATTTTTGTCATGTTTTTCTAGCGATGAATTTCTTCGTTGAAAACAGAGCTGGAAGAGAGAAAATTATTTTCAAAGGTAATTCTTCTACCGAAATAAAATCAGTGTAGTCACGCTCATTTTTTAATGGAGTAGGTACAAGTTATTGTATAGATGGAGTATCCGGCTTTACTCACGTTTATAGTCGAAGTTTCAACCTAGGTTTCGGGTATGTCCGATGCCCATTAGGTGAGTTTACGCTGCCAGATCGCGGCGACCACTGACAAGGTCAGAAGGTACAACACACACGGAACATATATATTTACCTACGTATGTGGCTGCACTAAAATAATTAATTTCATGTTTGAATATGTTGAGGATTGCTCGTGTTGAGAATTGAAAATACGACGGATATTGGTTGTAGATATTGTTTAATGATTGTAAAATATAAAATAACATAATAATCTTAAGATATGAGTATTTTCTGCTCGGTGTCTTTGGCTGAAGTGAAGTCAGCTTGCGTGGTGGGGCGCGGCTGTGTTCACTCGTATATCTGTAGGATGAGGCGCGTACATTGACAGGTAGATACTATGCTATGAAGATAGTTAATTGTTTTGTGTGAACAGAATATATCATTAGATGGTCAGTGACTATGGGATTGATGGAATATTTACTGGAACTCAAGGGCAGCTACCAGATCACACCGGGTGTTTGTTAAAAATTTGTCAACTTGAGGGTGGTAACTAGCCAGGCGGATACCGTAAAATATCCTACCACCATGACAGCTGTGGACTTGATGTTTCGCTTTCTGATCAGTGACTTGATGGCGATGGAATCTATACTGACAACTGAAGCCTGGGGGTTGGAACGCACGAATTACTGTCAGTTTGACAGCCAACGATCACATCGCGAGCTTATCACAAAGCTATAAGAACGTTGTTTATAAATATAATATCTATAAGCAATGCTATTATGAAATTTAATAATAATAGTTATTTAGCCTGAAAATTGTCGTGCCTCAATTGTACGGCAATTGTCACCATGAAAAACTATCCACAATCCTCGCTACTACGCGTAATATCATTACCAATCTTTACATCATCATCATTATGTCAGCCATTAAGTAATGCAAGTGGACTTAAGAAAAATAAAAAAAAATCATGCTTAACTTTGCGGATATTCATATTTATTATTATTATTGCGAATATTCATTTTTTAATGTTTTATTCAATGCGCCGATGTCTTTACTTTAATATTGTAATTAGTTATTGGTATTTTATTTATATTAAAATTGTACAGCACAACATTCTACATTGAACATGAAGAATACAAACAACTCAACCAAATTTTCGCACAAACTGGAAGGCTAAATTTACATGTAAGTATCGAAATTATTTTGTATTTTACTATTTAGAAATTGAAATCTAAAATCACAGTTTTTGCCTGCTTTAACCCGAAATTTGGGCCAAAATCACAGACTACTTCGTTTGCCGCAAGACGGCCTTACAGCCAACAGGTAAAACAAAGGAATTAAACTTTAACCCCCTTACTAATAAACGTTGCATGACCTCTGAATAGTTATTCAGTGTTTTGTCTTTGTCGCTAATAAGACAATTTGACGTAGAGAGAACGGAACAAAACATTGAATTACTATTCACAGCGTAATCAATGTTTTTTAGTAAGGGGGTAAGTCTGTCGCGAAGTAACCTAGGTTCCTCTTACAAGGATGAGATATTTTGACGTCTATAAAAGTTTTATTATTACAACGCAATTTAAAAAATGGTTTTTATTATTTCAAAATTTAACACATAATTAAATAACTTAATTATAATTTCAAGTCATGCATACAGAATATAATGGTGTCATTATAATAACTACTGCGTTCATCATCACTTGTCATCATCACTATTTAGTCACCCGACTATCTCTTTGGGCGGTACAACATTATGTGCAACCCTTTTTTACATTGAGATATTGTTCTAATATGCTATTTAGATATTTTTATTTTATTTTTTATTTATTTTATTTACAAAAAAAATTAGGGAAATTAACAGCTAGCCGATAAAACGTGATAAGTAAACATTCACTGAAGGCCAATTAAAAATATCCACAAATAGCCAAATTAGTTACAAAACAAAAGTTAATGGACGACATCTAGATGTGTGGAGTAAATATATATAATTATAAATACAAATTAAGATAAGTTATCTATACATAGAGACATTTATCTTTCAAAAAACTTACAACTAAGTGCATGTTTTAATATAGATATAGATAGATAGATAGACAGATAGATAGATAGATAGATATAGATTGTTCTAATATATCATCCTGTTTCGGGAGGTCGAAGCCTTCGTTTGTATCACAACGCTCTGGAGGTGCATGATTTGATTCCACCATCCCCATTCCATCTTAGGACGACCAGACGGACGGCAATGCGACATCCATACATAGTAAACGTTCCAACTTGTCGCACGAAGTGTTTCGCTTTCACATTCATAGTGCGTACAGTTAACGAATGGAATTCATTGCCTAAATCTGTATTTACGCAAAAATACAACCTGGGTATCTTCAAGTCACGAGTGATACTGATGATCTGATACTGACCACGGCCAAACAGCCCGAAAGCAATACATACAACATGCAACGCCGGCCGTGAAAGCCTTAGAGTTTACAGTGGTCAAACGCTTGCCTATTCACAATAAAAAAAAGCACATTACTGTATATTCTCGTTTTGTATTCAAGAATTAACAGGTATGCAGCACGGAATCATGACATTGTACTGATTTATTACGAGAATTTTAACTATATACACTAGTCTGTAACTAAATTATTTTTTTCGCAAAAAAGCAGAGAAAAACAAACTTGTATAACTTGAACCAAAGCAATTTTTTGGAAGCGCAGCAGTGTTGCTATACTGGTTGCATGTATTTCTCAGAAATATTGGTGGGAAAGTACGGATTATCAACGAGCTGGTAAAAAAAAACATTGAATCATTGAAACGAAAAATATTTTTTACCAAAACATGGAATCGACTTCAACACTCTAAAGTGTAAAATAACTTGTTGAAGTCGGTACCATGATTCATAAAAGTAACTATCATCACAATATTGTGCTCATGGTACCGACTTCGACAAGGTTATTTCACACTTTTGAGTGTTGAAGTCGGTTCCATTTTTTGGTAAACATTTTTTCATCCTTTTTAGTAACCTTTCTACTTACGAGATCAGCAGCTAGAAACTGGCATAATATTGAGGTTGCTTCCCAATTTCATAATTATGTTTTAAGAATCTCATTACGACTCTATTAATATAGTAGAATAGCGCCCAGATCGTTCACTGACACATTGTCCACTTTGCCATGTGCCGCTTAAGGTGTTATTGTTGACAACTGTCCACTCGGCGATTTTGACCAGTTTTAGGTATTGAATTGTGTCACGCGCTGATTTTTGGTTTTGCAATCTTTGTACTGTTAGCGCCAGCAAATTTCATGTTCCAAAGGTCCGGTGTGAAGAAACAACAGGCTTGACAGGTGCTGATGACATTACAGAGGTTTGCGGGTGTTTACAGGCAGGAGGGGCGGAATAAATCCTGACGAGTGTTGTCGTACTAATATTATCCTATCCTACTAATATTATAAATGCGAAAGTTTGTGTATGTGTGATATTTGTTACCTCTTCACGTTCAAACGGCTACACCGATTTCGATGAAATTTGGTATAGAGATAGCTTATATCCCGCATTCACACATAAGCTACTTTTATCCCGGAAAAAGTATAGTTCCCGTGGGATAATTGAGGTGACGTGAAAACAGTAATCCACGCGAGTGAAACCACGGGGCGCTACTAGTCGGTTCATAAACGACGACGTTATCCCTGAACACACATAAAAAATGCATATATTATATATATATATATATATACACGGTCGAATAGAGTAACCTCCTTTTTTGAAGTCGGTTAAAAATTGATAGTAAATGTTGTTGTCCATGGTAGGTAGGTAACATTTTAATATATGTGAAAGCGGAATTTGAGCTTGAAAATGGATCCAAAAGGTGTTACCAAGATATCTCGGCTTCGAAATACGAATATCCGGTTTTGAAAACAATTTTGTAATCCTACTCCAGAATTATACGAAATCTGAATTAGTTCCGGAGCTTGTGGCGCCACCTCTTAGACGCCGCTCGTAGGTTCATTGTATTTATATCATTTGAGTTAGTATTTTTTATTTGTCTTCCAGATGGCTCCAAATCAAATTACTGCCTGTCAGCTCACAACAAAGCCTTCAATGGTACGACGACAATAGAACTTTCTCCGTTACAAAGCTAATGAATGCCTTAATCAAACCCACAATACAGAAGTTATGCTGCTTAATTATTAACTCGAAATAATATTCATTAGGTGCGTCGAGCGGGCACTGAACTCGTACTGAATTAATTAATTAATTATTATTTTAGGTGGTTGGTTGTGAGGAATGAAAACGATGTTGAGGTTGTGCTGTTAATGAATTAACAGCACAATAATGTATACCCATATATATATATATGGCGAGTATTGGCAAATCCCCCCTATACGGGGGAGGCATATGTCCAGCAGTGGATGTTTAAGTGCTGAGAAGAAGAAGAAGAAGAATGTATACCCGGTTATTTCACCCGCTGGGACAATGTTTTTTTCATTATTCCTCCTCTTTTGGACCGATTTCATAAAAAGAAGGAGGTTACTGTCTATATATTTTTTTATTCGATTTCGTCGTTTATGAACCGATTCTTAAAATTATTTTATTTGTTTGATAGTGGTGGTCCCATTTAAACTTCATCAAAGTAGGTCAAGCGGTTTTTGAGTTACACTCCAATAACTGAAAAGTGCTACTCATACCTCGACGACATTGTTGTTGCGGGTCAAGTAATCGGTGAACATACACAATGACAATTGATCCCGTTAGTAGAAAATGGTGAAAAAAATTGTACCAAAAAATGGAACCGACTTCAACACTTAAAAGTATGAAATAACTTTTCGATGTCATCATAAAAATCTCTCTAGCGAACATGGTAAATTAAATTAAAGGAAAACCATGAAATCTTTACTTATAAATTGAATGTGACAAGACTTTTTTTACTCAAAAGTCGATCAGATTACATATGGAAGTAATCTTTGAAATCATTTAATTATTAAAAATGACGAAGAACTTATTCAGCTAAGAAGGTTTCGATTTTCACGTGTTTGCAATGCAGACTCTTTAAAACTACACGACTTTATAACTGCGTGAGGTACGAGTAGGTAATTTAAATATGGAATGTTCTATTTGAAACTGGAATTCCCATAGTGAAATAGGACGCCCTGCAACGATACTCTTTTGTTATTCACAATTGATGGTTTTCACAAATTATTTCATATTTGTAAGCGGCAAACGTAGCTAACCGTAATAATGGTTTATCAAGAACAATTTGATTAAATAGAAGCTTATTTATTAAGCCACAAAGATGTAAATTTAGCTCCGCGGAGCATGTGGATGAGCACAATATTTTGATAACAGCTACTTTTGCACTATCATGGTACCGATTTCAACAAGCTATTTCATACTTTTGAGTGTTGAAGTCGGTTCCATTTTTTGTAAATTTTTTGTTACTGGACTTGGCGTCTTGTTCACTAGTGGCCGAATCAAAAATAACTGCAGCTTTCGTATCAACTCATTTATTGAATTAACTGTCATTTATCTATCACAATTGTAACACAGAGAAGTGATAGTTTGTGAGGAAGGTACGTGTGTCATTCAATTGTTTACGATTGCAATACGGCGACTGTGAAGTAAATTATTACTGCTTCCGGCACTGTTCCACTTTATTTCTCTTTCAAAAACCATCATTATGTCAATGTTCTAGCGATTTTTAAAAAAACTTACTTAAGTTTGCGTTTGACAACTGTGACAACCTGATATTAAGTGATGACGTTGTCTAGGATGTAGCATAGGATTCGATCCTTCCATTTTTTTATATACAAATGTGCTTCCAATTTTGGTCGTCACATTAACATTACAATCTAGCCTTCAGGGCCCATAAGTAATTCGATATTAACTTAAACTGCAAATTAGAGTATCATTAAGAATGTGTCCGTTTTAATACTACAATAACTCAAACAGTTTTTTCCTATTGAGTCTTCTCACTATGTCCTTGTTGTTGAGGAGCTGGATAGCCTCGGCGTTCACATGATGGTGAAGTCTTCGCTCATGAGCTTCAGCATGTTTTTTAATGATCGTGGTGACGAGATCCACTTTTAGGTCACGATCCTGCCATGACAACAATACCGTTGGCAAACCGGAGGTAAGCTGTATTGAATAAGTAACTCGCAATAAGCCCTTGGAATACTGAATAATTATTATATAGCAAGAAATCTATCTATAAAATCTAATTGTATCTAGTATCAAGTGTGATGTGCTCTTGGTGAGTGAACCGATTTTGATCGTTCTTTTTTGTTTGAAAGCTGGCGCTTCCTGTGTGGTCCCATTTAACTTTCATGAAAATCGGACAAACGGTTTTTGAGTTAAAAAATCCAATAACTGACAAGTGCGAACTTATACCTATACGATATTTTACTCGTAGTAGCGGGTGAAGACATGTAACATTTATAATATAACATTTACAACATTAACAAGGTAACATTAACATAATTTAAAAATAATTTAAAATAGCAAAAAAATAATCTTAAAACCTTACAAATTTAATAAAAACTAAATTAAATCTAAAACGGGCCCCTGCGGCATTGTACCCAAGATGCTGGCATGTGTATATAAAAATATAATATTAAAGACCACTATTGAATGCTCAAACTGGGCAGGCTGTTGAAACTATTTTAAATTGTAACATTTTTATTTTTATATCACACAGTTGTTCAATAAACATTTCTGATTTCTGATTTCGGTGAACATACCTACACCACAATGACAATTGATCCCATGAGTAGCAAAGGTCACTAAAAAGAGTGAACATTTTTTATTTATTAATAAAAATATTATTTATAATTATCCGGGACAGCTAAAGATATCCTATACCTATTATATCATATAAATAAAACTCTTTATGGGCTTCATAAGTGCCACAGAACGTCTCACTGCCAAAATATTGTACCCCATTATCCCTAAGAGGAAACGGCTCGGGTACAAATCGAGTTTGTTGACCAGTGCATCAGAAGATACCACATATATACAGTCCCATTCTTACCAGTAACCACAAAACGAGAATGTCCAATACCAAGGGTACAAGTGTGACTTGGTGTGGAGACACTATTATCATATGGCACCTATCTTATATAACAGACTGAACTCTAAAACACCTGTAAAAAATATGTCTATACAATTTAAAAACTACCGTAAAGGATTGGTTACAAAAGTTAGATATGAGTTTGTTGAAAATCTTTTATCTAAAAGTAACTGACATACGGTTGTGTGTACATGCACTTGACTGAGGTCTTCTTTTTTTTTTGTTTTGTTGTTGTAATATAGTTTGTTTTTGTTCCTTTTTTTATTGTTAACTAAGCCAACCTTGGGAAGACACTGACTGCTGCAACACAGCTAACGCTAAAGCAGCAGGCAGGGCCACCTATGCTATTATGTACGAAGTCTAATAACTAAAAACTAAATGTATTTTTTTTTTTTTCTCGCCAACCCGCCTGCCAAGCGTGGCGAGAATTGGCAAATCCCCCATATATGGGGGAGGCATATGTCCAGCAGTGGATGTCTAATTGCTGAGAAGAAGAAGAATTTGTATTTCATATTTGTACAAATATGGGTACACTACATAATATCCATATTGCTCCCTTTCTCTGCCATTGCCAAAGTATGGCCAGTGTACGGTATAAGAAAAAATGCGCGGTATAAGAAAATAAAAATATAATAATTATAATAAATGGTTAAGCTTATATTCAGTTTAAGGATATAATCTAAAACATTAAAGCATATATTATTATAATAACCAAGATAATTTTGTACATAATGTATTTGAATTCTTTAATTCACATCGTTGGTTAATACCGCCAACATAGTTGCCGGCATAGCGCACGTATTTCAGCAATTAAGCGTGCTCACCGCCTGTGAAGAGATCATTCACCGCGACCGGCGCGATGATGTTCGACCTGCCAAGTTGTGCTTCGACTTGGAAATGAATGAGTTTTACCGTAGTTTTAACAAAACTGTTCTTGTAATCTAGAAGTTTCGACGATTTTAAATTGAGAATTCCTGTGTATATGCCGTTATTAATTGTCTACTTGGGCTGCGTTCCAAAACGAGTTTATATCACCCTGTAAAGGGTAATCGTTACTCAGTCTCGTTCCAAAACCCGACATTGACAGTTATGAGGTTTTGAAATCTGCACAATTTTAACTGGCAGTTTAATTCTTCTTCTTCTTCTAAATTATGGCCTCTGCAGCTACTTGCATTGAATTCTATTACCGTAGAAAAATCGTTATTCCAATCAGTTCCAAAACTCAATTTCACTCGAAAAAGAGTAACTAAAGTGTTTTGGAACGCAACCTTAATTACTTATTACGATGGTGAAGTAAGACGGTAAACTCAGAGTACAACTTGGCCTCCGACAAAATAAGTCACTGGTTCCTTTCGTAGTGTGATCTGTTACCACTCAGTTAATTCCGATCCTTCTTCAACCTCGTAGCCCGTGAAAGAGGAAGTCTTCAACATTATTTTGTAGCCCTGAATCAATCAAATCAAAATTTTGACGAACTTACTATATGAGTAACAGTCAACCCATAGCCTAAGCCACTGGACGAAGATATCGATCTCTCTTGATAAGCAAGTATGACAGTGATGAAGCATCTGTTATTAAGAATTGTTTTTAAGAATCCAGGGCCAGCGGATCAGCTATATGCATAAGTTTTCTTGACAGTTATAGACCTCTTTTCTATGGTCTAAGAACGGCGGACGAACGAATGAAAGAAGACCAGCCACAGCAATGCAGTAGCTACAGCTGGCCTTCTTGGTCTGGGGCGCGATTCTCTCCGATTACAGGAACCTTTCTTGCAATTGTTTCCTGCAATTATGTAATTATAATTCAGCAAAGATAATGGATGCTTAAACTTCGCTGCACTCATTTTGCCTCATAGATACTATCACAGCGTTTATTTTGCCGATGTGAAAGTATCTTAATAATCACCAGACACACGGGGCCACGAAAAAAACGCTTGCAGCGAGTAAGTGAAATAGTGGTCATAGCGTTTGACCAATATTTCACTTATTCGCTGCAAGAGGTTTTCTATAAAAACTAAAGTAACTATAAAAAAGTGCAGTGCCATGCCACGAATTATGAATCAACAAGTATCATTTTGATTCCAAATAATCCAAGTGATAGAGAGAGAGAGAGGAAGAGGATAAGTAATATTAGTGCAATTAAAATTCTAAATTTAGTCAAACATATATCATAATTTAAGTAGTACTGAAGTTTTAGTAGTTTTCATCACACTTACACTAATAAGGCAAAAGATGTCTTTCGTTGTTTGAAATTTGGAATGGAGATAGCTTAAATCCTGGTAAACTTTTATCCCCGATAAAATATATTTCGTGGGATAATTGAGTTAGTGATAAAAACGGAGTTTTATATTATCAAACATATTACTTTAGATCGAAAAGAACTAACAGCCTGCACTCGATGGTAGGTCCCTAGCTTATTTACTACCATCTTACAAAAACAATATTGGGTAGAACTCCCAAATTAGTTTGTCACATAATATATTAATGGTTACCCGCTTTTAGAACTAAGTAATAGCGATATGACTGTAGCCGCAGTGTTGATAAGCCAATTATGAAAGGGTTATTAGTGCACCCAGTGGATACTAGATGTGGGGTTTGCGAAGATAATTGTATAGTAACTTTTCTTGGGGTTCTTACATTGAAATGGCGGAGAACTTTGTACCTAAATTGATAATAGGAAAAAACACTTGGCTTGAATTAGTTTTCTTATTATTTTGGTTCATTATCTGATAAAACTAACTGATTGCGGTATACATATAACGAACGGAAAGTAAATTCAAAAAATAATAACCATCTACTGAAAAATCATGCTCTCAAAAGTATGAAACGTGAAAATATTCGCGGTCGAAACTGTTACGAAGAAATGTTAAATATTTATATAAGATTTTAAATGAACAACTTACAAGTAACTCAATGTTCAACACATTTGTTCAAAAATTCATTCGCGAAATCTGTATACATTGCTCTGTAAAAATTACGCACATTTTTTTTTTTTTTTTTTTTTTTTTATATATTATAAGTTTGCGTTTGACAACTGTCTCACCTGATGTTAAGTGATGACGTTGTCTAGGATTTAGCACGCAAACCTAGAAGGTACCTATTCACTCGCGACTTGAAGACTCCAGGATTGTACATATCGGGAAACACAGACTCGGGCAACGAGTTCCATTCCTTGGCAGTACGCATTACGCATAGCAGGCAGGAAGCATAACGCTTCGTGCGTATAGGTGGTATATCTACCATATAACGATGGCGAATTGCCGTACGTAAATTAAATATTAAATTAATTATTTAATTACTGTTTACATGTGTAAATAGTAGTACATAATAAAAGTCTATACTGTCACCGGACTTATGCCTGTAGCCTAAGTTTACTACTATGGTTTGTGGTCATAATTGTATATTTAAAAGGGATTAGAGTAAGTAAAAGTAAAAGTAAAAAAGAAATCCCATTTTGAAAATTAATAATATTACATACAGACAAAGGTACATATAATTAGTTACTATTAGTTATAAAATAAATATCAGTCAGGTTATGTCACAAATAATAGGATAAACGTACATTAAAACAACAAAAAATATACCATAATATTTTATCAAATTCCAAAATATGTCATTATCGTATTCATTATTTCAATCTTGTAAATTCCTCGAAACTGTAAAAACTTTGGTTAATGCTTCAATCCAATGCTTCATTCTACTTTAAATAATCTATCCATAATGATTCAACCCAATGCTTCAATCTACTTTAAATAATCTATTCATCTCCTGAACACATTTTCTTTGGGAAAATATTGGAAAGTTGTACAACCGTTAATCTTGCTACTTAGCTTTACTGCTGAATGTTTTGAAGTCTTTTCTCCAGACTCTGTTGAAGACCTTTTTAAAAGTATGTTAATATTAATTTCTTCTCAATTTCGATCAGTATGCTAATTCGATTCGAATAAGCTCAATATATATAAGCCAGTCTGTCAAACTATTTTAACAGTTCTATTGAAACCTCGTTTTTAATAACTTTAAAATGTTCAATAATTCTCTAAAAGTGTTTGTTACTGTAAAGATTCACATTTAAATAGTTTAAATTATTGACGCATTCGCATTCGTCGTCTCGTTCCCGATATACGCCATAAGCACTTATCCCCTTTTTGGTCAAAGTAAATGAAAGAGATAGATATACACACATAAATATAGTCTGTCATCTTGCAGAAGCCTTCAGGATACCAGAATGCGACTGCATCGGCGCGTGCGCACGCCAGCTGCGAGGCAGGTGTTTTCCCCCCTGTGAGATAGACTTACCGACTGCTGTACGGGATAAATATTATGTAAAAGTATTATTGAAGCCTTTATGCCTATATCTATACTAATATTATAAAGAGGACAGATTTGTATGTAAGTATGTTTGTAACCGATTGGCTCAAAAAGTACTGGACCGATTTCAAAAATTCTTTCATAATGTGAAACCTACATTCACCCTGAGTAACATAGGCTATATTATATTTTCAAACAAATTAGGGATCCTCATAATTTGTAATTTTTTACCTGCGCGAAGCCGGAGCGAACCGCTAGTTTTGTTATAAACAAGAGTGAGACTTAAATAAAGCAGAGATTTCTACTGGTATAAACCAGAAGGCCAAATCTGATATCCTTTAATTGGAATAATTTAGGTGCAGATACGAAATAGATATGTACCTATATGTTTGAAAAACATAAATGTGCAAAAAAATCTCTAAAACAAGGTGATAGACCCGGTGGTCTAATAAATAGCTTTAAAAGTGGCAATGACAGTGTAGAAGCTTGCGGGTGTTTAACGGCAGAAGGGACGGGACAAATCCTGATATGTGTTGATTTAAAATTATACAAAAATATACTTCACAGAAGACCTATTGGGCTCAAAAAAATATCATATTTTTAGAGCTTTTGATTCCATTTCTTGTGGTGTAAGACACATTTCAAGCGCATTTGTCGTTACCGCCAGATATTTTGATCGAGGAAGTAAGAAGGTCGCTCGAAAATATTTTTCCACTAATTAATTAACAAATAAAATCAAATTTCGTTCAAGCAGCATTAATCTTCATGAACTGTTCTCATATATAGGATTTTTTATTAAAGTTGTGTAATAAACTTTTGAGAATTTGAACAAATTTAGGCCTTAAAGACACAAAATCAACTATTTAGGAAATGGTCTTCCACTCCTAGTAATAATTACCTTACTTGCAAAAAATGTAAATAAATACATAAGAAGTATTTATATGAAAGGTTTCATAAAGGTACTACTTATGCTGCGAAGCTATTGTTCGCTGAGCGATCTTAAATTTGTGGATTAGCACAATTTGTATGTGTCCATACTTACAAATATACTTTTTTAATATACCCATATTTTAAATGTGTTCTAATATTAATAGTAAGTAAAATGACCCCAGTTCTATTAATCACTCGAACTAGTTAAAGTTTAATAAAACTTTTCAAAAATACAATAGCTCGAATTAATTTAAGCTAAAATTCATATTCGCATAACTCCTTACCACGCTATTTCTAATATTAGACGAGTTTTATTGCAATTCAATTTTATTCAAATGCGGGTAGTTTTTTAAGTCATCACCAAATAAGTGGCGACCCGCAATTTTAATATTAAGATGTAATTTTAGTGCTGTTATTGATAAGTGTCACTAATTTGTGACTTTATTGTAACCAAGTAAGAAATTATCTTACTCTGATGTTCCAGAATTTTCGTTTTGTTTAGTTGAATAAGAATATTACTACGAATAAAACTAATATTATTAATTCGAAAATTAATCGCTTACGAATATTTGTTACCACTAAGCGCTAAAACAGCTGAACGGATTTGAATGATAATAATAATATGATAATTACTCACACCTTGCAATAATACATATAACGGTCGCCGGCGTGGCGCAGTGGTCAGTGTCAGAGACATGACTTCTGTGTCTCCGGGACCCTGGGTTCGAATTCCAGCAGGAACAAAACATTTGTGCGATGAGTGTAGATGTTTGTTCCGGGTCTTGGGTGTTTGTGTGCTGTGATTGTGTATGTTCATGCAATAAATAAATTAATAATAATAATAATAACCCAATAAACTAAATACATATACAATACATAACAATTATACAATTGTGAGATAAACAGGTATTTACTTAACGTAACGGAAGCATTTAGTTGCGCGAGAAACACAGTTACTATAGGTACTTACTAATTCATAATAATAATATATAAATATAAATTTATTAATAATATTAATAAAACCAGCCATTTCTTTGACAGGCAGATGTGATTCTACCGTTGCAAAGGACGGTCGGCGACCCGTATCACTAGCAAAAAACGCAGTCAATAACATTTGCCTGCACCCTTATGTTACGGCCTTATTTAACCTCAAGGTGTACGCTGCCTTATGTTACTGTTTATGGTTACGTGAATCCCAAACGATAGTGATTATTGATAGATTAATCATTTTGTTTGTATTGTTAATATTTTTGTATTATTTTATTAGTTTTTATTTTAACATTTTTATATAATTAAAAAAATGCACAAACCGTCATTCTCTGTGGAACCTTTTTCAACGTCGTACTAAATAAGGATTATTATGTACAGCTCAAATAGTACCGGTGAAATTCAAATGAGAGAGAAAGATGAGATACCGATTAATCTTAGCCATAGAACGTTACAGAATAAGCCATAGAACGGACAGCTGGACATATGCCTCTCCCATTGGTTCCACAAGGACCGGTTAGACGCGGCCGGCATCTAACCCTTACCTGGATGCCAATTCTCTTATTTATTAAGACATTCCATTCATAAACAATGCAACAGTCGTTGAATGTTATCTATTCCGCTAAAATAACAATTGCATTCGATCGCATTGTAGACAATTGAATTGCGGTAGAAATTAGATCTGTGTAGCTATGCTACTATGCTAGGCCGTGGTGGTACCGGCCTAGAATAGTACTCCCCCATCTCTTCCCGCGGGTGCCGTAAGAGTCGGTTAAGGGATAACGTACCAGGAGGTGGGCAGCAGCGCCTTCTGAGGATCGGAAATCATACTGCGCTCGCCAACCCGCCTGCCAAGCGTGGCGAGTATTGGCAAATCCCCCCTAAATGGGGGAGGCATACGTCCAGCAGTGGACGCACATGGCTGAGAAAGAAGCTATTACAATTATACTCCAAGTAGAATAGCAAAACTAGAAAAAACGACGATTCATTGACAATCTATAAGCAATGTGTTAGTAGAATTGATACCTTGCGCTTATCAGTGCGTGGTGTCCATTCGAGAATTCTATCTCGAGCTATGTCACTGCCACTTCAACTTGTGACAACAATCCGCTGAGTTATGTCGGTGACATTCGTTCTTCTATGGATATCCTCATTTTTTATTCTATCGTGTAGACAAACCCCGAGCGAGCATGAGATGGACTAGCTTTCAAATAAATAACATCCATCAAAATCGGTTCAACTTTAAAAAAGTTTTGAGGTAACGGTCGACGAGGCTCGGTCGTCAGACGAATGACTTCCTGTTTCCCGGAGAGCCTGGGTCAAAATTTCGGCAGACGTAAACAGTTATGTGATGAGCTTGGAATTACGTCCCGGGTCTTGGATTATGTTGTGATGTCATTGTGTGTGTCTATGCCTCCCGCGGCACAAGGAATTGTAGAGCGGGAATGTGTGACAAAAAAATAATAACCCTCCTTCTTTCGCAGTCGGGTAAAAGTACAGTCGAATTGAGGAACTCCTTCTTTTTTTTAAGTCAGCTGATAAAAATAATAATTGTTAAATGATTCATACATCAACTGGTTTGCGTTTACCCGTGGATAAAAGAGACATAAAAACTAATATTGTAACAAAAAATAGCAATAAAATGTAGTAAAACCTATTTTTCAAAACTTACGTATTTACACCGATTTAGTAGAATTGAGATTGGATTTAAAATTACTTTTAATGGGACCATCAGAAAGCTTATACTATTTAAATACAACAACATTATTCTGGGCTGCGTTCAGGAACGGCTTCGGCCAAGCGATATCTTGCTCTGACAGCGGATATGCGGCGTTCATGAGCCCAATTAGAGCATTACTTGCTCCACCCAATATTTGATCATGACCGTTCACGTCAACCTGTGAGACCAAATTATGGTCGACTAGACCGTAATATGTCTACCTCTAGAATCGATCAAATCTTGATCGGCTGTCAAAAGTGACATATGCAGTGGTAACTATCACGTGATCTATGATAATTGTAAGTGACTTCTTCTTCTGTGACATGCTATGGTGTAGCCGTTCGTGAGACATGAATCAAATATTGGTCGATCAATATTTGGCCGAAGCCGCTCCTGAACGCAGCCCCGAATTGGTAAATCAATAAGTTCTGCGGTGACATACATTTCAAAATATACAATAACCATTCCCATAAATTATATTAATAAATTTTATATATACTTCATAATTAGTTATTTAAGAGCATTCATTCCACTTTTTAGTTACATCCCTTAACTAATTGAGACATAATGAGTACAACATTCGCAAGCAGCAACACATTTCATAAATGACCTTTTTTCGATCTTACAGACAGGTGACCATATTTCAATGTATATAAATGAGGTCTGGTCTTGAACTTGTTCTAGATAAGGTTAAATACGTATTAAAAGTGTCCTTTTTATTATCATAGTTACTGTAATTGTTAACCATATATGATCAGTCAGTTAGCATGATGGTTAGGTACGTGTACAGCTCTGTTATCAAGATCGTCATCACATCTGCTGTAGGACATCCACAGCTGGACAGGTGCCTTTTTATTTAATCTCCTAGAGGAGAATGTGTGAATAGGCCTACATCTAGTTATCTCTTTCGATTTTATTTGTTTGTTTTTACTCTGTATCTAGGGTTTTGATCGCTATCTCACTTACTTGATGGTCAGTGACGATGTTACCACGCTAGACCTAAAAGGCTTGCTGGCTCTCAAGGACTGCTGCCTGTACAGTTTGTGTTTTGTGACAGTTTTTCAAACTTGAGGGTGGTAGCTATCCAGGCGGGTACTCGAAAGTACCCTACCACCATGCTGAGAACTTGATAATGGTAGCAAGCTATTGGCACTCTGGGCACGCTGCGAACTGGTAGCATGTTAGAGCATTTGAGTTATCTATAGGATGACAACAGCTAGTGTATTGCTTAAATGTTATTGTTATGCGTAGTTGTACTATTGTTATGTGTTGACTGGCCGGTTGGCGCAGTTGGTAGCACTCTGACTTCTGAGCCGCTGGTCCCGGGTTCGATTCCCGGACAGGTCAAACATTTGTGTGCATGAACATGTCTGTTTGATCTGCGTCTGGGTGTGTATATGTATATAAGTATATATATCAGTCAACAGGTTACCATAGTACAGGCTCTGTCTAGTTTGGCTCTGTCTACCTTGTGTGAATGTTAATAAAAAAAAAATTGGTTGTCTGTAAAGTCGGTTTACGGACGATAGATTTACGTGATAACGGCATAATCATGTATGACTTTGACTTTGACATTGACATTGACCATTGACCATTGACCATTGACCATTGACCATTGACCATTGACCATTAAGCATTGACCATTGACCATTGACCATTGACCATTGACCATTGACCATTGACCATTGACCATTGACCATTGACCATTGGCCATTGACCATTGACCATTGACCATTGACCATTGACCATTGACCATTGACCGTTACGCGGAACGTTACTATTTTTCATTTTGGCATTCATCAATTTATAAAACGTTATCACGTCAAAAAAAAGTTATGTGTTTTATTTTAATAAAGGCACATGCCCCATCACATTTCTTTATATGTAAGTAGTTGATAATTAACTACTATATGAATGATATTCAACCGCTTTTAATTTCCATTTAATTCAATTAACACCTCTATGTTAATCGTACTTCGTCGTATAATGCGTGGGTGCTTTCAATGCACCAATTCCTGGGAATCGTCGTAGTGTCAAAGCATTGCGAAACCTAGGCTTGACAGCTTAGCTTGGCTGAACAAGCGCTTGCTGGCGCAAACGACAAGATTATAGTTTATGGGTTATGTCCTTCCAGACAGATTTCTAAATTGCGAAACGGTGTTACATACCTATAACTGCGTCATCAAAATATGTCATAAAGTGACGTGTGTGCAGTAGAATTGCGTGAACCAACAACACAACAATTCTCCAAACTCATTGAATTGGCTAATTAGTCCAAAGACCTTGAAACTTGAAAAAAATCCTGAAACATCCAACACTATACTGAAGACATTTCAGACACCTTACGTTAAGATATGAGGATCCATCTTACAGGTTAGGAACAATAAGGCGCCAGGTGACATAAGTGGTCACACATCTTCTTCTTCTTCTTCTCTCAGACATGTGCGTCCACTGCTCGACATATGCCTCCCCATATGAGGAGGCATATGTCCAGCAGTGGGCACACGCAGGGGGGATTTACCAATACTCGCCACGCTCGCAGGCGGGTTGGGGAGCGCAATATGGTTTCCTATCCTCAGAAGGCGCTGCTGCCCACCTCCTGGTACGTGATCCTTTAGCCGACTCTTACGGTACCCACGGGAAGGGATGGGGGAGTACTATTCTAGGCCAGTACCACCACGGCACAATGCATTATAAATACTCTTTATTGCATACCATGTAAAAAAAACAGGAATAGAACTTATTACATTATGTAGTATAGCAATAGGCGGTCTTATCGCTAACGCAATCTCTTACAGACAACCTTGGGAACCATTAACTAGATGTACAGCAGTACATAGCTTGGAAACTTTTGTGCCTTGACGCAGACTAAGTGTCTGCAAAAGCATAGATTTGATTCCTATATATATATATATATATATATATATATATATGATAACTAATCGAATATATATATATATATAAAAGAATTCAATGACTCATAACATTAACTTCTTTGTACGCGAAAAACCTTATCAGATAAATAGGTATCAGGTATGTTTGTAATATGATTCATAGGCGCCTGATCAAAGCTTGTCAATATTCGTTACAAGTTACGACTAGCAACTAACACAGACATTCATCCTGTCAGTCTATAAGCAGAGCGCAGTTGTCAATCTAGAAAGAGTAGACACAGAGAGTACTCTACAGTTACTCTACTCACTCTACAGTTCTACTGACGTATGACAGAAACAGTTGGTGCTTCTGTCTTCCTCAAAACCGTCAGTAAGCACTTTAAGTCTAGCATGATAACATCTTAGACCACATCGTCATTTACCATCAAAGGAGATAGTGGTCAAACGCTAGATATATACAGTATAAAAATACGCAACTTCGACAAACTCCGAGGGTATTACGAAAAGTATTTACCGACTTCATTTGATGTTTTCGACGACAACCGGATCTCGAGTGGGTTCCTCCGATAGCCTACTGATTAAAACGGACGGACGACCAGGGGCCTAAGTCTACTATTCAATATGGCAATATGATCGGCTCACAATTGGTGAATTTGACAGCTTTGATAGTCCGCTATTTTTAATTCGTCCATATTGAATCAATCTTGATTCAATTCTAGATTCAATGACATAGCGCGTTATTTCCGTAGTCTGTTAGCACATTAAATGTCAAATGCCCTACTAAACCGACATAGGCCGAGCATAGATTCAACACAGACTCAGGCTGCTATGACTTAGCAAACTACGGATTTTTGACGTTGTTTTATTGGCATCGGCTCAGCCTCGCAGCAGACTGAATATGAACTCTGAATTAGTAGACTTGACACCCTGGTCTCCGCTGCAAAAACCGATTATAGTTTCCGCTCGGCAACTGATTGTCTTTGTAATTTTGCCACCCGCATTTCTCCAGCCTTCTCGTGACCACGACCAATGCAACTTGGTCGAAACGCCGAGGTAAATGAATTACTAAATGTTTTTCTCGCGATCAAGCCCCGTTTGATTTAATAACAACGATTGTCTTTGATCTAGATTAATCGGGAAGTTAGATGACGATATAATGAAGAATCCTTCTAGGCTTCAGAATTGGACTTTTCTATTATGTGCATCTCGCGCTGTCACCGTGCTACGGTTTTCTTGATATTTTTTGTAACTTTCTGGGAACATTTTTTACACATTCTATCCACCTGAGGAAAGTAAGACGCGATAGATAGATAGATAATTCTATATACACACATACAAAAAGAAAGTATATACCTTGCGCATTCTTATATAAAGACACGGAAAATTTCTGAACCTGCAGGATAATTCCTTTTAAAATATCTAGAAGAGTACACAATTCAACTCTTTTCAAATGCTGTTATCATAGCCGTGTCTCGTTATCGACACGTGAACGACACGGGCGGCGGCGGCGTGGCGTGGCGTTTACCCACATTTCAATAAACTACTATTACTGTACCTGTGACTGCGTGCTACTTTATCGTATCATGCATGTGCCATACGAACGAACGTGTGGTTCTATAACAGCAATGTATTTTACACTGTTTCTACGGGTTTATCGTGGTACTTACGCGTAGTCGATATCACGATCGACAATTGTTTCGGCTTCTTCCGGAACCCTTCATCAGGATCTTGAGTGCGGTGCGTTCGTCGCAGCGTCCCCTCTCGCAGTGTCACCAATATATTTTATATTGTATTCTTTTTTGGTGTTCAAAAGAGTTCATTGATTGATCGATTGATTTTTACCAGTTCTACTTTGTTGCTTAGATATAATAAAAATCGACATTATTTAACATTAAAATATTGCCTATGACCACTGTTTAACCTTTTTTTTATTCGCATTCAGACCTCCGCACTAGAATTCCCTGTAAATCGCGGGAGGCATGGATACACACAATCACTGCACACAAACACCCAAGACCCGGGACAAACATCTACACTCATCGCACAAATGTTTGCCCCTGCCGGGATCCGAACACAGGATCCCGGAGACACAGAAGTCATGTCACTGACACTGACCGCTGCTCCATGGCGACTGTCATAGACGCGGTCATATAGCACGAAAGCCTACAAGGTACCATTTAAAATTTTGCACGTAGGTATCGGGAAAGACAGACTCTGCCAACGAGTCCCATTCTTTGGCAGTAGGTACGCACAAAACACATTATATATATATATATATAAGATCATATATTATATAGTCAAGATGCATTGCCGAACGTATGATTCCACTACTAACGTTAGAATCGGGAAGCTTAAAGTAAATTATGATATCAAATCCACATTCGCCGAAATGTATCCGATAGAAAACCGATAGACAAGCAACTCTACGACAGTGTTCAAGGCTCTGAAGGTTATGTTCTAACAGAGTCATTGCCGATGATTTTTTGGCCGACGCATCACAAGATGACGCATCTCTTGACTCCTTGTTTATTGTTTAGATTAGATTATTCGTAAATCGGCAATTAGCAATGGCCATCACGGCACGTCTTAGATAAAGAAGTTTTACGATATGCGCATTTTAATATGGTACATTCAAGTACACACCTTGCTAGTGTTACCACCTTTGACCACATCGTCATTGACCATGAAGTAAGACAGCGGTTAAACGCTATAAAAAATATAAGTCTTCAAATAATTAGATTACTTTATTAATAATCTTCATCTATTCTTTATTAATTTTCTAAGATAATTTTTTATTATCCATCGTTGAGAGTCCTTCAAAAAAGTTAAGAATATACTACACAACTACTTTTACTGGTGACGATTTATGGTGATGATGATGAAAAGTACCGTTATTGCGGGGCTTGAAATGTCTACATACCAAATTTCATCCAAAGCCGTCCAGCCTTTTGAGCGTGTTTGAGTAACAAACATCTATACATCCATACAAACTTTCGCGTTCATAATATTAGTAGTATGTTAACAATAACATTGGCCCAGTCTATTTACTTGCTTATATACTACAAGTTAACAGTTTACCTATTTAATCAATTTTTCTCATACATACATTTTGCTTTTTGACACTTTTGAAGTATTTATTACAATAGGTACCTAAAATTGTCTAACTAGTTTACCTAACATTACTCATACTCCAAAGAAGACTTCTTATATACTACGGAATTTACATATTTCTACTAAGGAAGCACATTGAGGATTTGGATCATTTTTGTTATGTGTAGTAGTGTATTTTTTCTCTTAGCTGTGGGCTCCAAACAAGTGGGTCTGAAAAATGAAACTCTTACGGCAGTCGCGGGTAGAGATGGGGGAGTACTATTCTAGGCCGGTACCACCACGGCAGCACCGTGACCAGTATATAGTTTTTTTTTTTCATTTTTGCGATTCCAACAAATTTTAATAAACCGGTAAAGAAGCGGTGATTTGAAAGTATTAAGATGGTTTGAAAAACATGCTTTAAGTTCAGTATCAGAGAAGACGCCGCGAAGGAGAGTTCTACGCTCTTGTCGCCGATCAGACCTGAACCACTGAAGATGTCGACCGCAGTGATCGACGAAACGTCTGGAACAAAAGTTTCACATAGACCACGGCCAAACAGCCCGTAAGCAATACATACAACATGCTTTAAGTTGTTTAGAAATATATATTATATAGATAAATGGAGTACTAAAGGATCTCTCATCATCTTTATGAGTAAGCATTGGTGCAAGGAAGTAAAAGATAAATGCTAAACCAGCAGCTAGAAGTTAATAAAACGACGATCATAAATATCCTCATCGATTTAAACGCTGGTGACATCGACTAGGATTATCTGTTGGTTAAAATCACGATAAGATTTAATTATAGATCTATTGAATGTGACGTTATCAAATCGGTTGAAGATATAGCCGATAACCGACAAATAGCGGCCGCAGCCGACCGTTTACAAATAACACAGGAACCCATTTGTAAATAAATTACAACGAAACCGAATCAGTGTTGAAAAAAAACGACAAACCGGCCTCGGATGTCCACCGGGCATTAACCATTGTTTGTGTTTGTACATTGTGACAATTAGTTGAGCAATCATTCCGATACGGCGTATTCAGCAAGTGACGAGAATGGCGAAGTCGATAACGCGCTGTGTCGGTGTTTTCTTTGTTTTTTTCGCTTATCACTAACTGAATTTGTAACGCCGGCGTCGTCATCTTCAAATAGTGCTGCGCGAAGAATTAACTTACTCGTAGTTATGAAATAAAGCGCTCGTGTATGTCGATTTGATTGTGTCATCGTGCGGCGTAAATTATCGATGAGGAACGGTGGCACGCGAGTCAGGTGTCGCGAGCGAGAGAGCAAGGGTCGCTGCGCAGCCTAGCCCCCGGGACCCCAGCCGGGACCGGTGCCGCGGTGGCGCGAACATTCGCGGCACGTCCTTTGTTGGTTGCTTTGTTTTGGAGTGCCATCCGGTTCCTGGTCGTGGAGGGGAGGGGACAGGTGGGCGCAGGTAGCTAGCGCGAGCGACGGCAGTCAGTACTCACTCAGTCCACTCCGGTGAGTCGTGCTGCGCGAGCGCCTCACTCGTTCACAAACTTTATCAGACATTTAAATGGCCAGTCATTCCGCGACAGGTGCGCGCCCGCACCGACCGTGCACGTGTGCTGTTAGTGTGTGCGCCGACGCTGCCTCTTCTCATTTCCGCTGACCATTTGGTAAGTTTCCTCTGTTTCTCTAAAACTCCTACGGTCCACGGAACTGGCGGGCGTATTTTGCCGGTTCTGTAATAATAGCGACGGCCTGCGCGCGCGCATCTGCCGTTCCGTTCCGATGCAGCTGCTGCCGGTTGAATAGCTAGGTATGATGGTTTTTATATTCTTTTATCGAGTTATAACGTTCACTTGAATGAGTTCGCCCTTTGAGACTGCCCTTCAAGATCTAAGAAGGGTTCTAATACAATTAGAGAGTGAGTGATTGAAGCCGGCAGCGTTCACACGGTTGCTCGTTTCGCATATTGCTGTTACTGTGTAAATATTGGTCCGATAACGTTGCGAGTGCGTGTATGTATGGCACATAGGTACCTACAACAGTTATCGATTCCACACATGCGTTGGGTACTTCGATGGTTATCTTCGCTGAATCTGGGTCATTGTTCTTTGGTATATACAAATACATTATTATATTCCTAGAACTGAATCAAATTGCCTCAAAAATTCTATTTATATTCTAGATATATTATTTTTTAATATAAATACATATTAGTAATGTAACAAACCGACTAGGACTCACGTGGTAAACACTACGATAGTTTTCAGACTCAAATATTATATTATGTGAAAATATCAAAACGTGCTTTACCAGACGCGTGGGAATCAATTCATGCAAACGTTCGACAGGCAGGTACTCAATAATCGAACAGGTACCTTTAAATGTGTTATAATTGAAACGGCCGAATGAAACACTTGCGTTATAAAATCGATCAAAACTAATTCTGAATCGTAACTAACTGATTTGATCGTCTTTGAGCACGAATCTTCTGAAAATGATACGCTAATATAACCATAAAATTGGTATGATCTCAAATTGGATCTTTATCGAAAAACACAGGTTTTATTTATGATGTTTATGCAATATTGATATTTTGAGTGGAAAAAGAATGTCATTTAGGTATATTATATGTGAACTTTGTAAAATATACAATTATATTATCTCTTATCATAGTAACTGTGTTTCTGTGTTTCCCGATATGTACAACCCCGGAGTCTTCAAGTCGCGAGTGAATAGGTTCCTTCTAAGTTTGCGTGCTCCACCTTAGACCGCGTCGTTGCTTAACATCAGGTGAGATAGTGGTCAAACGCAAGCTTACCTCTAAAAAAAAACAAAAAAAAAAAAACAAACTAGATTTGTAGTTCAAAATAATTGGGTTTTAAGTATTTAGCAAGAACCTCAAAACCTTCAATCTTATATTATAAACAGCATCTATAAATACATTGCTTCATATGCACTGCAAGTTTCATTACCTCTAATGCCGCATCCGAAAAATTGTGGCTCGGTGATCACACCGGTTTTCACAGTCATGAAACCATTATCTAGCTAGTGGATAGGTAGTTACAATAGGTATATACGGAGAATAGGTAGTTTTTTCCCGTCCGCTTCGCTCAGCCGCGCTTGACGCAGAGTAGGTAGGGTACCTCATGACTTCACATAATTTGAAAATGGAAGCTATTTTCGTCTATTTGTATTCCTCTTTCAGTAAAGTTTAAATTATCTAACTATATAACTAATGCAAATTAACCTACCTTCAATTCGCCGAGATTATCATTACATAACATTACACATTGTGTATAAATGTGACTATTTGAACAAGTAAATGTATCTATTTTTGTCGAAACTGTTGGCCTTGACAATTATATACTTCTTCGTAAACTTTGAACCCGACCATGTATATTATCATTATCAAGGCAATATTTACTTCTATAATATGACTAATGTCATTAGAATAAATTTAAAAACTTATATTCACATTAATGAGTTCATAAAGTACACTTGCTTGTTTTTCCATATGAGTCTTGAATCTATTACTTGCCTTTACAAAATATCTGAAATACAAAACAATATCTGATGTTCAGTTTATTTATACAAGTATTGCGTTTGTACATTTTGTCCTATGACGCAAACCACTTTGATTTTGATTAGCATTATCAGTGTAACAATTTAGTATATCAAACAAGGTGAGTTTTCAAGGTAACAGAGCATCTTTAAGCCCTTTTGGACAGTTCAAAAAATTGTTACTAAGCACTCAGTGATTTCACTTGTGGTAGATCGTCCAATCGCTAGGGATAGACAATGTTGTTTTACATATAGGTCAGGGCTGATTATTTGCGTACACTGAAATATGATATACCCTTTTTGGTAAAACTAAATGAACATGGCCTCTAGCCGGAGACGTTTTGATTTGAACTGGCAGTCAAATCAAATACGTCTCTTTTTTGTATGTGTATCATACGGCCAGCCCTTTCCTGCAATCTTATTCTGTTCGTCTGTCCACCTGGTCGGTGGCCGTCCTATGCTGCGTTTGCCAGTCCGTGGTCTCCATTCGAGAGTTTTTCGACCCCAACGACCATTGGTTCTTCGAGCTATGTGCCTTGCCTACTGCCGCTCCAACTTGTTAATCAGCTGGGCTATGTCAGTGACTTTCTTTGTTCTACGGATCTTCTAATTTCTGATTCGATCTCGTAGATACACCCAGAGCATAGCCCTCTACATAGTTCGTTGTGCGACTTTGAGCCTGCTTACAAGGCGCATAGTCAGAGACCATACCTACCAAAAGTACAATGTTCGTACATTATTAGAGTTAGAGTCAGAAGTTGTTGTAAGATCTCGTCATTTTGACATTATTTCAACCGCCATGAATAACTAATGGAATCATAAAATAAAAGCAAAATATGTTAGAACAAAATCAACTTAGTCTGTGTACAATTGGAATTTAATTCAAACCAAAAGCAGGAATTGCATCGGTGAATTTACAATAGTGACAATTGTACATTTGATATAAAAGAGTTTTTTTCACGGCAGCATAGTTTAAGTTTCAGCGTTAGTTATTATTGCGTTTAGTTTTCACAATGAGCTAGACTCATGTCAAAATCGCGATGTTTATAGTATGTTTTTAAGATATTACAAAACTAAGTTTGTATGTACGCATTGCTTAAAGTATAGTTGGTAGATGATTTCTACGTTATTCGTGTCAGTGGAACCAATTGCTGTTGATAAGTATTGAGTAGGCAACGTTTTCTAGGGCTGTCGCTTATTGATTTGGCGTCTCGTGATAAATCCTCGTTTAAGAGATCAAAGTTCTGTGACCTTCTGAGTCAATTTTTCATAGAGAGCATTGTAGTGCATGCGCGCACGCGTTCTCGTTTGCGCAAGCACGACCTACTCGACCAATATACGTAAATTAAACCGCAGTTTAAGCTAATTAATATCGAATACTTATAAAGGAATGTTATCGTCATCAATTTTTCCAGGGCTTTTAATGCATATATTTGATGTGGCCATTTGATTTTTGGCGATTGACACACCTAGAAAAAACAATAATCATATTTCTTAGCAACCGTGTTCTGAAGTTTTAAATAAAAGTATTTGGAATACTTACAAGAGCCATACTATCATCTAGTAAGATTCTACCAACCCTAAATACCGTGAAAAAGTCATCGAGGTCCGCGACAAATCGAGCGATGTGATGACTTGCCGCTCTTCCGCGCATTGTTCACAAGCACAGTTGATTAAACCCTCTACCGGTCGAACCACTGTCGGGAAACTGGATCCCTAGTTTTTAAATAATGGATTTGTATTAAAACTTACCTCAAAAGTCCCATTGATATCGTCAACTATCAATTATAACGTGTGGAAAATATTGATGCTCTAAAAATGTAAGAGAAAACAAATATGCTTCTTTGGAAATAGTTCTCGGTGCAGATCACTAGGTTAGGTTGCGACAACACAACGTGCGAACCAAGCGAGCGAAGCGAGCGTGCCGCGGCAGCAGCCGGCGAAGTGCTTAAAATTATGTAACGCAGATCACTAGGTTCAGCAACACCTCCCCTACACGATTCATCAATCAGAGTAGTTAGTGATATCTAAAGTGAGGTTCTTTGTAATTAACAATACAATTTTTCTACAAGTCTTTTTTCCTTTAGCGTCCCGTAAAGTACACAGTGACCCACGATTTACTTGTGCGTATTCTAATATATTAATTGTTAGCTAACTGCAGCCCAATATACTGTGTACTTCGCTCCATACGGACTGTTTCAAACTTTACTCGTTTTCTCGTGTTATCAGTTTGTCACATTATTTGTAAAGTAACGCACCTACTTTGCTATTACATTTTCGTGTGACACTGATCTCCACAACACTGGGAAACGTAGCGTGGATACCAGAATTGTTATAACATCTTTGTGACCGCTAGATATAGTTATTTTAATTCTGATAATGACTTCAACCATAACATAACCTTCCGCTTCTGATCAATGGTTGTAATGTATTAAAACTGTTAAATCTGTCGACCATGAGGTTCGAACCAATAAATTAATAATCACAGTTACAGGCTAGCATTCTTTTTTTTTGTATTAACATTCACACAAGGTCTTCAGGTCCCAAACTAGGCAAAGCTAAAGATAGTTCAGGAGGTTCGGCCAGTTGTGCAATGACCTGGCTTGGAGGCGTGGCTGAATAAATGGCCTGAGTGCAATCTCGTTCTCATAACCTTTCCACGAGACCAATGTGCGCAAGATCATTGTCAGGGTCACTACTCTTGCAGCCACAGTTAATAAATACTCACTAAACAACAATTAAAACAATTGAATCAGAAGAGAATAACTCTAACACTTTTTTCGACACGCATTAAACAGTCATTAGCTGTATCCAGAGCTATTAATTAACTTAATCTGTGGCAGATTCGCGTCGAGTTTCGTGTTCTGGCATTGTTGTTGGAAATATGACGAATCTAGATGGTTCTTTGAGAAGTCGGAGCATGAAATTGTGTGCACGAGGCGTATCGGCAATTTGCGTCAGTTTTTTTATCACAGTCACGACAGGCCGGATTCTTCGTGAAGCGGCCAATCGCGGGCTAGAGACGGTGTAATTGGGAGAAGCTACGTGGCCAACACAAATGCTAGAGATTCGTTGTAGACCAGTACACTAAGGCCTCTGAAGGTTCACTTACACACTCCTGGTCCCTGTCGACTTGCTAAGCATAGCGAGAGGGGAAAAAGATCATGGTAAAATAGTTGCTCTATAATGACATGGTCTTATTCTGGTCGGTTGCAACAGCGAGTGTAACTGTTTCGGCCCTTTTGTCCGAGTGATGATTGTTGAGAGATGGCTTATAATTCCTTAACGGATATTGGATAGTGTCTACTTACTCTACTTTCGCGGCCATTATATTTTTTGTAGGTAGCTTCCCTATTGAAAGCGTCTGTGGCCGCATTAGGCCTATTTGTTTACGTGTTACATATTTTTCCTAGTATATATGGTTAAAACATTGTGTTTAAAATAAAATTATGTACATCATAATCGGGTCACGCGTAAGGACCTTCTTGCTTCTTACATTTGTACTGAAAATCATATGATATATCAGTAAGATAGCTTTTCTAGTTTATATAAATGGAGAGTAAGACTCAACAGCCCGAGTATTGTTTACAAAGAGGAGTGTAGGGTATGATTCCCCCATAACCCCCATTCTCCGACCCCTCGCCGCACTCAATGCTCTTCTGGACCCAATGACTATATGATCTGTGTCAAGACCCGTGCCCTGTGACCTGTTTGCGTAGAAAGGTTTTGATGAAAGAAGGTTTGCGAAATAGCTAATTATACAAAAGGCAGGGTTGCAATGTCGGGTACATTGCATATACTTTACATACATAGCAATAAAGCACATAAGCGTTCTGTTGATTATGCCACGAGCGGTCACCCATCCTCAGCGTTCGTTTTTTAACTCTGCTTCTATTAAAGTCTCATTAGTAAACTCCACTAAGAGTGCTTACTAATGTAGATAATTGATTCATTTTACCAATAATTGGAATAAAACCGCCGACGCATCATTAAAATTATTTACCGAAAAACATAATTATTGTTAATAATTAGACCGAGATTTCAACTTCAAAATGTTACCTTTCCCTTAGAAAATCATCAAGATATAAGCGACAGTAATTTAATTCGGCATTTTTAGGTCGAATATTTTATAGGAACAAAATATACTTAGTTGCAATTGATTAAGGATATGAACAATGATATCTAATCAGCGCAGCCAGCCGATGCAGTTGATAACTTGATAACTGAAAAGGACCGTTGAGATAACGGCCATGATTTAGTCAGAGCACTTGGTGAAATATAACAAAATTAATATACTTTTCAACACGCTTCTGACTTCCTCGTAAAGTGAGCCTTATTGCATTGCTTTTAGCGTCATAATCCGAGCTACAGCATACATGTGCACAATAACACACTGGTGCGTGGTAGAATTATCGCTACAAAGTTAAATTAGTACCTTACTGCAAAATATTTGCGAGTGAACCGAGCATTCTTAATTTAAAAAATAAACGATACAAGCAATACATGTTTTTTCCTAAAAAAATATGTATTTATCACTATTCAAATTACTTATATCTAGTACTAATTTGAAATCATACACACTTTTTAAGTACCATGTAAATATACGGTACGTATTATATTACTACGCCCAATTGGTCAGCAATTGAATAAAACTCGTCTAATATTAGAGATAGCATCTTATGGAGTTATACGAATTTGAATTTTAGCTTATATATAATATGAGCTACTTCATTTTGAAGAATTTTAGTGAATTTTTGCTAGTTCGAGTGATTAACAGAATTAGGGCTATTATTGACACGATCTATGCTCGCCGTTTAGAACGCGTTAAATGAAATGTAATGTTTGCTTTGTTACCGAATTAGTTTGGACCAGCAGTATCGAGTACTCGTTCTTTGTTATTGTGACCCCTCCAACCTCTTCCTGCGATCCTAGTCGTTTAAGTAAAATTTGAGAATTCCCACCGTATTGAAATGATTTAATCAAAAATAAAAAGAACTCCTACCAGAACTATGGAGTACTCGTACTTTGTTATTTTGACCCCTACAACCTTTTCCTGCGATCCTAGTCAGTTATGTAAAATTTAAGAGTTTCACCGCAATTATTTAATCAAAAATAAAGAGAACAAGCTATTCATATATAATCTATGATTATGTGTGATCATTCAATCCCTTGCCTGGCCAAAACAATAGATTTCTTGGAAAAACATTGTTGATAGTCACAGTGTACAAATCGCACAATAAACTGATTCAAATAAACAATATTAATCGATGTTCGCGCCGCCCGCGCTCCTTAAATCATTCACTCGCTCATCGGCCGTACTTCAGTCACATTCGGTTCAAGACGCACTTCACTTCAATCAACCTATCTAATTGTAACCAAACCAACGAAATAAAATGTTCATAAAACTTCCTACATTGTTTTGTTTGTGCGCGAACAATCGATATTGTTTTTACTCATATTTTAACAGTAAATAAGCATGGCAATTTTTTTTAACTCTACTACTTATCTACAGCTACGAAAATTCTTGATATTTAATCACTCAAGTTTCATTATTGGTTTGATTTGAACATAAAATTAGCGTAATACGCATAAAATGCGTACCATTGATCTAGATGTTTCCAAAAACGAATGGTGATTGTGATATTTTGAAAAACTGTCACTAAACACATGTGTTTGCTAAATAGGCAATTTTGAGTCTTTTCCGGTTATTTTGTACAGTCTTATATGTGTAATAAACTTTAAAAAATACTACTTAATTATGAGAACAGAAGGTTAATTCTGATTGAACAAAATTTGATTACATTTTTTTGTCTTATTAAAAAAAAAACTTAGTGTAACAACTATTTTAGAGTGACAGCACAATTAATTTAAAAAAAATTCTCGCGCTAAAGACAAATGCGCTTGAACTGTGTTGAACAGCAGAAGAAAGAAAATTAAAATATAATATATAAATATATATATATTTTTTTCATTTATTCAGTTTTTACATTATTTTACTTAAGCTAAAAATACTCAAAAAGCCTAGGATAGGTTTAACTTGGGTATTACATCCTCTTAATAATATTTTTTACAATAATACTTAAAAAAATATATAAATATAAATATAGTAAAACAAAAGCTAAAGCCTAAAAATGTAACAAAAAATCTGCTTCAAGCAAGGTTACCAAACTTAAATATGATACTAAGTTACAAAGTTAATATAAGCCATAGTACTATTATCTACACTTTAAAGAAAAGATTACTACCTTCTACAAAGCAAACAATCAATGTATCGTAATTAATTGCACTATGGGCACTATTGCGAGTCGCCAGATCTGACAGATATGTATAAAGTGAATGCGCTCGTAACCGGTCATTGATGACTGTGTGATGAATGTGACTTATAGTAATTTTTTTTTGCACCGTAGGTCATCTGTAAATTAGTACATAATTTTAACTGAACACGCGTCAGGATTTTCCCCCCTCCACTCTCTGCCTGTAAACACCCGCGAGCCTCTGTAATGTCATCGGTATTTATTAAGCTCGAAACATTTTAGATGACGTGTGATTCCACTTCCGACCACATAAAGTGTGACAGTTGTTAAGCGCTTCATCCATAAAGTATAAAAAACGATAATTCTAAAAAGATTAAAGTATCAGACCTCCCAAGCTGTCCTTTCTAACGACAGCTTAAAATCAGATAACAGTTACTATGTTACACTCGTGTCCGCAGCTTGTGAAAAGTTGTCGTAGAAAGGTACTAGATTTAATCTCTATGTACACTATAAGTACTCGTATGGTTGCTACGGCCGGCTGCCGAAAGAATGCGTTTTACAATTGGTGTTCGCATTCACTTTTTTGGATTATACTATATCCCTTGGGACAACTGAGGTAGCCTAAAAACTATAGTCCATACGAGTGGAACCGCGGGGCGCAGCTAGTAGGTACGTAAGTAATATCTTTTGTATTATTTATGATTAAGACTAGAAAAAAACATTATAACTTTAATTTTTTAAATGCAACCAAATATCTTATAAGCAGAAACAATGATTATACCTGAATACAATGATGTTTTACTAAAGATGACGTATATTCATACTGCGCGGTGCTCAGATTGTGTTCCTTTACGACATAAACATGCTTACTGCGACAAATAATACGGTAAAAATAATATAGAAAGGGATAGCTATATGTTTAGACTTGCGCTTGAAGTACGCGTCGCAATGAAAATTACTACAATTGACTTAATTTTGCCGCCTCAGTTTCCGCGCGCTTGTGCGACATCTACCTCATTATAAACATATAAAATCATTGCCTGAATATCCCTCTCGCACAATACTGATATTTTAAAGTAACTACTTTCTTGGCGATCGTTAATATATTTATATTGCTCTTTACATTAAAAAATGTATAAGGGCGGGTACTACAAAGGCCTTACCAAATGCTATCTAAAATCTAGACGGAGATTTAGTGTAGACGCGTCAAAAGATGAAGAAAACCAAAATAATCATTAAAGCCATTTATTATTTATTAACGTATGTTCTACTAAATTAACGGCGTTCGGAGATACGGTTGGCTTGGAACAGTTATACGGAATACAGTACTCGGAGTAACGGGTTCTATAACTGCATGTGTGTATTATGGACTGACTAACTTTAGGTAGAACAATTGTTCTATCTGCAGACGAATTTTTTTTATACATTTTGTCTCGAATTATCGCAAGCGCAGCGTTAAATTAGCTGCGTTGTTTTTTATTTAAGGCACAAATTAAATGAGTAGGTCGCTTATCACTTGTCACTTGGACACTTGTGGTAAGTTTTGTCTCTCGTCTGACGTGGAAACTCTGCCACAATCGCCGCCGGTTTCTCCAATTCATGAACGGAATCTAGTCAAAAGTGGTGGCCGAATGCGGCGACTAGTGGCCACCAGTAATCCACCACTAGCTGTGTTGTACTTACCCTTACCACTTACTGTCGAATTTTATCGAGTCGACGATCCATACTCGCAGCCCCTAAGCCATTAGTGGTCTAGTGTGCGTGTGCCTTACCAGGACCGGATGGAACTGATGTCTCTTAATATATATATGAAGTTGACTCTTAACAGGTTTTTGCGAAAGGAGTATAATTCAAAGGTTTATTATCCAATTCAATCATAGAATTTAATATCAGAATAAATATCAATTTTATCTCGATTGGAAACGACGCTGTAAATTGAAAATAATGTTGGTAAATAACTTTTTGCTTTATTTATTATTCAATTATGAAATCAATTTCATTTGTTTCATGGATTTGTACTGCGTAATGAACTTCCATTATTTTTTCAATTACCCATTAGATACTGTGTAAAAACTTTTTTACGTTTTGAAAGCAACTTTCAAAATACATTTTTCTACAAAATTAATCATCATCATCATCATCTCAGCCATAGGACGTTCACTGCTGGACATAGGCCTCCCCCATTGATTTCTAAAAAATTAAAATTACATTTAAATTAATTAATTTTAATTTCTATTCTATTAACAAAATTAATGCTTTCAATAAAATTAAATACATAATAATGTTAGCCTCGCTTACTGGACTATTACGTAACAAAAACATATTCTCAAGCATTGAGCATTACATATAATAATAATAATAATAATAATAATAAATCATTTATTGCCACAAAAAAAAAGGAATATTTATACATGTTTAATTAATTAAATATCTATGGCAAAAGGGATAGGCTCAGCATGTGTCATGTTCCCACAATGTAGAGATCATAACGCTGTTTTTCAGCCTACCCCTATACATATATTTATTCTATGATTTTTCTGTTTAACACTTATTACTACTACTCCAAATGCAATTGAAACTAAGGATTACCACAGGCTATAAACTATGCAATCTTTATTACCTACATAAATAAGAATTTACAAAACTGGAATATCGCATGAAGATTTACACTTATATTTATGGGGAGAGATGCACCTCTTAACTTTTTTATAGAACCAAGTTATGTGTGACAAATTGTATGTACCAACTAGTAAATTTTTACTCTTTAATAAATAAACAGTCAATAAAATAACTACCTGTGTATACAAAACAGGGAACTATAAATAAAAAAACGACATTTAATTTACTGTTAGCAGGTAAAGTTCCTAAAAAGCGGCAACATTACCTCGTTGAATAAGGAAACTTAAAATATACTTTTTATAAAATTTATAATTATGTAATTAAATACCTTTGCTATAATAATTTATACAACAATAATAATAAATATAAAATACAAGTAATAATTCTAATAATACTTCCTACTAATATTATAAATGCGAAAGTTTGTGTGTATGTGTGTATTTATGTAAGTGTGCATGGGTGTAGGTGTGTATGTGTTTATGTGTGTCTGTGTGGATGTGTGTATGTTTGTTACATCTTCACGCTCAAACGGCTACACCGATTTTGATGAAATTTGTTATGGAGATAGCTTATACCCTGGTTTAACACATAGGCTTATTTTCATCATCACCATCATCACCGGTTTTCATCACCGCGTGGCAAAGCTAGTTAATAATGTATACACTCAAAGGTTAAGAAACTTTTCCATAAATGAATTGTCACTGGTGTATAACAAGTTTAATGCAGTCCTAAGTACCATGTCGAGCGTGTAGAACATCGCATTAAGGTCTCCAACAGGACCCAGAGTAATTTTATTAGTGTCCACCGAGAAAACCAATGTTCGATTCTTGTAACGCCGAGTATAACGTGCAGCTTAGAACGAAGACTTGCAATGGTGGCAACATTCTGATTACATATTACTCATATAGTCGCCACTTGAGAAGTTATCAATAGTACTTAAATATTTCAACCAAAAATGAAGGCGGTAGAACAATGTTCGTATTATGAATTTAATGGACACCAACACCGTGTATATTTGACTAACATAGGATAGGCAATGTCTGTAATCCTAAGGGGGCGTTCATAGATTACGTGAAGTAATTTTGGTGAATTTTCGCTCCCCCTCTCCCCTTTCTTTGTTTCATGGATTTGTACTGCGTAATGAACTTCCATTATTTTTTCAATTACCCATTAGATACTGTGTAAAAACTTTTTTACGTTTTGAAAGCAACTTTCAAAATACATTTTTCTACAAAATTAATCATCATCATCATCATCTCAGCCATAGGACGTTCACTGCTGGACATAGGCCTCCCCCATTGATTTCTAAAAAATTAAAATTACATTTAAATTAATTAATTTTAATTTCTATTCTATTAACAAAATTAATGCTTTCAATAAAATTAAATACATAATAATGTTAGCCTCGCTTACTGGACTATTACGTAACAAAAACATATTCTCAAGCATTGAGCATTACATATAATAATAATAATAATAATAATAAATCATTTATTGCCACAAAAAAAAAGGAATATTTATACATGTTTAATTAATTAAATATCTATGGCAAAAGGGATAGGCTCAGCATGTGTCATGTTCCCACAATGTAGAGATCATAACGCTGTTTTTCAGCCTACCCCTATACATATATTTATTCTATGATTTTTCTGTTTAACACTTATTACTACTACTCCAAATGCAATTGAAACTAAGGATTACCACAGGCTATAAACTATGCAATCTTTATTACCTACATAAATAAGAATTTACAAAACTGGAATATCGCATGAAGATTTACACTTATATTTATGGGGAGAGATGCACCTCTTAACTTTTTTATAGAACCAAGTTATGTGTGACAAATTGTATGTACCAACTAGTAAATTTTTACTCTTTAATAAATAAACAGTCAATAAAATAACTACCTGTGTATACAAAACAGGGAACTATAAATAAAAAAACGACATTTAATTTACTGTTAGCAGGTAAAGTTCCTAAAAAGCGGCAACATTACCTCGTTGAATAAGGAAACTTAAAATATACTTTTTATAAAATTTATAATTATGTAATTAAATACCTTTGCTATAATAATTTATACAACAATAATAATAAATATAAAATACAAGTAATAATTCTAATAATACTTCCTACTAATATTATAAATGCGAAAGTTTGTGTGTATGTGTGTATTTATGTAAGTGTGCATGGGTGTAGGTGTGTATGTGTTTATGTGTGTCTGTGTGGATGTGTGTATGTTTGTTACATCTTCACGCTCAAACGGCTACACCGATTTTGATGAAATTTGTTATGGAGATAGCTTATACCCTGGTTTAACACATAGGCTTATTTTCATCATCACCATCATCACCGGTTTTCATCACCGCGTGGCAAAGCTAGTTAATAATGTATACACTCAAAGGTTAAGAAACTTTTCCATAAATGAATTGTCACTGGTGTATAACAAGTTTAATGCAGTCCTAAGTACCATGTCGAGCGTGTAGAACATCGCATTAAGGTCTCCAACAGGACCCAGAGTAATTTTATTAGTGTCCACCGAGAAAACCAATGTTCGATTCTTGTAACGCCGAGTATAACGTGCAGCTTAGAACGAAGACTTACAATGGTGGCAACATTCTGATTACATATTACTCATATAGTCGCCACTTGAGAAGTTATCAATAGTACTTAAATATTTCAACCAAAAATGAAGGCGGTAGAACAATGTTCGTATTATGAATTTAATGGACACCAACACCGTGTATATTTGACTAACATAGGATAGGCAATGTCTGTAATCCTAAGGGGGCGTTCATAGATTACGTGAAGTAATTTTGGTGAATTTTCGCTCCCCCTCTCCCCTTTCTGAGATCTCGTGAGACTGGCCGGTTGGCGCAGTTGGTAGCACTCTGTCTTCTGAGCCACTGGTCCCGGGTTCGATTCCCGGACAGGTCAAACATTTGTGTGCATGAACATGTCTGTTGGACCTGTGTCTGGGTGTGTTATGTATATAAGTATATATATATCAGCTATCAGGTTACCATAGCACAGGCTCTGCCTAGTTTGGGACCTGAAGACCTTGTGTGATGTTAAAAAAAAAAAAAAAAAAAAAAAAAACTTTAAAAAATTACATGATAGGATCGCGTTTCCACTTTCCACTACACCTTTTAACCGCACCGGGAACTTTTTTCAAAAGCTTTCACACGTTAATATGCTGCTAGTGGTTATTCTTTCAGATATTTGTCTCAGTTGATTTAAGACATATTTCTTAATGCGTACTGCTAAGGAATGGAACTCGTTGCCCGAGTCTGTGTTTCGCGATATGTATAATCCTGGAGTCTTCAAATCGCGAGTGAATTGACCTTCTAGGTTTGCGTGCTAAATCCTAAACAACGTCATCACTTAACATCAGGTGAGACAGTTGTCAAACGCAAATTTATAATATGCAAAAAAAAAAAAAATTTTTACGTCCACATAATTATAAAAGGTATCTAACATAAGTTATAATTTAAAACGTTTAAAAATAAAATGCAGTCGCGTGACTCTGACTGTTCTCTTGTTCATTTCCACTCAGTAGAATTGTTCATGGCACAGCCCAATCCATACATGTTGTTCACTTATCTCAATCAATAAATATCGTAGTGCACTCTGCATTAAGGGAAATTGTATTCAAGTATATTTTAGTTCGTCTCAATTATAAAGGAATCATGCAGAGTCATCCATTCCTGGTACCGTTACAGAAATGATAGACCGTTCGATGGAATCTACAGACGAAACAGTAAATCTCCCATCTAACCAATTACTTGTTCTTTGTTATGTAAAATGTTATAAAATTGTGATAGTGCAATCGTAAAGTAAATTGTTATAACTAAATCCGCCGTATAAACTCTTTTTATTGCCAGTGATTTGTACTAGACAAGTATCGGAAGATTGTTTTTATAGTTTAAGTGTTTTTGTTGAACGGTGATCATGGACCACCCAATAAAAATACTCAGTGCGTATATAAATAATCTGCGGAAGGTCGATGACAGCTTCACATATCGCTAGATAATTTTAGAGAAAAATATAATATAATATAATAATAATAATATGGAACAACATGCCTAGTTCATTCAGTAATTTAATTTATTTTGATATTGATATAAAAGTATATATATAGCTACCTTATTATTTATTATATATATATGTAATTATTCCTCACGTTTGTGCGTCACCTAGGTTCGCGCTGAAAATCAGCGCTGTAGATTCCCCTACAGCAATATGCTGAGCCCGGACCAATTCAGGAATAACTGTACATGACAGCGATCTTTGTTTCTATGTTATTTATCTGTTATTGTTTTGACCTATCCGTGTTTTGTAATTGTATGTATTGTGTAATATTTTAATTATTTGTTTGCTGTTATGTTATTGTTTGCCTTAATAAATGATTTCTTTCTTTCTTCTTTTCTAGTTTGGGACCTGAAGACCTCGTGTGAACACAAGGTCTTCAGGTCCCAAACTAGGCAGAGCCTGTACTATGGTAACCTGATGACTGATATATACTTATATACATACTTATATATTTACTTATATTTATTATATTATTTATACACACCCAGACACAGGTCAAGCAGACATGTTCATACACACAAATGTTTGACTTGTCCGGGAATCGAACCCGGGGCCAGCGGCTCAAAAGGCAGAGTGCTACCAACTGAGCCTACCGGCCAGACGAAAGATGTTTAAACAATACATTATACATTAGAATGAGTAATACTAAGTTGTTGCTTTATGATAACAACAACTGTTGTTATCATAAATATATGAAATAGTCCATTACACGGTGGTTATGTATTTTCCATATATGCTCTTTATGTAGCCGTCAATAGAAGGGCAAATTGCATGGCAAGACATTACATCGTTATATATACAATCATGGGAATCCGTCTGTAGAATAAGGGCACTTTTACCAAGCTCTACTGATAGTTGTTCTTGGCCATAATCTATGCCTGTCGATGATTTGCATCTCCATGTTGTGCCAGCGGTATTTCGAACTTAGTAGCTAGTGTCAACTGCACCTGAAACTCTTAAATTTACATTGTTCACTGAGCGCCTTTTACTGCGTGGCTTATTGATACCGTTAGTAGTCCCTTCTCGGTATCAACTATGGACAAAACATCATCGTATTTGCTCAAAATTTCCACCCCGATTTGCCTGCCTCAAGATTAAGCCTTTGTTACCAGTAACCTAGCTGTATGCTCTTTTGAACTGTATTCCAAAAAGGACAAGGTACTAAATTCTTTACGTGCTTGCGTCCTTTACATTACAAACCTACCCTTAAGACACAAGCCGTCCTCTTGGAACAGGTTGTATTTTGTATGTTTGTTGGCTCAAATATCCTGTATAAACCAATTTGAAAAAATATTCAAAAAGACTATACTTTCAGATCAGTCGAAAATAAATTTTTGATTGGAAATTCTCGTGAGTTTGACACATTATTATATATATATATGGTATATGTATATGCTCATCCTCAGATGAGCATCGGACATGCTCGAAACCTAGGTCGAAACTTCGACTATAAACGTGAGTAAAGCCGGATACCACATACATATAAAAATAAATTTCATGAAAAGAGGTCAAGTTTATTTCTTTCATTAACAAAAAAATATATATAAAGTTTCCCGTAAAAGAAGGTGCGAAGTTGTTTTGTATTACGGAAGAGAGAGATTCTGCCGTGGTTTGTACAGTTTTGATATAGGTGCGTAATTATTATTGAGATAATTAATTATATTAACTACTTAAACTATGAATGTTCCTGATAACTATTTTTACAAAACCAGTTATACAATAGTAAACACGGTAATTTATCAATTTTTGGTTGAAAGGTGACTCTACATGTTTAAACGTATATTGCCACCTCCTTCGTTTTGCTTGTATCATACTCCTTGGACTGAGAAGTCCGCTTCCTTTTTGCATTACTAGCAAAGTCATATAAATTGTCTTACAGTGACAATGATAAACCGCCTCGAGGATTTCAGGTCGCATTCACATGTGTTCTAAACACACATTAATCTGGACCATTCCGTTGGCTAGATTCCATAATCACCGCAATTTAAAGAGAGGCTAGACAAACCACAGGCGGGTCTCAAAAATATTTCCATGCAATTAAATATTCATTACTTGGTACGCCTGCGGACGTGGACATTTTATGTCATTATGGAATCACGAAATGTACTTTTTGGTCGTCTATGATGAATATAGTATATCTACTAACGGAGAGCCCGCGGGGTTTTATGTTAGTATATTGGGCACTTGACGTGCATTAATGAAATAACTTATTGAGGTTTACGTCCAAATATTATTTATCTGTACTACCCAATGATGTTTTACTAAAGATGACGTATATTCATACTGCGCGGTGCTCAGATTTTGTTCTTTTACGACATAAACATGCTTACTGCGACAGATAATACGGTACAAATAATATAGAAAAGGATAGCTATATGTTTACACTTGCGCTTGAAATACGCGTCGTAATGAAAATGACTACAATTGACTTAATTTTGCCGACTCAGTTTCCGCGCGTTTGTGCCACATCTACCTCATATAAACATATAATATCATTGGTACTACCCTTCTATCTTTACATAGCTAGATTTATAATTGGACTGTTCTCTTCCAATACTAGTATTTGCGAAAATAAAACAAACAGGAGAGGGATTAAAATAAAACCACATATGAACGCGAAATTGACACTTGTACAATTAAAATTGTTTTATTTTAAATGGTATTTTATAGACAATAAAATACACGAAATTTTTTTCATAATATCGATAAACCTATCAGTTTTATGACCTATGTCAAAGGGTTGCCTATCACATCTGATCCAGTGATACAAGGAGCTATATGCTGCGGTCACATCTGAGACGGGTGACCACTAATGGCATTTTCAACTGAGACCTTCCGTGCTTCGGAAGGAAAACTAAACTGTCAGTCTCGGTTGGTATACTAGGATAAAAGTCGTTTTTAATAATAACTTTAATAATCAGCAAGTTTCTCATGAAACCCTTTTATAATTCAGATATTTAGGTTAACAATCTGGAAGCTCTAAGGTTAATCATCGGCCATTGGCATCATTCCTATATCTGAGACTAGTGCGCAGCATATAGGGTTGTTTGTTTTGAGAATAACTCCATTTCAAAAGATAGTATGCGACAAAATTATACGTTTAGTTGACTGCCATATAACTAGGCTTTATAGAACTATAATTGAATCAAAAGAGGATCAAGATATTACTATTATTACCATGTAGTTGTAGCATACGCAAATAGCTGCCGGCTAAATGATAATTTAACAACCAAAGCTCTCCATAGATATTTTGATTCAAAAAGGGTTCCGACATCGCTTTCCCACGCTTACATACAAATGTATGCTAATTGCAGTTACAATAGATGTTATCTATCCAATAATTGACTTAATAAGCGTCTGATAATCGCAATCAAAGATAATAATATAGACAAGTCATAGACAAGGCGTTTTTTTTGCTGTAGACGGGAGCTATAGTGGCGGCAGTATAGTAAGACAGTGATTGGCAATCAGATATTGTATATTAGCCTCAGAGGTTACCTGTCGTTACTTTTTTCTGACAATAGGCTTGTAATTGTTTTTAAAGTGCGTGTGAATTAGAAAGTTGAAGTGAAAAATCATTAGCTTAAATATTAAGTGTTATCTTTGTATTTGATCTGATTATACAACAGTCAAGATCCTTTTGGTCGACATTTCTTTAATATAGATGCGTGATTTACATAGTGTATACAAGATATCTTTTTTTTTTCATTTCGGCCGTTCGTATGAGTTCATTTTAATCAAGAAATAATATATTTTCTAGATATTTCGTGTACCGCTGTCATACGCGTATTTGAATGCACCAACTGCTTCAACAATTTTAAGAGAATCTGTGAAGAAAATTTAAATAAATTTCGATAATCTTAATATTAAATTTAATAAGGAATAGAAAAAAATATTATATAAATGAATAAATAAATAGATCATCAGATTACCATAGCACAGGCTCTGCCTAGTTGGGGACCTGAAGACTATAAGGTCTTCAAGGTGAATGTTAATAAATAAATAAATAAAAAAAACATAAAAAAATGTAAATGTTTGCGATAGTATATTATGTATATCTATTGCATATATTCTGTATTTATTGTATATTTATATAGTAACGTAATATTTTTTGAAGTACTGACTTATTGAATTAAACATACAAATATGTTTCAATCGAAAAGATCCAGCCAGTGACAAGTGACGGACGTACGGAGGCTTTATACGAGGGTCAACAACCTCGCTTCCCCTAATTATCCTGCGCTAGCGCGTCTCTACCACAGCCTCCGAGATTCTAACTGCTCTGCGGTTACAGACGATTTACGTTCAAAATTACTGGTCAGAAAAAAGAATCTTGGCTTTTTAATGGCTGTGAAAAAGTGTGAATGGCCTGAACTTTTAAAATTTAAATATGGAAACGACAAAACTGTAAAAAGTTTCAATTAAAATATGACAAAATATGCTTACTTTATGCTCAAGTCACAACCAAAGAGTTCGGTCGTACGAAATTCAAGATTGTAAAAGAGTTCAGTTGGCAGAATTACTCACAAAATTCGCAAGGGTGCGAAAATTCTGTCATATTAAAAGAACGTAAATCCGTATTGTAAGTGTAATATTAATTTATGTGGTGAGCTGGTAAAATAAGAGTTTATCTAGTGTAGGTACCTGTAGTATTTATTATCTTGCGTTGTTATCTTTCCATAGAGGTGTCTAGTCAAGTTGTGAAATCCTCACTTTAAAATAATTTTAATCTAAGCATAAATATAATCTAAAAGCTTCTCGAAGAAGCGGAGGATTTTTCTGTAAAATCCTTGCATTCATTCAGGTTATTTTAGCGTTTGTTAAAATTGTTTTCTCATTGTGGCCATTCAGAATCGTTGTGTCAGAGAGCGAAGAAACGCATTAGTACGATTCCCTTCCCATGGCGGATGGCAGGCGTGAGAAAGATTCTATCCCGGTTGCCATTCCGCCATTTTTCGTGCAAAAACAGACATCGGTCGGAAACGGCGGAAGGTCACACGAGAAATGCGCTTTTTAGTTAAAAATATGTGAAATTACTGGGAATTCTGTGGATAAGTGTTTTTATCACTGTGTGAATGTTTTCATGTTAGGGTTAAGCTATATAAAACACTAAACAATACTTGATCATCAGCAATTTTTTTAACCATTTAGAGTTACACATTTAATAGAAATTGTCGTATCACGAATAAAATAATTTAAAGAGAACTCTTTTATGTATGGTGTCTCTTGGTGTGCGTGAAAATTCCTGAACGATATATCATCCTAGAGTGATGACCGCTGATAGAAAGCAACCTAAATAGATAAAATAGCTCTATCACCTTCTTAGGCTAACCACCATCTCAATAATGAATTGGAAATCAACTTTTGTTTGTGATTTAGTATAATGCCACTTTTGGCATTACAAGTTAGTCCTTAAATCCAAAATGTATTAATGATGACCAGTCTTGCAAAATAAATGCTTGCTATCAGTTATTAATTTTACAACTTTTTTAAACATGGATATATTTTTTAATTGCCAATATATTAATCCGGCGCTTCGCGTGCGTTTCGATCGAGACATTTAGATAATAGATTTCTTGGGAATGTTTTATTAACGAACATGTGAGATTAGCACATACGTAGGATATTCCACGCCAATGTACTAAGTTGGGACAAGTTTGCGGTTACTATTGGATGTTCAGCAGTACAAATTTCGATTAATTCCTAACGGTCTTTGGAGAGTTCGTTAAGCGGTTAGGCCATTGCATCCGTTCATGTTATTTTAGAACTGCAGTTGTAAGGCCACGTGGTTCTTCTGGTTGTCTGATAAATTTTACACTCAATTGCCCGCCTGTCTAACCGACAAGCCAAACTGTGCTTGTGTGGTGAAGTCAAAAGCCCGCGCTTTGGAAAGGTAATGTGATATATGGTAGGTATTGCCAGATGCAAATTCAGCCACGTCCTTTTGCCTACTATAAATAAAATAATATAAAGATATCAGAAAATAAAATGTATCGAGCGAATGAATATGTGTCGAATACATTTATGATTGAAGCTATTTATGTTAAGCATCACTATTGTTGAAATTAGAAATTTAGAAAAATTAAGTCTTTTTTATTTTACTTTTCCGCCCCGAAACGCAATTTTTTTAAAGTCCTGTATATGGGATATTTTGAATTCTGGAATTAACCCAAGAGCTGTGATTTTTACGTTTTCGAATTCTATGGATCTGCGAGCAATAGGTATAATATTTAGGTGGTGGACGTTCCAACTTGTCGCACGAAGCGTTTTGCTTCCACATTCTTAGTGCGTACAGCTAACGAATGGAACTCATTGCCTAACTCTGTATTTCCGAAAAAATACGACCTGGGTATCTTCAAGTCACGAGTGAATAGGTATCTTCTAGGCAGGCGTGCTCCATCCTAGACCGCATCATCACTTCACATCAGGTGAGATAGTCAAACGCCTGCCTATTCCCAAAAAAAAATAAAAATTTTTCATTAAAATTTTACATTTCAATAACATACATCCCATTTAAATCAAAATATAACCTCGGCATTCTTTCATTTGTTTTCACAAAGCACTTTAAAAAAATCCAATACAGCCATTGCTTATTAATGGTTGCATGGAGGTGATGATTGATAAGGAGTTCACTATTACATAATAGCACGGAACAGTTATATATCTTGAAACAATGAGATATCGAAGGCAGCCATCTCTTTGCCCGCGGACAATGCAATGAAACCAACCGATTTATTACGTGTAGGTTGGTTTATAGGGATCAGTACTAAAGCGGTATGTTATGGAACTTGTAAATTAGTAAGCTTTTGTGGCTTTATAGTGTAGGAGTGGACAGACGACCTGACTCAGGTGGACATACAACCTGACTAAGATCGTAGGCAAGGGCTGGATGCGGGCCGTTTCGAACAGGTCCTTGTGGAAATCAATGGGGGAGGCTTTTGTCCAGCAGTGGTCGGCCTATGGCTAAGATGGTGATGATGATGATGTGTGTAGGAGTTACTTCGTAGAAGAGTAATAAAATAATCGAAAAGTTTAAGGCCGCGGCTTCATTTTCGTGTCTCGAAGCAACGTGAGGATATTAAAAAAAAAAAACTATATTTAAATAAAAGAATTAAAATAGTGGATGTAACGTTAACATAAGATTTTTAATGTTGCTATATGAACACAATGTAAAATTATTAAAAACTAGCAGCGCCCCGAGGTTGTATCCACGTGGTGATGTAAAACGGTGATGATGGTGATGATAAAAATAAGCCTATGTGTTAATAGAAAATAAGCTATCTCCATAACAAATTTCATCGAAATCAATGTAGCCGTTTTAGTGGGAAGAGGTAACAAACATACACACTTACACATATACACACAAACTTTTGCATTTATAATATTAGTATGAATATAGTTTGACTGCTAGGGACTCTTAACAGCGGTCAGGGATGTAAAGTGGAATCTTGTAACGATATGTACCTTGTAGAGCAGATTTTTTTTGTAGGCATCTGAGAAACTGCTGGATCTATCCAACTATTGATCTTGTCGAGATATTTTTCAACTTTCTCTTTATTCGCTTTGCTACGAAAACTTACGTCAACATTTTTACAAATAGCCAAGTATATTACACAAAAATAAATAGTAATACTGAATCGAACTAGATTATATCGCGAGGTAATATTTCTAAGCCTTTTTACGAACAATCAGCGCAGGCGCAGCGCTATCACCAACGTGTGCTATAGACCTAAATCCTAATGAAGTTCTGATTTGTAATACAAATCGCCCGTGGGCGTAATAAGAACATTTATACATGTAACTTGGTCGAGGATCTGTAAAATTATATTTTGGTATATAAATCAAATGTGCGCGAATAGATCCGGTAGTCGATTGTGCCGTGGTGGTACCGGCCTAGAATAGTACTCTCCATCTCTTCCCGTAGGTGCCCTAAGAGTCGGCTAAGCGATCACGTACAAGGAGATGGGCAGCAGCGCCTTCTGAGGATAGGAAACCATACTGTGCTCGCCAACCCGTCTGCCAAGCGTGGCGAGTATTGGTAAATCCCCCGGGGATCCCCCCATGGTATGGGGAGGCATATGTCCAGCAGTGGACGTCATATGGCTGCGATGAATGAATTATTTAATTAATGAGATCTGATAGTCTAAATAAAAAATTATAAATGAGTAAAGTAAATAGTTTAAGATATACCTATATATAAAACACGACGTAAAATTCAAATATAAGTAACTAATTTTTAATTCACTACCAAGCTACAAACGACTCCAAGTTTCATCCGTCTGGTAAAAAAATCAATTTACCAGTATTGTTTTTTAATACCAACTTTACGTTTTCTATAAATATGAAATGTATCATCGGATCGCCGAATATATATCCCGATCAATCACGATCGTGTTTTGTTGCATTTAAATCTTCAGTTACATATAAAAATAGTGAGATACCCATTGAATATCATTGTTGGACTTTCACTAGTTCTTAAAGAATAAAAAGAAGAATACTAAATCTTACACAGATTTATTCCATGAATTTTATAATCAAGTATAACCAGCCCCCCTGATTACGCCCTAGCAATCGTATACTTTCATCGTTACATAAATCTACCAATTGAATAGTGCAATTTGCTGCAATATCCAAATGTTATCTAAAGGTTAGTTAAGCATAGCCAACCTCATTGGGAGTCGGCTTCGGTGAGATATGGTAATTCCCGCTGGTAATGCGGTGCTTTTCAATTGTGTGGATATTAACGAGGCGGAGATCCTTCGCGAGCTGTTTGCATGGCTTAACTTTAATAAAAACAATCGAAATAATACTCTCTACGTATTTTCACAAAATTATCTATTTTCAAACAGAATTTCAAATAAATATGATCAAAAATAGCTAACTTGTCTTTCATATCATTATCCGAGCAGTATGTGGTTAAATTGATTAATTATGGGGTACACTTTTTTCACCTTTTTCAGTGACCTTTGCTACTCACGGAATTAATATTATGTTCTCCGATGTCTTCACCCGCAACTATAATATCGTCGAGGTATGTGTAGCACTTTTCAGTTATTGGAGTGTAACTGAAAAACCGCTTGTCTGATTTTGATGAAATTTAAATAGGACCACCACGGAAGTATACTCCATCAAAAAAAAACAATCATCAATGTCGGTTCACAAACAACGAAGTTATCCGCGAACACACATAAAAAAAATATATACGGTCGAATCGAGTAACCTCCTTTTTTTGACGTCGGTTTAAAGAAGCTTTCAATAATTTTGCAGTAGGTACGTAGTAATTTCCATAGAGGTTTTGTTGTTATCATCTCTATTGAATCCTTCTTGGTGTGTGACCTCACGCACTGTACTGTACGCTTGGGGTAAAGACCTCCCACTCAACGCTGAATATCCCAAAACCTATCATTTCGTACGTTATCAGATGATCTCACAGTTCACGAAGGTGGCGACTGGCGAGTGCAACAATGGACGTGCGCTCCCGGCGCGGGCGTCTGCACTCCAAGATAATAGGACGATAAATTCAGTCTGTAGTGTAACGACGGATAACAATTGGTTGGGCTCTTGGGCTGGACTATTTGACCATCTCTATCACGAATAAGTTCTTAGTACTCGATATGCGGCATAAAATATGCTGAGACTAGACCCTTTTCCACAGCACTGTTTATGTCTACTACTATAGCAAATCAATAATAGTAAAGCTACCAAAGAGGGCAGGGATGTGCCCTACCCACTGCAATTTCAGCTCTAAGAACTGATGGTCGTTGGGGTCGAAGGGTCTTTGAATGGAAACGACGGACTGACAAGCGCAGTGTAGGGCGGCCACCGATATGGTGGACAGACCACCTGACTAAGATTGCAGGTAAGAGTTGGATGCGGGCCGCTTCCATCCGGTCCTTGTGGAAACCAATGGGGGAGGCTATGTGTAGCAGTGGACGTTCTATGGCTGAGATGATGATGATGATGAGAAACGGGGATGTAGAATTGCTGTGGATAGGAAACTCATTTCCTTTTACACATACTCGTACCTACATTGTATTGCTGTTTTTACTGCACAATTTAAAAAGTTTATTTGATCAAGCTGTTAAATAATATTACTACATAGATATTTATAAAATACACGCGTTTAACTTAAATATTGACATAAGAACGCGTGGCTATATAACAATGACACGTCGTGCTTACGACTTACGGCACCTATTTATAAGTATTTAGCATACATTTACGTCATTTAAAATACGTTCTTTTTGTTTCAGTATCATGGACTGTCCTTCCATCGGTTTAAAAGAGGTAAGTACCTCTTAAAGTATGCAGGGGCAATGTAACGAAAGTATCAAAACATGTAATTTGCAGTACGTATGCGGGCTTTAGTTCCATTTATTTTTTTATCACCGTTGCCACTGGGCACCGGCAATAAAAACCAACAGTTGTTAAATTTTAAAAAGGGAACATAACGCGTTTATCAGCTTCGTCACAGATTAGCTTCGTCGAACACTTGAACGTGGAGCGCATTCGAGTTTTGAAGAATAAACGAATAAATTGAATTGAGGGCAAAGTACGGTTTTCAAGAAACTGCTCAATGTTGTCTGTTCAGCAACAGAGTTTGCTGTGTTCAAGTTTTTTATGTACAATGACAAAAAAAGATCATAGTCCACTGAATCTCGATCGTGTATTTTAGTTTTCTTAATAATATGATAAAATATTAATTACAATTACTGTGAGCCATTTTCACTACAATAATAAAAATTAGGAGGTTATTCATTAAGAAGAAAGTAAAAAGAACATTTTGTATTTAAATACTTTTAGGTAATATGTCTCATAGTAGGTAATTTATTCATATCCGATCTGCGATTATCTTCAAATTTCAAGAAAATGTTATTACTTATAAGTTTTCCACGCCTAAGTATCAGAATTTGGATTTTACAGTTTTCAAGCTATGTAGTTATAATAAATCTAGTTTTAATATATTTAACTTGACCTAGGTATCAGTGTGACCATATGGATCCCAGTCTTGGGCAGCAAAAGATAGAAGATATAATGTGTAGTGTGTCTAAAATGGACAAGTTGAGGAATTAATACACCAGAGGCAGACTGACATTAGTGCAAGTAACGGAAAAAAATTACGAGTAAAAAAATAGGTTAGCATGTAATGAGGATCTATGAAAATCATCTAATCAAAAGAGTTTTGAGTATAAATGTAGATGGATAAAGAGGCAGAGGTAGGCCTCAAAGGGTGTAGGTAGATAGACTACGTAATGAAGGTGTGAGGTGAAAGATGATGAGTGGAAGAGCATATAGGTAGATATCTCACTTATCAAATAAATAAGCATTACTTCGATAATATGATTTGAAGTTAGGTTTTAACCGAATTTATTGAATTCTTTATCCGAAATGCTCAACCAACGCTATAGTCTTAGACGCTTCAACAAGAATGATAATCAAGAAACACGGTAATTGCCGTGACGTGTTCAACCGTACCTAGCCGTCACGCAACGCTGACTGCCCCTACCACGGGACTTTCAACTTGAATTCCGGCGCGGCCCCTCCCATTGCCACCGCATACATCGCTCGGACTACACGCGTAGTGACAGTGCTCTGTGAACCAACTACTTTACTAGTGCCGCAATGGATTGGGAACTAATATTTAGTTTCTATGTACAGTTGATGTGAAAATGTGCACGGTTTAGGCGAAAACGAAGTCCAAGGTCTTCATGTCCATTTTCAGTTTGTGTAAGTTAATTTTATTTTACTCGTTTTTTATCCATGGCATTATTTAATGTAATGTGTATCTGAAGCGTTAGGTATTCTAACAAGGTATGTTTTGTGAATATCTATAAAAAGTGTAACCAGGATAATATTAAACATTGTACTGATTTTCCTCAATTGTGTTCTACTATATTGAAGAGAATTTAAATTATTTAATTTATTGTTCTGGTTGAATAAATACGTAGAAAAAACATTTATTGTAATAAAATTGCCGCATATTAAACAATATACCTTTATTTGCTAGTAAGTATATTTTTATAGAGATATATAATATCATATTGGAGTAAAATAAAAAGTATCAGCCTTAATTCGAGTATACATATAGGTTCTTTTGATCTCTCCACTTCTGCAAGCAAAAGATTTTATAAAAATCCGATAAACCAATGAAATGACTTTAAATGAATCGCTTTAAAAACTTCACGATATTCATTCGACAAATATCTCATAAGATATAGTTCATAATGACAGCATGCTAAGTTCAAATTAGCCACCCAAGTGCAAAAACAAACACAGTAACTGTCAGTACTTTGAAAATGGAATATTAAGTTACAATTTAAAGGCTTTCGCCGCTGGATGGAGTTAATAAGCAAGCTTAAAACAGTTTAAAAGTAAATTAATATCGGCGCCTGCGTCGAACGCCGACATTCGATATTTGAATTCCGCCCTGGGATTGGCCGCGTGAGGAAAGGTCGATGGCTCATCTATAAGCGTCTATAATATCTTTGGAAGGTAGAAAGGAACATTTGTTAGGTTAGGAAGGCTTTGTTAAGCTCGACTGGTTGGCTTGAGTCTTCGTATACTTAGATAAAAGAAAATAGTCTCAAATATGAAAAGCTTTGTTGTCTTAACTATAATACCTAATAATAAGAATATCGAATATTTACAATAATTACGTTAATTTAAAGACTTCTATAATTCAGATAAACAATAAACGGGTTTGGTGAACATTTTAAGGGATTTTATACATTATTATCGATTTTTACTACGTTTTTATACTCGACTATTTTTTTCAATTGGCTTATAATGAGTAAATGTCGGAGTTTTTAAGATAACAAAAATACAAAACTTTAGCGAAACGCCTTCTGCGCCACAGCAGGAGAAATGTCTTTACAAGTTTATCTACATAAGTGTCAGGCCAGGAAAAGCGACAAAGTTGAGAGCCCCTGGCATAATACACTGTCAGACACCGAACTCGAGGCAAAAACAACCTGGTTTGATTCTCTCCAAACAGTCAAAGAGCAAACAGCTTTAGGGCCCACTTACGGACTACTTGACACCGGGGCATTTCATTCCAATTTCCCCACAGCTCTGGCCGAGGTTGGTACCTTAGTGGCTTAGTGGTGCCCTTGAGCTTGTCCCGCCTTCTGCGCTTGACACTTCTATACCTTATATTATGATCTAAATTTAACAGACAGTTATAATAAGTTATTCTTGAAGAATATTTGGCAATCCATGGCTCAAACTTCCTCGGTTCACCGGGTCGCCGGTATTAAATAGTCACAGAAACAAAATAGTTTAATAGTCAAAAGAGTTTCGTTTGCATTCACACACAAATAAAATTGTACAATTCACACGCCTCTCAACAAATATTAATTCGTTCAAAGCGAGTCAAATAGGTAAAAGCTTTTGGTTCCAATAATCCGAAATTGTTAACACTGTTGTCCACAAAAAACAGTATCGATTACAATCTTGTATAATATCAATAATTTAAGTACCAAGCCCGGGCCAGCAATGGGTTATTAAAATTTTATTAAGGTGTGAAACATTCTCGACCGAATGTAGCCTTATGGAAGTGTTAATGACTGTTAAAGAGGTAAAGGTACGCAAATGCTTGCTTTCAATGAGCTGAATAAAAATAAATTTGTGCTTAACGAATTCTTGTGCTGTAGTAAAAGAAGTTCTGTGGTTTATTTTGGGATAAGGCTTGTTTCCAGCGTCCAATGCATATTCGTATACTTCCCGCGGTTTCAACCGCGTGGGACCGATTTCTCGGCTACTTATCTTAAGAAAACTTTATTTTGTCCGTAATAAAAATGGTTTATTTGCAGGCTATAGTTTATCTGTGTGTAGAATATCACCCAGATCCAATACGTCGTGCTGGCGTGATTGGGAAAAATAATCCTTCCATCCAAACTTTTGCTTTTACAATAGTGGAGTATAGTGTTTATAATAATCTCAGCCATACCATCCACTGCTGGACATATGGCTCCCACCCATGCCTTTTTAGAGGGGGTATGTTGAATTTATCCGCAGAAGCCACTGCTGCTCACCTCCACGTACGTGATTCCTTAGCCGACTCTTACGGCACCCACGTGTAGAGATGGGGAGTACAATTCTAGGTACCCTGATACCCCACGGCAATAGTATTTATATTGATACATAACTCAAAAAATAAATTCATATACTATTTAATTAAATACATTTTAAAGTGATCTTATAAAGTTATTAGTGAGTCTTAATCATAGGTTTGTTTATGATGAGTATAACATTGTTTTCTGGTGTCAAATTCTGTATAAAATTCCTTGCTAATGAACAATAATTGCGTAATTAAAAAACGATACCTACAAACTGACTTCCACTACTATACCGTGGAATATTTTCCACTTTTTCCTGAACAAATGAGATAATTATCAATGTGGTCGAACTCAATTAAATACGTAATACTAATGATAACTCTAAAACTACAAGTGAGATCTTGATCAAGTTGAAAATGAGCAGCACCAGCTTTTACGTAAATCATTCATCAAAATTGGTTTATCCAGAAAAAAGTTCTATGGTCAACACACATAATTATTACGATATTTGACGAAAGCATTATTTTTTGTCAATGTGAAATATCTCCTGTTGCGGTAAATAGCAAGAAACAGCTTAGCTGCCACACGGCTTGACGCACATTTTTTCTTACCATTAATCAGACATAACATAAATTATGTAGTCAATAAAACATAATTTTACTAGCACTGGCAGTGACAGGCGGAATAGGCGCGGTTAAAGCTTGTCGATAGTCATTATTTGTTACTTTTCCTCTTTTTTTAGCTCCATGAAGTTCCTAACTGTACAGTAAAGTATGTCAGCGCAATAATCGGTTATTATGGTGGAAGTTGATTTGCGTGTATAGATATTTTTTAATATACTTAAATTAGATACTCAATGTTATGATCATCTTGCTCTATCATATAGTCACTCATCATCAAGTGGCGGTGGACTCATGCCGGACCCAGCATATCAACTGGCAAGGACAGGTGCGTAAACACGCTCTATGTGTTCAATTTTTTTTTAATTGCCTACGGAAAAACAGAAACCTACCGGAAAGTACTAAGTAGTTTATTTATTATTATTAAAGTACTCTAATCTAATGCATTTCGTAACGACGTTACCTTCACCAAAGGTGAGGCCTATGATGGGATTAAAACCAGCGATTGTCAGGTTCACAATCGACGCTCCACAATCACAGGGCTATCAATGTTTCACCAGACCTAGTACTCGGTAAATACAGTCCCAACATAAACGAAAACGCAAAGCTGTACTGTTTCCGTACGTCTTATAACTTCAGCGTCGTATTTTCTATTTATCTCTCCGCTAGTTAGACATTTTGTAGAGCGAGACTGATTTAGAAGTGGAGTTATTAAATTAGCTAGCACGAGAGAGCTGCAGTGAAGGTGGTAAATTAGTGACTCAGTTTACTTTATGGTCTTGGAAATGACTATGTGAGGTTCTCAGTCATCGTCCAATTTCAGGTTAATGGGAAATAAACGTGTGAAAGTTTAATCTTCTACAATGTGACCAACATTGTTGGTAGTGTGTTCTTATGTAGGCAATAATGCAATATGCCAGTCCTTATCAGTAAAATATCTGTAGGTGAGCTAAAGATAACAACTACTTTTTCTACATGTTACCAATATGAAACATGAATAAGAAGCTAAAAAACTGTAACGAAAAAAAAACTATAGGTATTTGACGTATGATTTTATATAAAATGTATTTTATGTCATCAAGACGATAAAAACCAATAGTTTGACTCTTCATTCATAAATCAATTTTGAGTGGCTTAAATGCCACGATGTAGATGTAGATATGGAATATTTGTATATTTTTTTTCTTTTCTTGGGAATAGTCAGGCGTTCGTCAAGATACCTATTATTATCAATATAACGTAAATTACCAATAGATATTGATTGTGTTTTGTAAATAGGTTAAATTTTTAAGTAGGTACTTACATAATTATCTGCCTGTGATCGATGGGGATTAATTTTATTTGGTTCGATATGATCTCAATTATTGTATCTGTGTCTGTTCAACTCATAAGGTCATGCCATAACAGACGGATAAAAAGTTTCGTTACATTTTGAGGTACGGATTACAGAAAACAATTGTGTGCGGCACGTGGGACAGAGGGCGTTGTCATTACGGCATATGCATGCGCAGGTGCGCGCGCCAACTGGTCTTTCGCACCCTTTTGCAGCCGCCATTTTGTTGTGGCGGGAAATGCAAGGAATGTCACATATAGTTTTACTTTGAGTTTTTGAATGTTAATACATAAGTGAACATACTAACATTAATTTATTTTATTTTATTAGGTACATATAACTTTACTAAATGCATAACAGTAGCAATTTGTGTATTTAGTAAAGGTTGTACTTACTTACTTATAAGGATAAAGTGAAGACATTTGGCGGCGAGATCCTTACAAATAAATTTGGGAAAACTTACACTTAGAATATGAAAGTATCGATTATTATACGTGTAGAAATTTTGTAAATGGAATAAGTAGGTATCTGTTAAAGATTACGCAAGATATTATAATTTAACATATAAAGTTGCCGTGGAGGACATAGATGAATTCTGGAACAATAATTATCTTTCAGCTTCATGTAGGCAAACAAAAGACTTATCCAACACTAAACGTTTCATCTTTTTAGTTACAACTATTTAAAAAAATCACAAGCTTAGAGTTTATCGACGGAATGTTTCACCTCTCCGCTGTCGGGAATAATAGATACCTCTATCTTAAAAGAAGAAACATTAACTAAGTGTTAAATCTACGTTCAGATTATAGCATAAACAAAATAAATCTTAACCTCTCCGCCATCGTGAACAAAATATTTCGTGTCAAATGCAACACGGGCTACGCGGGCTCCATTGCATGTAAAAATTACCATTTTCTATCAAACTGGTGGAAATAAATTACAAAATCGAGTTAAGAAATGATAAAGCCTTATCCGATACACTTCACAGTTTTATGCAAGCAACACCTTTATGGCGTACAAACAGACCGACAGTTCTCACCTGGGCATGACGTGACTGAACTGTCGATGCCGGACCACCTGCGCGTGATTACCAATTACATACTTAGCGATCTGCGCCGACGCAACCGGTCTACATGACATGATTCTATTAGTGTTGATTCTGTGCTAGCTCATTACACCTTATAATAACATGTTAACATTTATACTTGACGGTCACTGTGGCGCAGTGGTCAGTGTCAGTGACATGAGTTCTGTGTCCCCGTGACCCTGGGTTCGTATCCCGGCAGGAGCAAACATTTGTGCGATGAGTGCAGATGTTTGTCCCGGGTCTTGAGTGTTTGTGTAGTGTGATCGTGTGTCCATGCCACCCGCGATACAGGGAATCCTTGTGCGGGTGTCTAAGTGTGATAAATAAATAAATAAACTTAAGGTTTTCGATTTCCATACCTAGGTCTTCTTGTTACTTATGAACATTGTTCGGAAACACAAGTATTTATTTAATAATTTAAACTTGAATTTACTTTAAATATAGCTGTGGACCTAGACTATTTCACACTGTGTAGTTTATTTTTTTAATCAAGCAGATTAAAGCAAATTAAATACTAACAACTAATAACAATACGACAGCTACTAAAGAATATTTGAGCGATCCACTAGCTGCTGTCAGCCTATGGATAACTCAAATGCTCTAGCCCGCTACCAGTTGGAAGCGTGCCCAGAATGCTAGCAGCATTGCCCCGTTGAATTGCAATGATGATTCGGTGAGACAAATAATGTGCCAGCATTTTGATCACGAGTCGCATCGATCAAACGCTCTGATAAGTTTTGGAAAATCCAATGAGCTCCCGCTCCCCACGGGCCCAATGTCTCGACCTCAAAATGTTTGTATATAAATAATGATGGTGTGATGGCTGAGCAAATGGTGTGAAAAATATAAAGTGTACGCTTATGATTTTACTCGCAATCTGCGTATCCGTCCGTGGAGTCCGTGTGTAGAATGCAATAACCCAACTTTATTTGAATATTGAAGTGAGCTGACATAATGAAGGCAATACAAATTGTTTATTCGTCACACACACACAAATTAGACATTTCAGAAATAATTTAGATTCTAAAGGAATTTCCAATGACGTAATTCTTTTTATACTCAATTCTACATTCAAAATTTACACGTATTTGTAACCAAAGTTTGAACAAATCTATTGACTACAATACTCACTGTGTATTGTGTGTTGGCTTCTTTCTATTGACACGTTTACCAAACGATTTGTACTTTACTGACAAACTTACTTAATCACTCACGAAAATACATAAGTACTGGTATGTATATCAACTGAATAAGGTTCAAAACAGCTCAAAGCAGCATATAGTTTAGTCTCTGGTTTTACCACGATTTACAAAATGAGGTCAACACTTTCGTTACTTTATCCTTTTTAGATGTTGAGATTTAAAGTTGGAACACGACATTATAAAGACTGGGTTTGGTGTCAAAAGCAAATGTTATACAAAAAACCTTTTTTTTGACAGAGACAAAATTACGAGTAGAACAATTTTTTTTAACTCTTTCAGTACACTACATATAGTACGACATTCACCTTAATTCTGTTAATCCATCGGACTTGCTTGAAATTCACTTACATTTTTCAAAGTAAAATAGCTCGTACAAATCTATACAGCGCTATCTGACGAGTTTTATTCAATTGCTGACCAATAGCGGGTAGTTATAGTCGGCATCAAGTAAGTGACGACTCATTTAACCTACAACTACCCGTCATTTTAATCCAAAGATCTAGTTATAGTGTTGTTATTGATAAGCGTCACACTAATTTAGACTTTGTCGTAACCATATAAGAACTTATCTTACATATCTTATTTTCCTGAATTTTAGTTTAGTTGAACAAGATAATCACAACCATTCTAGGTAATATGTAACGCAATCTTCGCCCATATTGAGGATGATGATCGCTTTCAATAATAAAATTAATATCATTTTAGATGGACATGGGCATAAACTAAAACAGTGCCTAATTAAAAAATCGTACATACTCATATCATAATTTAATTAATAGTTGAGTAATAAATAATATCGAAAAATATAATTTGACTCTTTCATATTCAAAATAATACTCCTCAATATCATATCCATCAGTTTTTATTTCAACCGTATGAACTGGTGCCAAAATTCTGTAAATTCATGAAAAAAATTATTAATCTGTATTGTTTAAGTAATATTTATCCCAATAAGTTTTAAAACAAATTGTTGTTCTAAAGAAACAATAATGCGAGCCATCTCAAATTTACGCCATCTCAGTCTTCTAAAATTTTAATTTTCCGAAAGTAAATTACTTGCATTCAGATTTAATTAGCAAGGAAACATAATCAAAATTAATCAATTTCAATTATGGCCGGGTTTCTCTGAGGCGTGGGACAGTCAGACAATAGGGAGAGCAAGCTACCGGCTTGTTGGGACGATGGTATGCGCGCGCGAGAAATCGTGGGACTGTACAGCACTCTACATAGAGTTTTTTTATTACTCTGCATTTTACAGTTCTTTCTCTATACAGAGTGCGTTAATTATTTTGGAGCCAGCGTCAGTGTGCCTTTGTTGTTATTAGTAACCGAAATAGTGATCTGACGTTAGGTGCAGAGTCATTTATTTATTGAAATAGGTAAAGGGTGCAGTATCTGGTTTTTAAAGATGTTTTGAATTATAAATATAGTATTTTAGTCGACTAAACATTAAATTAGTCAATGCAGCATAAATTACTCCTCATGCCACACGTGTAAAACAAGTTTAGTGTTATACTCGACATGCACTGATTTGCATATCTTACACATTTACTTTTTCTGAAGTTGAATTTCAGTCACTATTGACGTGACACTAGAAATGTTCAAAAGAATAAAGAAAAAGTGCGAATGAATTGTGGTATTTTTTTGTGCTTTTACTGCAAGCATTATGGGCACGCTGCCAACTGGTAGCGGGTGAGAACATTTGGGCTATCTAAAGGCTGGCAAGAGCTAGTGGATTGCTGAAAAGTTCTTGTAGTAGCTTACTTTATTAACAAATTTACGTCATAATTTTTCGTCCATTTCTTGTGTTTTAATTTTGTAGTCACTCCAAATAAAGAAGTGAAAAATAACCTATTGTGCTTTTTTCACAAGGACATAAAACCTTCTAAGCTGTTTCGTACTCATTCAACTCATTCGTTCATATACGTACTTCCTCACTTAAAAATTCCGCGTATTCTAATAAAAAGCACAATATTAACACAGCAAACTTATTTGAATTCAAGCAAGCATTCTAAGATTCACATATATTTCAAACTAAATTCAATAATACACTTGTTTTCAAAGAATAGAGTTGTCGTAATGACCTATATGACACCTGCACTTCGATTTGTTAATTAAGCAAGTACGTGTGTGAGTAATACGAGTTGCTTAAAGAGAACGTTTATGAAGCGATGATAGCTCAGCGGTGGGAACATCAGCTGTCAAAGTGATGGACACTGGTTTGATCTCCACCAACGTCTTAAACTTCCGGTAAAGGTTCCGCTCGCTGTTATAAAAATGCCTAGTATTGTGGTAGGATACTTTCGAGTACCAAAAACTCGAGTGAAAAACTGTCACTAAACGCATAGTGTGTTCAGGCAGCAGTCCTTGAGAGGCAGTAAGCATTATATATCTAGCGTGTTGATATCTTCAACCAGATCGTCACTGACATTCAAGTGAGATAGTGGTCAAACGCTAGATCTATACCAAGTAAAAAAAATATTGATTCGCGTTGGTGAATGCAACTGAAGACAAAGGGCCGGACAAAACGTGTGTTCCGATATTGAACCCTAAAACTACTTTTTATATGCGTATGCATAGTACAAGAATCAAACCAAATTCAAAATTAACTAGTGTCATCATTACTAAAATGTAAGCTGACCACTCCATCCACTTGTCTACATCCTACATACATACATTAACATTGTAAGGAGTCGGATAGACGACCGTGAACTTGCATCGTGTGAACGAACTCATTTCGGAGTCGAAACGGGCCCGCGAACGCTGTGCCAGCTCGTTCATCTATGAGCGTGACTGCCAGGGATGTACTAAGAGCAGAAGACGATGGGTCGAAACATATAAGCAAGTCATTTCATAGAAATATAATTGAAAAAAAATCATACGATCGTATATTTTGGGCTTGTGTTCTGTTTCACAATTAATCACTAGGATAACGGCAGTTTGTTATTTGTACAAAATACTCAATGTTTTAAATATAACAAAAAGTTATATCAATACGATATATGATATCTAAAAAATAGACATATGTATTTTCGATACATATTATTATCCTACATATATATTGGAGAAAACTATCGTCAAAATGTTCCCATTGACACTCATTGAAATCGTTTGAGAGATAGATTGTATATTTGATACAATTTTTTGAAGCATAAAATGGTTTAGAGAATACTGTTGATTTATCAATTAAGCTGTCGATTAAAAATAACAACTGCATATAATGAAAATTGATTTATGGGCCACACGGAACCAGCTGGTTGAGCTGTAGAATTGAACTAGGCATGCCACATGAAAGCTTTACAAATATCCAACCAAATAGACACTTTTGAGTCTTCTCAGCTTATTTTCTAGAAAGTCCTACATGTCTAATGAACATAATAAAAATCATATAATTTTAGTAATATGTGTAATCCTATTATGGCCATACTTAAGCTTAGATTTACTACATACATGTTTAATGTGACGCTGTTGGATTATGTACATAAATATAATAAAAATTAAAAATTATAAATACCATTTATGAGAGCCTGTCATGCAGGTTAATTCTGATTAAACAAAATCAGATTTAATTGGCTAATGTGTTACTAATAAAATATTTTTGAAAGACCATATTTTTCCAAAAATTCTAGCACAACATCAAATACGCTTGAACTGTGTCTTACATCGAATGAAGATTGGAATTTGAAAATTCCAAAAATGTGTAAACTCTAAGGCTTTCAAGGCCGGCGTTACATGTTGTATGTATTGCTTCCGGGCTGTTTGGCCGTGGTCTAAGTGAAACTTGTGTTCTAGACGTTTCGTCGATCACTGCGGTCGACATCTTCAGTGGTTCAGGTCCGAGCGGCGACAAGAGCGTAGAACTCTCGTTTGCGGCGTCTTCCCTGTTACTGATGAGTACTGTTACTCAGAACAGGGAAGACGTATCAGGATTTGCCCTGCCCCTTATACCTGTAAACCCCCGCAAGCCTCTATAATATCATCGGCACCTCTTTTGCGTTTGCCATGTTAATTCTTTAAATCGATATGGGGCAAAGTGGGGGAACCACCATAATATTCTAAATACGACCCTGTATAGCTAGGCTTTCCTCGATTCGCATCACCACTTATGTCTAGATCCTTGTGTCAACGCTTTTTTACAAACATTTCAATGACACAAATGGCAATTTAGTATTTTTTGTGGTCGTTCTGATCGTTAATAGTATCATTTCTGATTTATTTTATTTGATGACAACACATTGACATCACGTCTTTTTGTTATGTAATAATTCAATGGAAAAAATACCTTACATGTAACTACCGCGTGTGTCATTAGTCATTATCGATGAATGTAGGTAATGTACCAATTATATTATTATATTTATGTACGTAATTCCCAGTATATCAGTTATTTATTGAACGCTATTATATAGTATATTACAGAATATTGTATGCAGTGTAATTTTAAGAATAAATTAAATAATTATAAGAATGAAAAAATGTATCTTGTGACTATTTGACGGTCGTCGTGGCTAAGTCCTCAATGGCACGACTTCTGGTCCCTGGTGACCCTGAGTTTGAATCCCGGCACATAATAACTTATGTGATAAGCATGAATGTTAGTCCCGGATCTTGGATGTTTGTTGTGTGAGAAGAAAAAACAATATTTACACTAAAGAAATTACTTGTAATAAGTACTAATAAGCCAATGGTAGGATTTTTCCTTTAATCTTGTACTGCTATTGATATCACAATAGGCACAGATGATCTTCAGCGGTATTGCTACAAGTTGCTTCCACAATGCTATTACCGGCGCGATTATCCAACCAACAAGTAAATAATATATCTGTCAAATAAACTTAACCAATGACCCTTTTCGATTTACGCTTTATTGCAAAACGAGCCGTCTCTCACACGCTATGGTCTTTGCTTATTATTTCATCTCCTTGACTTAGGTTACTTCTTTGTAAGTTTCAAATGAATTTAACATAGATGGAGTTTCTTGACGTAGACGGTTTTTAATTTAAGAGAAGTGTCTTAAAGGTTGGTATCGTTTCAGCAAAGATTGAACGACCTGAACAAGATCGCATGAAGGGGCTGGATGGTTCCGCCAACTGCCAACTGGTCCTTGCTGAGATCAAAAGGGGCCAATGTCCAGCAGTGGATGTCTTATGGCTCATATGACTTGATGACTCATGATGAAGTCATTTATTATTAAGCCTTTTTGAGTGGCTTAGTTAAAGACATAAATAATAAAAAAGACGTGTGGCACTCGGGGACAGCCGCGGTAAAGCTATTGCATAGCATGTTTTATCAACTTATGCAATTAATATATTAATAACTTATGCAGTAACGCCGATACAACCAATGCCACCTAGAGGCGAGTTACTGAACTAAACAGACAAGCGTGATATTTCAAAAAAGTCATTAAAAGTTCTGCTATTCATCGATAGATGGCAAAACTAAAAAGTATCACCGCTGTGCCGGTCGGAGTGGGGGGGTGTAGGTTATTTTCGTTACGGATTTTCTGGATTCGGTCTCCACGCTCAAGGCCCGCGATAGAAGCTATGCAATAGCTTAATAATAATATGGATATATTTTGGATAAAGACAATTGTCTCGTTACATGACTAGAATATTTTGAATTGAAAGGTAATCCTAATAATTCTGGCAAAATGTAAAATCCGGTCGAGCGATGCAAATCATCCCCAGTTCCCATAGAGTTGCAACATTAATAAAATACAGAGCATTCGCTTCGCAGGTTCGTGACCGCGTTCACACGGTTTGCCCGAAGATTACCACGAGTCACTTAAGCTTGGCCCACACCTGAGCAACAAACGCGCGAGCGTTTACTACGCGCAAATTGCAAAAAGGACAGAATTTTGTTGTGTGATCTGATGATTGTGATTGTTTACAACATAGACGCATTAATTAGTATTTTAGTAAATAAAAAAAAAATTATCGCAATAAAATTGGGCAATTTGCAAAACTTTTTTTTTAATGAATGTTGTGGAGAACAAGCTGACAGGCCGCCTGATGAGAAGCGATCACAGTCGCCTAATGGATATCTGTAACACTGGGGGCATTAAGATATGTTGCCAATCCTATTAAGGACTGTTAAATATCACCCATATCAAACCCATATTGTAGCTACTCGGAAATACCCAGGGGGGAAACTCGTTCCACATTCTGCAGATGTATATTGCAAAAACAGTATTATGTTGGATCGCACAGTGCATGAATCCTATTTGTCAATTATAACTGGATAAGCTTTAAATATTCTATAAAAATAAAATAAAAATTTGGTCGCCAGTAATCATTATGGAAACGATTCTCAGAAAACAATTACGTTTTTCGAGTGAAAACATTAAACATCTCGTATTCCTTTCTGTGAAAATGGACATGCTTATAATATAGATTGCTTAAACGCCGATTGTAATACGACCAATAAAGGTGATCGATTACCGCATATTTTTAATTAGGGTTTGAAAGCAGATACACTATTCTGTCAAATCCAGGCGGTTTCTGTAGCACGACGTTCTCGTTGAATTAGCTTGGTTTAAACAAAGATAGACCGCTCATCTCGTCGCGCGTTACATGCTGCAATTCGACATACGCTTTACCCGCGTAAGTTTGTGCGGAGCTTTTTCATTGCCGATCTCAAGTCGTGTGATTGATAGAGCTAACGCAAACTCACGGCGGATTATTATTTTGTCTGCTCCATACTCGATCCTTTGTCTTTGGCACAGGGCTGTCACGGATTTTGGATTAGAGCTTCTTTTTGGTGTATCTAATCTTTTGTACGATTAATTAATTTTGAGAATTCACTTTGTATTTAAGAATAAAAATAATAGCAATATCTAGGGCACTCTCCCCAGTCTTTCAAACCACAGTTAAGGTAAACAAATTAACCACTCTAAAAAAATAGAATTGTTGAATTTCTTTTACATAATAATTAAATAAAAACTGAAGTCCGTTTATGATAAAATTGAAAATTTAATTATTGTTTTGAACACCGAGTTTTATAGTTACGGCTACTAATGGGACTTGAACCCACAACTACAGAATACTGTCGCTGTCCCTTTACCAACTAAGCTATGATAGCATTCCACTAGCAGTTCAAATTTGTTCCGTTATTACAGCTACACTTAGGGGATGTCTTTCTTAGCGCCATCTACCTCCAATTTTCATAAACCATTATTGATTGACCTAATAAGAAAAATTGGTTCTTGGAATTACTATCTCATTAATATTTTTCTTAGTTGCTTTATTGATAGATATGTAAGTATGCACATTCTCTAATGGATTTAGAAAATTATGATGCCCAGGTTTAGATATAGAATCGAAATCTATGATTGGTTTATACCGTGTAGATTTAGCGTTAGACCACTATCTCACGTGAGTGACGATGTGGTCGAGGATGTTATCATGCTAGACCTAGTATGCTCACTGGTTACTAAGGATTGCTGCCTTAACACACTGTGTTTGGTGACAGTTTTTCAAACTTGAGAGTGGTCGCTAGCCAGGCGGGTACTCGACAGTACCCTACTACCATGCATACGTACGAGCGTCAATTAATAAACGTCACAATGCGACTTATGAGCGCGTAAACAAATGGGAGTGGCCGGTTGGCGCAGTTGGTAGCACTCTGCCTTCTGAGCCGCTGGTCCCGGGTTCGATTCCCGGACAGGTCAAACACTTGTGTGTATGAACATGTCTGTTTGACCTGTGTCTGGGTGTGTATATGTATATAAGTATGTATATCAGTCATCAGGTTACCATACTACAGGCTCTGCCTAGTTTGGGAACTGAAGACCTTGTGTGAATGTTGTCTCATATTATATTATTATTATATTATAAATACCAAAACTTGCCAACTTACAAAATGAATACTTTTCTCTTCCTTAATCCTTAATTTTAAATCCTATTTTATTTCTAAGAATAACTTATCGTGGTCATTATTTGTTTGCGACATAATAAGGTAGCAAAGTCAAAGAACGGCGTAACTTCAACGTAAGACGATGGATTTAACGTCCTTTATCTGCTGTAATGCTAATTGAAGATCATTCGACGCCTACGTTCTAGAGATTATGTTTTTGTGCAAATATATATGTTGGGTGGAGTTTTTAAGTTGTTGTTAAAATTAAATATGATTTCAACGAACTTTGGGATGAAGTTGATCAGTTCAAAGACATTTTGTCTTAAATCTTTGACAATACAATTGTGCGTTATATTTCTTTGTAGGTTTCATCAATAACTAAATGTAAATATTTTTTCGAACAAGCAATCAAGCATCCTTTTTCAAACAAAAAAACAATTATCACTTAAATCACCGAATCGATAGTCTCGTTTAACAAATCGTTTCTAAAAATGGTTATTTTATTGGTACACACAAGTGTGTACTCATATGTGTGTCTTTCATATTTTACAATATACAAGCTGCACCGCGCGGTTTCACCCGCGTGGTGATGAGAATGATGAAAAGCTTAACACTCATAAATAATGTGGATTGCTATTGGTCAAAGAATTTTCAAAATCGGTTCAGTAGATCCAGAGCTTACCTACTCCAAACTCACAAACTCACAGACTTTACCTCTTTTAGGTATAGATGATTTTGACGTCTTTCCGTTTCAGTACATATACATACCTATTGATTTTATTTAGGTATATGTACATATATACATGTACACTCTTTTAAGATACTATACGACAAGTGTATTTGACTCTTTGAACATCGTGAATAAATATTTCATATAAATATTAGCTTTAAGAATTATTTTCTGTAAATTAGCTTGTTTGCGGCGGTCATAACAAATATTGCATTCTAACCATTTTTAGAAACGATTTGTTAAACGAGGCTTTTGGTGATTTAAGTGATAATTGTTTCTTTGTTTGAAAAAGGAAGTAGTTTTGAATTTGAATCAGTCAGTAGTTTTCGATTGAGACGAAAATGTTTCTGTTTAACTAACTACCTGTTTTTCACATCACGGCTAAAGCAAGTTAGTTAAAGCGTCGAGATAAATAAAAACTTTTTTATTTCTCTCATCCTATGACGCCCTAATCATCGAGTTATTACCTACTGCGTGTTCTATATTCACATTATAATATTATAAAGGGGAAAGTTTATGGTTTTTATGTTTACCTTCACGCTCAAACGACTGAACGGATTTTCATGAAATTTGTAATGAAATAGATTATACCCTATCCCGAAGGTAATTACTGTTCCCGTGAGATACAAAAATTGTCGATACCACGTATCATTTCAACGCGAGTAACACCGCAGAGCTCAGCTAGTAGATTTTATAAAGCATAGTTTTGTTAATATTTACAAATATTTTTCTCGTATCATATTCCTTGATTTTCAATATTTGATCGAAGGATGGCACTGAAAGTGACTCTATGAAATTTATTATCGCATAGCCCCTTAGAATTTAACTACTCAAAAGTCAATAAAATAAACGTCCATTAATAAAAGTCACAATGGCCCATGATGCCACTAATAAATCAATAAAATAATTTTAACAAAAAAGCCTTTTGACTCGTATTGACCCGACTGATTTAAAAGTGATATATCATCGCAACATCTGGGCTGGGTTCAGAAGCTTCGTCGGCCAAATATTGATCGACCAATATTTGATCGATGACTCACGAACGGCTACTTCATAGCATGTTGTAGAAGAAGGAGAAGAAGTCACTTACATTGTTCATGGATCACATGATAGTTACTACTGCATATGCCACTTTTGACAGCCGACCAAGATTTGATCGATTCTAGAGGTAGAAAGATTATGGTCTCAGCGAGCATAATTTGCTCTGACAGGTTGACATGAACGGTCATGATCAAATATTGGGTGGAACAAATAATGCTGCTGCAAAAACTCAACTAGGAGTTCGTGAACGCCGCATATCCGCTGTCAGAGCAAGATATGGCTTGGCCAATGGAGATGCTGAACGCACGCCTGGCCAACAAAAGTCATCAACAAAATATTTATGAATAGAACCAAGAAATTTAGGCAAATACTTTTTGGAGGAAACTTTAGGCATCAAAACAACTGTGTTATAAATTATGCCATAAAAACAATATAACTTTGAATGTCCCAGAGGAAAATCATCCACTTATCGGAGGTGAAAAGTATCCTATTTGTTAATCCGGGTTATAAAGTACCTACTTACATTCCGGATTTAATTTAATGTATTAAGCCGTGAGGACGTGAAGAAAACAAACACACAAACTTTCGTATTAGTAATATTAGTGGGTTATTATATTTCTATTATTATATCTGACTAGCTGCGCCCCGCGATTTAACCCGCGTGTTGATGAAAAACGGTGATAATGGGGATGATTTAAATAAGCCTATGTGTTAATCCAGGGCATAAGCTATCTCCATTTCAAATTTCACCGAAACCGGTGTAGCCGTTTGAGCGTGAATAAGTAACAAACATACACGTACACACAAACTTTCGCATTTATAATATCAGTAGAATGATTTATCCGCAACCATCAAAGTCTTCCTTGAGTCTCGTTTTAAGCTTCTAATAATGGTATGTAGCCTTGGAGGCTCTTATCGTGAAAATGAGATATACCTACATCGGACACCTATCAAAAAAGATGACAGCTAAGTATAAACTTATTAAATTAATCGCTATGCAACTGTATAGGTATTTATCATTGGGAATGGTAGAATGTGTGTATGATGAAAGGTAGTGCTTGTTGAATAATATCTTTATTGACCAACTGCTTTGATAATCGATTCATTTTTATTGTTCGAAGTGTAAAAGTATCGTTTATGAGTCTGGAATTTTTTTTGATACTCAGAATTTGCGCGGAAAGCTGCGCAGTATATTATGAGCATTGTATGCGTCAACTAATATACTTATAGCTTCTATTGTGAATAAATGAATTAATAGTGTTGTAAAAATATTACTGAAACTAGTATTGGCGGTAATTCTGTAATATATATGCGGATACACAGATTTAGGCAATTAACTCCACTCGTTAGCTGTACGAATTATGCATGTGGAAGTAAAACGCTTCGTGCGATAAGTTGGAACGTCTCTATGTATAGATGCCGCATTGTCGTCCTCTTGGTAGTTCTTAGATAGAAATATATATGTTTTAAGTTTTGTTATTGAAGATAGAATTTTGTTAGAGACAGTAATGCACTGACCGTCGCAGTTTGTCCAAACATAGGTGTTTATTACAAAAGCAAGTAGCCTTGATTTCTCTGTATGTCGCGTTCATAGGAATTTGTGAATAAAGACAAAAGTAAGGTATAGAAACATTACATAATGTGAATATTATAACATCGGTATTAAGAAGAATTTTTTTCTAATATCTCATCGCTAACATTGCCCCGTTACTATGGGAACAACGCTTGTGTTTGAAATCGCGTCGGTCATGATTTCCTTTTCATTAAGATCTAATAAATGTAAGCATTATTTAACTTACCGAACTGTGTTTAAAATTATTTTTGAACGTTAGCTGGAACCTACATAAACCCGACTGCGAAGCTTGGAACGATAAAATTGTTGTAAGTTTTGATTATGTTTACTATTAAGTCGTGAAAATAATAGGACCTCATTATTTTAACTAAAGGAGGACCCCTCCTCCTTTAGTTCACGTTCCTTTTTTCATGCCCCCCGGGCATGAAAAGATTAATGTTGTGCTAAGATGCTGCCAAACTCTATAATTTTACAATGGACGCTGTATATTGTCGTCATCGGGAGCTAAAATTGGTCATTTTCCGTATATAGAACCCTAAGGTTATGCACCAGGAGTCTTCTCTGGTCTCTTCCGCTATCACAGTACGACAGGACGGTATTCTGTAGTCGAGGCCTCAAATACTACCAGCAGCCGAATTATATCCATCAAAGAATTTGAACGCAAGTGTTGCCTAGCATGATGTTAATCCAAAAAAAACATAACTCTTAAACCTAATTTTAGACTCCAGATACGTGTATAATGCTTAAAACGTACATAAAGATGGCCACAACATGAAGTATAAAGTAAAAAAAAAAACCTTGTTGTAATATGCTTATGACCTGGAGCTCATCGGATTTTCCAAAATTTATCAGAGTTTGATCGATGCGACGCGTGACCAAAATGCTGGCACATATTTGGCTTAACGAATCAGCATTGCAATTCAACATGGCAATGCTGCTAGCATTCTGGGCACGCTGCCAGCCGGTAGCGGGTTAGAACATTTGAGTTATCTAAAGGCTACCAATAGCTAGTGGATTGCTCAAATGTTATTGTAGTAGCTGCAGTATTGTACTTAGTTATTAGTGTTTTATTTTAATAAAGGCATTTGAAAAAATAATGTAATACCATATCTAAACTTACGTACGATACAACAAACAAGTATTTGTACTAGTAAGTATTTTCTACACAGTTTAGGATTTATTATTATAATTTATTTCTGAAAAATCAATATATTGTTATTGATTTTTGAGAAATACATTATATGATTGCAAACTGCACATGCATTACGCAAAAACCTTCCTCGATGACATTTTTTTCTCAGTATTGGAGGTATGGTGAAATGTTATCAGCGGATACTCCTATAAGTTCTACTTTTTAACAAAGCTATAGATATTTTACGAGGTATGAACGAATATAACTACGATTCACTACCCTCATTTACATATATTACACGCCTGTGAGTTGAGTGCTCGCGTCACGACGGTTGTGTTGTGATCTCACATGACGACAAGATAAGCAGCTATACCATAACAAGATAATCTTGTAATGCCCTTGTAGCCATTAATATAAGTACCTGTTTACCATAGAGACTTCTTATAAGCTCTAAATTAACATGAAGATTATTAATGTATTTAAAAATAGGACTAAGATACAGTTCACACGTGAAATAAGTTTCTGATTAACAGAAACAGCGATTGGAAATTGCGCACCTACTCAGGAATGTTTAAATTATATTTTTGATTCTCGGGTTTTGGTTGTTTGTGTAATGTGTTTTTGTGTGTCCATGCCTGGAGGCATGGACACACAAAAGCGACACAGGGGTGTTAGTGTGAATGCGTTTGTGTGTTTGTCGGAGTTTATTTCTATTTTAATTCCAGTCATTTTAAACATGATTATGATCTAGCTAGTTAGATGATTATCTAGCATATTTCAGACTTTCGTAAATTGTTCAGTAATATATCACAGGTGAAAGTAAGGAAAGAAACTTCTGAGTAATCTCACAAGCATTATGACCAATTTTCATGTAATGCAAGTTGTCCCGAATCACGTAGTACGTACTGCAGAAATCAATCGAGCGATTAGAAATCGATGAAATCGATTTGTAAGCATCAATAGTTCCACCACTAACGTTTGGGAATCATGCCATTGGTCATGTAAAGCAATAAAATGGAAATGTAATGGGAATTTCTCCAACACATGCAAAAATCGCATACGATCACGCAAATTTGCATCGTATGTGGCGCTACGGTACTTTACTGTTACTAAGTAGAACTTAGTTTTTTATGAATAATACATTTTTATAACGCCATGGGCAAATCTTTCACCAGGTAGTAATAGTAAGTTCCTTGCTTGTATACACTAGTGATAGAGCTACAGCTCAGCTCTATTCTATGATATTCCTAGCGTAGTTGATTTTAATCTTTTAATCGAGCAAGCAGTCGTTTGTTTAAATTATGTTTTAAATGATGTCTCTTTTGCTTTTTGTATCTTAATCCCAACCCTGGTTCTGTAAATATTGTAACGTTTCGATTCTCAATCAATTGGCCGTTTGATGACTGCCTCACCAGATGATAAGCAATGATGAAGAAAATAAAGAAAGAAAGAAAGAAACCACATTTATTCAAAACACTCACAACACACATTACACAAGAGATACATACAAAAACAATACAGAACAGAATAATAATGATGTGAGTGTCATGAATATGGGCCCCAACTCAGCATAAAACTAAGGCAAAAGCCTCAGTCACTGATTTTCAGTCGGTGCCCATAGACATGAACTCATAAAAAAAAAAAAATACTATTCTGACTTTATAACTCCAGGAATGTCCTTATCGGAAACAAGTACCATGTTTTTAAATATATTGAGTTTCAGACATAGTGTAACAACATTATTTTAGTTGTGCCATATGACCACCTGCTTGTAGCCGACGCTCTTTGGAAACTACAAAATCCAACACACGGGAGTTTCTACGCGATCGAATGATGCGATCCGTAGAAGAACGAAAGTCATCAACAAAGTTCAGTGGCTATGCAAGTTGAAGTGGCACATAGCTCGAAGAACTGATGGCCGTTGGGGTCGATAGGTTCTCGAATGAAGACAGCGGAGTGGAAAGCGCAGCATAGGTCGGCCACCGACAAGGTGGACAGATGATCTGACTAAGAATGCAGGAAAGGGCAGCCGCTTCCAATCAGTCCAGGAGTAGAAGATCAGTGTTATAAAAAAATCTACTACCGCGTCTAATTTTTAATCTAAACTACCCCGGGACACTTAAACACGCACAAACATAACCTTAATAATATTAAAACTCACGTTCATAATTACTGTACACTGTTTTTTACGGGTATAACGCGGTACTTACGCGTAGTCGATATCACGATCGACAATTGTTTCGGCTTCTTCCGGAAGCCTTCATCAGGATCTTGATTGCGGTGCGTTAGTCGTAACGTCCGTCTCGCACTGAGTGCGACTACGCGTAAGTCCCACGTTATACCCGTAAAAAACAGTGTAAAACATAACCTTATCAAAATCACTCCAGTTTTAGGAGTCTAATGATCCAGTGATCACTCATACACACGAAGATACGAAAAATTGTAAATAAGAAACAATTTTTCATTTTTATTTATTCAACTATTTGTCTTTTTCAGATCAAACCGAGGCGAAAACAGTGTTCCTTACTTAGATGAAGGTAAGTGTACAGTGATGAACATACAAACAATACATACTAGATTAATATGGATTAATTAATAGATCGATATTTTAATTATGGCCTAAAATACCCGAAATGTTAACAACATACAAAACAATACAAATACAAACATTTAGGTGTAGTGGTGGAATCTTATCTATAAAATCTAAAGAAAAAATTGTTTTTTTAAAATATATATTTACGAATTAGATCTAAAATAAATCATCAGTAAAATTATCTCGGTGTGTGAATTCCTGCTTAATAGCAATTATACTGCATTACAGGATACAGGTCTTTCCCTATATGATATGGTCTTTTTTTATTTTTTTATGTAGGATCGACCAAACAAATTAAATTGGAAATTGTGAAATACGTCAATGTTAAAAAAATTGTTAAAAACCAATGATATTGTATGTTTATATGAGGTAGATGTCGCACAAGCGCGCGGAAACTGAGGCGGCAAAATTAAGTCAATTATAGTAATTTTCATTGACGCGTATTTCAAGCGCAAGTCTAAACATATAGCTATCCTTTTCTATATTATTTGTACCGTATTATCTGTCGCAGTAAGCATGTGTATGTCGTAAAGTAACAAAATCTGAGCACCGCGCAGCATGAATATACGTCATCTTTAGTAAAACATCATTGCTTAAAAATATTTAATTAAATGGGTCGTATTGAATTACATATATTTTAACAATTTTTTTACCCCGCATTTTTGATCCCGCATCGCACATAGACTAAATGATCCGACAACACTAGCAGTATTTACCAGGGACAACCCAGAACGGTATTATGCTTTATCCGAGTATTATGCTTTAAGTGAATTCATATATTAATTATAGATTTATGATAAAAATATGAATATAAAAATGTTCCTTCTAATAAATCATCATCAATATATCACCCATAGGACGTCCACTGCTGGACATAGGCCTCCCCCATTGATTTCCACAAGGACCGGTTGGAAGCAGCCCTTGACTGCGATTTTAGTCAGGTCGTCTGTCCACCTGTGTGGTCTGTGGTCCGTGCTCCGTTGTCTCCATTCGACCTTTCGACCCCAACGGCCACCGGTTTTTCGAACTATGTGGACTGCCTACTGCCACTTCAACTTGCTGATCCGCTAGGCTATGTCGGTGACTTTTGTTCTGCTACGGATCTCTTCATTTCTGATTGGATCGCGCATAGATATCCCGAACATAGCCATCTCCATAGCTCGTTGTGCGACTTTGAGCCTGATCACGAAGCCCATAGTCAGAGACCACTTTAATTCTGATAAATAAAATTATCAAAAGCAAAATTATTGAACGTCACAGGCATACATTTTTTCTATGCATTACTAATATATAACTTGTGCGCAGATTTACTACCGTACTACCTGCACTATTTCTAGCCGCTATCTATCGGGGGAGGTCTCTGTTATCCGAGATACAAGTTATACCTTTATTCTATAAATATGTACACGCGACACACACACGAGTAGTTTCATTTATTACATAGTTCGGGAACAGGACTTTCTTTTGATGGCTCGGCGGCTGGACAATGGCTGCAGACAAATACGAATACAATGCATATGTAACGGAAGCAATGTAAATTTACGTATGTAGATGTAATTATCAATGAGGACAACATTGTTACCATTTTTTCGCAATATAGAATATTGATTGATTGATTGAATAAGTTTCTAGTGCCTGCCTTACTTGAATCGAAAAAAAACATCTACCAGATAGTATAACACATACGTACTGTTTTTATTGCAATTATGTAAAAACAATGTTATCAAGCCATATATTCCTACACACTTTACGAGCAACGGTAGTATTTCCGAGAAAGTGTAACATTAGTGCACTTCCAGCTATTCCCACGTGCTAGTATTACGGTGCGCATACGCATAAAAATGTACAGGTCGTGAACCTTGCTGCGACAACGGCTACTTTGTATTTTCATGACAAATGACATTGTTTTGTTGCATTTGATACTGACATTTTTCGTATAAAGTGATATAACATATTAAACTGCTACAAAGCTTAAATCTATTAAAACAGATTCAGCAATTATCAGGAGAAGATTTTCTTGAAAATAAAGATAAATATTTGAATGATTTAGAAAGTAAAATGAAAACAATTTTAAAGTTACAATATTATTTCGCAGCGTATCGCGCGCGTCGACCGCAGTGATCGATGAAACGTCTGGAACAATAGTTTCACATAGACTTGGCGGCCAAACAGCCCGGAAGCAATACATACAACATGCAACGCCGGCCGTGAAAGCCTTAGAGTTTACAAACACAATTGTTATAACATATTTGTTTCCTTGTGTCATAATTTTTGTAATGAGAATCAATTGGATTTTTCCTACTTCGTAATGATTTGTGACAAGTACCTTCAGCCCTTTATGGCGAAGTCAGTACATGACTCATCAAATAACGATTGTACTTTTTCACACGCTCACAACAAGATAAAATAAATGTGAGACCTTGTGTGGGTGTAATTGTGTGCCCACATACATACTTTATTTGAGTGACCTGACCCATGGAGAGATTAATGAAGAAAACAACTTTCATACAATATTATTAAAACTCACGGTCATTATTATACTGTTACACTTTAAACTGTTTGTACGTGTATAATGTGACACTTAGTCGATATCACGATCGACGATTGTATCGGAAGCAAAAAAAATACAATCGTCGATTGTGATATCGACGATGTGTCACGTTATACCCGTAGAAATAGTTCAAAACAACTTTCATTCCAGTCTGCCCCATTACTGGATTGCCAATTATTAGGTAAAACAAATATATGGCACATCCCCCCTATGTGCGGGAGGCATATGTCCAGCAGTGGATGCACATGGCTGAGAGAAGAAAAAAAAAAGATAAAACAAATTTAAACTTCAAACTTTAATTGTTATTAACGTGTTTAAATTATCATTTCTTATATAATCGATTAACATATTTTTACCCTGAGCCACATCAGGTTTTATGACTATAATAATTCAATAATAATATTTGTTAAATTTTTATGTGTTTAGAAATTTTACTATTTTTTGGCTCTTTACCTATTGGTTGCCTTTAGTGGATCTAGAAACATGCCCTAAAATGGAAAAGATGAGCTCCCCAAAAAATATTCGTGAAAGGGAGGGGTCCTGTTACCAGTTATATCAATAAAATTATTTATGAATTTGTATTTGGGTCTCATACTCCGAAAATCTCTATTCCGAGCGGTGCTCAAATATAGTCGTTAGATTCGATTTGATATCTTCATTGCTTGAAGTTTAAGCTGCCTCCGGCACAGCTCCTGGCTATAGGGCCCATCATCAGATGGACCCACGGAGCTAATAGTAATAATGTATGAGGCCCAAGTAACAACATTAACAGTTTCCCAAATCCAGTTTGGCGATCACAATGTCTCAGTGGTCAGTGGAATGACATCTGATCCCGGGGCCTTGGGTTGGTATCTCAGCAATTTAACCGTATTAATTGGGAAACGTTTACTTGATGAGCAAGTATGTTTCTCCCGGATTTCGGATTTTTGTGTCTATATCTCCCGCGACACAGGAAGTTCAAGTGCGGGCTATGAAAAAATCGAATCACGATTGAAAGTTGCTTAAGTTACAAACAAAACCCAGTTTACGATTATTATTCTCAGTAGTTTCAATCAATCAATCAATACGTCTAAAGATTAATAAAATATAGAGACGTTTTCTCAAATCAATAAAACAAACTCACAGACATAAAATAAAGAGAGATTTATTACAGAAGTGCTATGTACATCATTAATTTGTTAGAATTACTACGGTGCTTTCCCGGGACGTTAAATGGCTGTAAGGTGGGTGGATCTGCTAAGTTAAACAACTTATATTTATACTACCTACATTTTACCATTTAAAGCCACACTCTTAATGTCTGGTATTTGTTTATGCCTACACTTACACTAGAGTAGCTATGATTTTTTGATATTTACATAAATACTGGTTTTACTCTGCTAATTCAAATCTATCTTTTAATGTCACTATTTAAATTTTACAATAATTGTCTGTGTTACACACCACAACGAAAAATCCGAGATACCTAAGCTAGCTTACTAAAACCTGCAATATAGGCATCTGCGGTTCCGTCTTGTCATATACATGATTTATCAGATTAGTTTTATTTACATAATATTTTTATTTTTTATATAATTAATTGAACTTGCTAGAATTCACTAACACTCTTCAAAATGAAATAGTTTGTATTCTCTTTACGCTAAAATTCAAATAAGTATAATCTACACAACACTATCTCTAATATTAGACGAGTTTTATTCAATTGCTGGCCGACCGCGGGTAGTCGGCATCAAATAAGTGGCGACTTATTTTACTTAAAACACAAGATTAAAAAGACCACCGAATGTGGTTGAAACTATAGTCGGCATACTCTGACTTATTACGTGAGTAACTGCCGTGTGTTATACATTCATAATGTGTCAAAACCACGTCAGTTTTAATAACAGATAAGTTCAGTTGAGAAGACTAAATAAGATGTCTACAATATTGTTCTTAGGTGTTGTATCATTTTTAAATTACTTTAAGTGCATAAACGCTGCTCAGAACCTGGTCACTACTCTACAATTTCCATAAATACCGCAGCCATAAGTACTCAGATTTTCTCGATAGGATATCAATAGCAGTACAAGATTGCTGACGTTCGAAATTGGTTATTCCGTTTGGAAACAGCTTGCACCGGTCCGTTTACCGGTTTATACTCGTTTGTACCGGTTCTAGGCAAGTTCAGGGTTTCCGGACGGATGCGGGCTTTCGTCCCGTGTCGGTTACGCCTTCTTACTGGAATTGTATAGCGTGATAGTGACGCTATGCAATGTGATAGTGTAAACATTACCCGCATGCAGGCGAATGATTAGTTCTTATGACACAGACTACAAAATATTTTTGAATCAACATTTATATATTTACAAAATAAATTAAATCAGTTATAATTAACTACGTTAAAAAACCGATTTCCTCTTACGAATTTCCGACATAATCGTGAAACATTGTCTTTAAAATAAATACTTGATTGATTTTAATGAAATTTCCTTAAAATGAATCTGCACGGTAACTCTCCTTTTGAATGTGGCAAAATCCGAACATAAATGACGGAGAAACGGGGCAACAAACTTGAACCTAAAAATTTTGGAAAGTTTTCTGCAATTAAATTCAAATATTAAACTGATTTTGATGTAATTTTGATGACACCAATTTGTATGTACCCTATTGAATAAAAGCATGTTTTTTAAAATTTGAATTACACTGTTAAGGGAGTTCTGAGGTAACGAATATTAAAAAAAACATCGGTATGAGTACTGCCTATTAACTAAGTTGAAAAATGGTAGCAACACTGGGCGGATTTGATTAGTAAAACCAAATAAAAGCCGTGTATTTTGAAGCTATGGTTAGGGAGGTGTAGTGGGATTCGGTGGCTCTAGCAGCCAGTCTCTAGATCAAATCCAATACAGGTCTAGAAGCTTTTGGTGGTGTAGCATCGAAATAAAATACACGGTAATGTAGCTACTTTCTCAGCTATTTGTAGAAATACTCCTTTTTTATTTACAAAAAAGGTTATAATGCAATCGCATCAGTTTTCCCGGGGAAATAATTCCACCATATATATTTACACCGCGAGGCAGTAGTTTTCGCATTATTTTGTTCCGGTGAAGGGTGTGGTTTCTGGTGAACTTATAAGCACATGAGACTTACCAACTTTATGTCGCAGGGCGACGGGCGCAGTGCAGTTCCTTACGAATTGTATTTGACCATATAGGCAGCGGATACTTAAAAGCCAGTGGACTTTTTGCTTGTTTCGTCACCTTGTACCATAAAAAGCATGGTCTTCCATATCCTAGGGGGGGTTATAATGCAATCGCTTTCATATTTGAAGTAATAATAATATGTAAGCATGTAAGAGCAGTAGAAGATATTACCCACGAGGGAAAATATTAAAATATTTTGGACGACTGTCGTGATGACTGAACATGTCGAGGATTGTTTTCTTAGAAAGACTAGACAGTTTATACAATTTTTATTTGTAGAGTATTGGTAACTTTATATATAATTGTATTTAAATAAGCGATAAAACAAAGTGATAAAATAGTCAATTCTCTACATAATAATATAGACCCCAAACGTTTTGAATGACCGAGTATAACTAATTAATGTTCTGTGGATAATCAACAATGTGGTTTCCGATTTGAGTCTCACGCTTTTGTCTATTATGTTGCTCCTTCAACACGAGAGTTTTCCTACAATTTTAAAGGTCATAATTTATTATTATTTATCCAGCCTGAATGGCCTTTTACTTATTGCTTAAATTGACGTACTTAACTTCACTCAACCTTTTAGCCTATATCACAAAAAAAAACAAAGGATAGTTAAAATTTTATTTCAATAATTTTAATATGAACACAAGTTCATATTAAAAAGTTTACAAAAACTAAGTCATTCATGCAAAACAATAAGTTGTATTAAAACGATGACAGCATCTAAAATTGTGTAAAGCAAAGGCATCTGTTTATGTTTCACATAAAGAAAAGGGACGATATGCGTTTTAGATTGTAAAATAAAATAAAAGTAACTAGAACGACAAACGCGCGGCACTCAAGATCCTGATGAAGGCTTTCGGAAGAAGCCGAAACAATTGTCATTCGTGATATCGGCTACGCGTAAATGTCACAATATACCCGTAGAAAAGTATACAATAATAAGGTTCGGATCCTTGTGTCATAAAAAAACAATTGACGGTCGCCGTGGCGCATTGGTTAGTGTCATTGACATGATTTCTGTGTCCCCGGGGCTCTGGGTTCGAATCCCGGCAGGGGCAAACATTTTGTGCGATGAGTGTAGATGTTTGTCCCGGGCCTTGGATGTTTGTGTGCTGTGATTGTGTGTATCCATGCCAATATTAATAATAATACTACCAACCTTTGGATGTCGGGTAAAAATATCTACCAAATATTATAATCTGTATAAGCCCCGAGTCAAAACGAAAAGGTTTGCAGTTATTGACTCGCTAACGACTACCGGATATATGTCACTGTTATTCTGAATAGAAACGATTTAATTACTGATTCAAACATTGACCTCTGACCTTTGACATTGACTTCTATTTGAGCAGGTATATTGAATAGAAACGGGGCTTGTGTTCATTTTCATCGATGCGTTCAGAGACCGTTTCTGTTTATTAATTAAAAAATACGTTAGTAGTTATCATTTGTAATAATATCAAATTCAATATATATATCAAAATCTCACAAATATAATCAATATGAAGTCGAAAATGTAATCACACTAAGCCCAAAATGCTGCTCTACTGGTCTCAACGACTGTTGCCTGAACACATGTCATATGTGTTTGGTGACAGTTCTTCAAACTTGAGGGTGGTTGATAGCGAGGCGGATGCTCATAGTTTGACAGCAGACGCTCCCACCGATGAGCTATCATCGCTTCGAATTTGCCAGACTGGTTAGCTAGGATCTTTTATAACATTTCGGAAGAAGTACAATTATTCTAATTTAAGACTGGAGCAGCTGTGCCAAACGAAAGCCATACTCCGATAAAGGAGCTAGGATGGCTGGGGTAGATGGCGGGGGAAATGCACAATACACCCCAGGCCGTATCGCCCCCACGTAAAATTAGATTTAAAAGTACAATTGTTGTGTTACAACAAAGTCTGATTCAAAGAACCGCCATACTCACGGTTGCCCGTATTATTGCAAACTCACTCAAACTATCTAAAATGCACAAAGATCAAACATCTTTTACGCTAAAATTAAAATTCCTACAAACTCTTAACTGTGCTGTTTCTTATTCTTTCTAAATTATAATTCAGCTAAAGTACTTGTTTGCTTGACGGCGCTAATATATTTCCCTGCAAGTTTATTTTCTTGTAAATTCTTGAGAAGTAAATGATTTTTGCTGTGCCGTGGTGGTACCGGCCTAGAATGGTACTTCCCATCTCTTCCCGTGGGTGCCGTAAGAGTCAGCTAAGGGATCACGTACACTACAGGTGGGCAGCTGCGCCTTCTGAGGATCGGAAATCATACTGCTCTCGCCAACCCGCCTGCCAAGCGTGGCGAGTATTGGCAAATCCCCCCTAAATGAGGGAGGCATATGTCCAACAGTGGACGTCCCATGGCTGAGATGAAAGTGAAAAATGATTTTTTGATTTCACCTTTGATTATTTCTACTAGATAGCGGGCTGATTCAGTCAGTATCAAATAAATTTAGAGTAATTCACGCGAAACAACCTTATATATAATAAGCAAATATAAAATATAAATTTAATGGCTATTTTCATTTAATATTAATACAAGGGTGATGAAAAAGTAATTTCTACCATTTGAAGTTGAATGCAAGCGTTGAAAAAAATAATGCCTGTTATCCTTAATACGTCCAGAGTTTCTTGACCAAAGCCTGAGAGGCTTTGGTCTCAATCTCTTTTCAATGACCCCGACTGCATACCCCTCAGGCCTCTTACTTTAATTATACGAGTCTTAATGCTTAGTGACGTACATAGGTATACTACTACCCAAGATGACGTATATTCATACTGCGCGGTGCTCAGATTTTGTTCCTTTACGATATAAACATGCTTACTGCGACAGATAATACGGTACAAATAATATAGAAAAGGATAGCTATTATGTTTAGACTTGCGCTTGAAATACGCGTCGTAACAAAAATGGCTACAATTGACTTAATTTTGCCGCCTCAGTATCCGCGCGCTTGTGCGACATCTACCTCATATAAACATATAATATTGCTATTACCTACATTAGATACGAATACATAGATTGAACTGTCATTGTGCTATTCATGAGAAAGAGAAGCACGCTGTGACGTCAATGAATAACTGAATACACGAAAAAACCGTGAAGGTTTGAATTTTAATTGTATAAGTAATAAATGCTGTCAACTAGCTAACTTTTGAACTATCTATAGGCTAGTAACAGCTGGTGTATTGCTCAAATTAGAATTGAATAAGTAATTTTTCATTTGATACGATAAACTTTTAGTTAATTAATTTCAATTAAATGTAGTAAATGTTACGTTGTAATGTAAACCGCACCCGCGGTTTTTCCCGCGTAGTGATAAAAAACGGCGATGATGATGATAATAAGCAGTGAAATCTAGTTTTTTCTATTTTTCAAACTATTGTATGTATAAGTTGATCTTTATAATTCTCATCCCTAGAAGACGCAATTTCATCCAAAAATAAGGTTATTTTAAACTTTTGCCATCTAATACCTTAAGATCCGAGTAAGTATGTTAACTATCATTTTTAAAGCTGGACGATATTAGGGCGATTTCACCTAAACCTGACAATTACTTCAATAATTTATTCTGTATTTTTATTTTTATATGGCTAATACTATGGCTAAACTTTGTGTGCATAATAATTGTGCGTAGTATAATTGCTTATATTTATATAATATAGTATCTAATTCTGTTGTGCAATTATTATTATATTTTTTTATATATTATAATTGATTTTTTCTTACTTTATTGACATGAAACTTATTTGTTATGAATAAATGACTATGAATATGAGTATGACTAACTATGTACCTAAATTGGTAAATTATTTTTTATGTGTAAATATTTTTCTATCTTATTTAGAAAGTAACAACAACTGTATTTATTCAGCATTATAAATGCATTTAATTTATTCTGACATCGTGATACATTAACATTCATGATAATAAATTGTCGACGGTGTTATCAATTTAATTAAATTTATTACTAATTATCAAAGGGTATTTAATGAAATCCCATCGATATTGGTATTGATAAGGTAGTTGAGAGAGAGAAGCATTCCGACTGGGTTCCGTATATCACAAGTGAGTCGAATTATATATTCATAACATATGTTCTTCATATCTAAGCATTATTAAACGTCAATAAGGATGTTGTTTTGTTTCTTCGCATTCCTAGTTTACTTTTAGAAAATAACTGTCTCCGAAAAATAAGACGCGATTAAATGATGTTAATACATAAATGTTTTTTTTTTTTTTTTCTTAGCCATGTGCGTCCACTGCTGGACGTATGCCTCCCCCATATAGGGGGGATTTGCCAATACTCGCCACGCTTGGCAGGCGGGTTGGCGAGCGCAGTATGATTTCCGATCCTCAGAAGGCGCTGCTGCCCACCTCCTGGTACGTTATCCCTTAGCCGACTCTTACGGCACCCACGGGAAGAGATGGGGGAGTACTATTCTAGGCCGGTACCACCACGGCAAGGCCGGTACCACCACGGCAAACAACGGCAACATAAATGTTAATATAAATAAATTCTGTCACCGTATGCAGAGATCTATGTCCAGCAGTGGGCGTCCTATGGCTGAGATTTATTTTTTATTTATTTATTTATATAATACATACAATAATTATGTTACATTCTAACTTATTCTAACTTATGACTATGTAGAAGTATATCTATATATAATGCACCTATAATAGAGTATATATAATCTCTATTATATAGTATATATAATAGAGATGACTGTTTGCAGGGCTAGATATCAGTGACTAGTGATCAGTGAATATGTACAGTTTTACGCAACAATTATAAGTAAGCTGTAGGTTTGGGCGCCAAAGATACAGGCTATGCCTAGATTGAGGCCCGTTGCATAAAAACTAAATTCATTAGGTTATTTTAATTTAATCAAATAATTTTGTGATATTTTGTAGAAATTGTGTTTCTGTGAATAAATGATTACCGATTACTATTGGTTTACGTTAAGAACGTTATCCTGTTTCCATTGTATTGAGAAATGGCCGGGCAGTACGCGCAACAGTGACTATGATTGAGATAGAGCCAATGATAGTATTAAAAAGGGGAGATGGGGCAGTAGCTCCTCGGGCGTGGATAGCATAAATCAGGTTCATGCACTTAATATGTTTTATTCGCCATCAACGAGCCGGCAGTTGCGTGTGTAGCATGTATGGTTCTCTAAATTGTTTAGTATTGTGAAGATTAAAATACCTTCCTGTGTTTTTACAAAATGCACAAATTAGTTAAACCTAGTCCAGTTTGTTTTACGTTATCGTAGATCATAGCATAATATCCTATTCATTTTAAATTATTTTTATTTTAAGGATAGGAAAAGGAGTTAAAGAAAATGTAACTTTCAAAACATAGTAAACAGTATAACTAAAAACTAAAGTAAATATTAAAACTATTACCTAAAATAAACTGAACTAATACTTACAGACAAAGTGCAAATTATAAAATATCTTAATGAGCAGTCAGAACTTTTTCGCTTGATTATAAAAACAAAAATGTCAACAAACTGGAATGAAGGCGATTCTATTTTTGCGTACAAATGATAACATATGTTTAATAATAACATTATTAACATATTATTATTTATTTTTATCGTAACGTTAATTGGTTATCCGATAATAAAAGAAAATAATCTTTTATCGGTTATTATCCTCTAAAGACCTGTTTTTTACGCTTACAGTTTTGTCATAATTTTGCAGTCATCATCATCTCAGTCATAAGATGTTCACTGCTGGACATATGCCTCCCCCATTTTTCACATCACATTAGTACATTCTTCAGTACTGTAGTAAAAATAATGAAACGCCAGCCTGTGACAAGATTTTTTTAATATGTGTTATTCAAATAATTTCAAATCCTGTTTTAACCAGTCTTATGCTAGAAACAAAATAAAACACTGAATACCATGGACACTGGCAGCACTATACATGCAGGATACAAAATTGTTCGTAATCTTCGATGTCTGAAAATAAAACGTGTCTGACTGACTGATACATCACATAGCTCAAAATCAAAATGAGCGGATTGTGCTGCGATTTAGTACTTTTATAGTATTTCAAATGTAGGCATTCTTTAAAAATGGATGTTCGATAATTTAACGTAGTAATAGGGATCTATTTAAAAAAAAGATTTCGTTCTGGATATGTAACGGAAAAAGTATTGTCCGCGCAGGTAATACCTGTTTGCGCGGCCAGTATTTTGTACCTAATCAGATTGAATTCTTATGACTAATATATTTATGCATATCTCGGTAAAATGGTTCCACCACCTTCTATTCGTAACGGATCCCTAAAACAACCCGTTCCGCGTCCGGCAGGGAAACAAACTTGAAATACCAGTGTGACAACTCGCTGATTAATGACTCTCGAGACGGATTCTGAAGGACTATTAATGTTTTATACTTTGGTCTTGATTTTTACGACCAATTTCACTAACAACAGACTGGACCGCAAACATGGGTGTCAAAGTGTTCGGTTCGATTCGAACAACATCCAACGATTCGATCAACTGAAATTTGGTAGAGTGAAGTCATTCGAAAGTTACTTGAATACAAAAATGCAAAATCAAAGTTTCGGAAAATCATGTGTTTATTTTCCTGACTAGTGACTTGGTGGCACACAAGGTGCTTAGGGATACATTTTCAAACCTGCGGGTGGTAGCTAGTCAGGTGGGCAGTCGAGAATGCCTTACTACCATGGATTTGCTACAATGTTAGCTTTACCAAAAGTAAAGGCAAGCATGAAAAACATGGGTATTTAAAAACACAAGTACATAAGTACTTGTGTTATTAAATACCGTTTTTATACGATGATATCATCGTGCTTTTATTTTTCAAGTCAGGATACATATGTGCATTCGTGCAAGATAATGTTGTTGTAAAGACCAAACAATGAATGCATTTTTTGGGAAATATTCAAGTAGCCCGGTGGCGGTCTACTCTCCCTGCGTCTTTTGAATTTTCGATCAGTTCACGTGTCCTGACGCGAGTTTAACATTTTTTACCCATTCTAAAAAAAGCACAACGCCGCTAAAGAAGTTTTCACTTCAAAAATATAATTAATACATTTCTATATCCAAACATGACACATTACTTACGCAGGTACTACTAATAATAATAAGTATACCTACGTTGATTTTGGTTGCACAATACATTATCCAAACTGAGTAGGTACAGACATCAAATCCTTCAAAGTGCCTAAAATAAACGTTTAAATGAACTTGACAATTACTACATTACCAAGTAACTCCGTCACAATTGAACGTTGTCACTATAAAAAGGCTAATTTATTTGTACAAAATTCATAGCCCATGCGGGCATGAGTCACGCGCCCGCGCACTCGGTCCATAGTGTATTTTTGCAAAACCGGTTAGGTGGACGTGAATCTACGAAGACCCACCTCCGTGGATAAGCCAATTACTTCCACTGTATTTATTTATACGTAATGACATAAATGTGTCCATTTAAACGCCTTGTGTCACTTTTATCATAAGAACACCAGTTTTAACTTCTTGTGTTTGTTTTTTTTCCTTTTTTTTAACATAAAATTTAATGTTATGACCCATTTTAGTACAGTAAGTATCTAACGATGGCAACACTTCCAGCTCAAATTGTACTAAGTTTCGTTTTTAATGTCTATGGTGACGCTTATTAATGTTGATCGGATACTTCAATGTTATTTATGTTTGTTTTTGGTGGTAGGCGATTGTATAAAGGCTCTGTTGAAAAATGTTTACAGCAGTCGTAATAAATATTTATTTCTCAATCTCTGGGATTATTTATTCCGTTATTGAGTGAGAGTAATGTAAAACTTTCCATATACATAGTAATAATATTCACCTGACAGAATACAACAAACAAACAAATATGTCACACTCACACCCTCGCACTAGGATACCCTGTGTGATGGCAAAACAATGTCCGGCCAAAACTTGTTGCGAGGTTTTTTAATTATAGATATACCTAATTAAACTGTTAAGTAAATAAAGAAAGCCATTTACAAGCTTCCAGAGTAAATAAAAACATATAAGTAATAGTACAAATTCTTAATAACAATTTACATTTTCATTTTTCACGATTTCACGAAGTCATTACTTTATATTTTGTTACAAACAGACTAATGACTTAAATCGTACTGACGCCACACTACTTGCAAATAATAGCAAGATTTAGTTATGATACTGGAAATAGTTAGTGGTCGAATTTTAAAATTACTATTTGGCATGATTTTTTCAGGTTTTTATTTATAGATAGATAGTTACACAACCTTACCTCAAGCATTCATGAAGTGCCATGCATTTTTTGACACGAGTATGTATGTGTACATATAATCTTAAAAAATACTTTAGGCTAATTACAATATCAAAAAACTATGCGATGCACATGTACTGTTAGCTACCTAACCAGTAGTTACCTAGCTAACTACTAGCTAATCCTAGCCGTTAGTTATGAACTAGAATCATCCACAAAATGTGAAATTTTTAGTCAATTCCACAACTAAGCTAGTTTTTTATCTTTATATTTGCATCCAAACAAATAAATTAACCAAATTAAAGATTATGTACTTAGCATCGTGCAATTTTAAGATAATTTCAGCTTGTAATATTGTGTAGTAAATAGATGTAAGATTGACCTAAATAATAAAACAACTTTAATAATATGAAAAAGCAATTTAAGTGTGTAAGCTGTAATCTCTATCCTAATCTATGTATATACATAGTTTATTAAAATGTTTTTACTACATGCATGTCTAGTATTTTTAAATAGAAAGTGCAATGATGCCTCATATAAACATATAATATCATTGAGAAAGTGTCATATCTCGTCTGAGCTTAAATTTATGGCTGAATGTATATAGGACGTCTGAAAAGATGTTTTGTACTTGACGATTAGTGGCAAGAGGACTAAATGATACAACTTTTTTTATGATTTATTATATTACATCTGTCCAGTTGTTATTAACGCCGTATGTATGTAGTTGATAGACCAGTTTGGATAGAACCTTCTGTCATTTGAAAAACTTTTTTAGTTTTGCTACTAGTAAGCTTATTAACTTGTAATAAGCTTTAGGTTTTTTTGTAATAAAGGTTGAAACATACACGTGGATTACATGAATCCAATGATATTATATGTTTATATGAGGTAGATGTCACACAAGCGCGCGGAAACTGAGGCAGCAAAATTAAGTCAATTGTAGCAATTTTCATTACGATGCGTATTTCAAGCGCAAGTCCAAACATATAGCTATCCTTTTCTATATTATTTGTACCGTATTATCTGTCGCAGTTAGCATGTTTATGTCGTAAAGGACCAAAATCTGAGCACCGCGCAGTATGAATATACGTCATCTTTAATAAAACATCATTGCATGAATCCAACTGCTAATAATCAACGTGAATAGCTCGTTAGGTTCCCCCTGTTGGGATATGGGACTTCTTCTTAGAGGGGATGGACTCTTGATGGACAATGCGGGTTGTTGGAGTATGGTAGCCCAAATTTAGTTTTTAGACACTACGGCGTCAGGTTTATCTTCATGATTGTTATAGAAAGGCATCCACCGGGACATATGGTTTATATTGCCTTTCAAAACTCGTAAGCGCTTAAATGCCAGTTCATTGCTTAATTCTGTTTCCTTTAAATTGTGCAGAACTTCAACAAAAGAACGTCAAATATGTTCTAATTACGATATTTAAGAAGCGGTGAAGAGGTTTCATGAAGATTTTTTTGACTTGGCTAATTACTTACGTCCTGTGCTTAGAACGCTCACGACTACGAGGTAGAGCAGTGTGAGCGCTGTCAAACATCTGATTGTCATTTAGAGAATCTCTAGAAAAATTGTTAATTCCTCCACAAAACATTAAAAACGTAAATTAATCTTAAAATCTAATCTAATCTAAAAAAAAATACCAATATAGTGCCCGTGGAGTACGAAGAGAATGATTTAATATGAATTTAATGGGAATTGGCATTTATAGCATTCGCGCGCTTTCACACACACAATCCGTTCCAATTTGCTTACGAGCGTCAGCACTGTCAGTACTAAATTCATCTCGGAACAGCTAAATGCTTACGTACGAACGTATGCACTGTGAGAGCAAAATGAAACGCACCGTAAGAGGCAGATACACTAAGCGAATTTCAGTAAATCATTTCTTCTCAGAGTAGGTACTGCGTGTTCTGCTGTTTGGTATTGTTTTGACAGAACGTCGGGATTGACAGTAGGTAACGATTCGAATGTCACTTGTTGCCTTGTAATGCACACGGGTTATGTCATCAACGGCCAATGGCATCGGCCATTGGCCGTATTCTACGATACATCACATACCTGTTTCCACCCAGAACCTGTTCAAGAATTTACGATTTTTACACGCTTGACCTTAAAATAACTATGTATTTGTTATGGAGCGTTAAACGTTTAGTTTTTCGGTTGTTTGAGTTTGAAGAGTTATAACTGTTAACTATTTTAGTTTCATTCCAATGATGCTGTATCAAAAGTAAGCAATAGTATGATGCGTCTAAAACTAAACGTAAGACAAACTATTTTTGTTTTATTTTACTAAGGATCTAAGCCATAATGATACCACTTGAACAACTAAAGATCTCAAATTCCCGAGTTCGAGTTCTCGAATTCCCTACCTACCGGTTAGCAGCTTACCCATAATACGAACGGCATTATTGTCATTGAATTAAATTACCGATTTGGTTCCCACGAGCAATATAGGCCAAATCGCTATGATAAATGTATAAATAAGAATTTTTGAAACATATTGGTATATTTTACCTGAATAAACGATTGATTGGCTACTTAGTCATTAATCTGAATTTATTTATTTATTTATTTTTCTAGAGTTTACACATAATGTTACTATACTTAATTAAAATAGACTTATATTATGTAGAACATTTATATATATAAAGTACCTATGTATAATTGAACGACTTTGATTAAGAACTGTTCACTTGCATATTTTCTAACTTTGAATTGGGTCCACCTACAGCAGGATGGTATTGTGTATGAAACAGTTGCTCATTCATCTCTTTTTCATATTTTTTTTGGCCAACAGGTGGCCAAGTCTTCGGCCCTATCAGGCAGCTGTTAGCTACTCTTTTGTTTAAAAAATAAAACACATACCAGTATGTTCCAGTAGCTGTCCTTGAGAAACAGTCACTATTCAAAGTAACCTTCGAGCACTTTCTCACTGACCATCAACCAGGGCGGCAGTCAATGAAAAATATATATGTAATGTGTTAAAATATTTCTAAAATACGAACTAGATAATGCATTTGGCTACCTCTGTTAAAGAAAAAGCTATACCCTGTTTTAATCTTTTCACTGAATCTAATACCAAGGCAAGAAGCTTTAGCTTCCGATTACAGCTTCAACAAACGCCATGTAATACGATTATCCTACGATAACTCTGCTCAGAGCTGACTTTAAGAGTGGCGTAAAAAAAGAAAAATCATTCGCATAAAACGAATTCTCTTTTTAAAATATTTTAAATTTTTTGTACAACCCCGGAATCTTCAAATCGCGAGTGAATAGGTTCCTTCTAAGTTTGCGTGATCCACCTTAGACCGCGTCGTCGCTTAGCATCAGGTGAGATAGTGGTCATATGTAAACTTATAATCTTTAAAAAAACCATTAAAAAAAGTTTTAAATTGGTCGTACCATTTAATTCAACTCAGCAACTATCATCGCTTAAATTTTAGAACACACATACATATGTACATACATATGTGCTAGATGTTAGCAAACAGAAAAAGAAAAAGAAAATGGTAGACCGAGATCTTTTAAAACGCCAACCTGCACTAACACGGTGAATGTAACTGTAATGACTCGTACCGAGCAATAAATCTGTCACGAAATAATCCAAAAAGGTATTTAGGTAATATAGTTGTAGTCTTCTACCATCAAGTGAGATATTGGTAGTGATTCGCAATTGTTTTTAAACTAATTCAGTTCTTATAAGGTTACGATAAAGTCTAAATTAGTATGAGACTTATTAATAACATCACTAAAATTAAATGTATTTATTAAATTTGCGGGTAGTTTTAGCGAAATTAAGTCGCCACTTATTTGGTGCCTACTAAAACTACCCGCAATTGGCCAGCAATGGAATAAAACTCGTCTAATATTAGTGAGAGCGCTGTATGGAGTCATGCAAATTTGAATTTTAGCGTAAATAGAATACGAGCTACTTCAATTTGAAGAATTTTAGTGAATTTTAGCTAGTTCGTGTGATTAACAGAATTAGGGCCAGTAACTACCGTTTAGTCTATAAATGATAGTAACTAAAACACTTCTAATATGCCTGTAATACGTGCTAATATTACAAAAAGCTCTAGCTGCTCGTAACTAATCTGTGCTCTATATTGTATCCGATAACGTTTCACTGAGCGTCTATGTAATACGATTATCCCACGATAACTCTACGTAGAGTATTGTAGAAGCGACTAAATAGTCACGCTCAACGTTCAAACTGTGCTTAACTGTTGCCACACGATCTTGCTATCATGGGAAATAAACTTCGATGCAGAGTTTATGTACAGAGGCAATTCGTAATGGAAATTACTATTTCATTTGCTACTGAGGGTTCGATTTTTTTACACGAGAGGTTTTATACCTTACTTCAATTTATACCAATTTGAAGCACTTTATATATGCAAATATTTTCACCTACCATAACGTAACTGCAGGCTGCACTAAATATTTGTCAGGTCGATTTATTGCGGCCATTCTTGCCGCGTTCCTATCAAGCGATATGAAAGATAACTTTGAAATTTTTGTCTGACTTCTTTACGTTTTTTTTTTCGGAGAATCCAATTGAGATTATCAGCAGCTTCTTAAGAATCATGATTCTTAGTCTGCTGCCGTTGTCGGTATGAAATTCGAATTATTACGGCTCTTGAAGTATTAGGAGCTATGAGGAATTATTTTATCCTACAAACAAAATAATTAGATAGTCAGATTTAGTTCGACTCAAAGGATTTGGAAGTAACCTATTTAACGAAAATAAGATCAAAGCAACAAGAAATAATAATATAATATGTTACCAGTACTGCTATTAAACTGAAGCTGACTTATAACAAACTTACATACACTCATACACTACTGAAAAGTGAATCCTACTTTACAGTTTTGCCGCATTTGGGGTACAACTAGAGGGGCGGTGTGTTATCATCATCATATTTATTTTTTTCAATCGCACATTTTTTGATCGAAAATTTCTTTATGACTAACTTTAAATTTGAAGATGACTCACGACTAGTTGAAAGGATGTTAACGAACTTAGAATTTGATTTTGAACTTGGCATTAGTCAATTTGTTCCAAGAGAACATTTCAGTTCTTTTATGAGTGAGTATTCGGTTAAGAGGATGCTGATGACGTTAGGGCAGGTCTCATATGTCTCATATGAAAGGGAAGAAAACGTGATCATATGAAAACTGTTATTCATTTTCCAAAGTTTAAAGATATAAAATAAACAATAAGAATGTCGATGAATTTGTCACGTTTGTGGCGGCCATATTTTGGAGCAAAGGAAATAGTTCTATGGATGTCAACCAATTTTCTAGACTGTTTTTTTTTATGGCATAAGATATATACGTAAGATATTATGCAAATCTTTGTCGAAACGGATACTTTTCAACCAACCCAAATACAAGATCAAAAGCCTCTTCAATTTGATCATAAATGCTAAACAAACACCCTATCTAACTGTACCGTTCGGTTATTTATTTTATCGTTTGAGATATTTGCTCATTTGCTTAAAAGCATGTCTTTACTTAGCGTGGGTGTAGGAAGCGACATATTCCACGGGAGTGCCGAAGATATGTTGCTATGCCGCTTACAATAATAGTAACTTGTTTAGATATTTGTGGCAGTTGTCATACTGTTAACTTTTGGTCACCTCACTATGTATGAGTCAATTATGTAACGTTAGCTGAGGCAAGCGGCTTTCCTCTAAAAGAGGAGGTTTGGGCATCATGCAAGTCCAATGAGTCTTGGCATAATAACTTCTCTCGGTTAGTTCATGCAAATACTTTATAGCTGATATATAAATTAAGTATTGATGCGTGTTCATATAGATTGTTATTTTCATAACTGTCAGTGTAAGCGACACTCTAAAAAGTCTTCCACACTTAAATATTTACTTGCTAATCCCTTCTAAGCCTTTACCTCAGAACAAATAATAATACAAGTAGGTACAGAGATTTCAGATATGTCAGATACACACAACCACTCTTAGGCTGGATAGCGCTAGAAAGGAAGCAAATAAGACGGATGATTGCAGAAGAAATAGGGTATGCATAAATATATGTATATTTACACCTCTATTTCATATAGGTTGGCAGATATCACAGCCTTCCAAAAGCTACGATCTCGACACACTTTTTAGCTTCATCCATACTCGTGAGACCTTTTATACATGAGCTTCAGTTTAGAGACGACCCTGTACCTTTCGTAGAACTTCCTCAATCTGATTTCGAAAAGTTCGCCTAGGCCTTCCTCTTTCAACACTACCATTCACTTCACCCATGTATACATGTTCAGTCAATCACCTTTCGTACATTCTCTTTACATAACCAAACATCTTAGCACTCTTTTGTTAATTTTACTCACTCCATCTTTGCTTACACCACAATATTCCCTTATCACATATAAATAGGGCAGTTGGGTAATTTTATATTGTCTTGCTACGCACCAATCTAAAGTTCATAAACTCTCCTACTAAATGATTGACCTGACATTGAGAATAGTCAACATTTTATAACCTCGATCAAGGGCACAACTTTACTATGTTTAAATAAACTTTTTTTTTTTTTTTTTTTCTAACGGACTAATGCTGTTTGCCTCTACCGGCATTTACAGCTTCACCGGAGGGGTAGCGAGCACAGCTGGTGCTCAGCCCGGTATTTGTGCGGGCGCAGAAGGCGCACCGCCTAGTGAGGCTAGCGCTGACGGCGCTGTGCCACTAGGAGAGGACGAGGCGACTAGCTCAAGGGCACCACTGAGGTTCGGACCTCGGCTTGAGCTGTCGCCAGGACAGGGAGTTATCGGATCGATATTAATAAATTGCATATTTTTGTATGCATTTTGCCTTCGCGGTACCCTTACCTTAAAGAGAGCCATCATTGTTGACATCAATTCCCATAAAATGCTTAACTGATGGGCTTATTATGTGGGACGCGATAATAATGGACAAATAACGAAAGTAGGATAATATACTGTAGCCTGATGGTGGTAACAATAAACTTGCCAGAACACATTGTTAACGCGAATAGTGATAACGTATTTTCACACAAATTAAAAAGTTTGTTGATTGACAAAAGCTATTATTCTATCGAGGAATATCTCAATGACAAATTAATAACGGAAAAAAAAATAGTTTAATTGTAAAAATATATATTATTTACGTAACTGACTAAATACAAATGTATGACTTTAAAATATTGACGCCATAAAATTATAATAAAATATTTGATTTTCATTATTTTATTGATTAATTATTATTCCAATATTGATTCAATTTTCTCTAGTGTATGTTATATTCGGTAAAACTGACGCGCCCTCCTCTCTTCTAAAGTTGCTGTGCCCGACAGGGTCTCTAATGAACTGTATTTTATTGTAATACCACGACACTTGTACTATTAGAGATCGCAATAAAGTTTTGAATTTGAATTTTAATTTGAATTTGAACTTTACTACTTTATCAGCAACAATGTATAAAATGGATACAAGTATTAGGTACATTTGGTTATAAATTACAATATAAGCTTAATAAGAATAGATGTAGAGGTAACACTTCTCCATAATGATAAACATCAATGACTTTAAACTTATACACACAATATATAGGCAATGACAATGATGTTTTACTAAAGATGACGTATATTCATACTGCACAGTGCTCAGATTTTGTTCCTTTACGACATTAACATGCTTACTGCGACAAATAATACGGCACCAATAATATAGAAAAGGATAGCTATATGTTTAGACTTGCGCTTGAAATACGCGTCATAATGAAAATTACTACAATTGACTTAATTTTGCCGCCTCAGTTTCCGCGCGCTTGTGCGACATCTACCTCATATAAGTATATCATATCATTGGGCAATGATTAAAATAGGTAATATGTTATAGTTGTAACAGCAGACCTGAGACTACGTTGCAGTTTTTTTTTCAGTATAAGAGCACCTATTAAATTATACAAGCTGATCTGGCTCATGTTGTACAGCCATAAAAATGATCAAAATGTCAAAGTGACACGAGACGTCATTCAAATTACTTCATTGTTAAGTGATGAGGCATAACTTAACATGTGGTCAACGCAAGCAAATATTAAAAAAAATGTTTTTTGAATGTAAGGAATTGAAATGAAATGAATGAAATGGCATTACCTCCATCATTTTACATGATGATTTTATTATTATCATAAAAACGTAAGGCTTATATTCATATTCGAATAATGTCATTCATACAGAACGCATTGATCTGTTTGCGAAATAGCTTCATCTACATCAGACACTTACATCGCATTTTACCGCCAATCGGTCATAAATGTGTTGAAACGGTGTACAAATTATCAAAGCTTACAAATAAGCCAGTAATATCTCTCTTAAACTAATACAATAGTGTATAGGTTTATGTCCATCTAGTAATGGGACCTCACACAACTGCTATAGTACGTTTTTTTTTTTTACGGTGGAGGAAATGCCTTTAAGCACTTCCGCCAACCCAGGGGGGAGGGTTGGCGGGGTGTGTCGGACTCTGCTCGAGCATCACAACCATGGCGATGCTCGAGGGCGGCTTGAAAAGGCCCCCAACCCTGACTACACCCACAGCAGCCAGGGGGACCCTGGCTGCTGTGGGTGTAGTCAGGGTTGGGGCCGACTAAATCCTACCACGGTGTTCTTCCAGGCGCTTTAGTTCCAGGACTACGGGCACACTTTCGTACTCTACCGCGGCCCTGGCAGCGTGATCGTCTTACGCGATCCCATCCTGGTGGGCTAACTGCTATAGTATTAACTCAACTAATACAACTATTTAAGGCGAGGGTTATCCAAGGCCCCCGTTATGCGTAGTATTGAATTGATTTATGCGCAAATTTTGCATAACACTGAGCACCATTTTATGATATTTACATACATACATACATTCACGCCTCTTTTTATCCGATCCTGGCACACTTTCTTCGCTACATCGAGGCTCATCAGACCTTTCATACAAGAGCGTTGGTTTAGAGTACTCTTGACCTGACCCATATGGGGGAGGTTTATGTCCAGCAGTGGACGTCCTATGGCTGAGATGATGATGATGATGATGACCTGACCCTTTCTTAGAACTTCCTCAATCTGATTTCGGAATGTTCGCCTAGGCCTTTCTCTTTCAAAACTACTATTCACTTGAACCATGTGCTTAGTAAGATATTAAGCGATTACATATAGACTTTATTCAATATTTACAGAAATACAACATGTCACTTCTATAAATATAACTAAAAGATTTAAATTATCTGCGACAGAGGTCAGCTAGGCGAAATTTTAGGTAAACCTGTACAGATAATTATTGCTGATGATGATTCTTCATGATACTGGTATGTTGATACTTCAGGTCCCGGGATAACACAGAGGCTACTTTTGATCATCGTCATAATCACCAATCAACCGCGGTTTAACTCGCGTAGCTAGCTTAATATATACGAATGGAGTTACGCCCATTTGAATTTTAGCGTAAATAGAAAAATAGTTTTAAAAAAAAAGATATTTAGCTAGTTTGAGTAAATATCAGAATTAATCTTTCTGACATAGTAAATAATATATCACGCTATCGTGGCTAGCGATTTGTTATTGTGGCAGTCACGTTGGAAACACTGGCCTTAAGCGGTGTTTAATCTGCTTATTCCGTATATACGGAAATCGTGCCGCTAAGTTGCTTATTAAGCTCGTACACACTAACGTAAGGGCAGGGACCCGTAATATTTTTCAATCAAAACCCATAACCATTAACTTCTTGACTTCAAACCCAAACATAATGTTACGCGAGTGCTCGTAACTTTGCTAAATGGCCGCGTTGCCCTTCGGGTTCGTATTTGCACACCTGGCGTGCGGATTGGTAGACGTTACCTCTAACGGTTCGGATTTATTATATTCTCATCATCATCATCATCATCTCAGCCATAGGACGTCCATAGTATATTATATTCTAACATGGTATAATTGTTTTTTTGTGATCCTACCCTTGTATATATTTAGTCTAATTAACTTGCTTGTTATATACAGTTCTGAGTTACACTATCCAAATCCAAATTCAACTAATATTATGAAGGCGAAAGTTTGCACGTATGTGTGTATATTGGTTACTCTTTCACACTCAATCGGCTGCAACAATTTCGATGAAATTTGGTATGGAGATAGGAATAACACATAGGGTACTTTTATACCGGAAAAAGTAAAGTTCCCGGGGGATAATTGCGGTAGTCGGACAACGGTAATCCACTCGAGTGAAAACGCGGTGCGCTACTCGTAATAATATAAATGCGTTATTTTCTGTGTGCTTAGTGTGTTTGTCACTCAGTGCTCAAACTGTAATACGATCAAGTATGAAGTTTAGTGCAAATATTTCTGAGAGTAAATCTAAACAGTTCTTGGGAGATAACTAGATTTTTAAGTTAACTAGATTATTTTTTTATATCAAAGCTGGTGCTTCCCCTGTGTTCAAATTTCGAAAAAATCGGTCAATCGATCTTTAGGTTACACTCCGATAACTGAAAAGTATTACCTCTGTTTGGATGAGGGTGCAAAAAATCGGTGAACATACACAATGACAATTTGATCCCGTGAGTAGCAAAGGTCACTGAAAAGGGTGAAAAAAAAATTACCAAAAAATGGAACCGACTTCAACACTCCACAGTGTGAAATAACTTGTCGAAGTCGTTACCGTGCGCACAATATTTTGATTTTTTTTCTAATAGACACACAAGCTTTATCATTTATTGTGTTACAAGGTCCGGCCGTCCGGTACATTCCTTGTTGCGTAGGCCGGTAGCGGACCCCCATTGAGCATGGAATTAATTATCGCGTGTCGCGGCACTCGCGGCTTTAAACGCCCACACATTCACACTGACAGGATTAAGGGTTTCGATAAGGCCGAGAATACATTGTGTTTAACTTTCGAACAATACTCGAAGAACGCAGCCCCTATAAACGGTAAGACGAAGAGAATCAACGGCTTCGTTAATACGGGAATTCGTTAATATCATTTTTAATTATTATTCTATATATTATTATACTGTATCAGTGGTGTAGTGGTATCCCGCTATCACATTTGAACTAATATGTCAAAAGACAGGTCCCCTAGAACAGATATTTGACCTGAATCGGTATTTAGTGACGCATTTTTAAACTTGAGAAAAGTAGCTAATATACTCATAAGCGTGTCATTGATAGAAGGCGCGCCAGGGCAGCCGTCATGCCCTGGCGCAGTAGTCAGTGACAGGACTTCTGGTTCCCCTGGCTCTGGGTTCGAACCTTGACCGGGCAACCATTTTTTTAATGAGCATGGGCGTTTTTATCTTGTATCCAAATCTCCCGCGACACAGGATATAACAGGGAGTGTGATAAAAAAAACAGGTAGTTCCGTAACTATGATGTGTATCATGCCAGAGATCGACACTAATATCTCACTATACCTGTCATATAGCTGCATATGGATGCAGACGTATATCGTGTATGCTGCGGTGAAAAGCAGGTCCTTGCAAACCAACAGAAGCTCAGTAATTACTTGACATTTACCATCGGGTGAAAGGTTGGTTATATTTCTTAGAATATCATAATTATATGTGAGAAATTACATTTGCGCTCAATAAAAAAGCGATGACAAGAATTTATATAATGTCTCCATTATGTTCCAATAAAATGAGGAAAAAATCACTTGCAACTTTATTACGGGCTGCTCAATTAAGATTTTTAACAGGTATTTTTCACATTAATGCTTCTTGCAAAGTAACGTTGCTTTTTATGTTCTAATATAGGATTTTACATTAATTTGTAAGTTTGCATCTTAACGCTAAAATATCCTTGTGGCTGTAGATTTAATGTCGTGACGGACATTCGTAAATTGTCAAATTTATTTGGCTCGTGAACAGCTTCATGAGATTTTCTTTTTCCTCTCTCGAATTTATGACTCAAATCGGATCCTAAGGAGCTTATTGTATTGAGATTCCGTAAAATGTGTTAATTTTTTTATGTGTTGTATTCGTACTTCGGCTACAGATGTTTTTTGTCCAAATCATACTTTATAAACAGTTTCTGACATATTTGTTCATGAATCATTTAATGAATTGAAAGAAGATGAATCGCGCTTTTCTAGAGTATCTAGTATGTATATTTATATATGAAAAAAGAGAGTCGCGTAATGGATTCTACTTCTGTATCCAGGCTGTATCAGGCGTAAATCAACTTCTTAAAGATCGTTCGTATATGGAACGTACAAAAGTACCAAATCACGATGAATATAGATGAACAAGTGATTTTCCTTTAAGCTTTGAAGTTTTATCATATTAATGAGTGTTTTACAAATTGGTACTTTATCAGCTCGTTAAATAAGGTATTTTTTTTATAATCCAAATATAATAGATAGAATAATATAGACTGATATAGCGGAGCAGATGCATCCTTTAGTTGCAGTGTCGTGAATGTTTTACCTGGATCATAGATCGTCCTAAAAAATACTTAATCCTTAAGTCCCTTTTGGGCAGTAATTGATGAATGATTGATCAAGCCCCGATTGATTTATTAACAATGTGCTCGAATCGCGAAAGTCTAAAAATTACAAATGATCAATGATTGTTACTTCCGGTTTGCAAAACCTTATGTTGATTGCAATCGAGAAAAAGTCGCAGTTTTAAACCGCTTAAGTACCATTAATTTTCAAGTCCAGTAGCAATCCACAGGTGGTGTAAAACTACTAGCCGCTACCGTCCAGACAACGGCCATATCATTAATTTGCTGCCCGAAGCGTATAAGTCATCCGGGTTTCTCAATGTGTACAATACACATATATAAGTTAATCTATAATGGAACTAACTTAGCAAGTTCAAAAACTCGAACGAAGATATTAAAGTGTTTTTTTTTCTTTGTTACAGTTATTGATCGAGCGAACCGAAGATTTGAGGCAGCTTGAACGAAGAGGTATTGGTATGTATGTTTTCATATTTTCCCGTTTTTGACACGATGATTTGCGAATGCTTTTGCATTTATATGAAACATGTCAGAAACGTAATACATTCAAATATAATTTTGGAGATTGCATATGGGCACTTGGCAGTATCCCTATTATTTTACTAAAATATTTTTTCAGTGTTTTGGACCCCCGAGGCCAAAAGATGGGTGTTTCTGCGACTTCTCTGTATGTCTGTCTGTATAGCTCCTAGCTATCAAATGAATGGAATGACTTGGATGCGGTTTTTTTGTTTGAATATTAAGTTTTAATCTTTGTTTGGGTCGGTGATACATAAACAAATTAATTTAATTATGATTGAGTGTATCGCTGAGCCAAATGTGTGCCAGTATTTTAATAATACTGACATCATTCAATAATTTTTATTTTTAACAAAATGTGGGTTGTTTGGGCTCATGCTTTTATTAAAATAAGGATACTAATTACAGTACTACAATAATATTGGAGAAATCCACTAGCCATTGCAAGCCTAAAGATAGCTCAAACTCTAACAATACTCATTTTGAATAATAAACCAGAACTGAAATCTTAACATCTCAATCTTCCGCTATAATCCTAATTAATGACCTGTCTACTATATGATACGTAATGTGTTAATATTTAAACAGTGCCTAATTACCAAACATTTCAACATAGTAGTGAGCGCAAAAAGAGACATTTAGCCTTTAACCGCTATGATATTTAATTATCTAGACGCTTAGTGACGAATCAGTTTCATTAATATTGACATAGTCAGGCTCGATTAATATATGAAAATAGTTTTAAATATTGCTAGTACAATTTTTTGCCCATAAATTTGACAAAAAAATAAAATTGATGGACTGGGATTCAGATACAAATAGGCAGTTCCGCCACTTTTCCAATTACGCTTAACTAGTGCAACTGTAAAATGTAATTATTCATAACTTTTTTGTATGCGTTTAAATCTTGGCTCTTACGTTATAATGATTGCAGACGAGTTCAAACCGTATTCTTTAGGACATAAAGGTAAAGTAAATGGTTTGTTTATTACCCTCTGTTTGTAATTCATACAAAAAATAGATCGCACATGATATGCATTCTGCATATCATGTGCGATCTATTTTTTGTATGAATATCACATTTTCTAAAGGTGTAGACAACGGGTTTTCAATTAGTGCAATTCAGACATGTCACTTGCTGCCTTCACTCTCATCAGATTCTTTACAAATGTCTGTGTGTTGAGAGCACTAATAGATCTGGAGAATGGACAACACTCCTTTTCTTGCAAGGAAGGATGGCCATAACCATCATTTCTTTTGTCATACTTAAGTGTTCGGTGTAATGTTGTTGAAAGACTGGTCCCTTTTTCCTGAATATCGACACTGCTTTGCCTTCTATGATACCTGCTCCTACATTTATTCAAAGAATTTTTTTTAAGTTTTCATCGCGTCTAGCCTACTGACGATAAAACAGACTTAAGACACGCTCAAGATAATCCTTAAAATATTTTTTTATTATTATTATTATCACACTCAGACTCCCGCACTAGGATTCCCTGTGTCGCGGGAGGCATGGACACACACAATCACAGCACACAAACACCCAAGACCTGGGACAAACATCTACACTCATCGCACAAATGTTTGCCCCTGCCGGGATTCGAACCCAGGGTCCCGGAGACACAGAAGTCATGTCACTGACACCAACCACTGCACCACGGCGACCATCAAATTAGAGTGATTCCTATCAAAATAGAGTGTTTGGTTTAAGAACAAATACCTATGTTATGAGAGTTAGCAATAAAAACGTCGAATTGTATTAAGACCCCCATTGGAATGGATATTTTTACAATCAATATCTTTAAAATAACTTTTTGATTAAACATTAACAATAATTGAAACAGTATGGCGGTAGGTGGTATTTACCAGTTACCCACGAGACTAGGTACCACCCTAATGATTGTAAGACTGTCACCTAACACACAGTTTGTTCAGGCCCATATGAAGCTAGTCGACCTAGAGTCATAGAGTAATAGATCTAAGGTGATTCAACATTTTGACTAGTTACTGATGTGGTGATGAAGTAATCAAACGAGATCAATGAGAGTAATAAATGAGATGAAGAGCATTTTATGTTTAGTATGCTAGCATTCTAAACTGCTAGCAAAACTATAAAATGCACTACATCTCATCGGACCATAGAAAAAAAAAACACAATTCATAAAGTTAGTAATAATATTAGATAATTGTTTGTTACAACACGGTGTTACATAATTAACACCAAACTACTCGCACTAACGGCAACAAACGCAGCGCTCCGGCGCAAGCAACACCCACCCGCTGCGTATGCGCATTCTCGCGTCGGTCGACTTTATTGCCGTTGGATACATACAAGCGCGACGTACGTTATCACCCGCGCGCACATTTTTTTTTATCACTTCCGTAAACCAGACATACAGTCAACTTTTATTTCTCATTGTAGTATATATTTTACACACGGCTTGAATTGAGAACCTCCTCCATTTTATGAAGTCGGTTAAAAGTGTGATGTCATATTTTTTGTGTCCGTAGGTCATCTGTATAGTTTGTAACATTATATATTATGCAATATTTGAACTCAGACGCACCAGGATTTGTTTCGCCCCCTCTGCCTGTGAACACCCGCGAGCCTCTGAAAGGCCATCGGCACCTCCTATAATATATGGAACCGTTGTGCGAAATCTCATGATGATAAGGTTTTTGTTGTGCGTTTGTCGATTAGTCAGTCAGTCAGTTTCTTTTTTTTCTATACACAGAAAACACTTCAAAACACACAGAAACTTCTATAAGGGCACGAGCACCCAAATATGTTTCAATTCATCATCGTCATCATCTCAGCCATAGGACGTCCACCGCCGGACATATACCTCCCACATTAATTTCAATAGGGAAGGGGTTTGCAAACACTTGTACGCTTAGCAGGCGGATTGGCGAGCGCGGTATGTTTTGTGACCCTCAGAAGGCACTGCTGCACGTCCCCTGGTACGTGATCCTGTAGCTGACTCTTACGGCACCCACGTGAAGAGATGGGGTAGTACTATTCTAGGCCGGTACCACCACGGCACGTAGAAAACACCTATGCAGTTAAAATACTAGACATATCAAGGAATTGTGCGTTAACAATGAACATAAATAAACTTCGTGACAGCTGTCGCGGCTAGTTAAATCCTTAATGAAATAAATCTGTGTTGTAGATTTATTAAGCTAAGCCTCGGTTGTGTCCTGTTAGATCCTAACAATATATTGCATACAATAGATTTATCTGGTATAATTGTTTTGCTGGAAGGCAAGACAGGTGATAATAATGTAAAATTATACTATAATTGTTTTGCCTTTCATCAAATTTACTCCTTAATACTGCAATATACATATATGTGTCGTGTTAACAAAGAGGTAGTGACTAAGATTCAGAAAAGTATGTTAAGATGGTTTGGTCATGAAGAGAGAATGAACGAAAGGAGATTGACTAATCAGCTACACATGGGTAAAGTAGGAAAGGGTAAACAGGACGGCCACCGACCAGGTGGACAGACGACCTGACTTAGATCGCAGGCAAGGGCTGGATGCGGGCCGCTTCCAACAGGTCCTTGTGGAAATCAATGGGGGGGGCCTATGTCCAGCAGTGGACGTCCTATGGCTGAGATGATGATGATGATGGGTAAAGTGAATGGTAGTGATGGAAGAGGAAGGCCTAGGCGGGGTAGAAAGGGCCCGGTGAAGAGTACTCTAAACTGACGCTCTTGTATGAAAGGTCTGATGATCGTGGATGAAGCGAAAGAAGTGTGTCGGGATGGTAGCATTTGGAAGGCTGTGCTCTCTGCCTACCTACATATGTTGCAGTAAAAACGAGTAATTATAAAACAAAATATATTATTATTATGAATAATAATAATAATATAGGACAACTTTCACACAAGGTCTTCAGGTCCCAAACTAGGCAGAGCCTGTACTATGGTAACCTGATGACTGATATATATACTTATATACATATACACACCCAGACACAGGTCAAACAGACATGTTCATACACACAAATGTTTGACCTGTCCGGGAATCGAACCCGGGACCAGCGGCTCAGAAGGCAGAGTGCTACCAACTGCGTCAACCGGCCAGTCAACCAGAATTGAAGTGACGCTCAAATATTATTCAAATTATTGAAGTTATACTTGTTTCTGAAAATACGTGACCAACTTCCACAAAGGAAACTTTTCCGGTTGAGTAAGGTTGGAATCATTTATCTCACGGAAATGACACTAAATGTTCTCTATTTAATATCACTTGATATGGATTTCCGCAAAGTAACGCCTGAATCTACCTAATTTCAATATTATTGGTCTAACTCAATTCCTCGACAGTGAAATGATATTCCGTAAGCTTTGTACGTAGTAACTTTCAAATAATTGCTCAATCGTACCTACATGTAGGAAGGAAATGCCATACGTCACCCCAATTTGCGCGACTCCCATAGAAATACCTAAATAAACATATTTTTGAGATATCAACGAGATTTATCGCAGTTCGTTCCATAGATAAGATAAGATACGCGTATTTATTGATATCAGTTTTCACCGCTATCCAGGAATACTTCAAACATGCAGAGCTATTTTGTTGTATACTATTTTTAATGCACACGTTTGGATGTATTTTGTTTCATAAACTGGCATATATGAAAAAATGGGGCTACCAGTGGGATTTGAACCCAGGACTACAGAATACCGTCTTGTCGCTTTGCCATCTAATCTATGTAGCGCTCCGCTGGTATTACATGTCTAAGAGATTTAGTGCTCTATGTTGCGAACCTATCGCAGCTAGAGAGTGTGCTATTCAACGATGAGAAACGCAGACAGAATTCCCATGGAATTGATTCGATTGCCTTCAACCTTCCATTCGCTTAATTGGATTTGTAATTGCCGATGATTCATGTTTTGTTTTGGGATAAAATGTGTGGGACGTCTATAAAGCGCTTTTATGACTGTCACGTATAATTATTCCGTACAATTATGGACTTGGAGAGGTTTAAGCCGTACTATCATAACTTCTGGTGACTTACCAATATAATTAATTTTATCTGACTTTATTGAAGTATAAATTAGTTTTGAAACGGTAAATAAAAGATAATTTTAATATAGTAAATTATTAATAACATTCTCGAGTTGATACCACTGACTGACAAGGTGACAAGCACTATGTGAAACATTCAGAGAACTTCAGGAAGTCGTAATGAATTGATATGATTTACAAGGAGAATCTGGATGCAATCCATTTCCAAACGGTACAAGGACAACTTATGGCAAATCATGACTAATACCTGTGGGGTAAGGTGGATAATTCCAGCAATATTTGTCTCCTTGTTAGCCTCTTAATATATAACTCTTTGCCAAGCATACTCATCTTCTTTTACTTTCTCATAGATAAAGTTTCTACAAGTCGAAACCTATCACATTGGCCAACGCAGATATGTACAATCCTGGAGTCTTCAAGTCGCGAGTGAATAGGTACCTTCTAGGTTTGCGTGCTAAATTCTAGACAACGTCATCACTTAACATCAGGTGAGACAGTTGTCAAACGCAAACTTATAATAGTAAAAAACAAAAAAAAACAAAAAATTTATAGCGTAGTCCCCTTAAGTGATAGGATTTTCATACCACCCTCATTCCTCTGATAATTAAATCTCTTCCTGAAATAATAACCGAGACTTTCCTCTTCGCCTTCTTTAAAGCACGGAAGCGCTTCGTATGATCGCCGGAAAGATACCTATTACCTATATTTTATCTGTGTGAATCGCATTGGCTCACTACGAGTACTCTGCCCATCTGTTGCCCTAACGTCATTATAATTATATTCTATTTGCTTTGATATTATTTTACTAAACAAGTCACGACTCCACGAGAGAATTTTATAATGTTCGATCTTTATCATGGCACTTTCTCACTACGAATATTTTCATTGCTATCTCTCACATCAGCGTCTTGCTCTATTTTGCATTTCTGATCAATCTCGAAGCGTTAGATGTTGTCAGCGGAAGCCGAGAGTAGTATTTTATTGATAGTGCCTTATAAAGTTAAATCAACAGTTTATGAGAGTGTTTTTATTTTGTTTTGGCTCCGCGCGTTGTGTGTATTTAAGCAGTGTAATCCATAAGTTGTTTCCGATTCCCTTCTTAAGTTACAAAACCATTCAAATTCAAATTCTGATGTTTTATTTGGAAAACAAACTTGTAAAATCGTTGCTTAGTAAAATAGTCATAGGTGTCGATGACCACTTTCTATAAGATGGGCCGCCTGCCATACCTTACTTAAGGAAATTAATAAATGAAACTTAAAAAAGATGGTAAAGATTGATACATATAATTATTAAGCCTCTAGAAAGTGTGTGCACTCATAAAGTTGTAAGTATCATCGTTGAAACCTTCAATAATTACAAAGATCACTTAAAAAATATTGCATATTTTGGAAATTTTCACTTTTTAAATAGATTGAACAATTACCTATTATTGGCATGGATGTTAGTATTTTGGAAGTCACTAACATTTATCCAACTAATGTTAGTCATTTAACCTACTATTTTCACAGCTTTGTGGGGTATGGAAAGTATGTAAATCTTCTTTAAGCTATATTTATGACTAGCCCTTTATCTGCTCCCAACCTTTGAATTACCAAAACTACTTCTCATTACCAGTATACGTCGAAGACTGATTACTCCATAGTCAGTTCCGCTCAGGGGTAGCGGTGTCAGAGTCAGAGAGCAAAAATTATAGGCTATACAGCTCTAATACGTAATAAATAAAACGTTTTTCCCAGTAAAATATTTCTCATCGTTTTATGCGCTGTTATTCCTATCTGCTTGAGTAATAGACATCCGCAATGACTATCAGAGATCAGCTAGGTTTCATTACTGTTTTACACGAAACCATCGCTAAAACTCACTGGAATACTAACTTTTATTTTATCTGTGGATTCGCGTGCAGGTATTTTAACAAGGTGATACGATCGTGAGAGAGTATGAATTACAAAACAATGTTATTACTAATTAGTGCATTTTCAAAATATGATGATTTGCTAAATAGACAATTTTTAATATTTTCAGCGTTTTTTAAATTTTACATGGATTGTCTAATGAACTTTAAAAGATTATATTGATTGATAATAAATTAATAATTGATTGATATTGGTTAAATATTTCCTGTACATGCCATTATTATATCATATAAAAAATCAATTGATTGATAATAAATAGATCTTAAATTTAATATTGAAAAGAAAATTTCAGGAAAGTATAAGATATTTCGCGTAGAATCTTTTTTTGTGAGCCAGTCAACTTTGGAGATAGCTAGCATGATTCCAGTTTCAAACAAAACCATCAATTGAGATAGAGGTCGAACGCCTAGATCTATATCTACGGCATAAATAGAAAATCCGAGAATGAAATGTTACGAGAAGGGATAAAAAATGATTATACATATACACATTTAAAAAAAATATTTTACTATGATTCAGATTCAATGTTGACGCTCTTATACATAATTCATGGGTGAAGGTATGATTGCAAACGGATTTATTGAATCTAATTGCGCACGCGTGGCCGCTTGTTTGATTTATCAGCAGGTGTTTCTCGTTTATATTGATATATAAAGTTTATCTCCTTAGTATCAATTACGAGATTTGTAATTGACACTTATGAGATAAACTTTGCATGTTCTTAGTACGATACCTCCCACAGACAATCATATAGATAGACCGATTGTATTATGTTATAAATCCCGGTACATATTTTTATTTTTATTTTATTTATTTATTTATTTATTAACATTGACACAAGGTCTTCAAGTATATATATATATTATAAGATATAAGATGTTGCAAACCTAAATTCGCATACATATATTGTGGAGATAATGTCAATAGTCAATTTCCTGGAGAGAAGAGGCAGAGTGCACATATTTCCACTTGATGCACTTCTGAATTCTTTCATGCCCTCTTATCTCATATTTACTTTGTTTAATATATCAAATCGTCATACAAGAACTTTAAAGAAGAAAGATGTTGCTACGAGATAGTTAACTGATATCAAGAAATGGCAGGAAAAAGAAGAACCTAGGAAAACGAAGAAGAAAGAAGAACTCGCACCATGCACAGGCAATGGCACTGGAAGAATTCACGGGTTTTGTTACATATCCCCGTGGTCTCTTAGTGGCATCACTAGTGCTGGGCGAATCTACAAGTTGTCGGCTATTTAAGAAGAAACAAGAAGTTTAAGTGAAGTTTCAAGTATCAGGCTAATCGTTGCCACCCACGTATCCTCTCAAAAATATTCACAAGAGCCTGATTCACCGTGTCTGGTCTTGAAGATTTTGATTTCTCGCAATGTAATAATATGAAGACTTTTTTATTGACGATCTGTATGATTGAGTAGATACGTTGACAGTGCATAAGATTTTATGAATTTTATAAGGTTAGTTTAGGTGGATATATTTATTTGTCAACTATCTTTGTAACTTTAAACTATCCTAAGCCAATGAGTCATCATCATCCCAGCCATAGACATCCACTGCTGGACATAGTCCTCCCTCATTGATTTTCACAAGGTCCGGTTGGAAACGGTCCGCATCTAGCCTTGCCTGCGATCTTAGTCAGGTCATCTGTCGACCTTATCGGTGGCCGTCCTATGCTGCGTTTACTAGTCCATGCTATGTGTCCTGCTCATTGCCACTTCAACTTGCTAATCCGCTGGGCTATATATAACCGAGAAATAACCGAAATGTTCCAGAAATGTCGGCAATACGTCTTAACTATCTAGAGTACACAATTTTGATTCTGGTAAAATTGTTTTAACATGGTTTGGGTTGATAGTCAACTACAAAATTGTAGTATCTAAGAGGTCATTTGTTATACTTCGACAAATACGAATCGTGGAAATTTTGTAAGCAATTAAATATTAAAAATGAATCCCGCAAGAAGGCCGTAACCATTCTTTTATATATTAACAGGAACCGCGTAACTATATTTCTAATAGAAACACAAACTTCTACTCGCCGTATCTCAGAACTATCGATTCTGAACTCTACTGCGAACAACTTTTTTTTATTACCTACTTATTATAAGTTTGCGTTTGACAACTGTCTCACCTAATGTTATAACTGTTGTTGTGATGACGTTGTCTAGGATTTAGCACGCAAACCTAGAAGGTACCTATTCACTCGCGACTTGAAGACTCCAGGATTGTACATATCGGGAAACACAGACTCGGGCAACGAGTTCCATTCCTGGGCAGTACGCATTACGAAAGTGGAAGCAAAACGCTAAACTGATGAGATTAAAGCAAGAAGTTGAGAGAAAGCGGCCGGAATAAATCAACAGAAGGGGGTGTGGTGTTTCATTATGATAACGCTAGAACTCACACATATTTAGCCACTCAGCAAAAATTAAGAGAGTTTGTCTGGGAGGTGTTAATGCATCCGCCGTATAGTCCTGACCTTGCACCTGCAGATTTCCATAGAGGACTGCCAAAACCACTTGTCGCGGTATTTTGATCAGAAGCCCTAAAATTTCTATAGCAATGGGATCATGTCCCTACCTACAAGATGGCAAAAAGTTATCAAACAAAATGGTACATACATACTTTAGTTAAATGTAAATAAAGTATATTAAACATTTTTTTGAATTTTCTTAAAAAATGCTTAGAAACTTTTTCCCCAACCTGTCCTATTTTCATTTTTGTTATTCAAACTGTGGTTTTGACACATTATGAATGTATAAAACACGGGAATTACTCACGTAGTAAGTCGGAACTGCCGACAATAGTTTCGACCACGTTCGGTGGTCCTTTTCAAGGTGAATACGGGACGCTCGCGGACGCGGTCGCGGTCGGAACCCTCTGACATACTACGTGAGTGAAGCGAATGACTAAAGCTATAATTTTCCCACATAGGCAAATAAAGAGACGGTTCGATCCCCATCTTGATGCTTGAGCTTTCACTTACCTACAGTATTGTTGTCAAATCCAGTACCTACCTGGCTAGCTAGATGAAAAACTGTCATCAAAAAATTTATTCAAGGGGCTGTCTGTAAGAGATAGTTATAATTCTAGGTTGACTATTGGGCCTTCTGAGCAGGCTCAGAGTCGCACAACGAGCTATGGAGAGGGCTATGCTCGGGGTTTCTCTACGCGATCGAATCAGGAATGAAGAGATCCGTAGCAGAACAAAAGTCACCGACTTAGCTCAGGGGATCAGCAAATTGAAGTGACAGTGGCCAGGGCACATAGCTCTTAGAACCGATGGCCGTTGGGGTCGAAAGGTTCTCGAGTGGAGGCCACGGACTGGCAAGCGCAGCATTGGACGGCCACCGACCAGGTGAACAGACGCAAGCAAGCAAGGGCTGGATGCGGGCCGCTTCCAACCGGTCCATGTGGAAATCAATGTGGGAGGCATATGTCCAGCAGTGGACATCCTATGGCTGAGATGTTGATGATGATGATGATGATGATGACAATTCTAGGTTTAGCGTGACTCCATCGACCAACTCGTCACATATGAAGTATAAAAAGACAGCGGTATCAAGCTATTATCTCGTTAGGTACCGGGTTATGTCAGAACGTTGTAAAAGCTTTGAATATCCGTAATAAGCAGATTTCTCAAGCAGGTACATTCAATGTGCCGCAGTGGCTGTAATACGAGAAGTTTTACACTTATACTCCGGGAAAGTACTATCGTCGTCTAGATTCAGGTGTTTTAGGTGCTGGCGCAATTGAAAAGAGCATCAGCATATGGTTTCATAAAATAATATTAAATAAAACCTTAGTAATAAAACTGTTGAAACATAAAAAAATATGTTATGAGATTGTTATATAAAGATATCAACAATCTCACTCGGATACTTTGACAACAATAAAGCATTTAATTATGAGAAATATACTACAACAAATTATACCAATTCTTTTACATACCTAGAGGGCGCTGCGGTATGATGTTTATTTGCAGTTAAATTTGACCTATAAAGAAATTGACTGTTGACGTAAATTGGCTTTGCTTTTTAGCTTAAAATTCAATTAAATATACTCACTATATAATTTATATATGTTTTCATTTTTCCTGATGGTCCCTTTTATGTAACTATCATTAATGTGTTACGAGTCACGTAAATAATCAATAACTCAGCAATCTACAAAGATATAGATTTTTTACATACATACACATACATACATTACATACATTTACATACAAATGTATGTAAATGATATCTATATCTTTGTACAAGTGTATGTAAATGATATCTATATTTTTGTAGATATGCACGATGCACGAGAAGCAACTAAATTTTCCATATATTGCTTAAGCATAATACGAGAAATCACAATGTTATATAAAAACACGACGTACTGCTCTATCGTATTACAGTGTAAATCATAATCAGTAGACTTTGCCCGTCTGTACCCAATTCAGTAATAAAACACTTACTATTACGAGTAACATTGTTATTAAATCAAACGGGGCTTGATCGCGAGAAAAACATTTAGTAATTTATTTACCTCGTTTTTCGTGGTCACGAGAAGACTCTTAGGGTCTTCTAGTGACCACGAAAAACGAGCGACCAGGCCACGACCAATGCAACTTGGTCGAAACCTCGAGGTAAATAAATTACTAAATGTTTTTCTCGCGATCAAGCCCCGTTTAGTTTAATCAGTCTTCTCGTGACCACGACCAATGCAACTTGGTCGAAACGTCGAGGTAAATAAATTACTAAATGTTTTTATTGCAATCAAGCCCCGTTTGATTTAATAAAAATGTGTTCAAATCGCGAAAGTCTAAAAAAAAAACACTACTACAAGTAAGTCACGTTTTCAGTATTTAGAACGAATACGCTATTATCTTGTAGCTTACGACACTCGCAATTGTTCCGGTGCAGATTTCTTATTACATGCCCGCTGCGCCCCAGTTTGCGTTGCTAGAAAGTCGACTGCACTCCGTTTTTTATTACACTCAACGACTTTATTTTAGTTTTTGTAGTAAGTAATGGTAAAAACTGTGAAAGACGTGAAGTCTTACTTGATTAGTTGAATAGATGCAGAAAGATGCTGGTAGTGATAGAGAGAAAAAGTGAAGCTAAGAGATATATCTAGGAATTTAGTTAGCTATTGCTAAAATGATGAAGGAGTTCATGCACTTGTTCTTGCCGCAATAAACCGCCTTGCGGTTTCCCCCGCGTGGACTACTTTTTTGCTACCTTAATTATCCCACGCGATCTATACTTTTCCGGAATGAAAAGTAGTTTAAGTATAAGATTTATATCCAAGGTATAAGATATCTACATTCAGAGTATCATGCAAATCCTTTCAGCGTGAGCCGTTCCGTTTGAGCGTGAAGGAGTAACAAACATACAAACGACAAACAGACAAAGAAACTTTCGCCTTCATATTATTAGTGTGAAACACTCACACAGAAACGCTTGAGTAAATTTGTCGCAATAAGGATAAAAAAATAAAATATAAATATGAGCCTAATTTAAGGTAAATAAATCCAGAATACGAAAATGAGATAAGAAATTAAAACTGAAGTTACTAAAAAATTTGGTTATCAGTATATATTTTTTGGTTGTTTCCCAGAAACACGACAAGTTTTACAACTCACAATTACCTACATTGCTAATTTTAATATCCTGGTCGTGTGGAAGTGTTTTGCATTTAAATTATATTCAACTCGTTTTTAATTTTCAACGACATAATTATTCTCAAAATTAGTGATTATGATTGTTATGTATAAAATCGTGACAAATAAGTTACCACCTTGAAATGAGTCATTTATTAAATTGATCCGGTGCACTTAACGTTTTCACTTCTGTTTTAATTTTATGGCGTTTATCAAGTACGTAGTATACATTACTTTAAATACTTTTTGATTACGTTCATTTTTTGTGTTTATGTGAAATCGATGTCAACGCTGTGACGTGCGCCGAATTTCTGACTATTATTAATCTTACCTATGATAGTCAGAAAATCGGTGAACAAACTTAAAGAGAGAAACCTTAAAATAGGCGTAAGGTAAACGGTATCATCATCAATATCATCATATCAGCCATAGGACGTCCACTGCTGGACATAGCCCTCCCTCATTGATTTCCACAAGGACCGGATAGAAAGGGCCTGCATGCAGCCCTTACCTTGCGATCTTAGTCAGGTTGTCTGTCCACCTTGTCGGTGGCGGCCCTATGCTGCGCTTGCGCTTATCGTACTTATCTTAATGCACGTCATCTCTTACCACCAGGCAAGGTCAACGTGATACGACAACTTTAAGTATTCAAAAACTGCCTAAATGTTAGTGCGTATACCGCCATCGTTAGACATATTATTATAACTAGAAACATGTCTCCGCCTATTAGAAAGTCAAATTAAATATGTGTCTTAAATCTGTAAATCACAAAGATTAAAAAAAAGCACAAGGGTCGAATGGCGAACCTCCTCCTTTTATTGAAATTGGTTAAAAAAGCAGATCGTTTTTCTTCATATGTATTATTTAGCTGCGCCCTGCTGTTTCACCTGCCCGGACTACAGTTTTCCGCTACCTCAACTATTATCCCACGGAAACTATGCTTTTTCCAGGATAACACAGGAACATAGGGAATCCTAGTGCGGGGGTATGAATATGATAAAGAAATAAATTGACAAAATCCGTGTTCACCTTCGAAGATGACCTTAGGTTCCAGACCCGCAGGCTTATCGTCTTCTTTTACCCCTGATGAAACGTCACTTCATGTCGTTTCTCATTTACGGCACCTGAACCACCAATAAGAATAGAAATGAACTTCATTCAATGAGATTCCTTGAATGAAAGCTCCAATGAGAATGGAGATGCGGTGAGATTTCACAATGGGAAAAGATAAACGATAAGGTTGCCGGAACAGTAACTAAGGGTGCGTTTCTTTTTGCGCTCACAGTGCATATACAAATACAAATAATTTATTAATAACACCTATGTTACATACACAATCATAATTATATTGTTATATTAATTTATAATATATTTAAAGTAAAAAAATAATAATAATATTAAATTAATAACATTTCAATTTGAGGTAGTCACCTAACTCGTAAAACAGCTGATCTAGGAGCCAGGCTCTTAATCTGGTTTTAAAGCACGTGGTGGAAGGTGTACGCTCTGTTATACAATGAATATTGCTGATCTAGGGATAAACCCCAACCAAACTCGCAAAGCGATGTCAGCAATATATTTTCGTTTAAATACCGGTTCCCAAAATCACTCGTCTCTCTTCTGTCTTGGATCATCACGGTGTTCTTTTGCTCTTAAAGCCGTCTTGCTGCCAGTTCAATTACAAGTACTAGTGAAGTACAGGAATTCTTTTGTGTATCGTGTAATTTTCATATATAAAAATAAATAAATGTGTGTATGTGTGTGTGTGTGTGTGTGTGTATGTGTGTGTGTGTGTGTGTGAGAAGTTTTTTTTTTAAAACAACTCAATAGGGCCACACAACAGTTCGTACGTAAGGATTTAGCCGTTCCGAGATGAATTTAGTACTGACAGTGCTGACGCTCGTAAGCAAATTGTGAACAGATTGTGTGTGTGAAAGCGCGCGAATGCTATGTGTGTTACTATAAGTGTTACTTCCCATTAAATTCATATAAAATAATTCACTTCCGTACTCCAAGGGCACTATTGTGGGTCATATAATTTTCTGAAAGTTTAAATTGCGTTATTATTTTTGTGAAGCGATTACCAATTTTTCGAAAGATTCTCTAAATGACAGTCAGATGTTCGTCAGAGCTCATACTGCTCGACCTCGTAGTCGTGAGCGTTCTAAGCACAGGACGATGACGTCATGGATGACGTTTAGAAATTTTGTGTGCAGCTGTCAGTGTGTATCAGAATTACGTTAAGCACGCTATCTGTGCTCAAAGCGCTTAAAGCACAAAAAGAAACGTACCCTAAGTATATGCGACACTGTAACTTATTACCCCTCTCACCTTGCGTTAGCTCAGCTGGTTTGGCTCCAACGGCTTATACGGACATAATCTCACAAGATCATCTACTTTAACAGTGCGCATTACCAAATAGGACGTTGGTTTTCACAGCAGATCTATCGATCAACATTATCGATACTCATAGACACGTGTTAACAAAGTATCGCTGCACTTGAAGGGCGCGATAAGCGCAAAATTTATGGTCTTCTAAAACTACGGGTATTTATTGTCTTATTCCGTTATTTTCACAGTTGTTTGAATATACTGAAACTACACGAATGCACACGTTTACTGCCTTGTATGACTTGAATGACAGGATTTTTATACTTTGAATATCTCTGTCGAATCATCACGAAAATTCTGCTTGTATTTTTATTTCTTAAGGGGGTCTGAGTGTGAAACAAATATAAATATTATTTATTTGTTTCACACTCAGACCCCCGCACTAGGATTCCCTGTATCGCGGGAGGCATGGACACATACAGTTACAGCACACAAACACCCAAGACCCGGGACAAACATATGATTGGTATTTGCATGCTGATATTGTAACTATTTACCGTATGACAAAATAAAATTGTACTTCAGAAGACTGATTGATGTTTAAATATGTTTAAACACATACCTACTCAGTAAAAATGCCACAACCTATATTATACAGACGTCTTCTGTTTGCAGTAAGTACAACTTGGATTTATTTCTTGTTTTCACTATTTAGTTGTATTACTTGAATTTTCGATTTTATTGACGTACTATGTTGACAGGCTACGTATTGACGTACTCAAATCCTTCGATTCGACGGTCGCCTTGGCTCAGTGGTTAATGACATGGCTTCTGCTCTAGGTTCCATTTCCAGCAGGGGCAAAAATTTACTTGATCAACATAGACGTTTGCCTCGGGCTTTGGATATTTTTTTTGCTGTGATTGTGTGAACAAACGTATCCTATGCCGTCGAAGTATAAAAGATGTCTATAGGCGACGGTGATCGCTTACCATCAGACGGCCTATCTGCGTGTTCGCTACCTATTACTTTTAAAAAAATCCATGTTCCTGCGAAACATGGATTCTAGTGCGTAGATGTGGGTGTGAGTGTGATATTTTTTTATTTTTTATATTTTTTATTTGTAATTTTTTTTTTCATCTTGGGGCAAATGCCTTTATTTTAATAAAACACTAATAACTAATAACAATACTGCAGCTACTACAATAACATTTGAGCAATCCACTAGCTATTGGTAGTCTATAGATAACTCGAATGTTCTAACCCGCTACAGGCTTGCCGTCGGCTTAAGTAAGCCGACCATAAAACTAAGCAACCACCATCGTTTGCAATCGCAATTGGTGAATCGGAAGTTTCCCTCCTAAAAAGCGCAACTTCCTTTGTCCCTGCTGTGTCGGCTTCATTTCCGCGTGATGGCATTGCCCGAGGGAGCAAGCACTAATATAGAACAATGCTTCATGACGTAGAGTAACGGATATCTTTTATGACATACTAAGTTGCATTCGTGAATAGAGTCAGTTCTGAATGAATGTTAATGGTTATAACATTCATATCGAAGGCAAGAAAGAAATAAACTTTCGAAGCGATGATAGCTCAGCGGGAGGAGCGTCGCCTGTCAAACTGACTGACACTGGTTCGATCCCCAACAACAGCTTGAGCTTCCGGTGAAGGTAACACCGTTATCAATTTCCCAGCATGGTGGTAGGGTACTTTCGAATACCCGCCTGGGTGGTAGCTAGCACCCTCAAGTTTGAAAAACTGGCATCAAGCTCCAAGTGAGTTCAGGCAGCAGTCCTTGAGAGCCAGTAAGCATTCTAGGTCTAGCGTGATAAGATCTCGACCACATCGTCACTGACCATCAAGTGAGATAGTGGTCAAACGCTAGATCTATACAGTATTAAACAAAAAAATAATAATTAAAATATGAATAGGACTAAGACGGAATAGGACTGCTGGTGGAGTTTTTAATTCCAGTACATTCGTACTTCAGAGAGGCTATTAAACCATATCGGCCTCTATTATTGTTTCAGACGACAGTCGCACCTAGGCCGCCTAAGCAATCTTCTTCGAGCGGTCCGAAATTTCGATGCTCCGGCTAACCCCTACAGCACATATTTTGACTAACGAATTGGGTTATTTCCCATCGAGGAACAACAGTTTATTGAATAAAGAAACCGTTTGTGCTTCTCTATGGTGGCAGTATCCGATTGGGGCGATGCCAATCTACGAGGACAATCAAGGTCAACGCTACTACCCAGGCGTGTTTTTCCTCTGCCAAGCGGAGTAAAATCGAACAGTACCCCTCATTCCGAAATGAACCCGTTAAAATTACCGACATCCTGGAGTTTCATGGCGTCACATTGACGCCCACGTTTAACTTCGAGAGCTACATTAAGTCCAAAGCTCAATTGGCTGCCAAAACCATTTGGGTATTCTTGCTAAGATGAGACATCAGGCCGGGGCAGTTGCTTAATCTGTATCAAGCACAAGTCCGGTCGTGCATGGAGTGCTGTTCTCACCTTTGGGATGGGTCAGCCAAATACCAACTGGAAGCTCTACTCTGGAGTCAATCGAAGCGAGCCAAAAGGATAAACGGCAGTAACTCCTTTGTAGAATATAGGCTTCAGAGCCTTGAACATCGGCGGAGAGTAGCATGCCTGCCGGTCTTCTATCAGATACATTTCAGAGAGTGTACACTGAAATTACATAATTTGATTCCACCATCCTCTTTCTATCATCAGTCAACTCGATGTACGGCAATGCGCCATCGCTATATGGTTGATATACCACCTAACGTATGTTTCGCGATACGTAAAATCCTTGTGTCTTCAAGTCGCTAGTGAATAGATGTCTTCTAGGCTTGCGTGCTGCATCCTAGACCAGGTCATCAGGTAAGACAGTTGTCAAACGCAAGCTTATGTAATAAAAATGCAATATGTTGTTACAACGCGGCAACTTCCGCAAAGTACCAATACTTTTTGTATAAGTATAATTAATCTATTTATTAGCTAGTTTCATAGTTCTATGTAATAAAAATAACACAATACTTTTCTTTTATTCTTTGAACTCACAGTGTTACAACACAGAATAGTCGTTTGGCATTGAAATTGATCCAGTTGTAGTAATGGCCAATGTCCGTGTAAATGATGACGTTGTTAGCAAGGTGTGGAACTTTGTAGGACACCAGGCCGATCTGAATGTAGCCGCGAACCACTAATGCAGAGCCTGAATCACCTCTGTAAAATAAAATATTTGAATTAAATAAACAATACCTCATACTCAACTATCAAGATTATTCTGTCTCGCGCAGTGCGTGGGTTCCGATCAATCGTGAGAATCAGGAATTTATTTCATTTATGTCTGTCTGTACCTGTTGTTAAAATATGAACAGCGAAATTCAATATAATGGTGTTCTTCTACATTTGTTTTGGTTAGAATTGAAGGTGCGATTAAAGAGCACAATTTCACCATGCGCCAGTTACATTGCATATAACATCTATTATTATACCTGCCAACTAAACTACTAAATAACAGAGTAGAACAAAAACTTTTCAATAATTTGAGTTTGAAACTATTGCGAGTTTCATCTATAAATGTAATCTACGAACCGACTGGAAGAGTATTCTCCGACCAGTTTTGAACTAATTTACAGTTCTACATCTGGGAGCTATGATTGTGCCAGGCAAAGGGTGCGAGCCTCAGCATGTAACTGATTCAGCAAGAACTGCAAATTAGTTCGAAACTGGTCGGAGAGTCATTTTCCACTATATAACATGTGAGTCCTAGTCCTAGTGTAGTTTAATAGTCGAAAATTGTCACGGATCATTCATATTCCAGGTCACACTGGAAGCTTTATACAGCTCATCATAAGCACACGACAGTCTATCAACAAGACAAGTCTGTCTGTCAACAAAACAAGTCTGTCTGTCAACAAGACAAGTCTGTCTGTCAACAAGACAAGTCTGTCTGTCAACAAGACAAGTCTGTCTGTCAACAAGACAAGTCTGTCTGTCAACAAGCCAAGTCTTGTTTCTTGCTAGGAAGTAATATTTGTCAACACAAATTTGAAAATGATTTTATGACAAGAATTTTATTGTTTAGACTAACTTTTGTGCTTATACTTCTTCCAATTTTTTTCTGATGTTAAATATAGTACTACGAGTAGAAGATAATGATGACAATTCTCTTATACTTACTGTGCAGCAAAATCCGCTGCTTTTTTACTGCTGGCACAAATAGTACCTTTAGGCATGGAACCAAAAAGTTTTATACAGTCTTTGTGTTTCCAAACTCTTTGATCTACATGTTTTAAAACGTATCCTTGACTATTGAGTTTTTCCTGCAACAATAAGAAGAAGATTAGAAGATTTTGGACATTTAGCCGATTCATCTGCAGAAATATACACATTCGTTCTCCACAGAAAACTACATAGAACTATATTTTACATTAATAATTTGACAAGTTTTCGTAGAAATCAGTATAAATTGTGTATGCAGAAGACTGATTACCAATTTTTGAGAATTTTCTACTGCATTTGATTGCAGGTTAAGCAAGAAGTGAGCTAAATTCTTTGCCCATTGAACTGATTTACGTAATTTTAAATAAAAAAACTCAAACGGATGTCTTTGGGCCAGATAAAAGAGCTGTGATATTCCCAATTTATAACCTGGGTCGTTTGATCTTAACTTTTTCGTTGATAAGGCGTTTAATTTAAACAAATGTACTAAGGCTTGTAAAACAGTTATGGAGAGAATAATAGAAAGACAAATATTTTCACCACACTAGCTGTCAATCGCTTGGTTTACTTACCGATTTCTGACAAAAAAAATCTATTTTATTCTCAAATGCGCAAAAATATATTTTTAAAATTCGAGAACTTACCTGCCAAAGGTACGGTAAAGGTAAGGTAGGTAGGAATGTCAACTCGCTGACCAATCAGAGAACAGTGCACTTAAAAGAAGCCTGTGACAAATGTAAAAGAATCCTTTGAAAGAATCCTTCCCGCCGCAACGAAGCAAGACGAAGAACGCAAGCAAGTTCTTCGTCTGCTAGTGTGGTGAAAATTGTTGTGTTTCAGTCATAGGTAAAGTTTTGTAGCGTTTATGCTGTTTCTACGGTGCGTTCGTCGTAACGTCCCGTCTCGCACTGCCATTTATGACGAACACACCACATACAACATCCTGATGAAGGCTTCCGGAAGAAGCCGAAACAATTGTCGATCGTGATATCGGCTACGCGTAAGTGCCACGTAATACCCGTAGAAACAGTGTAAAGTAATTATGAACGTGAGTTTCGATAAAATTATTTTGTAGCGTTTCGTGTTTAGAAAGTTTCGCTATGCTCTAGGTTACTCGCAGGTTTACTACAGGGGTATACACTGTTCGCTCGTGGTTCCTACAACCCTAGTCCCCCTTGCTTGCTCAGGTTTCCATCTAAGCAATCGTTCCAAAAATTTTATTTACTTACCCACGTGTAAAACAAATAACTGAATGACTTTTCAAATATTTTCGTTAAAATTTTAAAAACATTTTTCACTTACGTCGGTTAATCCCCATCCAGCAAGATATGCCACTTCGCTATACGGAGGCTTACTAAGCAATGCCACTCTGCTGACCTTAGAGTTAAACTTAAAAGGACGAGCCATTTTGATCATCGCTATATCGTAACTGCTTGTCATTGTATCATAATGTTCATGGAGTATAAAACCAGCCGCTGATCTTATGATTCCGTTTGATCTGTGTTCATCACCAACATTTACTGTTATACGCGTTCCAATATTGCAGCTGTAGACACAATGTCCAGCTGTCAGCAGGAGGTTCTGGTTAATGATTGACGAACCACAAATCCAGGTCGTTTTCTTTCCATCTAGCGTAGCACACGCTACTGTTAAAAACGCCGAATGAGGATACCTGTGGATGGATGCAAGGGCGCCTCCAACTATATAGCCTTCCATCTCGGCTTGGATGGCCACCACCAAGCTCAAAAATATAGCACATGATCCCAACATAATACACGTCCGTTGGTTCTCAAGAAGTCGCAATTTAAAATCTCTTATCACCTAATTAGGTTTAGTCGCGGCGGTTTGAATTTGATTGGTATATAAAAATTAAAATCATTTCGTACTCAAACTCATTGTTCAGAAATAAGGTCGTATACGAACAGTAAAATTAAGTGCTCTGGTTAATTTATTGTTTGCTAAAATGCAAGTAAATAAAGTAGTAAACAACATTGACAACTAACTTTTCAAAATCTTAAATGCATAACTTTGTTTTTCTGACATTACAAAGTCATTTTTCATTGCAGATTAGATAATAGTAATAGAATTAATCAATTACCGACAAAATAACTTACGTTATAAATAAACGTCATAAATTACGTTCTGCCAGACACATGACAAGTAGTTTTAATTAATTTTATTAGGCGGAGCAATTGAAATGGCGAACATATGCTAACCTAGGTAGTGGTTACATATTTGAACCGTTTGGGGTAGAGACATTGGGCCCGTGGGGACCTGGAGCTCATCGGATTTTCCAAAATTTATCAGAGCGTTTGATCGATGCGACGCGTGATCAAAATGCTGGCACATATTTGGCTCACCGAATCAGCATTCCAATTCAACGTGGCAATGCTGCTAGCATTCTGGGCACGCTGCCAGCCGGTAGCGGGTTAGAACATTTGAGTTATCAATGGCTACCAATGGCCATTTGAGTAATCAATGGCTACCAATAGCTAGTGGATTGCTCAAATGTTATTGTAGTAGCTGCAGTATTGTAATTATATGTAACAAACCGACTAGGACTCACGTGGTAAACACTGGAAAATTACTCTCCGACCAGTTTCGAACTTATTTGCAGTTCTTCATCTGGGAGTTATGATCGTGCCAGGCGGCGAGCGCGAGCCTCAGCACGTAACTGATCGAATAAGTTCGAAACTGGTCGGAGAGTAATTTTCCAGTGTTTACCACGTGAGTCCTAGTCGGTTTGTTACATTACAATTATGGAAGAAACTCGCGATAGTTTTCAGACTCAGTATTGTAATTAGTTATTAGTGTTTTATTTTAATAAAGGTATTTGCCCCAAGAAAAAAAATATTTAATGTCCTTTTAAAATCTTCACGTACTTCTTTGCGCTACCTCTAGAGAGATATTCGGTACAAACAATCCCACCAAAAAGAATCTAAGAACAATCTAAATGCTTTTTCTTTTAAATGGTGCGACTAAAATCATAAAGTTGTCGTCGTGGCTCAGTGACCAGTGACGCTGACTTTAGAACCACGACTTTAAGTTTGAATGGGGCATAAAGAACGTCGGTCATAATTCATACTGCTCTGGACTGTGGACCTGACTTGCAAGGTCTGGGTACAAGAACGATAAATGGCGTATTTTTTACATCTACGTCTACGACAAGTCCTGAGATGTTAAAGTACCTAAAAAGGAAAAAAACGGAACCCTCATAGGATCACTTTGTTGTCCGTCTGTCTGTCTGTCTGTGTGTGGGTCAAGTCCCTTTTTATCACGAACGCGTAGAGGCATCAAGCTGAAATTATATTAAATACTAAGGTCTGCTAAGCTGATACAGTCCGTTAAAGCTGTGAAACAATCAAGTTCTAAGCCAACGCAATCAAAAGATACAGCCGTTCATGCTGAAAATTTTTGATACGCGCAAGGGAATCAAAACCCACAGGTACTTCCCGTGAACTCAGAATCTTGAAATTTGGTACGAAGCTACGTCTTATAGCACAGATTAATGAATAATGGCGAAAAACATAAATTTTTAGTTACATGATAAAATAAAAATATTTTTAATAATAATAATACATTTAAACCTACAGGTTTGTACGGAACCCTTGGTGCGCGAGTCCGACTCGCAATTTGCCGGTTTTTTTCTCACACTCAAACCCCCCACTAGGATTCCCTGTATCGCGAAATGCATGAACACTCAGAATCACAGCACACAAAGATCGAAGGCCCGAGACAAACATCTACACGCATCGCATAAATGTTTGCCCATGTCGGGATCCGAACCCGGGGTCGTAGAGGACCAGAAGTAACGCCACTGACGTCTGAGCCACGGCAACCGCCAAAATATTAAGTCAATCTCAGGATATCTTTTGTGTAGGTAGAGGAAAATGTTATTTCTCTTATAAACAATACCATTTTCCTCTTCTATATAATGTAGGTATACTCAAACAGCACTGTAAATGAAAACTTCGGGGTAGCCTCAATCCTAAACTCAAACTTGAGGTGCCGGTGAAGGTAACCTCCTTTTTACATACTCTAACACATTGTGTTCAATTTATCCTCGAGTCTTCTCATTGGAGGCCATTTACTAAATAGATAATGTTAAGTCTTTCAGCTTATGTTGTTTGAAAGACCTAAATGTCTTAATAAATTACAGTTTATGAAGGTTAAATCTAATTGAAGAATATATATTTAAATTGACCCATTTTTTCTTCATCAAAAAGTTGTCAGTCTTACACCCGAAGAAACAAAATAAAAATCAGTTATAATTTTAGAACCTTTTTGTTATATTTTTAATCAACACGCATCAAGATTTGCCCCGCCCTTTCCATCTGTAAACACCCGCGAGCCTCTGTAGTGTCATAGGCATTGCGTCTAGTGCGATTCCAATTTCAAGCAATTCGTCACTGGGAATCCAAACGCTTCACTTAAATTGTATTATTGGTATTCATCATCATCATCATCATCTCAGCCATAGGACGTCCACTGCTGGACATAGGCCTCCCCCATTGATTTCCACAAGGACCTGTTGGAAGCGGCCCGCATCCAGCCCTTGCCTGCGATCTTAGTCAGGTCGTCTGTCTTATTGGTATTATGGGATAATTTTTCAAGTAAAAGAATTTACTTTACGTATTCATTTAATTACCTTAAACATTAAATACATCTAAATCCGTATACTACTATTAAGTGATATTGCAATACAACTTTGCTGTTGTATTACTTATCCATGCATAGTAATATGAAACATTAGTGTATGCTACTAGTGTCTTACTCTTCACTCTGTAAGATACAATACCGATTTGGATATATTTATTAATAATTAGAGCGCCACCGGAATCCCCCCTGGAAAAACAGAAAACATTTGTAAGTTTTTTTTTTTTTAATGATATTACGGCCTTGGATACAAGTCCTTTAGCCAAAACTTATTTTATCAGTCAGTGTCAACTTCATTGGCTGGATGTGTGTATTCTATGGACTGGATTGAACTTCGAAATTCAACTCAATTCCATGCCGTTCTGCTGCGATAACATTTGTTAGCGCCATAAGGTCTTACCATTTGCTGAATTGTCAATTTTGAGCCATTTCAGCTTATTTCGTTGAAAGTTCTAGATGTCCTATAAACTTTTCAAAAATACCACTTGTGAATATAAGTTCATGAATGTTATTTCTGATTGAGCAAATTTTCATTATATTTTTTTAATTTATTAGTAATACAATATTTTTATATTTTTATTTTTTTAATATTGGGAATAGGCAGGCGTTTGACCACTATCTCACCCGATGTTAAGCGATGATGCGTTCTACGATGGAGCACGCCTGCCTAGAAGATACGCAGGTTGTATTTTTGCGGAAATACAGATTTTTCGAGCGAATAAATTTTTTCCTTTGTCAAAAGTGCTTGCGATAATGACAAATGACAAATAAATACAAAAAATGCACTTTAACTGTGTCTTACATCAAAAGGAAGGAAATTTAAAAGTATGAAAAAATTATACCTTTTGGTTCTGACTTCAACACTCAAAATTTATAGTTCAAAAGTAACGATTATCAAAATATTGTACACCATTACATTAGTTACTTTTGAACTATTATGGTACCGCATAATAGTTCAAAGGTAACTATTATCAAAATATTGTGCGCATGGTACCGACTTCGTCAAGTTATTTCACAATTTTGAGTGTTGAAGTCGGTTAATACTTTGGTATTTTTTTTAACCTTTTCAGTTACCTTTGCTATTCACGGGATCAATTGTCATTTTGTATGTTCACCGATGTCTTCGTCCTCAATTATAATGTCGTCCAAGTAGATGTAATACTTTTTAGTTATTGGACTGTACTCAAAAACCGCAGGACCAGGATTTTAATGAAATTATAATGTAACGGGACCGACAAGGGAATTACCAGCTTCAAATAAAAAAGTTATCATAAAGCCGGTTCACCAAGTCAAAAGTTTAGAAGTAAAAAATATATTAGCGTCGAATTAGTAATTAGTAATTGATTGTGTGTAATCGTGATTAGTAATTTATTTTTAGCCTGTACCTGTCATTTGTAACGTACATTTTTGTATATATTTTAGATCAACACGCATCAAGATTTCTCCCACCCCTTCTGCCTGTAAACACACCCGCAAGCCTCTGTAATGTCATCGGTGTCTCTTAAACCCTTGGTCACATGTCTTCTTCTTCTCTCAGCCATGTCCGTCCACTGCTGGACATATGCCTTCCCCATATAAGGGGGATTTGCCAATACTCGCCATGCTTGGCAAGCGGGTTGGTGAACGCAGTATGATTTCTAATCCTCAGAAAGCGCTGAGTTCCTTAGCTGATTCTTACGGCACCCGCGGGAAGAGATGGGGGAGTACTATTCTAGGCCGGTACCACCACGGCCCACACGGTCAGTTGGTAACATGTGTCAAAGTTTATTTAGTACTAAATAAACTGGGTAAAGGTTTCCATGTGCTTCTTGGTTGATGCTATTTAAAAAAAAAACACTAATATTCTCTTATTGAAACCACTAATTCTCTGTGTTTTATGTACGATTGTACTCAATATGCTATGCATGTCGATTAATCCATTTAAATAAAAGATTTCTACCATTATTTTGTTTGCAGCATTAATGCTTGTTTTAACCTTCACGCCACGTATGTAAGTGACGGCAAACGACTGGGGTCCCTTCTGGGGTCGGTTATCTTCATGGATGGAGAGAGTAAAGACAACAAGCAGAGCTATTCTACTTAGATAGAATAGGGAATGAAACTAATTTTTAATTTGTTTATAGTTTTGGATTATGTACTAATTTAATTAGTTAAAACTATAGTAAACTATGTAATGTTAAACTGTTAAGAAATAAAAAAAGATATGCTATTATTAAAAAAAATAGCATAAAAAAGATTATGATATTATTAAAAAAAGATAGGTTATTAGTCAATGCAAAGTAAATTTATGAAAGATTTGATTTATCCGAGCATAGTACCACAAATAACCTACACACAAGCTACTTACTCTCAGACGTGTGATGGTTCTACTGCGTTGTCAGATTGTGATCTTAACTAAATAAACTTCATTCATATTTTGTACTTACACCGCCGGGTGGCCCTGTCCTTTAGGAGGCCCTGCACAGAACGCCCCTTTTGGAGTATACATCTTTGCACACACTTCACTGGCTTGAAGTTTCTGTTTTGTATGTTTGAGATAGTCTGGCATGTCTATTCTGTCCTGTACATATAACAAATTGGCTTTTTTTGAATAACCGTTATGCATTACTTTAGCTCTGAAGAGATTGAACCGTGTATTGGAATCCGGCTGAATATATGGCTCGGTGGCCGGACTAACTCCTCGACTCCTAAGACTTGAGTTTTCAGTGAATGCAAAATGATGATAAAATTTACAAATTTACAAAGTCTAGCTATACCATCCTTAATTTCGAAAAGACATAATAGCAAATTGTTTGTTCCTACAAATGTCATTACGTGTACCTCCAACCAAATTAAAAAAGCTCTTCTCTATAAGACCGCCTATTGAACATTACTTATTATATATATTTCTTTTTGTAATGTCTGTTATTTAGTGTCAATAAAGTGTATTTGTATTGAATTGTATGTAAACAGTTTTTGAACTTACATTGATAGCGCCCCATCCAGCAATAAAAGCCATATCATTACTTGGTGCATGCTGCATGATTGCAACTTTTTTTACAAGCCCACTCAGTCTTATTGGGGTCTTGCATCTCAACAATGCTATATCGCTCAGCATCGATCTAAAATTATAATCCTCGTGTATTTTAAAGGATTTCATAACTGTCGTTTTCATTTCATTTAGCTTTTCAGACCCATAACTTATAAGCACTCTGTGATTTTTTGCTATTTTATAGTTCTCCAAGCAATGTGCTGCTGTCAGAACTATAACCTGATTCACGATGGAGCCTCCACAAATGGTGTCTTCGTCATCAATTATTTGTAAAAATACTTGGTGCGGGTACATTTGTATACTCGTAAATTCTCCTTCGATTATAAACCCTTCCATTGCAGAGTTTACGTATTTCATTATGAAAGAAAAACTAAACAAGTATTTGTACAATTTGTTCATTGTTAACGACCGTCACTATTGATAATTCATGTTTGGCGAGTGCAGTCTATAATTTCATTATTTTTTAACGGCTATTATTTTTTGATAGCTGATTAAGTTTCCTATTTAATTACTGATGAAACTAGTAGGTATGTATTGCATGCTGGCGCGATGTTAAGTGGCCAGTTCCCACGGTTAGATATGAACTCATTCTGAATGTATTATAATCTATATAAACCTAGATTTAGTAACTAAGGAAGAACACATGGGAGAAACCAGCATTGGCTTCACAACCAGTAGTATGCTGTGCTGAGGCCGATTTGCGATTAGATGAATTATTTTTTTTGTGCTGTAATGTACCTTAACGTAAAATAAATATGCTTAAATACTAATATTTCAAAGAGGATTTGATTGTTTGTTAGTTTGCATTGAATGCGCTTCGAAACTGCTGATAAAATTTTTTCCTTGTTGGGAAGCTACACTATCCCCGGGTGACATAGCCATAAAATATAATATATGTATTTAAAAAAAAAATGGGATGTTATTTATCATTTTGAAATTTTTTACCCGTGAGAAGCCGCTAGTTTTATATAAAGCAAATAAATCTTTTTTTACTTCCTTTTAGATAATTGAAATAAGTATTTTAGATAGTTGTGTCATGCAGAGAGAATGGACGAAAGGAAGTGTCTATCCGCCAGGTTGCATTGGCCAAGGTTGTTGATTATGGCCACCACTCCTCACTAAAAGGAAGGCTCGTATCCCAGCAGTGGGATTTTATTGGGCTGATTGATCCTATGGATAAAATAGCAGTAGCAGTACTGTCTCGTATATGTAAATCGAGAATTACGGTGTCGCAAGGGTAAAATTACGGTTATTCTAGACAAAATTCATCATCATCATCATCATCATCTCAGCCACAGGACGTCCACTGCTGGACATAGGCCTCCCCCATTGATTTCCACAAGGACCTGTTAGAAGCGGCCCGCATCCAGCCCTTGCCTGCGATCTTAGTCAGGTCATCTGTCCACCAAAGATTATTATTAGACAAAATTACGGTGAATCAATTTTATTTTTACCGTGTAAATTTAAAAGGAATAAAACAACATTTGGAACGAAGTTTTTCAACTGACATGGTCACTGAAACAACCTGTTAATCACTCGAGCTGGCTAAAAATTACTAATTTTTTTCAAATTAGGTACGCTAAAAATAATAAATAATATTGATTTTAAAATAAATTGCCACTTATTTGGTGCCGACTACAACTACCCGCTACTGAAAAAAACTTGTCTAATATTTATAAGAGATAGCGTTGTATGGAGTTTATACGAATTTAAATTTTAGCGTACCTACTTAGGTACGCGAAAAAAAAATCGGCACCAAATAAGTGGCAATTTATTTTACCTCAAACTACCCGCAATTTTAATAAATAGATCTAATTATAGTGTTGTTATTGATAAGCTTCATACTAATTTGGACTTTGTCGTAACCTTATAAGAACTTATCTTACTTATGTTATTTTCCTGAATTTAAGTTTAGTTGAACAAGATAATCACAACCATTCTAGGTAATATGTGACGCAATCTTCGCCCATGTATTTGTATTGTATTTGTATTTATGATGATGATCGCTCTCAATATTATTTTTAATCTACCTTATTTTTAGAATTTTAGTTCAGTTTAGTTGAACAAGAGAATCACTACGAATGCCTTATAATAAGTTCATTTTATATATAAAAATTGACTGTATTTTAATAATATCATAGGAAGTAGGGTTAGTTAAGGTAAGGTAGTAGTTAAACCATAAATATATACACAACAAATTGTATTTGACATATTATTTATAGCAGTAGATGTAAATAGTGTTTTTCATTATCCAGTTGTAATAGAAAGATACATTTGTATATACGACCAGGGAGTATGGCTCTTCTTTAAATGATACGATTCCAATTTGTATATATTTTTGTATCATTAGGGCGCCGCCCGAGTCACCACTGGAACAAAAATGAGCGTTTTTAACATAATATTGTACCCAGTCCAGCGATAAAATAGGATAGATACCCGATGCTCGCTTGAAAACGGCACCGTCAAAACAAGGCATATGCCTTGTATTGCTCTCAGCTGTGTGTCACCGCGCCAATCGTGTGAGGCGTTGCGATGCCGAAGTGAGAATCCGATAAGTAATAGTTGAAAATCTTCTCAAAACTGTTTTACAACGCTATTGCTAGGGTATTAAGATCCATTATTAAAATGAAACGATATCCGCTTGTGAACTAATTTTATATTAGCTGGAAAGGTACATGCTCTCTATGAGTATCATCATTGAATGATGTACATGTACTAAAATGTACATCAATTATAAAAAAAATGCGTAGAATTTTATGGTTCATTGCATTAACATCATGCTAGGCGGAAAGTACGGTATTCCGTAGTCGTGGGTTCAATCCACAAAAGTAGTCGAATTTTTCCTAAAAAACTGCAAATTTTACTTCCGCAGGACGGTATTCGTTAGTTGTGGGTTCAACTCCCAACTGTAGCCGAAATTATTCTTTCAAAAATCTCAAATTAATAGTTGCGTACTTTTATCATCATCATTATGTCAGCCATTCAACGTCTACTGCTGAACATAGGACCTTAATTGAACATTGATCCCAACGGGGATCGGTTCGAAGCCGCACGCATCCAGCATCTTCCCGCTATCTTCGTCAGGACCTCTGTCCACCTTGTCGGTGAACGTTCTATGGTGCGCTTGCCTTTCCGTAATTTACATTCGAAAATGTTTCGAACCCATTACTGCCAATTCAACTTACCTTACGTGGTTTAAAAATGTCATCTCCACTATACATTTTACAACCGTACAAGGAATATACTTAACAGATTTTATTGAAGTATTCAGGTATATTATACCATTTACATATTTGGCCAATTTAAAAAAAAAATAAGTTTTGAGCAAACCACCTAGCTTTTTACAACGTTGCCCATTATTAAATTCGAAACATTATGCAGTTATTAATAATCCGCAAAGTCACATCTGAATCTATGTATTATATGGTATCAAATTAACAATTCGACGCATCCATTAAACATTGCATTTCAAAGGATCAAAGCGGCTACTCTTGCAAGAACCCTTTCAATCAGCTAATATTACCGGGAAACTGCCAACTGGTAGTAGAACGTAGGCTTCAGAGCCTTGAACACCGGCATAGAGTAGCAAGCCTATCGGTTTTCTGTCGGGTGCATTTCGGAGAATGTGCACTGGAATTACACAATCTAATTCCACCATCCCCTTTCTATCATCGGTCGACTCGACGTACGGCGATTCGCCATCGCTATATGGTAGATATACCACCTATACGTACGAAGTGTTTTCTTCCACTTTCTTAATGCGTACTGCCAAGGAATGGAACTAGTTGCTCGAGTCTGTGTTTCCCGATATGTACAATCCTGGAGTCTTCAAGTCGCGAGTGAATAGGTACCTTCTAGGTTTGCGTGCCGTGGTGGTACCGGTCTAGAATAGTACTCCCCCATCTCTTCCCGCGGGTGCCGTAATAGTCGGCTAAGGGATAACGTACCAGGAGGTGGGCAGCAGCGCCTTCTGAGGATCGGAAATCATACTGCGCTCGCCAACCCGCCTGCCAAGCGTGGCGAGTATTGGCAAATCCCCCCTATATGGGGGAGGCATATGTCCAACAGTGGACGCACATAGCTGAGAAAAGAAGGTTTGCGTGCTAAATCCTAGACAACGTCATCACCTAACATCTGGTGAGCCAGTTGTCAAACGAAAACTTATAATATGTAAAAACAAAAAGATTTGAACTGAAACGTTATTGTAGTAGCATTAGTATTGTAATAAATTTGTAATAATTATATCTCTCTATAAAATTACGGTGTAAAACTAACGGTGATGACTTACACTCCTGGGTGTCCCGTACCCTTGAGGGGCCCAGCACAAAAGGTCCCAGCTGGTATGGATACGTGATTCACGCACACTTTGCTTGTTTGAATCTCTTGTTTTGTGTGCTTTATGCTATTTGGTAGATCTTGTTGATTCTGCAAAAACGTGGGCATTTATTTAACTAGATTTAATGAGAGCTCCGTACATTGACAGCACTACATATTTTAGTCGCTGAATCCCGTGTCTTCTCTTGCGATAAATATGATTGTCTCGTTGTCCAGAAAATTTCGGAGCCCGAATCTGCTTTAAGGGGTTGAATTTTCAACTCAGGATGTGGATTCTTGAAAATTCTTCTTAGTGAATGCTACTTACTATCTACGAGCCAAATGGTAGCTCAATGTGGCTCAATTTATTTAGTGGTCTATGTGTTTATTGATCTCAGTTATCGTTTCCGTACAAGTACATACAATTATATACATAGATTATACTGCACTCTGCGATTTTGACAAGGCTTCTTGATTGTGATCTTCCCTTTGCTTTAACTTTGATCTGTAACTTTGTTGTAATTTTTTTTACTTAATGAAAAAATACTAAAATACTAAAATTACTAAATGTTTTTCTCGCGATCAAGCCTCGTTTGATTTAATAACAACTTTGATCTGGAAAAAAAAAAAAAAAAAAAAAAATGGCATTAATATAAACGGTGAAAATCTCAACCACTTACGATTTGCGGATGATCTGGTCCTCTTTTATGAATGCCCGAAAAAACTGCAGCATATGCTACAAGAACTGTTAGATCAAAGCGCAAAAGCAGGGCTATCGATGAATACAGCAAAAACGAAAATAATGACTAATTCTGCGAAGACCTATAATATCACCGTAAATAATGAAAAAATCGAATATGTAGAAGAGTATGTTTACCTAGGGCAGTTAATATCACCAAGTGACACTATGCAAAAAGAGATCGATCGGAGAATAGCCAATACTTGGAAGAGATACTGGTGCCTCAGTGAAATAATGAAAAATAAAGATATGCCAATGAAAGACAAACGAAAAGTATATAATACGTGCATTCTACCATGCCTGATCTATGGATGCCAAACATGGGCATTGACAAAAAAACAATTAAATAAAATAAACATATGCCAGAACAATATAGAAAGAAGTATCACTGGAATAAACAGAAGAGATAAAATTAGATTAACATACATAAAAAACATAACAAAATTAAAAAGCGTCGAAAAAGTACACAAAATTCAAAAGTGGAGATGGGCAGGACATATGTTAAGAGAGGTACAAGAAAAGTGGACAAAGAATGTAACGGAATGGTACCCAAGAGATGGCTATAGAAGTAAAGGCAGAAAAAATCAAAGATGGGAAGATGACTTCAAAAGAATAGCTGGCGGAGAGTGGCTGAGAAAGTCAAAGGACAGGAACTTGTGGAAGACATTAGAGGAGGCCTATGTCGAGAGACAAGCTGTTTCCTAAACATACCGGACGTCGATACTTAAAAATATATAATAATATTCTAGAAAATAAATAAAAAATAATTAAAATATATATATATATAATTAGGTTTAAGTATTGTAAATTTTAACAGCAATAAAGGCTTATTATTATTATTATTATTATTATTATTATTGATCTGTAGTTAGAGTGCTAGTGGAAAATATAGATATAATTGTAACCATAGGTTAAAGTTTTAAGTGACGACCGATAAAAAAAAGTGCGATATTTATATAAATTTAATAATAACCTAATTACCATTAATATGTAAAAACTTATACACTTTAAATCATTGGTAGCCTTTTATATTGATGAACGAACCAGTTTTAATGTTGAATTCAAGAATATCTGTGTTGATAAGATGCTTAAGTCATAATTATTATCTTAATTCCTATTTGTGTGCAAAGTTCCAGCTCAATTGGTTTAGCTGTTTGAACTGCGTGTTGATATTTACTGTTTCCTTTTATAACTACTTTAGGCACTATTACGAGGCGTTGCATAAAAGGTAATACTTGAACCAAGGGTTCTTGAGAAGTATCATTTAACGTTTATCATGGACACTTAGTAATAATAGTCTCACACTCAAACTTAGTAATAATAGCCTCACACTCAAACTTAATAAGTTTAAAGTAATTTAGTCGAAGTTATACCTACATTAAATTGTTAGCTCATTTGAAATGAAACAATACATTTTGATATCACTCACGTTAATAGTTCCCCATCCAGATATATAAGCCAATTTCTCGACAGGTGCTTTTTTCATAATCGCAACTCTTTTGACTGTCGCGCCAAATACAATCCGTGTCGTTGATCGCAAAAGGGCTATGTCACTGGTCATCGAAAACTCGTCATAATTGTCATGCAATCTGTAGTATTTCATGACCGCATTTTTCATCGACTTCAAAGTTGAAGATCCAAATTTTATAATCACTGTGTCGTTGACCCTTCCTTTGTATTCGTCAAAACAATGCGCCGCTGATAGCACAATTAGTTGATTGAGTATTGATCCTCCACATATACATGCATAGTTACCGTTTATATCCAAATACGCTGCATGAGGGTAAGTATTTATATTTGTATACTCACCTCCTAATACGTGACCTGACATTTCTGAATCGACATATCGAATAGTAAGGAGTATCAAGAATCTTATGTACATACTGCAGGCGAGCCGCTGCGTGGAAACCGCATCGTCAATAGATTGCTTGGATTTAATCAATTTTAATGGCACTAATAAAACCACAACTGGTCTGTGTAAGTAGGTAAGCGCTGGTTTGATTGCAATAGTGAAAAAACATAAATCACTAGATGGAAAAATAAAAACAAAAGACGAAAAAACAGCATTTTGTTTTATAGCCGCACGATGATAACCTACTCAACATTCAGCAAATAAATTACTAACTTTGTGAAATAAGTATTTTCTATTATAAGTAGCCTACCATACTTGTTTTACTTGGCTTGCGTTGGCTAACTGCAAAATTGTACAAAGTAGAATCATAAAATAACATAACAACTGAGGCCACTGAACTAAATAAGAAAAACACATAGGAATTTACTTCTTTCGATCTGTCTTAGACTACCTGTAAATATTAAAATATTTTTTAATACCTACAATATAAAAAATTACAATGAAATTGTCCAAGAAATATTTCAAAGAACTTTAACTAAATATTGAGAAAGAAGAAAGAAAGAAAAGAAAGAAATCATTTATTCAGACAAGCAAAAAAAACATTTAAGCCAGCCATGGTAGCTACTTCCGTTATTATCTTAAACCATACGCCTAGGATATTTGAAAATACATTTTACATTAATTCAAAAGTGTCTTAATGCCAAATTTATAAGTACTTTTTCATTTATCTAAATTGCAATGTAGACATTAACTTGACAATATGTGCATGTGTAAATAAATACATCCAAAACTGTTTAATGCCACAGGAAAAGAGACGAGCGCATTTCTTCTTGGGCAGTTTATTCAAGGCTTGACCATTTGCTATATAAACCATTTTGAGGTTTTTCAGCTTATTTTGTTGACAGTCTCATATTTTTTTTTGTACATATTATAAGTTTGCGTTTGTCTCACCTGATGTTAAGTGATGACGTTGTCTAGGATTTAGCACGATTTATATATCCAATAAACTTAAAAAATGACACTGTTGAGAACAGTTCATAAAGGTTTATTCTGATTGAACAGAATTTCATTCTGTATGTTAATTTATTAGTGAAACAATATTTTTGAGTGACCCTACTTTTCCTTTATCATACATTCTCGCTGTTACGACAAATGCGCTTGAACTTACACCAGAAGAAAGAAAATAAAAAAGGCTAAAAATCAGTTTTTCATAATATGTTAACATTAAATAATATTTTAAGTATTAAAAATATTAAGAGGGCAGGATAAATTCTGATGCGTGTTGATTCTAAATATTACAAAATGTACTTTACAGATGGCTCAGGTGCTACAGTATAGCGCGAATTTTATATTTTTAAGAAAAAATTGCGCCGTACGAGAATATTTTTTGCACATGTGTACATAAGTTTTTTTATATATTTATATTTTTTTGTTTATTGAAAATTTTTGTAGATATTAATATGTTCTTTAATATTGTAGAACATACTTTTGTTCTATCATCAATATTTTCTGCAGCGGATGCGACGAAAGGCGTTTTAGGGCGCACTTTTTTACACTTTGGGTTACGCAACTTAAGTTTTGTAAGGATCCCTAATCTTTTCTAGCAATAAATAATAATAATAATAATATAGCTTATGTTACTCAGGGTGAATGTAGCTTTCCAATGGTGAAATAAGTTTTGGAATCGGCACAATAGCTTTTGTGTTAATTCATTACAAACATACACACACAAAAATACATTTTTTCCTTTTTATAATAGTAGTGTGGATTTCAAAAAACTAAGCCGAATAGCAAAAAAATGTCTATTTATCAAATGGTCTTAATAATTTATCTTGGTTCTGATAATATACAATGATATTCAGAGGGGCCTTATTATTAAATTTTGATATTTTAACACCCAATTAAGCACCTTGTTTCCTGACAATAAAGCGTAGGACATTCTTCTTCCTTTGTACTTATATTAATAGCCCTGAACTATCTTACGACGTAACTATAACGGTTGTGTCCGTGGTCCCCTGGTTATTGAAGATTTTACGATATAACTGATTTATGCCAGCTTCGGTCTCGTCGGGGTATATCCGAGGCTACTTGAGGCAAACACGGCGCTAATGACTTAATTTCACGTTGCACGCACAAGTATTGTGATACCTGTTATTAGTATTTGATAAGAATAGTTGAAGTGATCGGATCTATGTGGTATAACGCTATTACCTTTATATGGTATGTTTGTTTTACTCTCAGAAATCTTTGTAAGACTGTAATGGACCCTGTCGTGTGTGACTAAACGGACAAGATAAGGAAACGTACATTTTTAACCCACTTCAAAAAAAGGAGGAGGTTCTCAATTCAACCCGTATGTTTTTTATTTTTATATTTTTATTTGTATTTGTTACCGCATAACTTCCGACTGGGTGAACCTATTTTGATCGTATTTTTTATTTAAGAGCTGGTGCTTCCCGTGTGGTCCCATTTAAATTTCATGAAAATTGAACGAGCACTTTTTGAGTTACAAGTCAAAAACTGAAAAATGCGTGCTTATACCTACACGATATCATAGTAGCGGTTGAAGACATCGGTGAACATACCTACACCACAATGACAATTGATCCCATGAGTAACAAAGATCACTAAAAAGAGTGAAAAACAATTGTTACCAAAAAATTGATCCGACTTCAACACTCAAAAGTATGAAATAACTTGTTGAAGTCGGTACTACATGATAGTTCAAAAGTAACTGATATCAAAATATTGTGCTTATGGCACAGACTTCGACAAGTTATTTCATACTTTTGAGTGTTCAAGTCGGTTCCATTTTTTGGTAAAATATTTTTTTTCACTCTTTTTATTTACAAATTTTTTATATGGAGATGGAGCCTACCTCCTTGAGCATGGACTGCATAAATTAGGTTACATGAACCTAATTTTCTTGTAGTTGTATCTCATCCATTTTTAGCTACGTGATCTAAGACCGTACTCTATCTTCCTTTTTATATCATTGCTATTATGTAATTTGAGGTTCCATTAATTTTCGGTATATTAGATACTAGCTGCGCCCCGCGGTTTCATCCACGTAGTGATGAAAAACGGTGATAATGGTGATGGTGAAAATAAACCTATGTGTTAATGTAGGGTATAAGCTACCTCCATACCAAATTTCATTAAAATCGGTGTAACCGTTTGAACGTGAAGGAGTAACAAACATACACAGATACACACAAACTTTCACATTTATAATATTAGTAAATTAGTAGGATTTAAGCTACTTAGCGATCTCAAATAAATAAATCAACCTATTTTGGGCTGTATACTTAAATTTAGCAATCAACAAACGTATAACAATTGTAAACCCCTTTCAGAATGCAGATGCTATCGGTAAATATATAAATACAAAAAAATTTATGCAAATTTATATATTTTATGATGTTTTTTAAATCGCAAGATCAACGCCCATTATAAGAAGATTTACGTTCTAAATAAGTCCAAAATACCGATTCTCATTAAGACGCGTGTTGAACGTACTTTGGTTCTACTATGGTGATGAAACTAGATCTCTTCTCACGACTATTTGTTGTTAGTATAATTATTCTACTTCTTAAATATAACATGTTTATAATTTGAGTGCTAACTTAGTTTTTTTTTATATAAAATATAGCTTCACCCTGCGGTTTTACCCGCGTGGTGATTAATGATGATGATTGTTGATGAAAAGTAGCCTATGTGTTATTCCGGGACCTGAAGTATCTACATACATAATTTAATCGAAATCTGTTCAGCTGTTCTGGTATGATTAAGTAACAAACATCCATCCATCCATCTAAACTTTCACATTTTTAATATTGAAATGAAGGCGCCGGACAAATATAGCTGTATTCGATACCGAGTAACGGGTACGTCATTTTGTACCGGGATATTTGGTATTTTCGTACTGATGTTAGTTTGATTGATTCCTCATGCATGATGGATGGTGTTGTTGTAATATTACACATTCTCACGGATAAAATATTCAAAACGGTGAATCCGTAGTTTTCCATCAGATCCTTTAAGTAATTAAAGTAAAGTTTACTCTTAGTTCTAATTAATTTACCTGTGAAATCAAACGTAATTTAGGTTTACATATGCACAAGTCTGGTTCAAAATAAGTTAAAATGTACTTTACATAGCATGTAATATAAGAGTTGTTGTTGTTGTGTTCTACAAAGTACGAAAGACATGAGTTCAAGGTCATACCGTACGCAATACGACGAGATGCGATGCAAAGCGGTACCAAAAGTAACAAACAACGTAAAAATACCAAAGTAACGAGTATTTATTGATACCTAAACGAATACATACGGGTATTCGTACTGTTCGTACCTACTGTATTTCGTACTCTTATCACAACTCTATACTTTAAATTTTTTTTTCTTCTGCATTATTCTTCATTCTTTCATTTCTTTTCTTTCTACATTAGAAGGTTCAAGCGTATTTGTTGTAACAACGAGAATTTTCAATAAAGTAAAATTATGATTGCTCGAAAATATTTTTCAGTAATAAGTTAGCAAATTAAATTAATGAACTGTTTTCAGAAGTAATATCTTTTAATATTTATTACAAACGTAGGACTTTTAACAAAATAAGCTGCAAAGACTCAAAATTTTCTATTTAGTAAATAGAAGATTAAGATTCCGAATGCAGTAACCACTGGGTTTTGTGCTGCAGTACATACATGGCAGTTTGTACCAGTTCAATTTCGAGTTCAATTGTTTTCCGTTGCGAAACACTACGCTGATATTTCGGCAGTTGAATTTACTATTATTTCAGCAGACATAATACTGTAGATACATAAGTATGCTGGTACGATTCGTGCTCAGGACACTGAACGGAATATTTTACCACAGTAGGAGTCCAAATAGTGAAGCACAAAGAAAAAGTACTGCAAATGGTTGTACCGTTAGTCGGAGAAGAGCGGTATAACTGTCGTATTCCGGTTAGAGACCATACTAGCTAAGCTTTGTTTATGCCTGTTCGTTTTTTGAACGTGAATCTTTATTGTTCTCTTTTGAGATTGCCATCTTGACTCCCATGAATTAGACTTTTTTAAACTTAAGGTGCCAAGCTCTGCAGTGCAAATATTATATTTTATTGTAAAACTTCTGTGATTAGAACAATGCGTACCTATATAAATATGACCCGAAGCTAAATTATACATATATAATTCACACCTCTTCTGTTTTATTACAGGTGGCTTTAATTTTCGGGCTTGCCGTGGAAATGAACTTTTTAAAATAACTGTCGATGATATAGAAAAGGACCCGGAATAGTTATTGTTAAGTTGACAGACACAAACACTAATATTGATAGATCGTTCATAATCCGTCAATAGTATGAAGCCAAGAAATGTGCCGTTCTGACATAAAAACCAATCGTTTTTTTATTCGTAATCAAAATTACAAATACTTCAAACAAGCTATTGGAAAAAAATAGATATGTAACATGCCGCAAGAAACCGCTTGTTATTTGAAGCTGTCCAATACCCAGCTGTACACAGGATATTGTTTCCATAGAACGTCCGCCACTCTATAAGCAGATTCTGTAATGGACCTATCTGCACTTAGGCGACATGGAGTATGGAAATCATAGGAGCAGAAGTATATTTGAAAGAGCGACCTTATTCAGGCCGCTCCCCACGTCCGCCATTTTTATAAGTGACCTTAATAAAGTCGCTCCCCCACGTAAAAGAACCATGATAAAAAATAAAGCGAAAATAAGCAGGGGCATCATTGAAATTACTAAATTAGAAGCTTCACCTAACACCCTGTTTTGTCGTTATCACCGCGCCCACCTACATCAAAACAACGTGAGTCATCGCCTTCATCCCAAAATGACAATATTTCTCATCAAACATATTCTGAAGTTAATTTAAATACGGAAACCATAAACAAGACAACAAAAATCTCTGTCCCTAATAGAACCATGATAATAACATTTCAGAATTGCACAAATGTTACCATATTAATTATAAATTTTTAGTTATAACTTTGCTTTGATTTTATACAAAATAAATACGATATAAGTTAGTTATAGTACAATATAAGTAATATTTTTATTTAATAAATTCTTGAATAAAATTGTACTATTTAAAAGTCTCTTATTTATTTTTCTGCTTCTTTTTTAATTTTGGCTGTGTATGGTTTGTGTCCGTTTTCCCAGTGTCAAGAAAACGATCATGTTTTGTTTAGTAAGTAGGGATAAGCATAGCTTAGAGCCAGTTTAATGATCCATAGTTAAGCCATCGAATGGTAAAAAAAATAAAAATGTTACTGATCCTATATTTTTGCCAAGACAAGTTTGAAAAACTGTCAACAAAAACCATACACAGTGTAATTCAGGCAGCAGTCCTGGAGATCCAATAAGCGATGGTCTAGCGTGATAATCAACCACGTCGTCGCTAACTACCAAGTGAAATAGTGATCAAACGCATCATCGGACTCATAATGGTAAAAAAAAAATGGCTAGCATCTCAATCGAGCAACATAGGTATTTTAGTTTGTGAAATAAATAAAACATCCATGTTCAAGCATAATAAGGTACTACAGTAGAAATAGAGAAAAAAAGACTAATAAAAATATCCTACTTAAATAATCTTCTATACACTGACACATTAACATGAGTAATTATAGAGCAATAGGGATAGACTCAGCTTGTGTTTCATTTACAATGTAGCAAACGAAACGCTGTTTTTCAGTCTACCCCTTTTATCGGACTAAGATTTTCGCCGAATTAAATTAACACGCAGATTATCAAACTACTCAATTACCAAGGCATCTCGACATGACTCTGCCAAAATTATACAGCTCTTGAAATACAGTTTGACAGGTGGACAAGTCTACAAGCCTTGTCACGGGGTCTATGTTTACAATGTTACAAGTATATTACCGGTTCACTTTCCTGACAGTGTTTACCTCTAGGCATAGGTATCGGTGAACTGGTATATACCAGTTTCCGAGGACGGTGTTGCAACAACCATGGCTGGGCGATACACGACATGATTAGTGTTCACCGCAACGGCTCGCTTTTGATAAGACCACAATATATATAACACAACTAGCTGCGTCCCGCGGTTTTATCCGCGTGGCGGTGATTGTTGACGATGATGATGAAAAGTAGCCTATGTGATATTCCGGGGCTACTATATAAATTTCATTCAACTCCGTCCAGCGGCTTGAGCGTGAAAGAGTAACAAAAATTCATTCACCCAAACTTTAAATTAATATCACAAATTATGGAGTCAATGCACAGATCATAGTTTTCTTAATCTGAAAGTATATTAGAGATACGTGTTACCAAATTTATATAAAATAATCTTGTTGGAATGGAAAACATTTTATTTAAAAAAACATAACAAAATTAGTATTGTATTATCCTAAATGTTTCGGTTGAAAACGCGCAATTGTGCGCAAATAGAATATTAAAAACAATAGGTAATATATCAATTTATACTGAAAAACTGTCACCAAAGACATAGTGTGTTCAGGCAGCAGTCCTTGAGAGCCAGTGAGCATTCTGGTTCTAGCGTGATTACATCTTCGACCACATCGTCACTAACCATCAGATGAGATAGTGGTCAAATGCTTGATCAATACAGTATAAAAAAGTATAGGTGACAAAAAACAGTAATGATGTAATGATAAACGGACTAGGGATTTGGTCCCTAGTCCGTCCGTCGGTCTGTCACCAGGCTGTATCTTATGAACCGTGATATTTAGACAGTTGAAATCTTCATAGCTGATGTGTTAGTGTTGCCGTTTTATTAGTTGTTATAAAAACAGAATAAAATAAATATTTAAGGGGTCTCCCATACAACAAACGTGATTTTTTGCTCGTTATTGATAACGGCAATAGGTAGACTGAAATATTCACAGAATACTTAGTTATATATTCACTTTAAGAATAAATAATTAAATGAAAATAAAACAAATATTTTACATATAATAGTTTTTATAGATTATGGTACGGAACCTTTCGTACACGAGTCTGTGGGCCTAGTCAAAATACATCGCTTCATAGCAATTCTCTTCTTCTAACCGCTTCCGCTCCAAAGCTGTCGTTATCGCTTGTCAAAATGGCATTTGTTTACGAATTTGAATTAATATTAAAACTCACGTTCATAATTACTTTACACTGTTTTTTACGGGTAAATCGACTACGCGTAAGTACCACGTTAAACCCGTAAAGAACAGTGTAAAGGAATTTGAATTAATTCGCCGCTCGGGAGAATAGAAACGATTCTACCTTAGATAATTTAAGCGAGAGAGAGTTTAAATAGTCTAAGCGATTGTACATTGTCCGCCAATTTGTCTAGGACTACAGTCTAAGTAAGGAGACAGATATCAATGTTTGAAAAAGTTTGTCAGTCTTCGAACAATCTGGCAGGTTACATTTAGTCATAAAAACATACTAAACATATATGACCATTTAATCAAGTCTTTATAGCTTGAACCACAGACTCTGGTGTATCTACATAATTATGTCTACATATCTCTATCTATATACTATATGTTCCGAACACGCAAGACCGCTGGGCGCCGCGACTGGTGATGAAACATTTCTGTTGCAACATTCAATGGACCCATTGACTATCCATTTACGAGAATGTAGGCGATGCGATTGGGTACCTACGTATAAGATGAGGGCACGTGAGATGTGTCATGATTACGTTTATTCATTAGATTACATTGTATTGAATTGTATCTTTACCTCTGTCGGTTTTAGCAATGGATGGTCTGTCCATACTGAATTAGATTAGATTAGATTAGAAAATACTTTATTGTTACACCTTAAATATAAAACAATATTTAACATAAACTTACATAGAGTGTGACAATGGGCGGCCTTATCACTAAAAGTGATCTCTACCAGGCAACCTTTGCATGGAGAGGATCGAAATAAATTTAAATAGCGGGGGTGTTACAAAGCTTAAAAATAAATAAAATAAGTATATAAAAATAAGAAAAACAAAGAGAACATAAGTGTCATAAATCTTATACATGATATTCGTTATGATTGTAATATAATACTCAACGTGAGCTTTATTAATTGAATGAAAATATAAATGAATTATACATTTATAAAAATGGAAAGTTATGTTATTCTCTTTTTAATACTAATAGATATAGATCTAGCGTTAGACTATTATCTCAATTGATGGTCTGTGACGATGTGGTCGAAAATGTAATCACAACCTAGAATGTTTACTGGCTGACAAGGACTGCTGCCTGAACACACCATGTGTGTGACAGTTTTTCAAATTTGAGGATGGTAGCTAGCCAGGAAGGTGTTCGAAAGTACCCTACTACCATGCTGGGAATTTGAAAATGATGTTACCTTCACCGGAAGCTCAAGCGGTGGGGATCGGTGGAGATCGAACTAGCGCCCGTCACATCGACAGCCGATGCTCCTACCACTGAGCTATCATCGCTTCTCTGTTATTAGCGACGTTATTTAATAAACTATGACTGTGTCTTACTATTTCTCTGAAATTTCTTTTAATTACTTTAAAACTAAAAAATCTAATCCATAATTTACAGAACTTACAGTAAACTTTTCTTTGTAATTAAGTACATCTTGGATTCTATTATAATATTTAAAACACACATATGCATGAAAAACATCTATAACACCTTTAACATACTATTATAGAGGTGGAAAGGTTTTTGTTGTTTGTATGTTTGTTACTCCATCACGCTGAAACAGCTGAACAGATTTGCATAAAATTTAGAATAAAGATAGCTTATAACTTGGAATAACAAATAGGCTACTTTTCATCACCAAAATATTTATTTTGAGATTGATTTGACGGCAAGATACAAAAACCGCTAATACCACATACCGTTTCAGCGTAAATAGTAGATACAATATATCTTTTTTTGGAATTAAACCACTTCATAAACTGTGTCCAAATTGGGAGAGTCTATAAATTTTTCTACCTACCTCTCTAGGAAATGGGCATAACGTTATAAATGTATGTGTAATTATTTCTAAACTATAAAAAAAAACAACACTTTCATTGTAGGTAGTTTTTAAAAAAACAAATGACTATCAAAACTATAGACACACATAAAAGCAACAAATTTTGCAGTAATCGAAGCCTCTTAATGTGCAAAAACCTATTTCGTCAATAAAGCGTAACAGTTTAATTAACAAGGTTTCAGAAGATTTATGAATTCACTTGTTAAAATACCAATTAAGTAACTTTACACTGAACACAATTTAGCTGATTGCCGTGTCGAATCATTTAAGGAGATTATTAAGCGCGTGTCAGAAGTTTGAACGTTTGGATATTTCTTTGATTCACCGCCGTCGTTTGCTCCCAATTATCAGTTAACAGCATCCAGAACACTTTCGTTTATTTTTACTATGTCCTGGGTTTTCAGGAATGGTGGGAATCCACCAACGGATCCAATCGGTCAGCCGTCAAGAAGTGAATGGATGTGTCAAGCCTCAGCCAATTATTTAATATGCACTTCAAGAGGACCGAGTATAAGACGAATATATGAAATTTTTACATAATTAAACACACGTAACGCTTTTTAATGACATCGATAAAGAAACACATTTTTTTTCCGATTCGTACGCGGTCACAACAGAGATCTTGCGTTTGCGACTGCTTCATCAAGCACCATTTACTATGACATAACATTTATTATTTTTAAACGTTTTAATTACCCGACTGCTTAAGAAGGCGGGCTATGTCTTTTCTAGTGTATGTATGTAAGTATATTTTTTTGCCACGCCCTAGAGCCTAAACGGCTTGTCGTATTTAAGGTGAGTAGTGTCAATAGATTCGCCTTAGTCGTGAAAGTGATAGTGGATACGTCAAAATTTTAAAAAAATAGGATTTATGGCGCCATAATGTCTCAATAAAATTAAATATTTTCAAAATACATCGAGTGTGGTATAACTAAAGAATTTTTAACGGTATTTACTATATTATTATATATATATAAAACTTATATAATGTTTTATTGGAGTTTGGAGTAGGAAATAATAATTGTATTTTTTTTTCGCGATTCGAACACATTGTTATTAAATCAAACGGGGCTTAATCGCGAGAAAAACATTTAGTAATTTATTTACTTCGACGTTTCGACCAAGTTGTATTGGTCGTGGTCACGAGAAGACTCACTCGTGATTAAGCCCCGTTTGATTTAATAACAAAGGAAATACTAATAATAGTGAAATATTCTTCAATTAATCTTATAAAAATGGCCGATATTGACGCAGTCAGGTTTTTTGTTTCTTTTAAACAATTATCTTGTTTCTCGGATTCGTGTTTTATTTAGACTATTGGGTTTATCATCGCATCTTTAACTATCAAAATATAATTAAGACTAACCTTGACGTTTCGACCAAGTTACATTTATCGAAGTCACGAGCACAGACTATTTAGAGATACTGCGTATCAGACGGCCAACTGCTGAAGAAAAAAACTCAACGCTGTTTTAATGTCGGATGACAAATAGCTTTTATTATTTGGCTAATAAATTGGCAAATGGGATTCACGCCGTAATGCCGGGCTGCGTTTGGCAGCTGGCTGCCTCCAGTACCCAACAGTCTCGCATACCTACATAATATTAACTTATATTTCATTAATAATTATAAATACTGCTATGATGAGAATTAAATAAAACAACACAATATTTATTAAAAGATTTATTTTTCAATTTCTTTTTATATTTTTTTTTTAGTTCACGAGAAGACTGAAATAGCGGGTGTCCGCTTATTTAAAGTGGTAGTTTTCCAAAATATCCACTTTTAATTTTTTCATATGACATTTTTTTGGTTAAGTCGCATAATATAAATTTTGTAAATGTGACCTGTTAAAAAAAGTACCAAAAATGACCTGTGTTTTCCTATCACAAATTCTATAATGTAGTAACATTTTTAACTATTTTAGATCGAAAAGTTTTAGACTAGATTCAAATTCGAAAAGTTTGTTTAATGGGTATTTTGCAACTTTTTTCTGAGGCAATGAAAAGTTTTAGAAACAAATTATTTACTAAAGAGCAATTTTTTCAAACCGGGTAAGTCGATGAATCTTAGTAAAAACACTTCTATAACGTCAGTTATAAAGTAGTAGGTACACTAGCACCGCTAGTACGGAGCAGTCAACGCCTGAAGTTTATCTGATATCTACATAGATTAAATAGATTTATAGGAGTTACATATTGTGGTAAACATTCAGCTGTCCATCTTGCACACACATTCACAATGTCGAAAAATCTTCCTCTCTCGGTATAATCGAGTAGATACAACATGGAATTCAACAAAATATCAACAGTAAATGGAAACTTGCGAGGGCAATGCGTAGGGTTTCCTGTGATATATGATATTATAGTACGGAGACTGCGGAGATCGCTTCGCACCAGGCAGCAAGTCATCATACGGGCATGTTGGTTTGCTCAGTATCCATTAAAAATCCACTTCAAAGTCTATAAAAGGGCCTGCACTTAAGATTACACCAAAGTCTCTGTATAAAGCTAGAGCCGACACTCTATCGCTAAGTTGTATCAAATTAATCCTACTAATATTATAAATGCAAAAGTTTGTGTGTATGTGTTGTATGTATTGCTTTCGGGCTGTTTGGCCGTGGTCTATGTGAAACTTGTGTTCCAGACGTTTCGTCGATCACTGCGGTCGACATCTTCATCATCAGTATCAGAGAAGACGCCGCGAAGGAGAGTTCTACGCTCTTGTCGCCGCTCGGACCTGGACCACTGAAGATGTCGACCGCAGTGATCAACAAAACGTCTGGAACACAAGTTTCACAAAGACCACGGCCAAACAGCCCGGAAGCAATACATACAACATGCGACGCCGGCCGTTAAAGCCTTAGAGTTTACATTTGTGTGCATGTTTGTTACTTCTTCACGCTCAAACGGCTACATTGATTTCAATGAAATATGGTATTTAGATAGCTTATATCCTGGATTAACAAAAAGGCTTATTTTAATCATCACCATCATCACCGTTTTCCATCACCACGCGGGTAAAACCGCGGGGCGCAGCTAGTTGAATATAAATAGTCAATTAAATTCTTCATAACTACGTGTAGGTATATACAGTACAGACTAACGACCCACCGCGACGCTAGTAAACTTTATCACTCCTAATTATTTTATATCATCGACTCACTAATTACTATACCACGGCTATTAAAGACAACAGTTTGTAAACGATTTTTTTTACTATTATAACCCTACAAGCCTTCGGGCATTCTATTCACTATCCTAATATTATAAATAGACCAGGGTAGAAGCATTTAAAAATAATAAAAAGTAAAAAATAATAATAGTAGGATGAAACCCATTAGAAAAGGATTTTTAAGGGTAAGGGTAAGACTTTTAGTTTTGCCGGAAATCGAGAAAAACCGTTTTTTACCCTTAAAAACTCACCCCCATCCCCTTCCCGACCTCAGATCGCCCGTAAATTATTTTTCCTTTCATTTTTATAATATTCTCCTCCTTTTCTAATGGGTTTTATTCTACTATTATTTTTTTTGTTTTTAAAAAATATCGACACTGGTCTAAAAGGCGAAGGTTTGTTGTGTACTTAGCCTATGAATATCTGTAACTGTAGAGACATTTCGATAATATATAATGTGTTCGAATCGCGATAGTTTAAAAACTACAATCGATAATATTAAGTAGCTAATCCTTTGTAAGACTATGTCAACTCTCTCTTTGAAGAATCCCATATTGTAGCTACACATTTAATTACTAATTAATTTAATTAAATTATGTAAGTTATGTAATTACATAACTTACATATCTAAAACATCACATAAGACCTTAATATTTTACAATACAAGCTAGAATGGGATGCGATATCCAAGGATTTAAACGCAACGACTCCACACTAGGCTCAAGGCCCTTGTCGTGGAAACCCTGTTTATGTTGATATTACATATTTGGTGTCGGGAGGCATTCCTACTATATAACATTTCGGGTAATTAATTTCAGCTACTCGGGAACACCGAGGGAGAACCGCAATATCTACTCCCATGAGACAAATGTGAGGATGGGCTTTCGAACGATGTTGGTGCGGTGGGAATACTGTGATGCCCTTTTAAGGTTTTTTTTATCACACTTAGACCCCCACACTAGGATTCCCTGTGTCGCGGGAGGCATGAACACACATAATCACAACACACAAACACCCAAGACCCGGTACAAACACCTATACTCATCGCACAAATGTTTGCCCCTGCCGGGATTCGAACCCAGGGTCCCGGAGATACAGAAGTCAAGTCACTGACACTGACCACTGCGCCACGGCGACCGTCAGAATTGAAACAGGTTGAATTAGCACTGCAGAACAAACCCGTTGTATATACGGTAGAAAACACAGCGGTCCAATTTCTGCGCATACCGGTCTGTCCTCTAGGTCTTCGGTGAGTATAGGATCGTCGTCAATTATTCTGATAGCCCTACGCTGCAATGCATCCAAAAGCTCAAGCTGATACTTTGGTGTACCGTTCTAATGGTGAGAGCGTCAGCTTCTCAACTGCTCTACATGGTAATTTCTAAAAGTGGGTAGCTTCCATATTTTTATTAATTAGTGAATCGTCTTCAATACGTATATTTATAATTACTGACCAATTTTAGTGCTTTCGTAGTTGCTATTACTTTTTTTATCACACTCAAACCCTCGCACTAAGATTCCCTGTATCGCGGGAGGCATGGACACACAAAATCACAGCACAAACATCCAAGACCCAGGACAAACATCTCCACTCATCGCACAAATGTTTGCCCCTGCCGGGATTGGAACCTAAGGTCCCGGAGCCACAGTAATCATGTCAATGACACTAACCACTGCGCCACGGCAACCGTCAATATTAAGCTATTAAAATTATCTCTTTTATTGGAACGACTACCGCTCTTGTTTCTTGTAAGTGTAGACGATTATGTTAATGCTGATAACATAGCGACGATTGTTGTTCAGTTTTACTACTTACTCTATTATCGTAATTAGTCCATCTTAAGGCCTTTAAAAGCGCTCGTTGTACAACTAAATTGCTTATAAGAAGCTAATCTATGCGATCTTTACTGATCAACTAGGTTAAGCAACGTTCTCTGTTTTCATTAATCGCGGTCGTGGCGCGTGATCGCTAGTGAAATTTTCAAATGAGCGTTCCAATTATAGATCACAAAACTGGTCCAGGATCTAGACTGAGCGTTCAGTACTAAAAAATGCTTGTCTTAGGTAGGTACCAATTTAACAGTTAGTCACAAGTCATAATACGCCCACAAAAGTGATGACGTGTTCATAATTTAGGCCAATCTGGTTATGGTTATGCGTCACGTCTTAGGTCATTTTATCATCTTAGGACCATTACAAGTCCTAATACTTATTAGATAAGTACCTATTTATTACTTATTAATCCTCCTAATACTTATTGCTTATTAGGTTTAGGTTTAAGGAACTTTATTCTCGAAAGAAATAAATTTCGCCTACATTGATATTTAAAAGATTGTTATCTTGCATTTGACCTTTGTCTCACCTAATGCTAAGTGACTACGGGGACATTATATATAAATTATACAAATTTGCACTAATTCTGAAATGCATTTTTATTCTTACTTGTATTTGCTTACTTTGAAATTAATTTCTCTTTTTACAAACTTCTTATATACTAAAATCAACTCATTTTTAAACTTAGCGAAGAAGTTTGTGGTCAGAGTATAAAATATGCAGGTGCAGATGGCGATAAAATAAATAATAATTTGCGGCACTGGGCGTTAAGACTGTTCCATCCAATAGAAACTCCTTAAACAATTAAGGCTGCATCTGCCGGGCGGCACGTGTTAAGGGCACATCCGTCGTCAGATAACTAGTTCTGCCCAATTAAGGGGAGTATCGCACCTGTTGGCATGAGATCGTCACGCTTCGCCGAGCGCAACGCTGTGCAACCGACCGCGCGCCGAGGAGCCGTTAAAGCACAGTGTAAAAGAGACACAGTGACCAAGCTTCTACAGAGTTGTTTAAAGGCCAGCGCAAAAAAAATACGCGACATGAATTAAAATTTAATTGTACGTAGGTAAACCTAAACTTCCTAGATTGTCGTTTATACACATTTTCCACTCTTTTCAAAACTTCGATATGTGTTTTTTTTATTAGAATAGCAATGTTCTTCAAATAAACGTACAGTAATTAACGCTATGAATTTACAAGTGACAATGTCTTTATTGACCGCTCGTGACCGTCGATACTACAGCCTAAAACTTGCTTCGCACCGTGGCTTATTACTTTCTTAATCCACTGCATAAATAAATCAAGCAAAAATTTATTATGGTAAGTACATTTCTAACAATTATTTAAGGAAAGATATTCTTGAAAAATTGTATTTGGTCCAGTTATTATGTTCACATTACTGGCATAATCAGTTTTCTCAGAGTCAATAACTTTGGACACGATCTCCACAGTAATAATATTTATGAGCGAACAAGGACTTAGCAAGTACTATTCAGAAAAAAGTACGAAAGTGCTCTACTAAAAATGCCACTAGCGATTACGCATTCAAAGTGACACCAAAGAACATAGTTGATCAGTCAAGGTCGCATAGAACAGCATTTTCCATGAGCGCTTTGTTCAAGATGAGCATTATCTGTTTGTAGATTACTAACATTCGACTACACACTAATAAGAATGGGTATGATGGAGCACGCCTGCCTAGATAATCTAGGCAGGCGTGCTCCATCATAGACCGCATCATCACTTAACATCAGGCGAGGTATTCTCAATAAAAAAAATCACAACGTTGCGGGTAATCAATGATGGCTTCTTTTCCCCAAAGCTTTGGTACTGTCTTTTGTCTATACTGTAATACATGTTGAATTTATATGTGTTTTGATTTCATATTTTATCCTATAATATACAGAAACGCACCGTTACACAAGTTTAAGTATAATTGTGAATTGTAATACATTAAATGAGGTTTACTGCCAATTTCAAATGAGACTATAATGCTTCTCTGTAATCCAGAAGAAATACAATTCATTTCCTAATGACAATTATTAACAATTCAGCTTTCCACAATCTATTTCATAGATTACGTAGATGAAGTCTGAAATATTTCGAATATCTTCATGGATATGCATTTTTTACTTAAGTAAAAGTTCATCAAGATTTTGTTTTGTTAATTGAATATTTTGGACTCAAACTTGAATCGAATCCCGTTTAATGCAGCAAGCGTGAAATGAGTATCTGTGGATAACAGTAGGAAGAACATAATCTACAGATTATAACAGCACAGCAGTGCGAGTATGGATCGTCGACTCGATGAAATTCGACAGTAAGTGCTTGTTCAGACATGGCGTTCGCGCAAATCGTGCGGCACCCCCGCAGTTCTATCACTATGGAGATCTCCAATATATCGCCGTGTCTGAACATGCACTTACTGTTGAATTTTATCGAGTGGACGATCCATGCTCGCACTGAAGTTTCATTTTTTTTTTTTTAAGTTCCAATCGTAACGACTTGTTCATACATCCATTTTTACCATTCCATGTATAGCCTATGCATTTTGGTTCCTAGTTATTATCACATTTATTTGAACACATTGTACCACATTGATAAGAATTATTCATACAAAACTCGTTCGTTGGGTACCTATATAATATCATAGTCCAGAAACGGTCAGGATTTTAAAATTATATATATCCATAGTTGTTGATTTGATAAGAATTCATTATCTAAAACTCCTACTGCTGCTCAGTATCACGTGACCTCAGCCGGCTAGTCCGCGCAGCTATCCACCCGCTCATTCAGACCGTGACCACTGTCAATGTCGGGCCTATGCTTGATCACTCTGCTCTCTCCCATACATTCCCACCTATTCTATACAGATAAGTTCGAGCGCCCTTTACCTAAAGATCGTCGGAAAAACCTATATGCTTAAAAATACTTGTAGTTTTGTATAGTATTGCTTGTGCATCATGTATTTTTATGTTATAAATGGTTTTTGACGTGTTCATTATCCAAATTATTAATTAATCTGAATCTGTTTTTGGTCAAACAGTAGTCGGTAGAAAAAAAGTTATAAATTATAACATCCACATACTTGTAATTTTTAGACTTTCGCGATTCGAACACATTGTTATTAAATCAAACGGGGCTTAGTGTGTTGTGACAAGTGTTGTGACAGTGTTGTGTGTCGTGACAACCCTGTGCTTTTGCAGGGCTGTGACAGCCCTACAGTTTAATAATATCAAAAGTGGGTAGTTGGCGAAACTACGCGCTCTCGCTGATATTGCCACCCGCATTTCTCCAGTCTTCTCGTGACCAAACGTCGAGATAAATAAATTACCAAATGTTTTTCTCGCGATTAAGCCCCGTTTGATTTAATAACAATCCACATACTTCATTCACCGAAAAGTCACACGAATAAGTATAATGAAATATGACAGCATGATCATTAAGTACTTTAATATCTCAAGCCTCATCGTCTTGTCCGAAGGCCTCAAGGTGGCTGACCGCGGCGGCTAGCGAAGCGCGGCGGAGGGCGATACGCTCCGCCGCCGCCGCGCGGGATAACGACATTGCTTCTTGGCATTCATATCTCACGAGGTAACAACTAGCTGGGGCACTGACAGAAAATAATATAATAATAATAATATGGGACAACATTCCCACAAGGTCTTCAGGTCCCAAACTAGGCAGAGCCTGTACTATGGTAACCTGATGACTGATATATATACTTATATACATATTACACACCCAGACACAAATCAAACAGACATGTTCATACATACAAATGTTTGATCTGTCCGGGAATCGAACTCAGGACCAGCGGCTCAGAAGGCAGATTGCTACCAACTTCGCCAACCGGTCAGTCAAAATAAACTATAATAAATAATAAACCGATCATAACCCCATCAGGGCTGATGATATTACCCAGATGTCAGGATACGACTGGACAAATACAGGCAAGGACAGGGATAAGTGGAAAAAGTTGGAGGAGGCCTTTACCCAAAAAGGGGTCCATATTTCAATAAAATACGAATAAGCTAATAATAACATTGGAAATGTGACAGGAATATGGAATTAAATGCCTTTTTTATTTTTATTTTATTTTCTTAGGGTGGCTTACAGCTAAAGTTACAAATTAGCACAACAAATATTATAAGGAAAAGCCATTTACAAGCCTCCACAGGTAATGGAGATACAGTAATAGTACATAAAGTAAAAAAAAATTGATACAATTTACAATACAAAAAAACTAACTAATGTCGTAAGGTACAATCAGAGTGTTGGTTAGTGCCGTGTGTATTGACGCCGAACTACTCGCAAATAAATCGATGTTTGGATTAAGTTTGAGAGTATCGTTGAGAGCCATTATTGAGCGTATAAAAAATGAATTTTGCCGATAGTCTGTGCGTGCGCTAGGGGCATGAAGGAGATTACTCGGTTGCCGGTTTTGGGGTCTCGGTGGAACTTTTAATCCTAGCATAGAAACTAGTTCTATACAATCTACTTTTGATTGGGCCACTTTCGTAAGGTTTTTTATTTTATTTTAACCCCATCATCAACCCTCATCGTCACCCCTCATCATCACAATCAGTTCCTGTGTCTACAATGTCTACTTAGCCCGCATTACTTTTATACACTCGACAACTACCTTAGGTCGAGATAAGGTATATCCTGAAAATCAGGAGAGAATCATAGGCACTGTATCTAAGCACCGCAGTGCTGAGCACATCTCTATTGTCGAAATAATTTTTTGCTTCATACGGCTTCTTGTATTACAGTGTATATAATTTTATGACGATAAATATTTTCAATTGTTATTCAATTCTATTCTTACGTATATTCTGCTGGCTTATAGGCGTTCTGAGACAATAGAATGTGAACTGACTCACGAAGGTATCACGGTGCATTTTATAGGAAATTACTTTTAACTTGACTATTAATGCTATGTCCATTCCAAAGACGGTCGCCGTGGCGCAGTGGTTAGTGTCAGTGACATGACTACTGTGTCTCCGGAACCCTGGGTTTGAATCCCGGCAGGGGCAAACATTTGTGCGATGAGTGTAGGTGTTTGTCCCGGGTCTTGGATGTTTGTGTGCTGTGAATGTGTGTGTCCAAGCCTCCTGCGATACAGGGCATCCTAGTGCGGGGGTTTAAGTGTAAAAAAAAAAAAGTAGTTACTAAATTGATTCGGCAATCCATACGCATATCAACCAAAATTAGTAGATAAATATTGCCTGAAAATATCTTAGTGACAGCGCTTTGAGGGTTAAATTAGTATAATCTAAAGGTCCGAGTTAGCCAGGAGTTTTTATAGTTTAGTGTATCTGAACTGAATCGTGAACTTCATGAAGACTACATTCGTACACGACCAAAGAGTGCTGGTTTGTCGGCGGCGGCTGGTCGTGAGGAGCCCTATAGAAGATACAAATGGCGGCCTTATCGTTTTAAGCGATTTCGTAGAGGCAACCAAAAAGACAGGATTAAAAAAAAAATAAGGTGTGGCAATTCTCCGTAAGAAAACACATTTTTAATTTATAGGTAAAGAGGAAATCACGCTAGACATTGTTACAGCTTTCGTTTGACCGTTGTCTCATCTGATGTTAAGTGACGATGCGGTCTAAGGTGTAGCACGCAAACATAGGTTTATGCACTCGCGACTTGAAGACTCCGGGGTTGTAACTACCTATTATACCTTGTTCTATATTAACATAGACCTACATAGACCAACATACATCATAAATATTAATATAATATACTAGCGGTCCACCTCTGCTTCGCACGGGTAAAAAAATTCAATATTAAAAAAAAAAATAAGGATATCTAATTTTTTGACAATATAATATTATACTTAATGTACTTAATTAGCAAATTGGCTTAGATTAATTTGAGTTAATAATATTTTTTTACTCCATACGTACTGTATGGATTATTCCATACAGTACGTATGGAGCTTAATAGGCTTATAGCCTATAATATGAAAAAAATAAATAAATGTATACATATTATTTAATTTATAATTTGTATTATTAATCATTATTTTGCAGAAAATATCTTGCGCATCAGACAGTTTTCGAACCCACATGTGGGGGCAGTTGATTGTACTTAAAATATAATCCTTACTACGAGCACTTAAGTTTTAATTTATTTTTAAATGTTACTCACATACATTTTTCGTAAAATCAGCACGTGAAACAAAATTTAAAAACTAATGTTTTCCCAAAGCCCCCAAAGGCAACATATCTCTTTTTGGGTCTCTTATCTTCCAAGTAAAAATAGGGTTTTCGATATGAAACTAGTTTGTAACAAGAATGTCAAAACCAAATTCTGTCGGTTTCTAAAGCATCGGCGTCGCCGGAGGTAACAGAGCGGAACTAGGTGGTCGCGGTTCGATGCGCGCGCTCGAAACCGCCGGCACCGATATAATCATACCTCAATTTACACTATGATATTTGAGACCAGGGGCCTATTTTATAAAACGCCAAAACCTAGCACTCACAAATTTCAACTTCAACACTTCGACGGTCGCCGTGGCGCAATGGTCAGTGACATTGACTTCTGTGTCGTCGAGACCTAAGGGACCTATTTAGCAAATAGTCATAGTCGCCTTAAGCGAAATTAACGTATCATAAACCAAATATTTTTCTTATGGACTGACATTAATAAAGTTTACTATAATAGGCCTCAGAGATTTATGAAGTATCATCTAACTAAATTCTAGACGGTCGCGGTCGTAGGATTTTGGCGGAAAATTAGAGAAGATTTCATTTTATTTTCCGACATGCATTTTCTTTATTTCATATGTAATAATGGATGTGTGGAATGAATTAGTAACCGTTAAGTGTCCGTTAACATAGTATACACGAGTAAAAGAAAGTAGGACAAAATGACCTAAATGGCGCATCTTTTTTTTTTTTTTTTTTTTTTTTTTTTAAAGATTATAAGCTTGCGTTTGACCACTGTTGACCACCTTCGCTTTATTATTCCTCTCCGCAATCTCTAAGTATATAGTTTCAGTAACAAACCGACTACTTTTCTAAATGAAAGGAAAACGAGCAGATATTTTCCAGCTAAGCTTTAGTTTATTCAAACAATTTGATGCAACAAGACTTCAATATTTGCTTATTGGCAAAGCGGACGGTGTTCTGTAGTAGTGTGTTCAAGTCCCAATAATAGCCAATTTTATTCCTTTATAAATTACACATTTAATTTTATCAAGGATAAAATTAGCTATTAATTGGCACTGGCTAAACAATTTTGAAATGCGGAGCCAAAAAGAAAAACCAAAAAAATTATCAGCACTATTTTGAAGTCATTGACCTTCAAACAAGAGGAGGAAAGATCTGCTACTGCTACGAACTTGATTAAAGTAAGAAATTATTTTAAATGTATTGAAGGACGGTATATACTCGCTTGTAATCCTCTCTGCCCTTCTGGACCTGGGATATAATAAAAAATAGTAGTGCCACTAATAAAGCCCGATTATCAATAGATTACCTGTGCCAACTTCCGATATGTAAAAAAAAAAACAAGAGCAGTCATTGTCCTCAATGTTGACCGTTGACGTTTAACAATTAGTCAAAAATGAACAATCATTTGACTAATTGTTAAAGACTAAGCTTAGAAGAACATGGTCGCGCTAATGTCCACGTGAGGTGGCCGGTTAATTCAATAAGGAAACGACAATTGAATAAGTCAACTATCTAGCCTTAGGGTTGTCACCTAACTGCCAGTAATCATTATCAGCATCTCAGCCATAGGATGTCCATTGATGGACTTGTGATAGTCTGTCCACCTTGTCGGTGGCCGTCCTGCTGGGCTTGCGAGTCCGTGGTCGCCATTAGGGAACCTTTCGACCCCAACCGCAAGTATTATATAGGAATTAATGAACCGGATGGCTAACTGTCGCCCGGCGATTACGGTGGTATACACCTACAGTAAACTAAATATGCTAACTACATAATGTATATATTTTTTATTACTGAAAAATGTATTTTTGTGCTATATTTTGACTTTTCCCACTGACGTTTTGGGGGAAATCTGATTTCACACTGTAAATCATACCAAAAATTTGAGTTTATTTAAAGTAGTAATGACCTCGATAAACTATAACCTGTTTATATGTTTTTTGCAAAAATGTAATGTAATCCTGATAAAAATAACTATTCTTATTTTTCCTAATTTCAATGACCAATTTCGATATTTTAGTCTATATGAAACTATGAAAAATATATATTACAACCTTATCGCATATAAGCGATTTTTATCTGAAATACATAAAATGAATGAATAGTTTTTTACGGAACGGATAAAAAAAATTTTACAAAATCGCATGACATTGAGGGGTTTGAAACCATTTTGGCTCTTATTTATACTTTAGCGATTTTTTAGTGCATGGAGGAGTTATCGCTACGTAGCATTATCTACCTAAATGAAATATCCGTGAAATTATTCAAACAAAATTCCTCCCATCATAAAATATTGCAATAAATATTGTAAACATTTCCAACACACAAGCGTTATTTATCACAACAAATAATCAGCAAGAATTTTATCACTTCCATTCGGGCTTTTGTTTTCGTGCTTGTTATAAAAAAGCATATACCTACTTTAAAACAAAGAGGCGACCCTATAAATGTTATCTTTTTTAATAGCACAGTATCTGTGTCACCGGCTGTTGCATGCGTAATCTCACATATAGTGCGCGAGCTGCGATGGTCATCCATGTCCATTGGGTTCCAGAGAAAAATATATGCCGATTAAAACCTTTTTTCTAACGCGCCAGTGAATTCACAGTTAAATTTTGATCGATTAATTTTACTCTGCTATCTTGAAAAGTTGTCTTTTTTAATTTTATTGGCGTCTTGCTATAACTGCGTTTTGTTTCCAACAATTAGTGTATAATAAAGTTTTAAAAGTGCAAGATAAAGTTTGCTTGGATGTGGAACTTTTTGGCGCGCAACAGGCAGGTTGCTGCCATGCTTGGGCTGCTGGGCGTAGCGGCGATTTTAGTTATCTTCCTAGCCACTAGAGGGACTCGGAACAGCGCTGCAGAAAAATCTCTTGAAGAAACCGAGGATATCAGTGATGAAGCTCATATATTTTCCACTGATACGTAAGCTTATAAGCTTTGTTGATGTGATTGTTTGACTGTATCAATGAATATATTTCAGACATAATATTACGGATGCGTAAGCATTATCTCAATAATTTCGACAATATCGCAAAAAGTTTATCACAAAAATCTATCAATTTTATCCATATCACATACACAGCAAAACTTTTTTTAAAATTATTTATTTATCTACGTTTTGCTTTACTAATAATAAAAGTATGAATGTAATAATAAATAGCTCACTAGGCAATGTATATCAAAAAAATATTATTTCCTTGCTTTACAGCGCCATCTCGTAGACACCTATACAAACTAGACCGCCAAGGTACTTCTAACTTATTTATTTAAACTCAGGCAGAATACGCGATCTATCAGCAGCTACTTCTTCGCTAGCGTGATTATAAAATTAAACTTGTCCTTGAGACTGTCATCGTATTTCTGTGGTTAGTCATATGGCTTCTGATCTTAGGAATCTGAACCCATGATAGGTTTGAATCCCGGCCGGGCGAATATATAAATGTGAAAGGCACACATGTTTTTATCAGGTCTTGGATGTTTGTGTAATGTCATTATGTGAAATTACAATCCCCTGTATTCACGGATAATGTTTAATATCCTAATCGTACTGTTTTTTTAAGATAATTATTAACAATTTGTGTTTTATTGCAAGTAGCGCCTGTGAGCATCATCATAGCATTAAGTAGTTGTATTATTCACAGAACTAACGGGGAATTTACCAGTGGCCATTGATTTACAAAAAAAACCCCAATGGCAGCCAATGTGACTCTCGGGAAATTATCCATTATATGAAAAAACACGTGACGTTGACTTTCCTTGGCCAGTTAATGCCAGTCGCATGGGATGATTTTTTAGCTGAGTTCTCAAATCTGGATAAGTAGGAAAGCCCCGAGATTCTCCGAACGGGATGAGCATGGGCCCGCTGATATTATTAATTATCAGTTTTCATCGTATCCTAGGCGAAATATTGGTACTATTCTTAGTCTCAATAGTAGCCTTTTAATCTCAGTCCGATCCTGATAATTAACTTCTAGCATTGTTGGCTGGACCACCCACAAGATTATGGCGGAAGTTTTAAGACGCGACGATTCTAATTGTTTTATTAAATTAGTGTTTCTTCGAGTCTATCAAAGCGTGTGTACTTACATAAACGTATTTTTTTACAAAAACCTGACAAGAATAGCCACGGTGGAGTTCACTAGTATTTAAACGCCCGATTATCTATTAACCGCCGGTTAACTGTATGGTAAAAACTGTTTGACTGACGGTTAAATTAATAATCGGCCGTTTTCAATTTTGGCGAACTCCATGTAAATAAATCAAGTGGTTATTTATTTTTGCCCGTCTACATTTTTGTCTATGTAAATCAGTTTGTATATGTAAATGAATGAAGGAAAGTATACAAGGAAATCTTTTGAATCTTTAAAGTTTCAGAATATTTTATTTGTAAATTATTTTTAAAAAAAAATAATGCGTTGATTTAGGGCTAAGCTTGTGGATTCTAGCGCAATTACATGATACAAAAACATACTTAACTATTTTACTGCACACTGACACAGACTATGCAGAGCTACAGTTTCAAAAAGACCACCCACAAACGCTCAAGTCCTAATTACTTTTCTGCTAAGTGTGAATAACAGATTTTTACAGGATAATAAAACCATTTTATTGCATTACATTTAAGTTCTGATGTGTTTATTAACTTCAATAAGTATCTGCCGTTCGTTGCAATTTTCGCATGGTAGTAAGACATTTATAAGTATGTACCTACTAGTGATGTAACGAATGCTGAATTTTTCACCATGTTTAAATTGAACATAGCCGAGCCGATATTGGTTAATTGAATGAATTTAGTCACAGAAAGTTAATTCTAAAAGTCTTGTTTTGTTTTGTTTTGAGGTTAGTTTTATATTTCATATGCATGCATATTATAATTTCCTTGTTGATTATTAAAAACATTCGCTAAATATTCGCATAATTTTTGCGAATGCGAATATTGAAATATACGCGGATATTCGCGAATGCGAATGCGAATGCGAATATCCGTTACATCACTAGTACCTACATAGGGGGAGTTTAGCAGGTGGGAGAGAATAGCCACTGCTCATAGAATCCTTGTGGAACTAGATATTACGTCATTGCCACACTTCTTAGACTTCACAGGCGCCTACCACATACGAGTAGCTCACGCAGTGTTCTAAAAAGTATAGTAGGTACTTTACGCACTATCATTTATTATTAGGCATTAGATAAACCTTTAAATAAACTATTTCCAATTACCCATTTGTTCGAGGACGTTCTTAATTTGAACTTTATTCTATCTTTGAATATTTCAAGTGACTTTTATTAGGGGGATTATGGTGCTATAAAACCAGTGTTGACAACTGAGGTTTCCTTCTAGACTGGAGCAGACAGAGTGATAGTTTAGGCTTGATCAATTGCTAAAATTAAATAGACAGTTTGACTCTCTACAGCTTTTTGTTGAATAATATTTGATTACATTTGCTAATTTATTGGTGAAAAAATATTTTCATCGACCATATTTTTCCTTTATGAAAAATTCTCGTGGAAGCGACAAAATATAGGTATGCTCGAATTGTGTTTTACACGATAAGAAACGAAACCAAAAAGTCTAAAAAATGTGAAGTCATCTTTTTTGAGCCCGTAGGCCATCTGTAAAGTACATACATATCTGTACTAATATCATCCTCAGTTTCATCCTCTGGGACCTTACTTTAATGAACCAATCGAAGGTAATGCAGAACCTACGACACAAGAATCACTTCTTAGTGTAGATTCTGCACGTCAATATTTAAGTGGAATTTGTATACTTTTTACGATAATAAATTGAATTGAATTGAATTGAATTGAAATATTATAAAGAGGGAAGATTTGATTGTTTGTTTCATTGTTTGAATAGTTTGAATAGGTACCGAAACCACTGAACCGATTTGAAAAATTCTTTCACTGTTGGGAAACGACTCTTTCCCCGGATGACTTATGCTAATATTATAATTTTTGTAATTTGGGATCCCAAGCTTCTGTAATGTCATTGGCACTTGATAAGTCCTTGAGGGCCAAAATATTTTTTTTTTGGATTATTACACCATCGCCAATCATTATTTAAGTAGTTTCGTATATTCAACAGTCTTCCATCTAACACACGCTTCATGCCATCCATCGGCAACGGTCACATTGCGACCACTGTCTTCAGTGACACGGTCTACATGAACGGCGTCTACAACGGACGCGCTGGCAAAAGTCACCGAGCTCGCATACCCAACTGGGCAAACATCAGGTTGAACTCAACACTGTCGCCTCATAAAAATCTACCAGTCTACAGCCTGGATACGAAGGAAGGTGTCTTCAAGGTCAGGGTGGATGGAGAACGATCCGTGGTCACGCAGAGAGTGTACGCTCATCAGTTTTATACGAGAACAATTGTGAATCAAATTCAAGTGGTGGCAAAGCCTCATGGTGAGTAAAATCTTGCATAATCTTATAATTTAATTAGTCGGTGAATTTGTCAATTATTTAAGTATGTGGTTAATTGTTAACTTAAAGTAAATACCTTGTCCTGAGTTTGTTCGAGCATATGGGTCTAAAATCTCCATACGCTTCTACTCGAAGATCTATGTCACTCTGCATACCCGCAGTAAAAACCAACAACAGAAAAAAATCCTACTTCGTGAGAGCGAGTACATTTTACAATGATATTGCTGACGCAATGGACTTATTTAATACTAGTGTTTCCCGGCTCAAAAAAACGTTAGCCAGAGACTTTTTCAATGAAGTTTGTGTTTATCCTAAGATTCTTGTTTGTTCACGGTACCTGTGTTTAATTACCTGCTATTGAATTGTCAGTGAAAACTTTTAATTGGCCTTCTGTACATATTCTGCAATCCTTTTAATGTTACTAGCTGTAAGTTTTCCTAAAATATATAAATAAATACAGACAAATTTCGTCTGCTTGCAGCACTACCGTCACCTGTTTTTAGAATCGGCTCTAAATTGGCATATATTACTTGTAAACAACTTTTTCATTGGGTAAATTATCACAGAATACATAATCATATATTTTATCTCGAAACTGCTTCAACCAAATATCGAACATGGCAAAAAGAAATCTCCTCTATATTTAAATATTTTTAGCAATTTTCCCTGTAAAATAAAGTTCAGTATATTTCATAGTTGTTATTCGTTAGACCGTTTCGCAAATATATCAGACACATGACGAAGTCTTACTTCCCACATGATCTAGATCCGATCATCAACAGCGAGCGTATCCTATAATAAGATTTTTTATACTGTCTGGCGTTTGACCATTATCTCACTTAAAAGTCAGTGACTAAGTATGTGGTCGACGATGTTATCACGCTAGACCTAGAATGATTGCTAGCTTTCAAGACTATGAGTTGGGTGATAGTTTCTCAAACTTGAAGGTGGTAGCCAGCCAGGCGGTACTCGATAGTTCCTACCACCATGCTGAAAATTTGGTAACGGTGGTATCTTCACCGGTAGCTCAAGCGGTTGCGGGGATCGTACCAGCGTGTGACAGACGACTCTCTCACCGCTGAGCTATCATCGCTTTAAAACCGAGGTTACCTGTTTTGAGCACGATGCATCACTGTAATTCTTAGTTTAGGATCTACCTACCTCTACCGGATGATTACGTCACCGGAGATATTCTTAGCTGTCCAAAGGAAATACTTATTTAAATTCAACCTTGTGTCATTACTCGTATCTTCAGTGAAAATAATCTAAGGCTGGCTGAATCAAGGCTAGAGTTCATTCTGGGGAACAAGATGGATGCCTTTATATTCATCAAGTCCATTTATACATAATATCTTCGAAACATTTTTTACAAAAAATGGAACCAAATTCAACACTCAAAAGTGTGAAATAACTTGTTGAAGTCGGTACCATGATAGTTCACTAAAGTAACTTTGTGCTCATGGTACCGACTTCGACAAGTTATTTCACACTTTTGAGTGTTGAAGCCGGTTCCATTTTTTGGTAAAATTTTTTTTTTTCACCCTTTTCTACTTTACCTTTGCTACTCACGGGATCAAATTGTCATTGTGTGTTCTCCGATGTCTTCAACCGCGACAATAATATCGTCGAGATATGCGTAGCACTTTTCAGTTATTGGAGTATAACTCAAAAACCGCTTGTCCGATTTTGATGACGGTCGAATTGAGTAGCCTCCTTTTTTGAAGTCGGTTAAAAATATTCGATGTTTCCAATGTTAATACTGGGTATCGATGACGTATAATAAATTAGATTTTTTTTGTTCCAGTCTTTTCTGTTTGTTCCATTTTTAAATTAACGTTGGCGTTTTTCTAAGGTATCGTAGTGAGGCCCTGCTGTCGCCTTAGTACATCACTTGTAAGGCCACTTTGGAGGGCCCTGGCCTATTTGAAAACAGACTTTAAACTGCCAGCAACAATTACAAGAACCATGAGGGAACTACATGTCCAACTTCCTAACTTCTTCAACTAGGCTTAACTGAAGAAGTTAGAAACTTAGATTGAGGTATCAGATGTAAATCACAATTATAAAGAATTCACGGCCAACGACCAGGCGGACAGACGACCTGACTAAGATCGCAGGCAAGGGCTGGATGCGGGCCGCTTCCAACCGGTCCTTGTGGAAATCGATGGGGGAAGCCTATGTCCAGCAGTGGATTTCCTATGGCTGAGATGATGATGATGAAGTCAATTTGATTTGGTAACGAAATCTAAAAGGTTCCTGTTGAATAATTTTATGTTTTGCAGCATACATAATATTAAATCTTTTTTTTTTCACACACTCATACCCCCGCACAAGGATACTTTGTGTCGCGGGAGGCATAGACACACACAATCAAAATACACAATATTAATCATTAATTTTCTTTACAGATCCAAAAATCTTCCACATGGAAATATGGATAGCTCTAAAACTTCTACCTGGTGAAATGAGCTCCGACATATCCTTTCACAAGCCACACCCGGAGATAATCGATGGTCGAACTATCTGGAACACTTGTGGACAGACTGACGAGATAGAAGACCCGGTATACCAGCCTTTGCCGGTAAATGTGTGTGTTTATTGGACATCTGTGCCGGACCATCTTGTGGTGCCACAGCACGGATCAAGGATCTTCACGTTTGTGATGACTGCTGACAAGAATGGAACAGTGGCCAGAAATGAGCTCATCAAAGGTTGGTTTCATAATGTTTATTTTATTGTCCTTGATGAAATGCATGTGTGCATAATAAACAAATTTTATATAGATTTTTTATACGGTTGCGTCGTTGAATGAGAATCACCATAAATTATCGCAAGATCATTTTTAAATCAATATTAAAATAAAATAATAAAATTCATTTATTTCAGGTTACTATGACACATACACATTATATAGTTAACTAAATAAAATAAAATAAAATATTTATTAAATTAAATTAAAAAAGAGTTAAAATAATTTAATCACGTAAAATTCAATTTGATACAATTCAATTCAATAGCCCCTGGCAAACGGCACTGCTGAAACATGCCTGTTGCAGCAGTGCCGCATGTAGGTGCCCCTACAGCGGTCCCTACAGATGTTCAATCTATCAGCGATCATCGCCAGGAGTGCGTTGGAGCTGGCCCGGACTCTGCGCACCAGGGAGGCGCTCCGCCTGCGCATAGTAGTATAAAAGCTAGCAGTACAGCAGGCTCCGCGTCTCCCCGTCCTATAATATCGTCTGCTAAGCCATCAGTCTTGTATTAAGACGATATACGAAAAATTTTCGTCTCTCGAGTGGGCGTCGCTAAGCTAGTCACAGAATAAACTCTGGTACGCAGCATGACTGCGTGCAATGTGTTCTGTGAGCCCGCGTGCTCGCCGACAATCTAGCGTGCGATGTTCGTGTAGGCAGGGAGATAGCTTACAAAATAGCAACTAATTACATATTACTTTGAGAAGAACATTTTTGAAAATATTAAATAGACTATATCACCCGGGGATGTAGCTTCCTAACAGTGAAAGGATTTTTCAACTCACTTTAGTAGTTTCGCAGCGAAAATAGGCCTCAAGTGGAGCTAAAACCTTCGTAAAACGCGGTTGGCTTTGGTGTCTTTAGCACAGTTTAATTACTAGCACAGGTATCAAATGTCGACTTATCGAATGTTTTTTGTCTGTTTTTAATGTGTACACAACGAGATAAGAAAAATTATCAAATTATTATTTGTGTGAATAAATGATATTCCATTGGATTTTATTTTATCGTCGGTGTGGCCAGCCTAGATGCTATGGAGGTTGTTTTTTTTGTTTTGTTCAAAGTTAAAATGGGTATCAAAGTTGTAAAATGGTAAGACCATTTTAAAACATTGGAACCTATTTCCTAAACTTAGAAGTACAGTAATTGGACATTAAACATTCTTAAAAATGTACTAAAAGGTGTGACACTAACACATTGAAATCTGAGATATGTTTAATAAGTATTTGATATATTGTACACTAGTAGCGCCCCGCGGTTTCTCCCGCGTGGATTACAGTTTTCCCGCTACCTCAACTATCCCACGGGAACTATACTTTTTCCGGGATAAAAGTAGACTCAGTATATGTTTATCCAGAGTTTAAACTATCTCCATACCAAATCTTCTTGAAATCGGTGTAGCCGTTTGAGCGTGTTGAAGTAACAAACATACACACAAACTTTCGCATTTATAATATTAATAGGATAAGCTGTTGATTTTCCAATAAATAAACATCAAGCCCACCCTTCAAAGACATCACGTATGTCTTAGACTAGAGGTCTAAAAAAATAGAGCATCGAGACCTTCTAATAAAGGAGTTGTAAATTCAGGTGGGAATAAAATTAAACTGTAATAAATGAGTAAATAGTTTTGCAGGAGGATGGGGAAGAGTTGTTTGATAAACACGTGGATCAATGGATAAAGCTTCAACAACATGAAAAGATGGAGATAGACGGCAATTTGCAGTTGGTGAGTTTTTGTGATTACAAAAATATTAAGAGGAATCTAAAATTGATTCGTACTATAACATGCATCATCCTAAGTCACGTAATATATTTTTTTTTAACAAAAAATGGAACCGACTGCAACACTCAAAAGTGTGAAATAACTTGTTGCAGTCGGTACCATGATACTTCACAAAAGTAACTATCATCACAATATTGTGCTCATTGTACCGACTTTGACAAGTTATTTCACACTTTTGAGTATTGAAGTCAGTTCCATTTCTTGGTAAAAAATTTTTTCTTCACCCTTTTCACGTTTCGTGACCGTTGCTGCTCACGGGATCAATTGTCATTGTGTATGTTCACCGATTTCTCCACCCGCAGCTATAATGTCATCGACGTATGCCTAGTACTTTTCAGTTATTAACTAAAAAGCCGCTTGTCCGATTTTGATGAAATTTAAATGGGACTACCACGGAAGTAAACTCTATCAAGCAAAAAAAGATTCTAAAAAATCGGTTCATATACAACGAAGTTATTCGCGAACACACATAAAAAAAATATATACGGTCGAATTGAGTAACCTCATTTTTTTAAAGTCGGTTGAAAAAAATATCTAGATGACCTATGGGTCACGTAGTACGCAAATTAGTACGCACGTAGTACTACGTAAATAGGTACGCAAATTAAAACTGAGGAGTGTTTGCCATAAATACATGTTAAAAAATTGGTTGTCTGTAAAGTCGGTTTACGGACGATAGATTTACGTGATAACGTCATAATCATTTATGACTTTGACTTTGACTTTAACTTTAACTTTAACTTTGACTTTGACTGTGACTTTGACTTTGACTTTGATTTTGACTTTGACTTTGATTATTTTATGTAATACAAAACTCAGGTGGAACGTTACGCGGAACGTTACTATTTTTCATGAGTGTTGCTTGTATTCATCAATTTATAAAACGTTATCACGTCAAAACAATGGCATACTTACAAATTTGATCAGAAAATTCACTTTACCAATGAAAAATGATTTATGAACAATAGATTATTTACAACTATATGTAGGTGTCAATCTAATAAAAATCTCGTTTGTGACTGCATTTTTTGTACGAGGTCGTAAAGTATTTTTCAGTCGCCTACCACCACCTCTTGACAGAACAACTTTGCTGGGTCAACTACATAGTTTCGTTATATCAAAACCCACAGTAGTAATACTCCCGTTTTCTAAGACACTCGGTAAAAGTTTTACTGTCTTGAATGTTTACGGCAGAAAAAACACATATTAAAAATGTCTTGTTATAAATTGTTCTCAGGCGAAGATAGTGAACGGGATTTGGTATTACTTTCTGAGCTCTTTGCCATCAGAACAGTCCTATCAACCACTCGACAGGTTCTATGGACTGAGTCCGGTGGGTCTCGCGACTGGAGGCACTTTTGAAGATTACGAAGGTATGTTCATTGATTTTTTTATACTGTATAGATCTAGCGTTTGACCACTATCTCACTTGAATTGAAATGAATGAAAAACGTTTATTCTTTCACTCGATGGTTAGTGACGACGTGGTCGAAGATTTATCACGCTAGACCTAGAATGCTTTACCTAGATTGGCTCTTAAGGATTGCTGCCTGAACACATTCACAAAAGGATTTTTTAGTCGAGACACGACTTCAAGGCCTGCAGCACCGACGCAGAGTCGCTGCTTATCGGTTTTTTACCGTATACATTTCGGGGAGTGTGCTCTGGAGTTACATAACTTGGTACCTCCTTCCCCATTCCACCAAAAAATGACCAGACGGACTGCAATGCGACATCAATATATGGTAGACGTTCCACCCTGTCGCACTAAGCGTTTTGCTTCCACATTCATAGTGCGTACAGCTAACGAGTGGAATTCATTGCCTAAGTCTGTGTTTCCACATAAATACAATCTGGGCATCTTTAAGTTCCTGTTCACTCCTGAGTGAACAGGTATCTTCTATGCAGGCGGGAATCATCGTAGACCGCATCATCACTTAACTTCAGGTGAGATAGTGGTCAAACGCCTGTTTATTGTGAATAAAAAAATAAAATAAAAAACACACTATGTGTTTGGTGACAGTTTTTCAAACTTGAGCATGGTAGCTAGCCAGGCGGGCACTCGAGACATGCTTAGTAATAACTAAGCTCGGTTATATACAAATATTGGTTAAATAGTATGTTGTATTTCAAGTGTCAAGAACGACCGCTCTCATATGCTTACAATCGCTTGAATATATTGCTGGCACTTATCTACTACGTTAAATTATTTGCAATGGAAAGTGACCACTGCTTTTTATTTACGATGTTAGCTGGCACTGTATATTTATTAATTATTTGATTATTATTAACTACCACGAAAGAGATATTCATCGTAAAATCATAACGCATTGCTTCTGCTTTCTGTGAGATTCCTCCACAAAATTGTTCCAGGTCATAACTTTTGGGACACCGAGACGTGGATGTTTCCGTCAATTCTGCTGCTTTATCCTAAATACGCAGAAAAACTGCTCCAATATAGACTTGACACGGCTTACGTCGCATCTCAACTCGCTAAGCTCACTGGACATAAAGGATATCGGTAAGTTTTGTTACTGACTGGATGAGCCATTGGAGTAACCATTCAAATTCAAGCTTTGAATTTGAATGGTTAAACATTAAACATTACTACCTACCTATAGTTATAAATTTTTTGGTAAAAATGTATTTTCACTCTTTTCGAGATCAATTGTGATTGTGTTCACCGATTTTTTCACCCGTTATTATAATGTCCACATGTCCGTAGCTTTTTTCAGTTATTGCAGTGTAACTAAAAAACTGCTTGAACGATTTTGATGCAATTTAAATGGGACCAAACGGGAAGCACCACCTTTCAAATAAATTCATCAAAATCAGTTCACCCTGTCGAAAGTACTGAGGTAACATACGAGTCGAATTGAGAACCTCCTCCTTTTTTAAGTCGGTTAAAAAGCATAACCGTACTTTTCTTTACTGACTCACGGTTCCTTTGATAGCCAATATTTTTAAATATACAAATAGATATTGCATTGCGTCTAGGTGCGGTTTGCCTTAAACTCCGTCGAAACAGGCCGAAGCAACATTTTGCTTCCCATCATTCGGTAAACACGAAGAAGTATAATTTCCGTTGGCGACGGCTTCCGTTGGAGGAAGTGTTATGTCGTCTGTTTCTGTTATTGTTTTAGGATAACAGTTGTTAGGCCACGTCGGAGCCCCTTGAGCCGTCTGTAAATCACTGACATTAGCTGGCCGTACTGGCCCATTCACCAACACGAATTGACCAGAATTGTGAACAATACTTAACATGCTGAAAGAAAGACCGCCGTTATCTTCAGTTTAATGAGCTGAGCCGAGCATACATATGCTATTGATAATATATGATAATTATATTAATGTATCATCATGATAATAGTCATTAAGAAGGCGGTGTTCCTTGATACGGCGAGTATTGTCAGGAGGTTCTTCATTCTGCAGGTCTACCACCGGTAGCTTGGGCCCTGCCCCACTGCCGGCGGCATTCTAGGCTTAGGGTTTTTATAATATAATAATATGGGACAACATTCACACAAGGTCTTCAGGTCCCAAACTAGGAGCCAGACAGAGCCAACAGAGCCTGTACTATGGTAACCTGTTGACTGATATATATACTTAAATACATACTTAAATATATACTTATATACATATACACACCCAGACACAGGTCAAACAGACATGTTCATACGCACAAATGTTTGACCTGTCCGGGAATCGAACCCGGGACAAGCGACTCAGAAGGCAGAGTACTACCAACTGCGCCAACCAGCCAGTCAATATCTTTATTAACACATCAAGAGGGGGAGACGGAGTCGGCGACTGGGTGGTGATCGCTACCACGCCACTTACGTCCCCGATCCAATCGGATCTTAAAGGTACCCTGTAGGGCTCCGCTGCCACTCCAATTTGTATCGACCACTCCGCCAGAGACTGCAGGAACAGGTCCTGGGCTCCAGCGGAGTGGTTATTGTTTTCGATATGTATATTGTAAAAAACTAGACGTAATAAAGAAAGGAAATAAATGACATAATAATAAGAATTAAATACCCTAAATGCTGCGCCCTTCACAATCCCTTTCACATACGCAACGAATGAACAGTGGCCGAAGTAGGAATCACTACCGCACCACCGTCACGATGACTGTGACGCAAGTCATTCCTGCTTCAGGCACGGCAAATACGTAACCTCATTACACGATAGTAGAATTATAAATAAGGTGCCTATAGTAGATAATAATATAAGTAATGATTTGACCTCTCCTTTCAGATTCCCATGGGAGAGTGCGTACACAGGGATGGAAGTGACGCAGCCGTGTTGCCCGGAAGTAGCAGAATTCGAACAACACATTGGAGGCTGCATCGCTTTTGCAGCGAGACAATACTTAGCCACTACTAGGGATGAGGATTGGTTGAAGGTCTGGACAAGTCATGGTGGACTTACATAAATATATACATACAGAGGGCGACATCACTTTCAATACTACTACCTCACCGCTTTACCCAATCCATCCTAACCGATCGGCCGCGCCTTAGTCCGCGACCACACACACAGACGCTACCTCGTTCAGGCGATAGCCCAAGCCGAGGTCCGAACCTTAGAGGTTCCCTTGCGCTAGTCGCTACCCCCTCACCCCCACACGCAATCGGCTGAGTGCCCTCTGCACTCGCCAAAAGTCCGGTGACGGCGTAAAAGCCGCATGTGGCAAACAACATTTAGTCAATTCTAACATACATACATACATTTACCCAATCCTCTGATAGATTCTTGTAGGCTGCTTATACAATGTCTCCTGTAGCGATTATTTTTATGGATTATTTCCTCTCCTAATGCCATCCCCGAATTGTTATGAGCTTCGAAAACAAAAAATCTTAACCTTGCTGTTAAAAAGGTGTCATTCATTTATATGCAAAGACCATTTTTTTTTAAATTGATATGTTCTTTTGTTTCGAGATCATCACAAACTTATTTTTACGAAATTATAATTATATTCCAGCACGGTGGATGTTCTCTGGTGACGCACATCGCAGACTTCTGGGCGTCTCGAGCTCTCTTCAACTATAATACTGGACTTTATGATATTGAGAGTAAGATTCAAATTCATTCTTAGTGTTAATAGGTCTAACTAACGTATTATGAGTAAGTCTCCAGATTTTACGGCCAGTGTCAACGTGGTCAAAGCTGGTATTACAATTGATTTTGAATAACTACTCCTAAGGACTTCATTGAGTTGGAAACTGGCTAAGCATAAGCTTACTGCTGCCACTGAAAAGAAAAATCATAGAAAGTACCTACTGCGAATTGCATTGCAAAGGCGTTCCTTAGAGCGAAAATTTCAATAAACTAGCTTTTTTTTAATTTACGTTATATACACGTACCTCATTCAATCACCAGCTTTAATAAGACTCATGAGTAGTTTATTTCAAAAGTGAAAGTTTAAAATAAGAACTCGATTCGAGAGTACAAGTTTTTTTTTAAACCTAGGAATGCAATTTCTCTGTTCAATAAAATCAATGACATGCTTCCTAAGAACAGGGGCCTTACTATCAGCTTTGTAAAAACCATTAAAGTTCCGAGCAGTTCTAAAACCTGGTTTAAACCGCTTAGTGTGAAATCATATCATCACCACAGCATCACGCTCCTTTAGGTGAACGGTTTGAACATTGAGATCCTCAAAGGTGAACGGTTATTGTTGTCTCTGGCATGTTTAAGCCAGGTTTTAGAACTGCTCGGAACTTGCATGGTTTTTACAAAGCTGATAGTAAGGCCCTAGATCTTTCTATGTCTTACAGTTTAAAACTTGCCCATAGATACTGACCCATATAAATGGTCCAACCTATTTAAATAGTTGTAGATTCAATCAATCAATCAATCAATCAATCACTTGAAAAGCCACTGATTAGATATCGATCCAGCAACTTTTTTTGGTCGCCAAACAAGCCGTCGAATTACATTTATTATGGTCATACCCAATTACATTAATTAAATCTAATTATTATTATATTCATTCCTTTCAGATGTCATGGGACCAGATGAAGATCATTCCAACATTACTAATTCAGTCTTCACCAATGTGGTGGCTGGTTACTCGCTCTATTTGGCACAGTAAGTATATCTAAAGTTGATACATGCTCAGTAAATTTCTCGTGAACCCAGCAGATCTAGATATAAAAAAAAATGTGTTTAAAAAATAAAAATCCGCGGTAGGTACATAAAAATATACTTTGAGAAAGAAGCCAATCGTCGAATTCAAATCGGCTGGGCAGCGTTCCGAAAATACCGCGCCATCTTCTCGGCAAAAATACCGCAATGCCTGAAAACGAAGGTCTTCGATAAGTGTGTGTTACTAGTGATCACTTACGGAACTGAAATGTGGTCTATAACTATGGGCATTCTGAGCGAGCTCAGACTTGCACAACGAGCTATGGAGTGGGCTATGCTCGGGGTTTCTCTACGCGATCGAATACCAACATAACCCAGCGAATTAGCAAGTTGAAGTTGCAGTGGGCAGGGCGCATAGCTCGAAGAACGGATGGCCGTCGGGGTCGATTGATTATGCCTCGTAGAAATAGCTTTCAGTGATAAGGCCGCCTATTGTCTCTATTCATTTTAAGCTTGTAAGTACCGTAATATGATATAAATATATTTGATACAATAAAGCATTTATCTACATAGTCTTTACCAGAATAATTAAAAAATTGCTTAGGTTTTTTGCCTTATGATAACTAATTACTAAAATATGTGCTTAGATCAGATAATGAGCATAATCGAATATTATTAATATTGATATTATGATTATGCTAATGATTTTATTTCTTATAATATTAATGGCATATCAAGAAGAATTACCAAAGTCATCATCATCATCATCTCAGCCATAGGACATCCACTGCTGGACATAGGCCTCCCCCATTGATTTCCACAAGGACCGGTTGGAAGTGGCCCGCATCCAGCCCTTGCCTGCGATCTTAGTCAGGTCGTCTGTCCATCTGGTCGGTGGCCGCTTGCCAGTCCGTGCCTATGCTGCGCTTGCCAGTCCGTGGTCTCCATTCGAGAACTTTCGGCCCCAACGGCCATCGGTTCTTCGAACTACCTATATGCCCTGCCCACTGCCACTTCAACTTGCTGATCCGCTGGGCTATATCGGTGACTTTCGTTCTTCTACGGATCTCCTCATTTCTGATTCGATCACGTAGAGAAACCCCGAGCATAGCCCTCTCCATAGCTCGTTGTGCGACTCTGAGCCTACTCAGAAGGCCCATAGTCATTACCAAAGTACTCGTATTGATTTAGCCTCTTTTTGTTTTAATTAATAAATAATTAATAATTTAATTCCAGATACGTCTCTTGCCTCTCCAAGTCTTACTACATGGCCAATGATCCGGAGCACTTTGCAGATATCGCTTGGAGCCTCGCTTTGCCTTATGACGAAGTTCTTGACTACCATCCTCAGTTCGCCGGTTATAAAAGAGGGGAGAAGATCAAACAAGCCGATGCTGTGCTACTCGGATTCCCTCTACAGTATTCTATGAATGAGTAAGTTTATTTAACGAGCTTTTTGGCTCAGGCGAAAATAAAAACAGAAATTGAAATAGTCCAGTGAAATATCGCTTTGTATAATAACAACATGTACAAACTTTTTTTGAATACTTATAAATAATTTGCATAATTAACTAGTAGTGTGGTTTATTTTTCGGAGTATTTTAATACAGTGCTCAGAGTGCATACGCCCGGTTTAAAATTGTATTCACAGAGATAACGTTATATATACATAAACCGCAAATTGTACGCAATTGTACACCACCATCAATTGGCGAATGTCAATTGGTCAACTAGAGAACCGAATACTACTGTGATTGGTCAATTGAATTTGACGTTAGCACACACGCTGCACTACCTCGTTTTCTTGAACACCGTATTCACGCTATGAGAATGCTACAAATGACGTCACACCACAAACATGTACGGAGATTGTCATATTTTGAACCGACTTGTAGCGTGAATAATTCAAATACTCTGAATTTTAAACCACAGCTTAAGTATCCTATCATCTTGGCTTCTGGCATTGGCCAAGTGTGGATACAATAAATATGTATTACATAAACCGGTCTTGGTCCTTAATTTCGTAAATCCATGAAAATATGAAATACCTAATATACCTTTCCTACCGATTAAGGAAAAAAATCGGCTACTAGTGGGATTTGAACCCGCGACTTCAGAATACCGCTCTGTCGCTTTGCCATCTAAGGTCTATAGCAAAATACATTTGGACGGATGTGGAGTGCTAACATTAGTACTCCACATCCAGGGATTTATTTCTTAGCGCCATCTACCTTTAAAGTTGTGAACTTTTAATAGATTTGATAGACTATCATTGCAGTAATGTGAAGCATTGTCTTGGAACTAGGAGACTTTTGTAGCAGCCCCAAAACGTTTATCGAATTGATCTATAGGTCAATACGATAAGTTGTATTCCCTATGCCCTTTAAGTATAGGTTTTATCCCCGCCGTCTTAGTTTTGAACCAGTTCTAGCCGATATTCCTGTTACATAGTTATTGTAAAAATAGCATTGCATAAATCGATTCTAAATATTCAAATAATGAAAGCGATAGCCTGACGGTTTGATCGTCTGCTATCAAAGAGACGGTCGCCGTCATCTCTATGTACCCATCAACATATTATGTCATTATCACTAGCACCGCCTCGCGGTTTCACCCGTGTGGTGATGATGATTATATGATGATGATGAAAAGTAGCCTATATGTTATTCATTCAAATCCCAACCCAAAACCCCAAACCAAACCCGCGTGGTGATGAAAAACGGTGATAACGATGATGATGAAAATAAGCCTGTGTTAATCCAGGGTATAAACTATCTGTGTTCCAAATTTCATCAAAATCTGTTCAGTAGTTTTAGCGTGGAAAAAGTAACAAATATACATCGATAATACTTTCGAATTTATAATATTAGTAGGATAGCATTTTCATATCGAGAACGATTTCAGAGTAGGGTAAACCGGACCCGCTAGCATGTCATCTACACTTTACGTAGCAGAATTACTCATCTTAACACGTTCTTAAGTATCGGTACTTATACCATAAGTAGCATCTTTACGGATACGTTGCAGGTAATAATTTTGTGGTAGTCACATAATAATTGGTACTATAATACCTTGCAAGGTACTTAAGTCCTACCGGTCTTGGAAGAGGTAACAATTTTGGAAGATCCCCACTTAGTTGTAAGACAAGTTGTCATAACATATAAGTAACCATCTGAGAAGTTGTTAAGTGCTATTTTAAGTATATATTTAGGTTCATTTGCCAGTATTCTAGGGTAAAGTAGGTACCTAATTAGTTACAGATAATGAATCTTTGACATCGTCAGAAGTAAACTCGTTGGTTTTAAATATATCCAACTAACTATTTTATAATTATGAAGGAGTGGATGACTTGTGTTTATGGATTGCATGCTGACTAAGGGATAAAAGTATTTCAGAGAATGTAGATGTATGTATATTTAACAAGTATGTACACTTAACAAAATTATTTAGGACATGCCTACTAAAACATATTTTATCGTGTGGTAATCAATGATAAGGTAGATGTCGCACAAGCGCGCGGAAACTGAGGCGGCAAAATTAGGTCAATTGTAGTAATTTTCATTGCGATGCGTATTTCAAGCGCAAGTCTAAACATATAGCTATCCTTTTCTATATTATTTGTACCGTACTATCTGTCGCAGTAATCATGTTTATGTCGTAAAGGAACAAAATCTGAGCACCGCGCAGCATGAGTATACGTGATCTTTAGTAAAACATCACTGTTTTCTATTCTATTTTAGATCAACGAGGGCAAATGATCTAACCTACTACGAATCAGTTACCCGAAATAGCGGTCCGGCGATGACGTGGAGCATGCACGCCATAGGACACCTGCGTTTAGAAGACAATGCTAAGGCTTCCGCTGCTTTTAATAAAAGCTACCAGGATTATGTTCGTGAACCTTTCAAGGTAAAAAACTTCAAACTTTTTTTTGGAGTCTAATGGGTACAGTATACCCGTCTGTTCCTGTTAGCGGTAGGACTGTTGATAAAATATCGATATATCGAAATAGCGATATTATTATTTCGAAATATCGATATTTATTACAAATATTTTTTTGGACGATATATCGATAGTTCGATATGTCGATATCGATGTTCGATATTTTTTTTTAAATAAATTTATATTTATTTTTTTTCGTAATTTATTTCATCTAGAAAACCATCGTAAACATAATCGTATTTTATTTATGAAAATTAAGTTAGCCGACACTCAATAATTATTTTTTTTATTAATCAAAAGTTAAAAATAAAAAACTATTTTTGAAAAATGCCAAGTATAATTTTACAAATTTTAGAGCTAAAGACTGACTTAGAGTTTTTTTTTATATAAAGCCGATATATCGAGATATCGATATTTTTTTTCGAATTATTGAACTCCGATATTGATATATTTAAAAATATCGATATATCGAAAATCCGATATTTTTAAAAATATCAACAGCCCTAGTTAGTGGTCTATGGTTCTAAACTTCCATCAAGAATACAACTAGATTTCGGGTCACATACAAAATCAAAGCTGTATTCTGTCCGCGAGAGCATATATCTATACAGCTACATTCGTTTAATGACGAACTGAGACAGAAGATTTAAACTTCAACCTAATCACAACCACAGGTCCTGGTAATAAAGTTACAAATCCTTCAAATATTACGACTACACGTCATAGAAAACGAGCAAAGCAATAAATTACAATTGTCACTTGAAAATGAACAGACGTAAGTAAATGACACCTTCTGTATTCTTGATCGAAGGTTCTAAAGCTCTGACTTCTAGTTGAACAGAATGAGCTGTTTCGGAATATGGGGGTTTACTTTGTGTAAAATGTTAACCTCAATTTTTTATTATTTTTGCAATTGCATTATCATAACACACCCGATACCTATAACTTGTACATTTAGTAGTGAAACGTCTAAAAATGAGGACAGATACCTAGGTGAAACCCGGACCCGCCTGTTAGCTCTGTAAAATGTGAAGGTACCTAATCAAATACGCGAACCAAAAACCAAACTTGATTATTATACGTCATCAATACTTAACATACCTAATAATATATTTTTCAGATATGAATAAATAAAAGAGGTGTAATACTATCTGCTATGATTTATAATATCGATTTTAAATAATATATATTTCACTGTACAGGGGCGAGATTAATAAAAATTGCTTGTATTGCAGTAAAACGCCTGTCAAAATAACGAACGCAATCTAGTTTTCGTCATACGTATGTTTTTACTGTAGGTGTGGACAGAACTACAGCGACCAGACGTTGGTGCTGCAAACTTCTTCACTGGCATGGGCGGGTTCCTACAAACGCTGATCTTTGGATATGCAGGACTTAGCATTCACCTGGACAGATTAGAGATCACTAAGCCTCAACTACCGCCTGATACTAATAAGCTCAAGATAAAAGGTACTAATTTGTGACTACTCTTAGTACTTAATAGGAGTTCTTATAACGAGACCAGGTAGCTGACCACGTTACACTCCTCCTTGCGTCGTTTATCTTCATTCTTGAAGGTCGCGATCCTCTTTAGAACACACAGTCTTTCACAAAACAACGCCATCTGTTTCTGTCGGTAGCAGTGTGTAGTGCTTCATAGACATTGTTATCCAGACAAGAGTGCATTTGGTCTTTGGTATAGCCATCGAATTAGGCTACGGCCTCCAGACCGCTTCTCCTTAACCTTCCCAGTGTTAGATGTTCCAGGTTATCGCAGCTTTTCCTCGCTATGTGGCCAAAGTATTCCAATACTTTTCAGCGACAGGTGCTTGATAACCTAATATTTTTTCTTATCTCACGAAGGTGGATTGGTTTGATGAACGGAGTTATAAAGTATAGGTTTTATGAAATGAGAATTAAGGTTTAGTGTTTACTAAATAAGATAGCAATAGCAACTATAATAGCAATAGCGACACACTGTTTAGGAAACTCTGGTGTAACTAATTATATATTTATTTACAATATTTTAGGAAGATTATCAACTACTTTGATTATGCTAGGAAAAATAAACTTTAAATTAAAAAGTTATTTAAGTCTCCACTGATAGATATAGGTACGGATTAGTTAGCTAAGAGTCCTATTTTATATTACACAGAATAAATATGACAATATATAGGCATCAACTCAATGCCTCATGAACAAACACGTTGGTTGAATTAAATAGTGATATTTATTATTATTGAATTGTTTAACTATTATAAGAAGTAAAAAAATGTTTACTAGGTATATTTTAACTATTTTATTGAATACTTGTTTTACTCCGTTTTATTTTCCCAGGTATCAAATATCTCGGGTCTGTATTAACCCTGGAGATAGGATCGAACTCAACGACGTTAACAGCCTCTTCAGTCGACGACAAGTGGCCACTGATCATGTTCAACGGGAAATACAATATTACTCTAGTGCCGGGAATGACAGGTAAACGATAAATAGAACAGAAACAGGAACTATACAAATAATTAAGGGGGATGCTTAAGAGGATTCCACGCCCCATGTTACCTAAAGTTGCAGTTTCGCCCCCTATCAAGGTGTCTCACACCCGTTCGCCTCTGTTACCTAAAGTTGTAGTTTCGCCCCCTATCAAGGTGTCTCACACCCGTTTTCCCCATGTTACCTAAAGTTGCAGTTTCGCCCCCTATCAAGGTGTCTCACACCCGTTCGCCCCATGTTACCTAAAGTTGCAGTTTCGCCCCCTATCAAGGTGTCTCACACCCGTTCGCCCCATGTTACCTAAAGTTGCAGTTTCGCCCCCTATCAAGGTACCCGTTCGACCCTTAACGCGGGGCGAAAGTTTTTTCATTATTTCTAGGGTACCCGTTCGTCCCTTGACATATTTAAATAGAAAATGGTACAGTCAGACATAAAATTAAATAAAGCTGAAACCATATTTTGCAATGTTTTAGCGCTGTAGGTATTAACCAAACGTATTGCTATCTCAGCGTTCCCCCCAACCCCCTATGCAACCGATAGAGACAGTTGCTGTTCGTGAGATTTATAAGTAGGAACCTACATATTTGATAGAATGTACGTTCCAAACCTATTTTCCCTCTCTACTACTCCCTAATTGTAACAGTAAAAATCGTTATTGATCTCAATTGCTTGAGCATGATGTATTTTAGGCCCATACGTTTTACTTTTTCCAAAACGTTTGTGATTTAAAAAGAAAATGGATTCCAAATAAACACCGGTGTCAGCGCAAAAATAGAATGCTTGTAACTTTGGATAAAATAATATGAGCATAATAAAAGATGTGTAGAATAAATGAAATAAATTATTATTAAATAAATCTCCAGTATTATAATACTGTCTGATGGTACCAGCACCATAATGGTTAAACAGACTCACGCTCATACGATTAAAAAGTAATAATTCTACCGAATCTCTTTGCAGCCGTTTCCGTTCTTTAATAATATACATACCTCTCTATACAGCACGGCAGCAAAGTAGCTACCTTCCGCGGTTTCACTCGCGTCAGCTACGGGTTTCCCGCTACCTCAATATAATTATCCCACGGGAACTACATTTTTCCGGAATAAAAAGTAACCTATGTGTAATTCGGGGGTATAAGCTACCTTCATTCTAAATTCCATGCAAATCCGTTAAGCCGTTTCATCGAGGAAGAGTAACAAACATACATATAACAGACAAACTTTCGCCTTTATAATATTAGTGTGATACCTAAGAAACCCTTTCTAACAATCACACTAATATTATAAAGGCGAAAGTGTGTGTGTATGTCACTTCTTCACGCTCAAACTGCTTCACCAATTTCAATGAAATTTGGTATGGAAATAGTTTAGAATATGGATTAACACATAGGCTACTTTTCATCATTAATCATCACCATGCGTGTAAAACTGCGGGGAACAGCTAGTTATATATAATCTAATGTCATGTCAACAGTAATTACTTATGATAACTGCCTATACTTATATCTTAGAATTGGAAGTGGTCGGTGATGATGTGCTCGAAGGTGTAACATGCTAAAGTCTGTATGTTTACTGGCTCTCAATCACTATTATCTACTGACTGAACACACTGGGCTGGATGCGGGCCGCTTCCAACCGGTCCATGTGGAAATCGCCTATGTCCAGCAGTGGACGTCCTATGGCTGAGATGATGATGAACACACTACATCGCTTCGAACGTACATAACTATTTATTGGTATATATTTCCTTTCAGTAACATTATCAGGTAACGGTCCATTCCCCATTCGGTCACTACCTTGGAAAGACTGCAAGCTGCCAGCTGATCTCATAGGAAACAACTATCTCAGGCCCATTGGATCCTAACTTAAAAATGCGAGAGAATTGAGACTTAAGTAAATAGTTATTGATTTTGTATGAATTGAGAATACAGAAATATATATCTTTTTATTACATCCGTTTTAGATCACATAAGTTACCTAACCAAGTGAAGACTATGTAGGTACCTACCATGCTATTATGTTTGTAAGTATACTATAACCATGTTCTGGTGAATAAAGTTTATCTTATCTTCATCCAGTTCAGTACTGTACTTGAGGTTATATTGGGTGGCGAACCCTTATACGGCCTTGTGTAGGATAAGGGCAAGAAGAGATTCGAATTAGACACGTGTTTTTTATCTATTTCGAGAGAAGCTAAAATATTGGGTCTTCAAAATGAGAGTATTGACATAAAGAGAGGTATTAACTTCATTCGCTTACCCTCAGGCAACGCGTCGGCTTGTTTGCCACATGTTCCATAACGGATAACCTATATAGGTTTATTTTTTTTGTCGTTAACCGTTAACGTTATCCTTAACGTTAAATCGTTAACGTTAACCTACATAATACTGCATTATTTTAATTTGAAGAGAATCTTAATTAGGGTGTTAAATAAAATAAATAAATAAATAATAATAAATAAATTAGGGTGTAAGTTAGGTAATGTAGAGTGTTAAGCTAGCCTATGTAGATAACCAGACATTGATAGATAGCACTGACGTCAAACGATTAAAGAACGAAATAAAAGAAACAACGTTTCAAACCACATATGTTTAATAATATATCACACAAGAACTAATAGGCATTTCATCAAAATTAACTACCTGCTTAAATTATACACATGTTCATTAATGTTAATTATTAATTATTATTATCAATAACTCACTAACGACCAACTAACGATAATAAAACAACATTTATCAAATCTATACCCATTTAAAATTTCAATACATTAAATTTAATTACATATTATGAATTGAACATTACGTTAACAATAAAAATAGCACATGGTCAATGTATTGATAAAATCTATTTTAAAGGAGTAGATAGGAAGTAAATAAAGGTATATTTATTTATTTATCACCATTTTTATACTTATAATAAAATAAATTAATACAGATTACGTAGGTATCATCGAATTAAATTGCTGACCTGCTAATTCCATATCAAAATAAATGTAACGAAATTACAAAACTAAAAGGCATCTATATCACTTTAATATTTTATTATTTCAATGGCAAACAATTCATTTCTATTACATTATTACTAATAAAATACTACGTTAATTTTCTTAGTCCCATAGTAAATATACCAATTTAAAATTATATTATTTCAATTGCAATCAATTTATTTCTATTACTAATAAAATACTAGGTTAATTTTCTTGGTTTCATAATATATCAATTTAATATTATATTATATCAATTGCAATCAATTCATTTCTATTACTAATAAAATACTAGGTTAGTTTTCTTGGTCTCAAAGTAATTATATCAATTTAATATTACATTATTTCAAATGCAATCAATTCATTTCTATTACATTATAACTAATAAAATAATAGGTTACTTTTTTGTCTCATAGTAAGTATATCAATTTAATATTATATTATTTCAATTGCAATCAATTCATTTCTATTACATTAGAACTAATAAAATACTAGGTTACTTTTTTCGTCTCATAGTAAGTATATCAATTTAATATTATATTATTTCAATTGCAATCAATCCATTTCTATTACATTAGAACGAATGAAATATTAGGTTACTTTTTTCGTCTTATGGAAAGTATATCAATTTAATATTATATTATTTCAATTGCAATCAATTCATTTCTATTACATTATAACTAATAAAATACCAGGTTACTTTTCTTGGTGTCATAGTAAACCTATGAATATGGAGTTAGTACGAGTAGGTCAGCACTTTTAAACGACACGGTATGCTGACTTAATGGAATACAAACTTTATCATAATCGAAGCAATAAAAAATTAACCTTACGGTTACGACCAACAAAAGTAATAATAGTTCAACAAGTATGCGTTCTCACACAGATATAAAAATACATTATACGTCCATTTCTACTTATATTATAATTTGTAATCAATTACAAACGTAACTCAAATTATTTACATTGAATGTAAAGAAAATAAACACAAATCAGATTTGAAAATCAGACAGTGAGAGCAAAACTGAGAAAAGCGTGTCATTTGATTTCTAAACTTTCTGATTAGCGGGCTTACTCTTGAACTCAGTATCAAATCTCAATCCAATTTTAAGAGCCCTTATTCCAGTCAATCCATTTTACATGTGTAATCACAGAATCAGTTCCAATCACATTCAACGTCATTTTATATTTACGTCAAATTCCAACGAACTCGATTCCAATCGTACGCTAGTGTTGCGTTCAAGAGAATCAATCGATCGAAATCACAATTTACGATCGGAATAGTGTCAAGAGTAAGCCTGCTGATTTCTCTTTAGCTGTAGGTATCCTAGACTATAACACCTTTAAAGGTATTTCAATACAATTTGTTCTACGATGTCAGGTTTTTTGCCCCCCACCCACCTCCACACCCTCATCCCTCCCTCTGAACGCTCGTAAATGCATCAGACAGAAATGCGACTATCTAGCGTGCTTTTGTTGGTGCTCTAGACATTGAAGTTTTGCCCCAACAAGGAAGTCGTTGTTGAGAATTTTAGCTATCTCTTGATGGACTCAAGAGCATCCTAAGCCAAGCAGTCCTTAAAAAAAAAACACTAATGCATACATGAACGAGCAAATTGAGCAGTAGTTCCGTGAAGTACATACTTCACGTTCAATGTATGGCGCAGTGTTTTACTTAACTAGTATCCGATAAGTTTGATCGAGGTACTGCGGCTGCCCTAAAGTAAAACGAGAGGAAAATTGAGTTTATCGAATAGCAGTGGGCAATGGGCATATTGGGCATATAACAGGCAACATAAACTGAAAACAGTTTATGGTGTTAAGGATAGAGCAAAGGGGCCGAAAAACAATCTTGGTCTAACTTGATTAGTGGTTTGTGCTGGCGGCTCTGCACCATCGTCGATTAGCTACTCCAAGAGAGCAGATTTTTTAAACCTCCATAGCACTACACTTGAGCGCGCTTCATGAATACCAGAAATACTAAAAAAACCACACGATAAGGGAAAAAATATAAGTAACTTTTTTTTAAATGATAACGGCTTTGGATACATGTCCTTTGGCAAAAACTTATTTCAAGATTATCAGTTACTTTTGAGATCGGAATTTTCTCAATTCAGTGTCAGTGTCAACTTCATTGGCTGGTTTCATTTTCATCAATTGTTTGTTTTAAATTCAATTCAATTCAATTTCGTGTCGTTATGCGTTATTACTACAATTTGTCCACTGTATAAGCCACATATTTAAATAATGCGAGAAAGGTGTCCACATTGTTCAACATATCTTGAAGAAGGCAGGGTACATCAGGAGTCATGTCTATAAGGTCCGAGATCATTACAAATCTTTGAGAGTAAAATATCGACATTCAAGTATTACGTGTCGAAGATCTGCTTCTGGATGACCACAGAAGATGCATTCTTTGGATTGGACATTTTTTATTTTATGCAAATGTACTGGAGTTAGACAAATCTCATTTTGTTTAATATGGTAATAAACTTTCTTTCATTTGGATGTCTTTTTACTTTACCATGCGGCAGTTCCTTTTGTATTCCAAAAGTTACTCCACAAATCCCTGTTTTGTCTAACATTGACTTATTATAGTATTACCATCAGTTGGCTAAATAACTGACTTAATAATTAGCAAACTTATATCGATAACATACTTTTAAAATTCAAGCAGATTAACATACAATCATATTCATGTTACAATCCACATGCGATAATAAATAACTAATAGGTAGGCAAAATAAAATTAACAAAAATCGATTGATACGTTCATTAACATGTTATCAACCAGTTATCATATTAATGAAACAGTAAAAAGTAAAAAAAAACACACTTTTGTTACGCGAATTAAATAATAGGTAATCCTGAAGATCCTGTTAAGGATGGACTAAGACCTTCATAATTGTGCAATTACTATGACGTTTTAAGGGGGGGGGGGGGGGTCGCAGCTAACAAATGAGTTCATTAAGTGTCGTTCACAACGAAAACTACTCAAATATCGTTTATTCATTTGTTTATTAGATCACCAACACGGTGATACTCTCCAATACATTTCAATGGGAATAAGCACTATCCACACGGATTTCTTCATGGTGCTTGTTCTCTTGTCACTGCAATTACAGCATGTGAAAGTTCGAGATAAAATCACAAAAAAAATCATGAGCAACTACTTAAAAATATAGAAGCTTGATTAACTAACTCAATTTATTACAATATTAAAATATTATAAAAAGAAGATATCACAGGGGGCATTACAAGTATAGTTTGTGGAATGTTTTTTTTTACATATTATAAGTTTGCGTTTGACAACTGTCTCGCCTGATGTTAGTGATGACGTTGTCTAGGATTTAGCACGCAAACCTAGAAGGTACCTATTCACTCGCGACTTGAAGACTCCAGGATTGTACATATCGGGAAACACAGACTCTGGCAACGAGTTCCATTCCATTGATTATAAGGCATTTACCAGACACAATATTTATACTATTCATGCAATATACAAATACAAATACATTTATTCCTTATATGCCATTCCAATGTTTGCAATACTGCTTAGGTTATGGGGACAAGACATATTCATATATATGTATATAGGAAAGTCTCAAGGCTTGCTTTCCCAAATATTCATTTGCCCAAACAAACCTTATTTTAGCGCGAGTACGTATTTTTTATTTATTTAGAGAGCTAAGTTTGGCTATCATAACCGACTTCGAAAAAAGGAGAAGGTAATCAGGTTGTATTTTTTACCTCAGAACTCCCGTCATTTACAAACGGAGCTTATAAAAAAATCATATAAATAAAATTTATTCGTCAAACCTGCTACTTTTCATCAGATAGTCGGTTACTTTTCACAGTAGATAAAATCACAACCTACCTAACTTACATAGTGCGATTTCAAACGCATTAAAAGTAATTGTACTTATCAAGAATGAATACGTTTTCACACAATTTGAATATTGTACTTACCTATATTTTAAACCTACTTAAAACAGACAAACTTTACACTTACAAAATATAAATAAAACAAATGTCAGATCTATCGAAAAGAACATGATAACTGATTACAACGGTCACAAAAGCCTCAGCACTAAACATTCGGTTTTCGAATCGCCATCGCATAAACAATTGAATAACGTACCTACCAATTGCATATACAGTTGGACTAGATGAATTTCAGTTTGTACTGAATTGTGTACTGTGGTTTGAATTGAAAACTGATGCATGCTTGGGCCAATCAACTAACTTAATCTTATTGGAGCGTAAAACAAATCAATTCACTCAAAACTGTCGTCCTAGTTTATAGTATTAGTGTCACGATGAGCACTTTTTCGCTAATTATTAAGTGGCAATGGCAATTATTTGAATTATGCTTATAATTATTATAAACTTCCGAATCCTTGACGCAAAAAGTTTTGACGTTTATATCATTGTGGAATCATAGCTAGCCGAGCCCGTAGCCGATCCGATTTATATTAAGTTTTGTTGCAAATGTGTCTTATTTGGCAGTTTCTTAGATACGTTACAACATTTTTGGCGTCAGATTAAATTGACTTGTTTTATCACGACCGCTTTTTATTCTGCATATTTTAAGCGTCAATCAATTCTTTGTTCCACTTTTGTTATCTGAGTGCGACGTTTAGCCACATAATCTTTTTATAATACATACTTATGTAATAAAATACCTGAAGTATGACGTATGAAGTGCGTTCGAGAATGCACTCGTCGGTAAATATAATAGACAGCGATAGGTATAATGACATTGCAATACACAATAATGAACTATATTGTGTAGTGCAATGTAATTATTATATATATTATTATTATATATTACTTATCGCTGTCTTTGGGCAGCTAAGAGTAACAATATTAAATCTGAAAATTGACCAAGATTTACCAAATGTCAACATTCTCAAAATTAATCATCGTCGTGTTGTATTGCAGTACCGTAGTAAGTTTTGTCCAACAGACGAAACTACTTAATAGACAACTCACAACTCAAGTTTTCAGGTCATGTCAGAGTCCAGTAGGTAGATGCCCAGCAATCTCCGATGCCTATTTTTTATGCAACAAGTATTTGGTTCTTTCTTTTTTTTCAAACGATTATTTTTATAATATCCCCATGGAAAATCAAACATCGCACTAGGCCGAAGGCATTATTGCCTCTCATCAGTCTATCATCACTTAGACAGAGATGTGCATACATGAACCCACATGATACTAAGTTATAATAATGGTTAAGGTTTTACCATTCGTAAATAGAAAATTTTGAAAAGGTCTATAAATGTGAATAGTAATGTGTTTGAGGTCATCTGTAAAGTACATTTTTGCAATATACTAAATGGGCTCATTTGAATGTGAAATTTGGCATGAGAATTTGTCCCGTCCCTTCTGCCTGTAAACACCCGCGAGCCTCTATATCATCACGCGTCTATTGACTTCCTATTCGGGAAAAATTCAACAGGACAAAATTTAGTAAGTCCTGAGAATGGAACTTTGACCTTACTAATAGAACTGTTATTATCAAGCCACTAAAACAACGAATGTATTAATTATTGACAACATTAGTCTTGATAACTATAACAGATATTGATTCATCACGTTTACTTAAGGCCATTACTTTGGATCTTCAATGACATATTAACGAAATGTCTTGTTTAATCATTCTATTGATAAGTGTATCTTTAGTGTCAGTATTACGTACGGTTGCTGATACTTGCTATCTTTGCTAGTTTTAGTTATTTAAATTTAGGAATTATTATTTTTATTTTAAATTTGTCACCACAAAAAGTATTGTTGAAGTTGAACGAGGGATTGTTACGTGAGATTTATACGTTTTGCGCTATTGCAAGAGTCATGACCGATGAGATTGAATAAGCTGAAGAGGAAATTGTACGCCTGTGGGTTTTAATAAAGTTTAATAATTAATTAATTTAATTATTAATAATAGAATCTAATTTTCAAGTCGACTGCGTCAGTAAAAGTATAATAGGAGAAGATAATAATCCGATTTGTCTGGTCCTGAAAAAATACCACATAGCAAGAAAGTGATTTTTTCCCTCATCAGTTTGTGATCATCAGCATTGCAGCACCGAGAAGACCCAATTTATGCTGTCGAGCTTCTATGAGACCAGGGTTTACTAGTTATAAATCAGTATTTCTATCATTAATTATGATACTATATCGAATAAAATGATATACATATAGTACCTATATAGTACTAGGCGAATCGCGACCACGTCCGCGAGCGCCCGTATTCTCCTTGAAAAAGACCACCGAATGTGGTTGAAACTATAGTCCTCTGACTTATTACGTGAGTAACTCCCGTGTTTTATACATTTATAATGATATACATATAAATGATGTGTATTGTAATGTATTATTTCTTATACTTAAAAGTTGAAATGCCTTTTGAGATACGACTTTGTTATTGCTTTTTAGGTTCAATGTATAAATATGTGCTAAAATTTGCTTAACCTCCTTTTTAATGCAACATTAAATCTAGTCAGAGGCAAGTTACGGCCTGAAAAAATAAGTAAATTAAAATTTCCACTCTTTAAATTTTTCTAACCTGAATCGTATCTGAGTATTTACACCTACGAGTAGTTCATATCTTTTTACAGTAGTCCAATTATTAAGTTTAGATAGTACAAGAACGGAAGTAAGCCTTAACTATAGAGAAAGCCTAGCTACTTCCATAGACAAGAAAAGAATAGAAGTAAATTTAAAAGGCGTAGAGACGGCCTTAATACTGAATGTTAATATATTTTTAACTCATCAAAACCTTGAAAATAATGATAAAAAGACAAAAACAAGACTCGTACAAAAGATTATCAGAATAATAGCTAGACTCGCGGCACGAATCGTAACATAATAAGTCAAAAACTGATGTAATCTCTACATTGTTGTAATAACGGCTAAATACTTATTCTGTATTGTAGGCTTCGATAATAAACTCCTTTCCTTACAATAGTTATTGTATCAGGTAATATCGATACAATCACAAACATTAATATGAAAATAATGGCGACGGATACGTGAGACAAGTTTTACTGTTTACACGTCCTTTTGTAATCTCTACCTACCCCTTAGGGAAACAGGCAAAACGACGCCGTGAATAGTACGCCTTTTGTACTTAATATTTTTTTTTATATTCACACATTATAATCACATAATTAAGTAAATAAAAAAGCGCACTCAGCGTCATACAGCTAGTTAGGTGTGTACTTACTGTTTATAGAACCTTGTAACAATATATATAACTGGCGATAGTTTTCAGACTCAAACCTTGTAGTAATTGCTTACGAGCGTCAGTACCGTCAGTCCTAAATTCATGGAACAGCTAAATGCTTATGTAGGTATGTATGCACTGTGAGCCAAAAAGGTCATTGGTAGCGACTCTCTGGTCGAACATAGGCTACAGAGCCTTGAACACCGACGTAGAGTTGCTTGCCTATCGGTTTTCTATCGGTTACATTTCGGCGAATGTGCACTGGAATTACACAATTTAATTCCACCTTCTCCATTCTATCATCGGTCAACCAGACGTACGACTATGCGCCACCGCTACATGCTAGATATACCACCGTTACGCACGAAGCGTTTTGCTTCCACTTTTATAATGCGTACTGCCAGAGAGTGGAACTCACTGCCTGAGTCTGTGTTTCCCGATATGTACAACCCCGGAGTCTTCAAGTCGCGAGTGAATAGGTTCCTTCTAAGTTCGCGTGCTCCACCTTAGACCGCGTCGTCGCTTAACATCAGGAGTGGAGACAGTGGTCAAACGCAAGCTTATAATCTTTAAAAAAAAAAAAAAAGCACCCAAACAGTCTACAATATATGTTAAATCGTGTACTAGGAGAAACTCTATGCATGATTTAAAGTAGCTATAAAATATCTAGGATGTGTACTTATTCTCACAACTTCTCGACATCTATTATAACTACCAAACTACTAAGTGGACTAATTTATAAATCATACAGACAGTATAAATCATACTTCTAAATAAGATAGTCGAGATTCTACAACTGTATAAATTCGACTATATTTTATACTTTACACAGTTTATACAAACAGTATGTTACGGTAGAGTGTAATAAATAGTATACGAAATATGTACCGAGTGTACTTACGCAAATCTCAAGACCTTAGCATGCATTTTAAGGTTTAACCTAAATCAAAACCGACTATGTTATCCAAATCATATTTGAATATCCTATAGTCGTGTTTATACAGTTTATACAACCTCCGGATCAGGGGCAGTTCTAACTGGGAGAAGTATTTGTGGAGCTTCTCTGAGGTTCCGGAGGTGCGCTCCAGTCTCGGAAACTGCACGTGAGAAGCATTGATGGTGTGGAGTGCTAGAAGGGAATCATCTAGCAGCGTCTCGTATTTACCTGAAAGTATAAATTAGTCCATTTCAATATTTTTGTTATATTATTAAAACTCACGTTCGTAATTACTTTACAATGTTTCTACGGGTATAACGTGGTACTTACGCGTAGCCGAAATGACGATCGGCAATTGTTTACTACGCGTAAGGGCCGCGTTATACCCGTAGTAACAGTGTAAAGTATTTTTTTTTATAATTTATAGATCTAGTGTTAGACCACTATCTCACTTGATCGTCAGCGACAATGTGGTCAAAATTAGAATCACGTTAATCCTAGAATTATAGCTGGTACTCGAGGACAAATGCTTTAAATCGTTTTCAAACATGAAAATAGTTAGGTAGCCTATTTTATTTATCCGCACACTAAAAAGTTATCTAATACTATGTGTATTTTATAGAGACGTAACGTGGGGTCTAATTAATTACCTTCTGTTTTTTCTATCAGACTCAAACCCCCGCACTAGGATTCTCTGTGGCGCGGAAGGCATGCAAACACACAATCATAGCACACACATCCAAGAGCCAGGGAAAACACCCACACTCGTTCCATAAGTGTTTGCCCCTACCGGGATTCGAACCCAGGGCCCCGAAGACTCATAAGCCATGTCACTGACTAATGAGCCTCGGCGACCGTCCGACAATTTCAAGATGAGACTTATCAGACTACAATATCAGATTGAATAGAAAATTTCAGACTATACCCATCAAAATGTTTCAAGCAAATGAAAATATATGCATTGACAATTGCTAAGGTGAATTTTATCAGAGCAGTTAATAAAGGTAAGAAGGGACTGATTAGAATAATAAGTTTGTTAAGAATTATTTACAAACAAATGTATTCGTATAATACGATATTTTTTGTTTAAACACTCGCCGAGAGCGAAACTATCTATATCAATCTATAAATACAATTAGATGCGAGAAACAACAATTACAAAATTATCTGTACTCATTATTTGTTTGTTTGTTACACTGTCGCGCAAAAATTGCTCGACTAATTTTGGTGAAATTTAGTATGGAGGTAGCTGAAACCCTGGAATAAGACACAGGCTTTTATTATCATTATCATCATCACCCTTTTTCATCATCACACGGGTTAAACTGCGAGGCGCAGCAAGGATTTTGCAAATCAACCGTTGAGCATGCGTCGCAATGTCGGATAGTCTGTTACGATCGACCAGGGGCCTAAGTCTACAATGCAATATGGCAATATTGGTAAAATTGGTAAATTTGACAGCTTTGGTAGTCCGCTATTTTTAATTCGTCCATATTGAATCAACTTTGATTCAATTCTAGATTCAATGAGACAGCGCGTTATTTCCGTAGTCTGTTAGTACATTAAATGTCAAATGCCCTAATAAACCGACATAGGCCGAGCATAGATTCAACATAGACTCAGGTTGCTATGACTTAGCAAACTACGGATTTTCGACGTTGTCTTATTGGCATCGGCTCGGCCTCGCAGCAGACTGAATATGAACTTTGAATTAGTAGACTTGACCGCCAGCTCAACTCATTTCATTCTGGGAAAGCAATATCGGGATTGTAACCACGTTATGTTAGTGTCACTTATGTTTAAACCATTGTGACATCCTTCTCCGTCTGTAGCTATGATGTAAACATATGACATCCAAAAAGTTCCAAGAACTGATAAATGTATCCGGTGGTGGTGCGACTTGATGGCTACTGTGACTTACCTATGTTCTAAGTGTGAAATTAACTATGACTAAACGTTTGTAAAGCGCAATCCGGTATCAGAGTGTATGATCCAGTGAAAAACCCACGAGAATAGCAAAATATTTATATTGATTATTATTTATATCCGGGTTCGATTCACGGACAGGTCAAACATTTGTGTGTATGAACATGTCTGTTTGACCTGTGTCTGGGTGTATATATCTATATAAGTATTTATATCAGTCATCAGATTACCATAGCACAGGGTCTGCCTAGTTTGGGACCTGAAGACCTTGTGTAAATGTTAATAAATAAATAAATATAAAAACCGGTTATTAACGAGTCGGCCCCCGTACGGTCGTACAAGATAAAACAATGGCAATATATAGAAATGTTTTTTTACCATTTAAACTTAATGAATACCATGTATGAGAATAAAATGAAAAATCTAATTGAAACAAATTGTATTTCGTTTGCCATTTTTTTAGTGAAAAAATATTTTTTAAAAGTGCGATCATATTTTCCGTTATCAAAAATTTTCGCGGTAATAACAAATGCGCTTGAAGTGTGTAAGACACAGTTCACCTGAAGGAAGGATATCAAAAAGTCTACAAATTGCTAGTAAAGTAGCGCAACAAAAGTACATTTTTGTAATATTTTAAATTACATCAGGATTTATCCCGGCGTGCGTTCAGCAGCTCCATCGGCTAAGCCATATCTTGCTCTGACAGCGGATGTGCGGCGTTCACGAACTCAACTAGAGCATTATTTGCTCCACCCAATATTTGATCATGACCGTTCACGTCAACCTGTCAGACCAAATTATGGTCGACTAGACCATAATTACTACCTCTAGAATCGATCAAATCTTGATCGGCTGTCAAAAGTGACATATGCAGTAGTAACTATCACGTGATCTATGATCAATGTAATTGACTTCTTCTTCGGTGACATACTATGGAGTAGCCGTTCGTGAGACATCGATCAAATATTGGTCGATCAATATTTGGACGAAGCCGCTCCTGAACGCAGCCCTGCCTGTGAACACCCGCCAGCCTTTGTACTATCATCGGCACCTTTTTTTTATTAACTGTTTACTACTACTATTTGTTTATTAACGTTCGTTTTTCAAATCCGAAGAGAGGTTTTAAAATTCGAAATTTGAAGTTTATTATATATATATCATTAAGTCGTCAGTCAGGAACGTCCGAGAGTGGACAGACATTGCCAGAGTAGAAGACCTATTTTATCTGGCCAAAAATAGGCAGAAATATGCGGAGCTGACAGCCAACCTTCAGTAGTGAAGAGGCACCGAAGGAAGAAGAAAAAAGCATAAGCCATATATTACATTCTACTTCATCCTAAGTATGGTATATAACTAAAACTCGAATGAAAACCAGTTAACGTAAACCTATTCATTACTTAGCCAAATTAGAGGTCATGACGCAAGTTACAAATGGCGGCTCTGGTAACGACAAAAAACATGTGAAGAAAACGAGCAGACTTGTGAACCGAAGTCCGCTGACAGGTTATTTGAACTTTGATGCTATAAATTTTTTATTTTTAGATTTAGAGCTTGACCATGTCACTTGATGTTCAGTGACGATGTGGTCAAAGTTAATCACGCTGGACCTAAAATGTTTTAATGACTCTCAAGGACTGCTGCTTGAACACATGTTTGGTGACAGTTTTCCAAACTTGAGGGTGGTACTGGAAAGTACCTTACCACCATGCATGCACCAACGGTGTTACCTTCACTGGAAGCTTGGTTGGTGGGGATTAAACCAGCGTCCGCAGTTGGACAGCCGACGCTTCCACCGTTAGGCTATCATCGCATCCGAATGCATAGTCGCTGATAAAATTGTAGGCCCTACAAACACGCCTGATTACCGCCTGAACATGTTTTGCGTTGGGTGATCGATTTTTACACTGGAAGGTGGTTTCTAGTAATATTTCTTTATTAGAAGTCAGTTATTGCACAAACAGTACACATAATGAACTAATAACAATATTGCAATTAGTCTCAACAGTTAGGTATTCTCAATCATTTCTTTTGTGGTACCGCAATTAGTAGTGGGCGTGTCGGTGAGGCGGTCGCGTTGCTCTAACAGTTTAAGAGAAAGACGATATATCCCACCCCACTAATATTATAAAGGCGAAAGTTTATGTGAATGTCTGTATGTTTGTTATCTCTTCACGCTCAAACGGCTACACCAATTTCGATGAAATTTGGTATGGAGATAGTTTAGACCCTGGATTAACACATAGGCACTTGTTATCATCATCATCACGCGGGTAAAACCGCGGGGCGCATCTAGTCCTACTATCTTACTAATGTTATAAATGTGAAAGTTTGTGCGTATGTGTGAGTGTTTACCTCTTCACGCTCAAACGGCTACACCGATTTCGATAAAATGTGGTATGGAGATAGCTTATACCTTGGATTTAGATTACCACGCGGGTACAACCGCGGGGCACGGCTAGTAAGACATAAAACGTGCATTCATTGGGCTACAAATTAGTGACTCGTTCATGTTGATTTACTATCCTTCACCGCCAATGAAAATTAACTTTAATATTCATTCATCATACGAATAGAGCACCTATATATACAAGCTAACACAATAGTCAAGGCTAAGTGTGTAGTCGACTCTATTTAGTTGCATACTCATTGTTATCAGCGCATCAAGCAGGACTAACTTGCACCGCAATCAACGTAAGGTAGTCTTAATTTTTTTAATTAAAAATGGATCCGACTTCAACATTCAGAAGTGTGAAATAACTTGTTTAAGTCTGTACCATGATAGTTCATTTTTTTTCATTTAGGCAATTGTGTTCCACTTTTCTACGCTGTTTACTTTCACGGATACTTAACGGAATAATATACCATTAGAAGAAAGATTAACACCAGAAGAAACACTAATTTCAGAAAATAAAACAAAATATAGATAATTCTGCATCAAAATTTCCGCCGCACTCTAATTTAATATTTTGTGCGTGGTCTTGGAGCGTTATGCAATTGTTTAAAGAAATGGCGACACGAACATTTCAACGCATTTATTCTTGATATCCATTTTTCATGCAAATCTAAAATATTTGGTGGAGTTCCGTATTTCGGTAAGAAGGTTTGAATTATTTTATTAGCTATGTATTAGTTTATTTTTTGGCACTATCTGCCCGTTAAGCTTGTGGGGTCAGATTTTAGAAGCGCTACATTTAACGTAGTGTCACAGTTTATCATATAATATTAATATTATAATATTATTTTTTATATTATATTTATTTATATTTTTTATATTTATATATATTTTTAATATTATAGTATAGTAGTTTATCATGCCCCATAGTATCCATGCCGCTAATATTCTCGGTAAACAAGCAAACGTCAACTCAGGTCACAGGTCACATCAGTCCGCGTGACGTCATTATCCAATAGGCGGATGGAGAACTTGAAAAGTAAATACCAATGCCATGAACTACGTCACATCAGCTGAGGTGTTGATTGACGCAATCGGGACACCGTTAATGTTATGTAAAATAGTAACGAACTACGAATACTGAAGAAATGTATTCAAATTTAAATCACCTAGACTGCTGAGCAGACAGTAGACCTTATTAAGTAGGAAAAAAATTGTATGATTTTATGTTGTTATTTTATTAATAACCCTTTAACCTTTTAGGATATCACAGTTGACGATAGCGACGTTCTTACAATATTACAGTCCGGTTTTTGTGATCTAAATATGATCCGTATTCACATAACTTATAATAGTTCTCGAATGCAAATTTGAGAATGGGCGAGAATTACGAGCGCCGCTAAGTTGTTCTGCCTGGCAAGGGACAAACTGAAGTATGGGCAGCTGCTATTCTGTGCTTACGATAACTATTAACGAATGCCTATATGTGTTAACATTTAGATAACAGTTTTCGACGAAATATGTTTCGCGACAGTGGAGATGTTAAGATCAACTAAGAGATTGGTACAAAAGTTGTTGGTGTAGAGTGATGACGTGATGAGAATAAGAGGTATAGAAATTACCTAAGAGTAAGAAAATTATCAATAATAAGAGATTTCCTTGTACCCTTAAAATTTTTTTTAGGATTTTTAGTTCTTTATATATAAAGTTTTTTTTTTCGGCCATAAGACGTCCGCTGCTGAACGTTATAGGCCTCCCCCATTTAGGGGGGTTTTACCAATACTCGCCAAGCTTGGCAGCCGGGTTGGCCAGCGCAGTATATTTTGAGACCCTCAGATGGCGCTGCTTCCCACCTTCTGGTACCTGATCCCTTAGCCGACTCTTACTGCACCCACGGGAAAAGGTGGGGGGGGAGGTACAATTCTAAGCTGGTACCAACCACCACGGCACATTTACATACTTTATACGTATAAAGCAGGTGAAATTTTTTTTGTACCGACTTCAACAAGTTATTTCATACTTTTGAGTGTTGAGTCGGTTGCATTTTTTGTTAAAAAATTTTTTTCACCCTTTTCAGTGACTTTTGCTATTCACGGGATATTCACTTCAACCGCGACAATAATATCATCAAGATACGCGAAGCACTTTTCAGTTATTGGAGTATAACTCAAAAAACGCTTGTCCGATTTTGATGAATGGGAAGAATTTGAATGGGATCACCACGGAAGTATGTATATTCTTTCTTTATAAGTATATTCTATCTAACAAAAAAAGAATCATCAAAATCGGTTCATAAACGACGAAGTTATCCGCGAACACCGTAAAAAAATAAAATAAAAATAAAACATATATACGCTCGAATCGAGTAACCTCCTTTTTTGAAGTCGGTTAAAAATGTAGTGTATCTTTGAGGTCTTAGTGCGAATTGTTCCACAAGTGATTTAAAAGTGCCCACATTTCAGACAAAGGATTACCATGAAATCATTAGTTCCGAACAACGGAGGGGTTCAACTGTATCGGTGGAATATTAGTGTTTTCTTTGCATCATACCTCATACTATTTACAGTTACATATACATAGCAAGGACCAAAACTAGCTCAAGACGAATCTAGAAATCAAATTATTAATCTCAATTCAAGCTACAACGCTCTCCTGAATTTTGATTAATAATAAAGTTACTTTTGAAAAAGAATATACCGACGATACGCGGACTGGGTCATAGGCACATAAAATCATATGTTCTGCATGGCGCCGTAACGTACTACATAATTATTTACTCCGGCCTTAATTATAAGTATGTTTGTAATATGGAAATTTCCAAATGACAATCAGTTAATATGTAACCTTTCAACGAATATGAGTCAATTTAAACAATCATCTTGGAGTGGTGGCGATTTTGTTCAAAACAAACTGACTAAAATCGCGTATAAAAAGTTTGTATACTTTTAACGCTAAATAACTGGAATATCACTTCAGTCACGGCGTGAATTCAAAAAAGTCTCAATACGGTTGTAAATATTTATTTTATACGGAATAGGCAATGTTGGACCATATAATTTTATATATTATTAATGGTACTGTCAGTATAAATTGATAAGGGTTGATGACGGTTTTGGAATTTTTTGCTTGCATATTATTACATATGCAAAAGTTTCAAAGTAAAAATCGCCAGTAAAAGTCAACTTTTACATTCGATTCGTAGAAATTTCTTCAAAATTGGTGCAGTACTTCAGATAATCCCAGCTATAAGTTTGATATAGTTTATTTCTGTGGTGAAAAGGCAAACAAAGGAGTTGCAAGAAATCATTAATAAATGTGTCAACTACCACGCGAGCTTATATGTTAATTATAATCTATATGTAGTATACAGATAGTTAGCCGTAGGTATTTTTACTTCATGGATGCAATCAGTAATAATTTACATACTATTACTTTGGCGATTCATATGCTTGGTCATGCAAGCATTTAGATTGCATTTTTCTACGAAATACTCTATTGCCGTTGGACAGTTCAAAAAAATAATGTTATGAACATTTTAGGAAACATATACTTTTATGTAAAAACAAAATTAATACGTACGTATTTTGAATAGTTACAGCAGAATCGCCACCAATGTTAACTTATCGTAGGTGGGTATTTCCATTTTGGTAACAGACAGAAGCATATAATAGGTTTCATACTAATCTATCATCAAAGAAAAAAAAAACAGCGTACTACGCAAGCAAGTCCCTGAGTGTCATTCATCATTTTTGGTCTTGATTTGATTCGGTAAAGTAATTAGTGGTCAGTCCATTTACTTTTTTTTCCCAAATCGTCCAAGCAAACACCAGACTTTGGAGAAAAGTAAAGATTTCTAGTTTCTCTAAGTTTCTATTCCTATCATATTCGTACACTAAAAGTATCCATGTATAAAAGTATATAATATAATAAACCACCACTGCTAAGAAAATATTAATTAGCTTCTTCGCTACTGTAAAACTGGTAGTTTTTTTTTTTTTTTAACTATTATAAGTTTGCGTTAGACAACTGTCTCACCTGATGTTAAGTGATGACGCTGTCTAGGATTTAGCACGCAAACCTAGAAGGTACCTATTCACTCGCGACTTGAAGAGTCCAGGATTGTACATATCGGGAAACACAAACTCGGGCAACGAGTTCCATTCCTTGGCAGTACGCATTAAGAAAGTGGAAGCAAAACGCTTCGTGCGTATAGGTGGTATATCTACCATATAGCGATGGCGAATTGCCGTATGTCGAGTCGACCGATGATAGAAAGGTGATGGTGGAATCAGATTATGCAATTCCAGTGCACATTCTCCGAAATGCACCCGATAGAAAACCGATAGGCTTGCTACTCTACGCCGGTGTTCAAGGCTCTGAAGCCTATGTTCCACCAAAGAGTTACTGCCGATGATTCTTTTGGCTCACCTCTCGATTTACTCTAGAGCTTCTAGCTGGTATTTGTAGTACAGTAGGTACATTTTAGATAAAATAATTCTAGTGACAATTGTTTGCGGCAACAGAGAGTAACGCTAGCAAAATCACTCATTTCTGAAAATAAAATAAAATCTTAATAGCAAAAAAGTCTTTTTGAGATTTACTGTTTCCTTTTTGCATAGTTTTAGATATTGTGCTAGATTTAATGAGAATTCATTAAAATAACTAATTCATGTGAAAGTTTTACAAGGCGGTCCTAGCCGGTAAAACGAATAATTTAAAATTACTTTTTTTTTTTTTTTTTTTTACATATTATAAGTTTGCGTTTGACAACTGTCTCACCTGATGTTAAGTGATGACGTTGTCTAGGATTGTCACTATGATTGCAGCGCTGAATTGTACAAGCATCTGTCTATTTATGAGAATAAATAGAAAAAAAGAAATTGAAGGATAAATCAATTAACAAATAAATAATCAAACGCTATAAGAGCGTTTGATAATAACTCGAATAACTCGACTGGCCTGTTGGCGCAGTTGATGGCACTCTGCCTTCAGAGCCGCTGGTCCCGGGTTCGATTCCCGGACAGGTCAAACATTTGTGTGTATGAACATGTCTGTTTGACCTGTGTCTGGGTGTGTATATGTATATCAGTCATTCGGTTACCATAGTACAGGCTCTGCCTAGTTTGGGACCTGAAGACTTTGTGTGAATGTTGATAAATAAAAAAATATACTAGTTCGTGTGACCTCCTTTTAGCTATAAATGAGTAATGTTGGTTATCATAATGTACTTTAAATCTGTTTCGTTCCGCTGGTCGCAGCACTTTCTACGACATAAACTGGGTAAAAGTTGCAGCATCTACGTCACCGCTAAATTTAGTACATACCACACGATTGTGCACACATAGACCTTCCTTTGTACTTTGACAACACGTGCTTTGTAATCAGGTGAATTCATTTTTGTACAATCAACAATAAATAGTCACTTAGTACTTAAGGAATGCGATAAACAGGCTACTGTTCACCAAAATTTAAACGATGCGATTGCGATTATCAATTAACCGTAGGTTAACTGTATGGTAAAAACTGTTTGACCGACGGTTAAATCGATAATCGGACGTTTTAAATGTTGGTGAACTCCACCCACAGTGGGCTCACCATGAATGATTGCAGAAAAGTATTCGTACCGTTACTAAACAACCCCGTCCATTAAACACACAAACTCGTAATTATCTGTGTCGTTCACTTGTGAAGTAGGTTATTATATCCTTAGTTAACAAATGATTAAACAATTCTACTCATTTTGGGATTGTCGAACAAATAAAATTGAATAAAAGTATTTCTCGTCGATTGTGGTTAAACATTGTAAACAATTGCTGAATATTTTGACCACTGGTTGGCAGCAAAAATGCATTTATCACAAATTTTCAATAGCTCTTTCGTTTTTTCCGTGTTAACAAAAGAAACTGCAGTTGAAACAAGGTTATAGGAGGCCGTGTTGTTCATAAATCATTTATCACCAAACCGAAATTCAAATTAATTATAATGACCAACTAATTTAAATTTATGACCTCTTTTTTGAAGAAAAATTTATATGGAAATTTCTAATCTAAGGTCGCTGAAGGTTACGTTAAGCTAAACCGCTATGTTACCGACCCTGTTGTACGGAAACGGACTAAGGCAATCTGAATCATGGTTATTTCCGAATGTATGGTTATATGAGCGCAACTATTTATATTTATGTTTAGCTATTATGACTTCATCACTCAGAATTAATTTATTTATTAATATATTTCAACATGCATACACCTAGGATGAAAACGTCACATAAATATGTTTAAGTATATATAGTACAAGTATGCAAGGTGGTAGGGTCCTTCAAGGACCTAAGTAAACTCAAATTAAAAAAAACTGTCACCAAACATAAAGTGTGTTCAGGCAGCAGTCCTTGAGTTGAGAGCCAGTAAGCACTCTAGGCCTAGTGTGATAATATCTTTAAACAAATCGTCACTCACCAACAAGTGAGGTATTGGTGAAACGTTAGCTCTATAAAGCATACAAAAATAAAAATAAAGTATAGGATCGGCTAAGCCGTGCGGTTTAGTAACAAGTTACTTAACCGTACCTATTTTTGATTTATTTTTTAATGGGAGACTATTTGCACGTATAGGTATAGCCACAATATAACAACATAATATTTAATAATAAGCAGATTATACGTTTTCACGGATTAATATAATAGGTATATCTATTGTATATTATTATATATTATATTATATATCTCTTGTGTAATGTGTGTTGTGAGTGTCTTGAATAAATGTGGTTTCTATCTTTCTTTCTTTCTTTGTATATTTTTATAATATTGTGATCCACGTATTCAAGCATTACTTATGCACTTAAAACTTATACGCTGTATGGTACTAATAAAACAGATTTTATAAAAATTATAGTGTGCTTAACAGCTGCCTAGCCGATCCTATACTTGTACAAAATAGATCAAGGTCGAAGCGTTTACTAAGTAAATTGTAGTTATTGTTCGCTCTCCATAGATATGCATTTTGCCTATAATTAGCATGAACTACTAATACATTTAATGTAGGATTATGCCTAATGGGTTTACTCAACTATGAAGTTCGGAGGAATCAAGGTACCTTAAAGAGGAAATCTCTCTTATACAGATTTATCTTAAAATTTACATACACTACACTCATACTTTATACTTATAAGATAAATTTGTAACATAATTACTAAATAAGGCCATTGCAAACAATACAACTCTAAAAGAAAATTATTTAAAAGAACAAAAACTCTTCTTCGTCAATATCTACTATCTTTATTAAATTAATTGAAGAATATTTCACTATTATTCACCAACTCCAAAAACACATATAAGTTACATATATATGTTGAAATCACCGTTAAAAATATTTTATTTTGATACCACTCGATGTATTTTGAAAACATTAAATTTTTTTGAGAATACAATTTGGCGCCAGAAATCCTATTTTTATATTTTGATCTACCCAGTGTCAATTTCACGACTAAGGCGAATCTATTGACACCACTCACATAAAAATACGACAATCCGTTTAGGCTCTAACTAGGGCGTGCCAAAGAGATATACTCGGATATACATATACTTGATATATGAAAAGGTATTGTTTAAACTGTATCTGACTTATTTTAATAATTAAACACTAAAATCACGTTTTAATTAACCTCAAAAGGTAGGTTCAATGCATCGGTACAATAATTTTCGACTCGCTTCCTTCCGGGCATGTTTCCTTTTAATAATTTCAAATTTAATAAGAAATACATTTGAAACATACGGATGCTACAGTGTAACTCGGCATACCGTATTGGTGCTCATAGACACTAGTGCAGTATCTAATTTCGAGAATCAGCATCGGAAGGTTCAATAACATATTTTAATTTACATACCTGGAAAGTGTAACAGCATCAGAAAATAACGATCTCAATCGAAATAGTACAAAAACATTAATAGTATTGAAATGTATTTAAATTCCCATGGATTTTATAATGGCTTGTGTCAAAAGCCTAATTGTCCAGTTGGGATAGTGCCGCGTCCTGATGGCACATTAAAATCAAAGAACTGGTAGCGGACAGGTTAAAAAAACACTTTGTAAATGGCTCAATGAATCATCATCATCATCATCTCAGCCATAGGACGTCCACTGCTGGACATAGGCCTCCCCCATTGATTTTCACAAGGACCTGTTGGAAGCGGCCCCCATCCAGCTCTTGCCTGCAATCTTAGTCAGGTCGTCTGTCCACCTGGTCGGTGGCCGTCCTCAAGCGCCGTGGCTCAATGAATAAAAAAACGGAACTGTATTAAGCAGGTGTGATCCATAGACTGCATCATTACCTAACAAGGTCAGTGGCAAACGCCTGCATATCTTAAATAATAAACTCATTATTTTAAAACTGTTATACTTGTATCAATTTTGTTGCATCAAATTGTGTGCAAAAAGTTTACTTAGAACCTCCTATGTGGGCACTTTACTTGGAGAAGTCAGAGATTCCAACAGAGAAATAAATAGACGAAGAATTGTTTCAGCCCATTATTTCCACTTTTCTACACTTGTATACTTTCTCGGACACTTAACTATTAATAATCCATGATTATCCCTAAACACTCCATTTGGAAACAAAATAAAGATCTTCCCATCAAAATTTCCCGCCAGAAATATAAAAACTATCGTTTGTTGAAAACACAGAGAGAATAAAAACAAAAGAGCATCATCAAAGAGGTCTGTACCTATCTGTATAGGTTTCCACTCACCGATTAAGCTGTACTTGATGAGACAAGGATGGCAAAGATTAGTAATCGGCTGCCAGTGTTCATTGTTAACCACGTCGGCCATCTCCTCGGACTTGTTTGTGAGGAACAGGGCGAATTCTTTGAAGGTGACGTCATTTCCATGCTCCAGTGACTCGTTGGATGGGTTGTCGCGGTATGCTTTGATGATACGGCGGCCGACGCGATCCTTGGAGAACAAAATTATAAGTCGGCATATTATAGGGAGGTTAGAGATATGAGGATAACCCAATGATATTATATGTTTATATGAAATAGATGTCGCGAAAGCGCGCGGAAACTGAGGCGGCAAAATTAAGTCAATTGTAGTAATTTTCATTGCGACGCGTATTTCAAGCGCAAGTCTAAACATATAGCTATCCTTTTCTATATTATTTGTACCGTATTATCTGTCGCAGTAAGCATGTTTATGTCGTAAAGGAACAAAATCTGAGCACCGCGCTGTATGAATATACTGCATTGGGATATCCTCAGTCAGATAAGAGGTTTCCTTGATTCATAGAACCGATCTTGTGTCGAACTAAATATAATACATTACTATAAATGATATAGTAAGTATGGTATAGTTTAGTGTTCGATGATGGGTACTATTAACTAATATATTAAATTTATAAGATATAACAGTCTACTGACCAAACAGTTTGAGTTTGAAACATAATGTCCAGCTGGACATACACCTGTCTTCTGCCACCTCATCTGTGAACATCCGATGCTAAACTTGCATCATGATCAAGAAACTTTCTAACCCAACGGGCATCTGTTGTATAAAATATATATCCTGCCCACTACCGCTTTACCTTGATAATCTGCTAGACTATATCAGTGACTGTTGCTCCAGGGATCACCTGTATTCATTTTTTTTTATTACACTTACACCCCGATTTGATTTCTTGAAGGCATCCCGAGCATAGCTCTCTTCATAACCCGTTAACCAAAAAATAATAGTTTAACTGTTCATGGCATTGGATTACCTTGCATTTTCGGTTTTCAAACGGATACAATTGCGGGATAGCTAGTATAAAAAAATAAACCTTCCTACCTGCGTTTACTGTTGTGGTTGAAATATTATCAAACCTTCACCGTGAGTTTATTATGTTTTTCAGACTCGTTATATATTTATTATGCTAATTAGTATTATTGATTCAAGTGTGTATTATTTAGCCGCAAATCGTCTGAAAGCGTGCTTGCTTGATGAAATCATTAAAAAAAATAGATATACTGAAGTAATTTTAAATTTGTATAATTATTGCATGACATCTTATTTGACATATATTCAATTATATTGTACGCCATACCATACTAGGACATGCGTTCCATATATCATTTTCAAACCTGAGGTTGGTAGCTAGCCAGGCGGGTATTCGAAAGTACCCTACCACCATGCTGGGAATTTAACACACCGGAAGCTCAAGCTGTTGTTGGGGATCGAACCAGTGCCCGTCAGTTTGACAGTTTGACGACGCTCCCCCCGCTGAGTTATCATCGTCTCAAAATATCTACCATGTTCTGACAAATAATGTTTAACTTAACTTCATAGCTTTACCGAGCAGGGATCATGTTAAAAATTTTGCGAAATCGTGTATATCATTTAGGGGTGCGAAAACGTATAGACGCTTTTGGTATGGGCAAGAAAGTGGTGTACTCTAGTATTCATATGCGCAGTTATCAATGACCATTCCAATCCAAAAACCTTTAAAAAACCCAAATGAATTTAAATTAATAATATCAATAATTCATTAGTAATTTGCAATGTATTTAAGTATTCTGATGACCCTCATCTCCAAAATTTTGTTTATTGATCACGTATGTAAGTAGGCAGGTATTATTAAATCGACCACAATTGTTGTTAATATACCTATAATAGAGGCTATGGTCAAAAGTTCAGAACAATTGTTATCAATCAATACAAAAAAACAAGACCAATGGAAGTTTCGAGCAAAGATATCGCTGTGTTAGATTGTTAATGCTACTTATCGATGCAGAAAGAGGCAAGAAACAGTGAATATTATAATCGTCATAATCGTAAACTCAGCCTCAGGACGTCCACTGCTGGACGCATTCCTCTCCTTATTTGTTGCCTATAAATGGATGTGAAATGCATCCAGCCTGTTCCTGTGATCGTCTGTCCAGGTAGTCAGTGTGACGACGCGGTCTAAGATGCAGTACGCAAGCCTAGAAGGAAGCTAAGCATTCAGTCTTGACTTGAAGACTCCAAGATTGTACCTATCAGGAAACACATACTCGGGAAACGAGTTCCATTCCTTGGCAGTACGCATTAAGAAAGTTGAAGAAAAACGCTAGTAGGTATAAGTAGGTTGTATGTTTACCATCCTACTAATATTATAAATGCGAAAGTTTGTGTGGTGTGTAAGTGTGTATGTTTGTTACCTCTTCACGCTCAAACGGCTATGCTGATTTCAATGAAATTTGGTATGGAGATAGCTTATACCCTGGATGAACACATAGGCTTATTTTCATCATCACCATCATCAACGTATTTCATCACCACGCTATGTAATACTAGCTGCGCACCGTTGTGTTGTTATTTTAGCGGAATATCAAGTTTATTTATGATAACATTTCAAGGACTATTGCATTGTTTATTAATGGATTGTCTGAATAAATAAGAGAATTGGCACCCTGCTTGATACAGATCAAGCTTGGTGTGAAGCACTGTCTCATTTTCTACAAAATACCTAACTTTTTAGCAGGTAACTTTTGTTCTTCTATTGATCTCCTAATGCCTGATTGGACCACGTTAAAAAAATCCAGAGCATAGTCAGATTAGTAAGATGGCCTCACAATTAATCAATGTCTGTAAGATTTAGGAGTTCTGGACCCTTTTGAGAGACAGTTTTAGTAGTTAGTTTGATGTAGTCAGGGCAGGTTGACGGATGCCACATCATGGGAATATTAAATACTAAGCAATAATTTAAATTCAATTATAAAAAAAATGTTGGAGTCTATCAAGCACTAAGTAAACTTTACACAAGATCGACAATCCTGTAAGTACTCCCCTAAGCAAAGAGCTGGTTGTACAAAGAACCAAGGCATCATGTCTATTGGTGGTTTTTTGTTGGATCTGAGGTTTTATTCTTTCAATAAATTTGAAAGAATAAAAAATCACATCCATGTTTGTTTAAGAAAACAAAGATTAGTTGTCTCTGGTCTTTAAAATTAAGAATCAGTGTCGGCACTGCTTTACCTGGGTAGCTGTTACATATTTAAGTCATTTGATCTTGAAATATTTGGTCTGGAGAGAGCTTATCAGATTTACCAAAGTTTATCAAAATGTCTGTCATACTTTAGCTAACAAATCAGCATTGCTATATATGGGCAATTCTGCTAGCAATCTAGGTATGCTGGCAATGGGTAGCAGGGGCTTATTTGCCTAAAATTATTGCTTTGACTATTGCTTTAGGTTTAGACTTTCTTTCCGTCTTTTCGAACCTAAGAAAGTTACAACAATGAATGAATACTTAATTAATTAATTATATAATTAATTGAATAATAAAAGAATTAATTGAACAGCAATACTCAAAGCAATAATTTTAGGCGGATGAGCCCCAGGTCTGAATATTTGAGCAGGCATCATCAAGCAGGCAATAATATTGGATTGTTTGGATGGTATTGTAGCACCACAGCAATATTGTATCGCTTAGCATTTTTGTAATGATTAATATTCTGTCTTATATGGGCCAGATTTTGTCACATTGATAATAACCCTGAAGTTACCAATTTGTCAGTGATTTACTAAATAAGTAAAAAATAAGTATTATATTAAAATAAACTACCATGGCCAAACACAAGGTTCACCAATTTAAATTATTATACAAACATTGAGACAACTAGACAATGGAGACAAAATACCCACAAAAATATGTTCCAAGTAGAAGTATGCACATATATACATGTTTTTTAGCATAGATAATTACTGTAAAGATTAATAAATGATTGATACTTATAATTATGCAATCAACCTGTTAAGCTTTGGGTTGGTAGATGAGGAAGGAACTTACTTGGAAATACTTAGCACTCTGCGTTTCCCCTTCTAACTTATTCCTGTAAGCTGACAGTAGTCTTTCGAATGGGTTTCTCACTATGACCATTTTGTGATAGTTTTCCAGCATAAAGTCCCTTTCTGGCTTTGCCACAGTGCTAAGATTCCGAAACATTCCAGGTGAATGTGCCAGGCTGGCTGGTATAGATAAAACATCTGTGCTATTCCACTTGCCAGCCAGTATCATAAGCACTCTCTTCCAATTAGTACAGGCCACCTAAAAATATTTTAATATTTTATGAAAGTAAGGAGATGAATTGAGTAAAATAAAATTCTTAAAGATGAATGACTAAAATTCTGAAAATGAATTGTTAAGTGAGAATTACCTACAAAGTAATAGAGATTTGACAGTAAATGATAGAAGTTAGATAGATAAATAAAATTAAATGCATACTTGTTTGTAACTTTCATTTTTTGAGTAATAATAAAAACGAAAAATCTATATTAAATTTAAGAAAAAGCAAGATTCTATTACTTTTTAACTTCTTGTTAAGTGTGGTACTGTGTATTCTTACAAAAGTAAATAACCATTCATGTCTAGTCTAAAATATATTTCATTTCAATTAACCCAATGAGACTCCAAGAAATGGCAGCATACAAAAACATTACAACATTACCTTATCTAACTTGACAATATGCTCAATAAACAAAACATAAATGCATTTCTCTATGCAGTTTACTATTTTAAATTAGTATGATTATGACCAGTAGAATTTATATTAATTGTAATTAACCAATGCTGGCTGTGATTTCATTAATTACCTATGGTAACTGAAGTGCATTAAAATTATGTTTACCATCTTTAAAATCATTAACTTGGTAGGTATTGAAATGAAGAAGGAACTACATGCGTGCCTCAAACCTACTTGGTACCTCTTAAAAGAAAACAAATCAAAGCAGCATGTTAAATAAATAAGATCAGTATGTAATTTTAACTACCTATCTGATATCTTTAGGAATTCTCGACAACCTGAGCAAGTTAATGCGATGGTTTTATAGGGAAAAATTATTTATACGTAGTATATTTACGATTTTATTAAATTTTGTTTTAGATATAATTATGTAGGTACCCACGTCTGTTACGATGTGGTTTACCTTGAATATCTCACCTTTGGCACATAGCAATACAATAATTGATGTTTTTCGTCGATTAAAATGTGCTCTAACTGCGATGAAGTAAGATCGTCCAAGGAGTATTTCGGGGGAAGCCGCCGACACTTCTCTTGTATCAACTCTTGACGGGCCAAGTTCAAGGACTGGGTCAACTCTAACGAATGCTCCCCTCCCTCACTCACTTCGTTATCGTTAACGTTACCATTAACAGTAATAAATCCACTCAATAAAACTAAAATAAACTTTGATAACTTCGATGCAGGCATCTTCACGAAAAGTGATTACAAACTTTCTTTAGAAAAGTAACATATTTTCTATGTAGGACACACGAACTAGCACACTGAATCCCGATAAATCTAATGCTAATTAAGAAATAATTGTCTAAAAACTCATAGTTACAGAAACAAATATAATGTTCTCTGATAATAATATAAAACACCGCAAATTATAAGTTCGTTACGAAATTTCGGCTTGAGAAAAACGCGTACAACCCACTCTAAAGCAAATGTACAACTAAAAACCACAGAACAGTATACTATTAATTACAGCCCGGCGGCCGGCGGCGTGCGTTCGGCAGCTCCATCGGCCAAGCTATATCTTGTTATGACAACAGATGTACGGCGTTCACGAACTCATTTAGAGCATTAATTGCTCCAAAATCCATTCCTCAAATATTGGGTATATTTGATCATGACCGTTCACGTCAGCCTGTCAGACGAAATGATTCTCGACGAGACCATAATCTTTCTACCTCTAGAATCTAGATCAATTTCTTGCCTCTAAATCACATCTTGGTCGGCTGTTAAAACTATCACGTCACGTGATCCAAGAAATAAGTGGCTTCTTCTTCATCTGTGACATAATATAGAGTTGCCGTTCGTAAGACATTGATCGAATATTGGTCGATCAATATTTGGCTCACGAAACTCCTGATCGCAGCCCAGGGTCAGCACCATAGATATTTTATTTATTTAAATTAATCTTATATTTATGTAATAGTATTATTGACATCTGCATAGTTTTAATCTTTCTTTTGTATCTGACATATGATTTCAATCAAATATTTATTTATTTTTGACTGTGATTATTATTATGTTATAAACTAACGGTAAGTATAAATGGCAACTGCCGTACCGGTACTAAATAAATAAATGGGTAATGGATATTAAATGGATTTATTTAATAAGTATACGTTGTCACGTCACGAACCTATACGCATGGATTTATATACTTCGCGTCATAGGTAAAAACATTAGGTACAAATCGTAAACAGGGTATCAATTTTATTCTACTAATAACACATTGTTCCATAGATTGTCAATGAATTTTATTGTCGTTTTTGCTAGTTTTCTTATAAGTAAGTACCTAGGTACTTACAGATCTAATTTCTACCGCAATGCAATTAGGTACTAACAATGCAAACGAGATGCAATATTACCTATTGCTTTAGCGGAATACCAGTTTATTTCTTATATACGTTTCTTTCACTATTGCATTGCTTATGAATTGTTTGTCTGAATAAATAGGAGAATCGGCACCCTGAAAAACACCAAATCCATATGTTTTTGTTCTTTTTTCTGGCATTTTATGTTAAAATCATCATCAACAATAAGATCTGCTGCTGAACATTCTTCTGCTTCTTCTCTCAGCCATGCACGTCCACTGCTGGACATATGCCTCCCCCATATACGGGGGATTTGCCAATACTCGCCACACCTGGCAGGCGGGTTGGCGAGTGCAGTATGATTTCCAATCCACAGAAGGCGCTGCTGCCCACCTTCTGGTACGTAGTCCCTTAGCCGACTCTTAGGGCACCCGCGGGATGAGATGGGGAGTACTATTCTAGGCCGGTACCACCACGGCACTGTTGAACATACCGGGCATAAAGGTAAAAATATGCAGCGACCATAATTATTGTCCATCGATTTATCGCTTTCCTCTCCCCCCTCAGTTTGACTCCGGCTTAACTCCGGCGGTGCGGGAAGAGCAGCCATTCCACCCTTGCGTGACGAAGCACGCTCACTCATGCTCGGCTCGCATGGTTCCCGCATATAAATGTTCTCTGTGGTTCCCGCGCTTCGTCACAACGGGCGAACGCTGCTCTCCCTCCTTGCTTCCGGGTTTTTTTATATATACGCTAGGGGTACCTAGGGCAGACAAGACTACGTGGAAAGTGGGGTGCTCTGATTCGGTTATGGGTATTTTTCGGATATTCATACATACCTATCGATTAATTACACCCCAAATTGAATATGTGAAAATAGTGATGCAACTCTTTTTACTCGAGCCGTTTTTTACTCGAGTGAGCGAGTCCACTCGGCGCGCCGAATAGATTCGGTAAGCGCTACGCCAGATGTCACTCTGTTCATAACACAACACGGGCCACCGAAGACGGACCGGAGAGAAATATAAAATACTCTTATTTTGCGATTTTTAATTATTATCTACAAAAAAAATCGTATCTGATATTTTTTACAGGCGCAAACTCGTTCATTCGCACCCATTATCAGCGAAAAAGCGAAAAGAGATCTCCGGTACCTCCAAATTCATTCGATGGAACCATCAATGTGAATGGATACGAAGTGACATTTCATATTGGGTAAAACTCCCCGGTACCTAAGGCCGAAGGGGTAAAAGATTTTCCTCGTTTTCAATATTAGTTTTGAAAATAAAATAAAACTATCAAATCAATAACTATCAGTTATTTAATTCAGTACTCTATCGCTGTCTCATAGTTGAAAAAAAAATTGGTTGTCTGTAAAGTCGGTTTACGGACGATAGATTTACGTGATAACGTCATAATCATTTATGACTTTGACTTTGACTTTGACTGACTTTGATTTTGACTTTGACTTTGATTATTTTATGTAATACAAAACTCAGGTGGAACGTTACGCGGAACGTTACTATTTTTCATGAGTGTTGCTGGTATTCATCAATTTATAAAACGTTATCACGTCAAAAAGTATAAATTCACGTTTATAATACGTTTCAATACACAGCTATACTTGGGTATTCAGCAGCAGGTGGTCAATAATACTTCACCTTTAAGTGTAGGTACTTTGTGCAGGCGAGAGCTATGCCGGCAGTCTTTGTGGAATATTGTCCTGAAAGAAATACATCCTACTAATATTATAAATGCGAAAGTTTATGTGTACCTATGTGTGTAAGTGTGTACCTATGTCTGTTACCTCTTCACGCTCAAACGGCTGCACCGATTTCGATGAAATTTGGTATGAATATAGCTTATACCCTGGATTAACACATAAGCTTATTTTCGTCATCATCATCATCACCGTTTTTAATCACCACGCGGGTACCGCGTGACCAGCGCGGGGCGCAGCTAGTGACTTATTACTAGTACTTAGATTTATTTCCAAGTAGGGGTACATATAGTACCTACATGCCCACAAACATCATAAACAAAAATAAAAATAGCCTAAAGAACGAAAAAATAATGAAAAAGACATTATTTCTAAGCAAATATGACACTGCAGACCTTTTTTAATATTCTTTTTTAAAATATTTTGAAAGTTTACCCCTAATTAAATTTATTAAAATAGAGGTAAAGTTTCTGCACAAAGTTATATAATACTCGATCGTAGTTTATATTCTAATAAACACATTGCTCATAGATTGTTAATGAATTGTCACTTTTGCTAGTTTTGCTATTCTAATTGGAGTTTATTTGTAATAACTACAGATATAATTTCTACCGCAATGCAGTTACATATAAGATAATCGAGGTGCATTTGTTATTTTAGCTTGTTTGTTATAATACAAAAATTGTAAATTTGAATTACTAATGGACTGTTTATGAATTGCTTGTCGTAATAAATACAGGTTACAAGTCTATGGGTAAGATAGAGAGTGGTACCTATAGATCTAGCATTTGAACACTATCTCACTTGATGGTCAGCGACGATGTGGTCGAAGATGTTATCAGGCTAGGCCTAGAATGCTTATCGGCTTTCAAGGTTTGCTGCCTGACTGTCTCTTGTTTTTAAAACTTGAGGGTATTTGAAAGTGCCACCATACTGGGAAATCGATAGCCGTATTCCCTTCATTCACGCTCCGCTGAGATATCATTACTTCAAAAGTTCAAATATCGCTTATTAAATATGTAAAGAAGGAGGTACCTGCATAAACTCTAGAACATAACTCTAAAGTGTGTAGCACAAACAAGCATGTGTAGCCTACGTCATAATTACGTCATCAACATTATATAAAGCATTGCACAGAGCTTCCGCCAAGCTGTCTCGCGGTGGCGTTCAGTAAACCCTTCATCCCATAGTCTAAGTATATATAGTTAATTGTAAAGACTATACTTCCAACTACAAGTGGTAACCCCAACACAATACATATTCTATAAATGTTCCACATAATAGAAATCAATCTTTTCCCTAAAATCACTTACTCTTACGTAACGAATATAGCTTGCTTGGTAATATAAGTTGATCCGCGCAAAGGCTTCTTCAGATACGTCAAACTGATGATTTTGCCAAGACAGTACCGCGAGACACGCCCACAGTGCCTCGTTCTCGACGTTACGGCAGAGCTGCAAAAGTTTAATTGCAAAGAGCTAAACAATTCCACTAATGTAAACTCTAAGGCTTTCACGGCTCGCGTTGCATGTTGTATGTATTGCTTCCGGGCTGTTTGGCCGCGAAGGAAAGTTTTACGCTCTTGTCGCCGCCCGGACCTGAATCACTGAAGATGTCCACCGCAGTGATCGACGAAACGTCTGGAACACAAGTTTCAATTAGACCACGGCCAAACAGCCCGGAAGCAATACATACAACAATTCCACTAATATTATAAAGGCGACAGTTTGTATGTAGATATGTGTGTATGTTTGTTACTCCTTCACGATCAAATGTCTACACCAATTTTGATGAAATTTGGTATGGAGATAGCTTATACCCTGGATTAACATATAATCTACGTTTATCCCGGAAAAGGTATATTTCCCGTTGGGTAATTGAGGTAACGGGAAAACCGTAAATCACGCGCGTGAAACTGAAGGAGCTATTAGTAAGTATAATTGATATTATATAGGTACCTGTAAAGCATCTTGCCACATATTAGCAGCAATCATCTTGAGGAGCTTCCCTGCAAACTCAGCCAAAGGTACATGAACTAAGGATCCATCACCGCGGCAAATGCTTACCACTCCTTCAACCATGCTTAGGACCGAGGGATTTCGACCTAAATCGCTGAAACAATTGAAAAAATACTAATGGCAAGAAGCAAAGTACTTGCTTGTGAATGTAGACATTTTGCTAACTGGTGATTAATCAATGTTCGATTTTCGTATAGTATGTATGGGTCATCCTACTTCCTACTATCCCACTAATATTATAAATGTCAAAGTTTGGATGGATGGATGGATGGATGGATGGATGGATGGATGGATGGAGCTATGGAGGCTATGGAGGCCGGCGGATGTTCAGCAGTGTACGTCCTATGGCTGAGATGATGATGATGATCTTGACTTCTCAGCGCGTTGAAGACCATAAGCTTTATCATCCAAATACGGTCACGCTGCTGGTACACGAGTCTTCCCGTCAGTGAAGGCGTAGTGTTCACCAGAATCCATCGGCTAGTGGCCAGACCAGACCAATGTCTGGAGTTTCAGAGTTTCAGGCCGTTCAATGGCCTCCTGCAGCCTAATTAGCCAAAAGAATCATCGGCAGTAACTCTTTGGTGGAACATAGGTTTCAGAGCCTTGAACACCGGCGAAGAGTAGCAAGCCTATCGGTTTTCTATCGGGTGCATTTCGGAGAATGTGCACTGGAATTGCATAATCTGATTCCACCATCACATTTCTATCATCAGTCGACTCGACGTACGGCAACTCGCCATCGCTTTAAGGTAGATATATCACCTATACGCACGAAGCGTTTTGCTTCCACATTCTTAATGCGTACTGCCAAGGAATGGAACTCGTTGCCTGAGTCTGTGTTTCCCGATATGTACAATCCTGGAGTCTTCAAGTCGCGAGTGAATGGGTATCTTCTAGGTTTGCGTGCTAAATCCTAGACAACGTCATCACTTAACATCAGGTCAGACAGTTGTCAAACGCAAACTTATAATAGTAAAAAACAAAAAAAAAATTACTGTTATCCGAGCACAGAAGCACTCAGAAGAACATGCCACTAGCGGGTAGTCATACAAAGTATGATCGCGGTCTACGTTAAAAATAATCTTGACTGTTCCTAGATAATGCCATTATCTATCAAACAAAGTAAGCTTCATATGAATGTTGTAATTATTTTGTAAGATATACGTGTTTTAATTTTTGAAAAGCATATTTTTCAAAAATTAAAAATATCGAGAAATCTTTACTTAACCGGATTTTGAATCCTGACTGTTCCTTTATGCTGAACTAAAGATACTAAAACTAAAAAAACCAAAGCTCTGTCTTCTACACATGGTTTAAAATACATTTTTAAAAATAGCGGTTTGTCTACTCACAGCGCCTTAATTCAGATGATAAGTTAAGTTCGCAACCGAAAACTTCGCCACGAACGTGTCTTGTATGAATATCATAATAACACAGAATTGTACATAAGGTGTAGGTTGAATCTACTTACGCAACTTCCCTGCTAAGAGTTGTTAAAGCCAACCAGTCAGGTTGTATTGATGCCTTTGGACAGCACCAGGCTACCACAGAGTTAGATCGCAAACCTATGAGGAGCTCAGCTTCATCACTCCATAATATACTTAAAATTTGAGAGCCTAAAATAAAAAGAATTAAATGTTTATATCTCTGTATTGCACTGCGCGGTTCATCTTTTCTATATATGATAATAGGTGGTAAACTAGCAAACGGGCCGCCTGATGGTAACCTATCACCGTCGCCTATGGATATCTGTTAGACTAGGAGCATTACGATACGTTGCCAATCCATTTTAAGACTAATAACTCTCCTTTTAAAGAATCTCATATTGTAGGTAATCGGAACACCGAGAGAGGAAGCTCGTTCCACATTTGCAGGCGGCAAAAACGATCTGTAGAATCGCACAGTGAGTGTCTCTCATGAGTCAATTATGTGTGAATGAGCTATCCAGCGATGTCGCCTTCTCCGGCGGTAAAACCGTGATGCCGGAGCTTCAGAACACTCCCCGTTTATACGGTAATAAATTAATCTAGATCAAATTATTTGAATTGGTATCGAGGCCTACGAGAAAACTATATATACTATAATATTGAGTTCGTTGCTCGAGGCAAAAAAGTCTAAATATATCTACGGGTAATTCATACTACCCTACACTACTATTCATATCAATTCAAATAAATAATTCCGATAAATCAAATAAATTTGTCGAAATTCGTTACTAGATATCGTAATAGACTAAAAGATCGAAAAACGCTCGGAAAATGCAAATTCTAAATAAAACTGAAAATAAATTAGAATTAAAATAATGGAACCGACTTCAACACTCAAAAGTGTGAAATAACTTGTCGATGTCGGTACCATGGTAGTTCAAAAGAAACTATTATCAGTGGTCATACTACCGACTTCGACATGTTATTTCACACTTTAGAGCGTTGAAGTCGGTTCCATTATTTTAATAATTTATTTTCACCCTTTTCAGTGCCTCGATGAAATTTAAATGGGACCACACGAGAAGCACAATCTTTCAAATAAAAAAAGAATCATCAAACTCGGTCACGCAGTCGAAAGTTCTGACAACAAACATACGGGTCGAATTGAGAACCTACTCCTTTTTTTAAAAAAACGGTTAAAAATTAGCTTTTTCTCTTTTAATATTTCATTGAAACAGCATAACCGATTTTAAATGAAGAAACACACATGTACACTGGTGTAAAAGCGATTGCCGTGACATTTTTATTATGAACTTTTTTCGGCTTTTGCTTACAAGTATAACAAACATACCTTACATACATACCTAGTTTTACAAACTTCTGCTTTGCGTCCTTTACAGTTACTACGTACAAATCTCTGTTGTAATCCAGTAAGGCAAGCTGTCTTTCCTCTATGGGACCTGTTTGACTAAGAGCAATAGTCGATACCGTCATTTTATGTCTTAGCTTGGTCACGGCATTGTAGGCAGAACTGCGTACTATGAGGCCAGTGGGTAGATCAAATATATGTATTACTGTAAACAAAGTTATAGAATTAGCTTCAGTGCTCATGATACATTAAGGGTAACTTTCACAAAATGTTGGTTGTGGCAGCCGGGAAGTAAAATATTCAAACATGTTAACTAGTAAGCTGTTATACGACTTCAAAAGGTTTGTCTTTTGAGTTCGAAGTACCTACATCAAGGCATTAAAAATTATAGACTACAGAATGACCACATTTCTTATAAAGGGCAAATAAATGGAACAAAAAAAAAATTACAATGCATAATTATATTTTCTTACGCCGTCTCAAATGATCCGAGAACCTCGGATCAAATTAGAATGTTTGCCTGTGGTTTATAAACCTAGAGTTAGGTCAAATCTCAGATAATTTGGTTGGTGCAAGACCAAGTGGGCCTTATTGAAATTTAATAATTTTGTATTTCGTTGTTATCTCTTTGACTAGATATGATTTACGAGGGATTTATAATAGGAAGTTAATATACGTAACAGCCAATTTTGTAAGCAATTCAATTAACGTATTTATACAATTCTATATTAGTCTCCATACAAGTATGAGTAGTTTTAGTCCTGAACAGCAACTTACGTTTGCGGTCGTTTTGATCGATGGCAGCTAATGTGTCAGGCCCTAAAGAAAGAGCAGCTCTGCCGAGAGTTTCAGGTCGGGCACCCCAAGTAGGACTAGCCAGTAGTCGGCCCATATAACTGTTGATAGACAGGCCTGCCCTTTCAACAACACAAATACACCTGTGAATAAAACATTTTCTAATGTATAACTGATCAAACGTTTGCCCTGTGTCGCTGGAAGTATGGATGGACACAATTGCATTACACAAACATCAAAAATCGAAAACAATCATTTTACTCTTCACAGAAGTGTGTCTTCCAGCCAGGATTCGAACCCGGGGTCACGGTTAACAAAAGTATCACAATTAACAAATATAACAACTTAATTAAACATGGAATCGATGGCGACACAGCAAAATCAATGCATTTTATTCAGATTTATATATTTAGTCTTTTGAAAACACATGTGAGACTGGCATCCAAAATACCCCCTGCTTCACGTCAGTTTATTTACAAGTGCAATAATTATTATTCTAACAATTTTAATTGGTAGAATGAGGTATCTAAGTAAAATGTAAAGGTGTTTGTGTGTAAGTGCACCTTTACTTACGACCTAAAATATACGACAAGCATAGATAATCTCGCTAACCTCTCTGACAATAGGATCATGCTGATTGTTCCTTCCTTCAGGTCGAAAGTGACTGGGGTATTGGCAACTTGGGACGTACTCAATTTATGAATGAAACACTGCTTCACTGTTGCCACCACAAGATGACTAAATCCAATAGCAATTTGTATCACCCTATCAGGATACTCCAATATTTGATTTTGATCCCGTGACAAGTCTTTTATAGAAATGTCTGTTCGACCAGTTTGAGTGCACACGTAGTCTTTCCATCGGTGTTCTCTGAAATATTATTAAATACTAATACAGTTTATGTTAAAACAGCATCAAGTATAATTATGTTACATAATTGTAATGCGTGTTTAATAATATTCTATCGATGTATATACCTCTCAATGATGTGCGCAAATAAAACGTGCCCATTCGCACAACCAGCGGACAACTGTGTTCCATCTGAAGACCAAGCTACATTGTAGATGCTTCCTGTTGCTGGTCTATCCATACATTGAGACCACTGAATAATAAAGTCAAAACTATAATACAGGCAACAATTTTTCCTCTAATCGAGATGATCAGTAACGGCTGTAAAAACTATACAAACTCACTCCGTTAGCGTTGCAAATTCTGATCATATTGAAACCACCAATGGCAAACATGTCACCTGCAGGCGACCAACTCACACTTGTTATGGGTCGGTCATGTTTGACGCTCACTGATATTTGCTGACCAAATGTATCCCAAATCTATAAGAAACAATGCCTGTCGATATAGGAATCTGTTAAAGGAACTGTAGGGTAGCAGGTGATTGAATGTTAACGAGCAGATAGGGTTTTCGGCATATGCAATGGCCAAATATAGCATACTCAACATAATAAATTAATTTACCTAGGTACATGATACCTAAATATACATGTAGGTAGGTACATAATATTATACTGATAATTATTTAATAGGCTGATTAAATGAATAGACTCAAAATAATGTGTTTAAATTGTACCACACCTCAAAAATAATTTGTTAGACGATTCGAAATATCTAAATTATCTAACATTGGCGTTGTGTGCTAAGTGCTCAAAACAAATAACTACTTGATAAATATTCCGATAGCAGCTTAAAATTTTATTATTGGCATGTGAAGATAACACATTTGACAAAACTTTACCTTTGATACCCCATCTTCAGCACCGGAAATTATAAGATTATTGTTAGCATTCCAAGCAACACACAATATAAGACCTTCGTGAGCTTTCCACTGAAATATAATAAACAAGTTTAATTAAGTACCTACTATTAAAATGTTTTTATTAATAATAAACTAAGTCACTAATAAAAATACTCAAATACCTTTGTAATCTTAGTGCTGGAGTTGAGATGTTTTATTATGATAAAGTTTCCTTTGGAATACAAGATGGCAGAACTATCTGGGTTCCAAACAGCGTTGTAGCATGGTATATCTGATTGTACAATAGTAGATCTGAGTAGTCCATTTCGAGACCATACTTTGACAAAGCCGTCTTCACCAGCTAGCACAGAAATAAGATTATGATAACTACACACACAGTACTAACAGATTAATTCACAATAAAGGCATAAATACATAATATATGGTGCAGATCCTACGAGGTTATTAGGTATTACAAACATCGCCATCATAAATTTAGTTACTCTCAAGAAGTAAACAGCTGGAAAAATGACACCTTATTTTCACAATGACCAGCCCGTCTCCAGATTCCTCTTGGGCCCTTAATAATCTTCTGTTGTATTTTGCCATCTCAAACAAAAAACGTATTTAATTACCGTAAAATTATGATGATCTGAACAATAAATAGGATAGCGTGTTACAGATATCAGGATATAGGATAGCTGTAACACATAAGGAATAAATAAATAGAGCATTTATATTTATTTGTTTTAATACTTCCACTTCCGTTGCTAAGAGAAATAAAATGAAAGCTCATTTATCAAAATCTGATCAGCCCTATAAGCTGCATCAGTAGTACAATTTGCATAATAGACACAAAATCAAAATTCTGTCTTTTTGTTGATCTATCCCGCTATATAAAATACTTACTACAACTTGTAATCTTGCATCCCGTATTAGTGTCAACAAACTACTGCGGCTTTTTAATTACATTAAATTACCTGTTAGAAGTCCAGCGCCGTCTGGACTCCATTGGGCTGATAGACATGCACCTTGGTGAGCATTGACAGATTTCTCTATACGTCCGTTGTGGTTTAAGATATGAAACCTGGAAAACATTCCTTCATTCCTTTACATCTACTGTTAGGTACTTTTAAAAACATGACATAAAACATGTAGCTTTATTGTTTTTTTTTTAATTTATTGTAAAATTTCATTCAATTTTTATTATGCGGTTGTTCACTTGGAAAGTGCACAGTGTACGTTTAACAGTTTAATTTTATGCAAATCCTTGCAATGTTTAATTCACATAAATCTGTGCACCTATGTGCTCTATTTTGGAAGCCTTATGTATCAAGTTATTTATTAATATAATATACGGTATAAGTAAAAAAATACGCCCGAGGCACATTTCAATTAATTAATGTTGTCAATTTTTTATATGGACTTACCTTTATCTACTGCCACAATAGCAGTCTCGGCAAAAGTATTCCTTTATTCCATAAGGAGCTTACCCCCCTATATACCACTTGTCACTATCAACCTGTGACTACAGGCAGCTTTATTTTACGCTTATTATATTATTTTATATATATTATTGTCAACTAGCTGCGCCCCGTGGTTTTATCCACGTGGTGATGAAAAACAGTGATGATGGTGATGATGAAAATAAGCCTATGTGTTAATCCAGAGTATAAGCTATCTCCATACCAAATTTCATCCAAATCGGTATAGCCGTTTGAGCTTAAAGAGCTAAGAAACATACACACAAACTTTCGCATTTATATTATTAGTACCTAGGTTAATTTTGCCAGCGCACGTGATTTCTTACTGGTAAATTCATAATAGGTGTGTTCGTAAGGAACTCTGTTATTTTCAAATAAAAACTAGCCTATTTTATATAGAGTTTCTCATTGATTTATATTCTGTTTAATTTCAGTTGCTGTGTGTAGGTCATGCATTGACTATTCAATAGGTACCTACGAGAAAAGTGAAAATATATAATTATTTTCTCTATCTAATTCTTGTCCCAAGCCATCTGCACAAAGCCGATAAGATTTAGTTACATTTTTAACCGACTTCCAAAAAAGGAGGAGGTTCTCAATTCGACCCCTATGTTTTTTTAAAATTTATTTCTTTTGTGTTTGTTACCGCATAACTTCCGACAGGGTGAACCGATTTTGATCGTTCTTTTTTTATTTAAAAGCTGGTGCTGGTTCATCAAAATCGGACGAGCACTTTTTGAGTTACAAGTCAAAAACTGAAAAAGGGTTTCATACGGTAATTATACTTACTTCCCGTCCGCAGACGAAATTAAGATGACATCATGCTGGTGTTTGTTAGCCCCAACATTTAATTTTGGAAACAAATGCATCCCAGTTGGATATAAATCGTCTTGGAAAACCGTAACTACCATGGAATTGTTTTTGACTAGATTCCATTTCACTAGTTTGTGATCATCCCTGAAGAAAAATTTATACTTTTAGGTGTCTTGAAGGTAATTTATTATATGGCATAATAGGCATAAAGCACGGGAAACATTTATGCATAAACAATTCCTGGGAACCTTATGGCATAACTTCAATGGTTATCCCACAATGGTCACGAGCATATTCATTACCATAGAAACGATTTATTAGTTTATATAGTATTAATATCTAATACTATATAAACTAATAAATCGTTGTAGTCTAGTCCGGTACTCCACGGCGTAGTTAATATCTAACTATGCCGTGGAGTACCGGACTAGAATAGTACCTACCCCCCATATCTTCCCTGGGTGGCGTAAAAGGCGACTATGGCACAAATACCGGAAGATGGGCAGCTGCACCTTGTGAGAAATGTACACTATCTGCGAACAATAGCATTCCCAAGAAGGGTTGGCGTCAGGTAGGCGGTTGGCTGTAAAATATTTGCCAAAGCCCCTACAACCTGATTTCATCAAATAAGTATGTGATTAAAGCTAGGACGCATCCCCGACGCCCTAGCTCTATTCACTAGCATCTATTCACTCTCTTCATTTTAACATCGGTAGGTACTTTTCATTAAATGTCAATAATATTTATTTATTTAAATTCAGGTAGCATAACTCTCCGTTTCCTACAAATATTAAGTATTCATATTTTTCATGAGACGCAATAATTAATTTATTTGATTTACCAAACTTCTTACATTGATATACTTGCTTCCTCTAAATAGGTATTGGGGACTTACCCACATGAAAATACTTCTTCTGTGTTATTCCAGCTCACACACACTACTACTCCATCATGTACAGGTTCTTTAAATCCTGATATTTTCAATTTCATTTTTACTGCGGAGTTCCTTCTTATATATCACAATATAATTGAAAGTTATAACGTAGGGTTTTCCACATACTTAAGAAAAAATCTACTCTTGACTCCTGATTACTGGGACGTTTGTCAGCTTGTGTATTTGTTTAAAGTACAGTTATTATAATTCAGGTAATTTCATGTATGTTTCACTGATCAGAAAGCGAAATGGTATGTTTGACCCACGGTTGCTAGGCATTCATTAAAAGGTTGTTAAGCTTTGCTGTGGCTTTGCTTTTTGATCAGTGTTGAGTGTTGCTGATAATCATTGTATTTCAAAATTTCCCGCATTCTTTTTTTCTTTGAGTTCTGGCTCCGCACGGAAAGTACCTTAAGCCAAAGTGAAGTAATAAGAAAGATCAAGATATTATGATAAAACAAGTCAAAAAGTAAGTTCTAGTCATAGCAAAGTCAACTACTACCATAATAATCTCTAGTCATAGACACAGTCAATAAGTCTCCCTAGTAATCTGGTGGAAACTACAGGAAGGTACTAAAAGTTTCTACGGAGTTTTGGAGCGTAATTGAAAATCACGTTTTCCAACTTTGCAAGATGTTCCTACACTCGTGCACGTTTAAGAATAATATACGGTTAATAATCCACCATTTAAACTCGAAGACACACTTGTTTTAGAAAATAAAACAAAATCCACAGCTATTATACTTTTCGCGACCAAATACTCTTCAGGACTGCGTTCTGGAGTTTCGCCCACTGCATAAATTATGTCACTCTTGACAGCCAACAACAGGGCTGAGTTCATCGTGATCTTTCGGCGAAATATTGCTCGACCAATATTTTGATCGATGGCTATGTGGAGCCAAAACCTAGCAAATGTAAAAATTTGGAATGTCTCGGTACTAGTATGTATCCTATCTGATCTATGTGTTTAAGGCCCACAAACCAAATTGTGCAAGATTTATATATTAATACACCTCCTAGTTATGAAATGTGATCGCTGTTGTGTAGAATGTTAAGACGATATCAACTAGACTTATTTTAAATTATAGTTTTCAGAATTTTTTTATACCGTGCGGCTTTATCGCATTGTACAGCCAGATTTTTTTCTGCTGCTTTGTTTTTTACTTGTATCTAGAATATAATTTTGTCGTTGTTTATCAAAGCCTATATATAAAAAACCTTAGTGAATTTGTTACAAGACAAATAAATAAAATATTAAATACAAGTAGCATCCCACGGTTTCACCCTCGTGGATTACGGTTACACCGGTTACCCGCTACCTCAATTATTATTATCCCACAGGAACTGTTGTTTCAGAGTCTAACCTATCTCCATACCAGATTCAATCGAAATCGGTACAGCCGTTTGAGCGTGAAGAAGTAATAAACCTACACACATAAACACAAACTTTCGCCTTCGTTTAACGTTTGTGAACAACACAACTAAGTTACTTTCTCTGTGGTCGGTGTCTTCACAGCAAAGTCGTCCCAGTGATCACGACCTTCAGCTGGTCGTGAACACTGGGACGTCTTTGCGGTAGCGTTTGTCTCCAGTAATATCTGTTGGAGGCTATCTGCAGCACTTCCTGAAGTTTTTATTTTCCCTCACTGTCGCCTTGAATGTAGTCAGTCCATCTCTTTGGAGATCTACCGCGGGATCTTTTCTCCTCAATTTTTTCAACTTAAAAGATATATTAGTTAGACAGCATTTTGCAGTGCTGTCTAATTAACATATCTTACTGCAAACATACATCAATTTATACTATACTATAATAATTAACATTTGCGTTCCTTTACAGCGAATTTCGTTCTTTTTTAGACATCCTCGCGTTCTAAATCTCCAATCACTACCTGGCAACACGCAAATAATTTCAGATCAATTTGGAACCGAAAGTTTTGGATTTCGTGTAATAATTTTTGTGACAAGATTTGTAGAGGTTAGGTTATACAAGAAATTTGTTTAACTTTGTTAATAATGTCTGACGTCCCAGATCTAAGCAGCGATGAAGATCAATTTGAGGAGGATGAATGGCAAGAAATGGAAACAAGTAACACTTCAGTAACATGCTTGTTTTGTGTCAATGTTTTACCATCCATAGAAGAAGCCTTCGATCACTGCAAAGCTGCTCACAACTTCGCTATAAACACATTGAAATCAAAGTTTAACATGGACTGCTACTCATACATAAAATTAATCAACTATATCAAATCACATAAGCCAGGTCCAGATGCTGTTATGGCTATGAAACACGCTGTTTGGGATGATGAAAGGTACTTAAAACCCGTCGAAAATGACGAGTGGTTAATGTTTGACTTCGACTCTCTTACAGACAAGCCTAGCTCACCTAAAACGTATCATGCTAATGTAGAAAATGGACTGGTCACGCTGTCACAAGCGCATTTTAACGAACTACAAAGAACTATTCAGAATTTAGCAGACCAATTGAAGGAAAGCCAAACCCATTTGGCTTTGGCTAAAGAAGATATTAACAAAATGCAAAATTCTATGAAAATATTAGTTGAAGGTGGTAACTCAAATACAGGTGCTGAAGGTGACATTGCCGTTAATTGTGTGTCCAAAGTACCTTTAGAATGTGATGAAGGATACTTCAGCACATATGCTCACTTTGGCATTCATTATGATATGCTCTCTGATAAAGTACGCACTGAAACTTACCGAGATGCTATCCTTAATAATAAAGAGTCTATAAAGAATAAAACTGTATTAGATCTGGGATGTGGAACAGGAATCCTCTCTATGTTTTGTGCAACAGCTGGAGCTAAGAAAGTGTATGCACTTGATCAATCTGAAGTCATATACCATGCAATGGATATAATTAGAGAGAACAACCTACAAGATATTATAAAACCAATTAAAGGCCGATTAGAGAATACAAAATTGGATGAAATGGTTGATATTATTGTTTCCGAATGGATGGGCTATTTCTTACTATTTGAGGGAATGTTAGATAGTGTCATTCATGCCCGTGATAACTTCCTTAGTCCTGGAGGGCTTCTCTTACCAAACCGATGTAACATAAGTCTTATAGCTAATGGTGATATAGATACCCACAGAAAGCTTATTGATTTCTGGTCAGATGTGTATAATTACAAAATGAATTGTATGAAATCGGAAGTAGTTAGAGAAGCTAGCATAGATATAGTAGCATCTAAGAACATAATATCTGAGCCTTGTATTGTCAAAGACATAGATATTAATACTTGCAACACGGACATTATGGATTTTACATCTGACTTTAAGTTAAGAATAACAAAAGATGGCATTTTGACTTCACTAGTAGGCTACTTTGATACATTTTTTGATCTGCCCAAGTGTATTTCCTTTTCAACGGGACCTCATGCAACATCAACTCATTGGAAACAGACAGTCTTCTATTTCCGAGATTGTAAGGAGGTTAAACAGGGAGATGTTATTGAAGGAACTATTATTTGCAGTAGACAGAAAACAGACGTAAGAGCCTTGTCAGTACAGATCAATATATTCAATAAAAGTTTCAATTATATCCTAAGTTAAATAATCAAAAATTGAATTGAGTCATCTAGTTTGAATTCACCTTATGATTTAAACCAAAAACAGTTATATTGTGTTTTGAAACTAGACTGCTCTAAATGTTGTATTATCTATGTTTGTATAGCCTGTAAATGTTTTTTTAAGCAAAGTTTAGCTTGTAAAGCTATTTTATACAATGCCTTGTCGTTTTAAAAGGTATGGGATTAAAAGAAAGCCATTTTCTACAAAAACTTTATTTTTATTTTACATAGTTATAACAAACACATTGATAACTAAAAGTGTTTTATATATACAAAGATAGAATGTTAACATAGTAAAATGAGATTACTTAACTTAAAAAGTACAATATTATGCTACCAACTAGTAAAAAAGTGTTGAACACATAAAAAAAAAATGTACATTTTTATTCTATGTGATTTCTAAAGATAAATTCTGCCATGTAGGCTTCAGTTTACTAGAAAGAAAGTATTTCGATTATAAATGGATGAAAGAAGTTTGCAAGCATGGTAATATACAGTACAAGGACTAAATAAATTATAGCAATTCCAACAGAGTTCTTGAGTTTTATAGGTTTTGAATAATAATAATAATAATGTTAAGGTTGCCAAAGTCATTTTAGGCCATGGTTCTAACAATATCTGTTTATTGATTGAAAGGAACTATAATATTATGTATTTTGTATGTAGGTATGTTCTTAGTGATTAAATCCATATAACAATTTGAGAATTTAGTTCGAAATTAAATAATGAAAATCTGCTATGAGCAAAAAGTTCACGTTTCATACCATAATCATAGTCATACCATATCGCATCACTTTCCCACTGCTGGAACAATGCAGGTATGACCAAGCAGTAGGTATGTTGCATAACCTGGGATCGCACGGATAAATTCAGCTAGATGCGCTTGTAACAAAGGCATATTTTAATTCTTCTACTTATGTCGGAGCAGCGATGTTCTCTATTCTCTTCTGTAGATCGTCCTCCCTTTTCTGCATATGTGTGCCCATTTATGGACACCAGTTCGTATGTAGGTACAGGTGTTTTGTAGGTACACACTAGTTCTATTCTTATAAAAAGATTACAGGAAACAAATGCGTGTTTGAAATTACTTATATGTGTTTTGGTTTCATCTTGAAAGTGGAAATAATGTTTCTCATTTGAATTTATCTATGTCGATCGATAATGGTTCAAATCTTTTAATTAAAATCTCTAAAATTGGGTTAAAGAAAGGTACGATATCTCTTTTAAAAATGAATGTACTTTTCATCTCTGTAATTTGCTCTGTTATGGGGTTATTTTTATTGGTATTTCAAGAACCCTTCCTAATTCAGTAGGTAGATCACTACTCTAGATACCTACTATTGTAAAAACTGTAATTGAGAGTGTTTTATTAGCAGATCGCATTATCTTCAGTAAGTACAATTTATTGAGAGACAACCAATTACACCACGACCTCATTAACAAAATATTTCTAGCTGTGTATGTAAGTTGCTAAGGCCATCCTTAGAATCATACTTATAACTACCACACATGTAAAATGAACGCTATGAAAATCTTACAACTGTTTACAACAATTCAACTCAATACAAAGTCTAGTCTACCCAGTGCAGCTGTAGATACTGTTCCTTACACAGTACATACACATACCTAACACATAATTACTATTTAAAGTTTGTCTTGGAAGAAGTGCGTTTTTCAATTAATTGCCATGCGGCGATGATACATTGTCAGTATCTATATAAGAAAAGAAATATACTCAATTAGTACAACTATGTTCAATTAACTTTATCTACTACAATTATTGACTGTGGTGAAGAAAATAGATATAATATTAGTCATACATAGTTACTCCTACATCTGACTAACATAGTCTAGTCGAATTAGCTCAAAAATAGGGCCAATTGCAAAAATGTTACAGGCAATTTCTTCTCAGGCATAAATCGAAACATATCGAACGTACCATATAAGGTATGAGAACCAAAATTGTAGGAAATTTAATTTCAAACTTCAACATCAACTCTTCTTAACTTTTTGCATTTAATTGATATTCATGATGACGGCTGACGCAACGGGTCTGATACCCCGGCAAACTAAATTTAGACTGCCAGTGACGCAACCCTAAACGAAAATTGCTAAAAAATTCCGAAGGAATAATTGCCAATACAATTTTAAAATTTAAAACGAAACAATTTATTAAAGTCTGGTCAATGTTTACAAAGAAATGGGTAAGTATCACAAGGGTGGTTTGAACAGGCATTTATTTTATGTAGACTATGCTTATGTGGGTAACTATTGTATGATTATGTGGGTAACTATTGTATGATTATGTGGGTAACTATGTATGATTATGTGGGTAACTATTGTATGATTATGTGGGTAACTATTGACTACGATACGTGACTTACGATAAGTGGTTTAGTAACAAAGTAACTAAATTACCAAATGGGTAAAATACTTATTTTAAGGTGTATCTGTACCACTCAGCTAAACATCGCATGTGAGTAAAAAAACTTAAGGAATGTTAATCAATAATATATTTCTACATATTTATTAGTATACAAAAGATAAAATAAGTGTTATTATAATATTATTCAGGCCAAGTCGTGACAGCAAGTAAAATATGTAGGTATTAAATACATTTAATATTATAGTGGGTACTTATGTATTTTTTTTATTTCTACGTTTATTTGCTGTTAATATAGACTGACTGGCAAGGAGATCACGGATTGGCAAGCGCAGCACAGGATGGCCACCAACAAGCTGGATAGACGACCTGAATAAGATCGCAAGCAAGAGCTGGATCCGGGCCGCTTCCAACCGGTGGAAATCAATGGGGGAGGCCTATGTCCGGCTGAAGAGTTCTATAGCTGATATGATGATGACGATGAATATAAAGATATAAGTACAAAGGTAAACTAAAAGAGCTAAATGTAAAAATATTTTTAAATGTAGAGCTCCCTTGGTAATCATATGATTGTTGAGTACCTGCTTATAATATATGCGATACTCTTCAATATTTTAACTTGTCTAACATTTTGTAAACTTGAAAACCAACTGTAAGTTGGTTTTCTAATGATGTCTAATAATATGCAATTATGTTCGTTATCGTCGTATTGTTAATTATTATTTACCTTTAAATGCCATAAATTATTTTTTTCTTGTTTCCAATATTATTAGACACTGTTCAATTCAATTCATTTATTTGGAACAATAACATTGTTGGTTTACAAACATATGAGAATCGATGACAGCTGGAGAAGTTGACTTGTTGCATGCGCCATGATTACTGGGGCCTTACTATCAGCTTTATAAAAAAACTATGCAAACTCCGAGCAGTTCTAAAACCTGGCTAAAACATGCCAGAGACAACAATAACCGTTCACCTTTGAGAATATGAATGTTCAAACTGTTCACCTAAAGGAGCGTGATGCCATGATTTGACAAAAAGCGGTTTAAGCCAGGTTTTAGAACTGCTCGGAACTTGCATGGTTTTTACGAAGCTGACAGTAAGGCCCCAGATGAACTGAAGAATTGCGGTGGATAAATGTTCACGAGCCATTGAGATCACCTTTCTACGAGTAAAAATCATTAATATGAGCACATAAATATTCATCCTTATTATTGCCACTTTAATCATATTAGTTTTAAAACAGAGATATCTTGTAAATACAGGTCATTTTCTTATCAATAGGTACATACATATTTTATTATACACCTAACTCACTGTCTCTGCTCATTTCGTACTTGAAATGTATAAACATAGCATAAAGTATAAAACACCCCCTAATTTTAATATAATCCCAGCTAAAATTATAGAACCAGATACAGGAGCTTCAACATGAGCCTTAGGCAACCATAAATGAGTAATATATATGGGTATTTTACTAAAAAAGCTAAAATTATTCTAATATATAACCCTCTGGCTTATTACGTAAGTAATTCCCGTGCTTTATACATTCAAAATGTGTGAAAACCACGTCAGTTTTAACAACAAACATAGCATGAAGTGTTAGGAAAATAAACAGCTACACAATATTTCGCCTATAAGTACTGTTGCAAGCTATTTATATAGAAACAACACTCAATAATGTACATAAGGCTCGTTATTCTAAACTACTTTTCATAAAGCTGTATCCAATTAGAATGGTTCTAACCTACATTCCCAATCATATTTTGATTAATACTTAATTATTATCTAGAACCATTAATAGGTACACTAAATGCACAATATACAGATTTTATATATATCTAGTTATTTAAAATAGACGATAAATATATAAAATACCATTGTTTTATCTACATTAAGCGTCACCGGTTAGTTAAATACATCTAATCTTACAATCCCCAAAAAGATATAAGGACCTAGTCATGATTATGGTATTTGTTTTGATATTCAATGTGAATGGTCCCAATTACCAATCAGGAGAACTAGGCCACTGATATTTGATCAAAAGTTTCCAATGATAATATAGAATCGTTTGAAAATTTGGCATCTGTGAATTAACACTTGGCCTTAATTTATTAAATTTATAAATTCAATACATACCCTTCATAGTCTACTTCGAAGGACGGTATGTTACATTTAAGTTAAGGTCCTTCTCAATCTCGTCCAAAGCCTATCTTACTGGATTTACGTTTGATTGTTCTGCAAGCCTACCTGTGAGATGTCTGCAAACGTACCTACCTCATTAGGTTTACCTGCGTTTTTTTTACAAACCTACCTAATTAGTTTTATCTATCTATGATTTTTATCAAAGTCTACCTTACTAGTGATTCTTCTCCAAGCTTTCCTTACTAGGGTCTTTTTCCAGCCTACCTAACTAGGTTCATCGTAGATTTTTTAAAGTCAATATTATTAGCTTCACAAATGACATCTTATTGCCTACTTATGTAGGTTTTCCTGTTATTTACGAGGCTACAGCTTTTTCCATTCAGTCTAGAAGTTGATTTTGATAATGTCAGGCCTGCTTTGCCAATTTACTACGAAATGTTAGATTATAAGTATTAAGTAAAACCTACTTCTCATGTTAACAAGTAATTAATTAGAAATCAATATTTCATCTCCGACAGCCATGAACTATTATTACCATTGAAAATTAAATAATTAATCGTTTAGACAAATTCTTTAAGTTACTTACATCAGCAACTAATCGTATCGTTTGATTTTTTAAATAGCGTATTCATATCCTAAACGTATTCCTTAACTTAATGTGGATAGGTACGCTAATTAAAATCTATTTATCATCTAGAATTTGAGATGGCATATTATTTTAGAAAATAATTTCATATTAAATAACATTTGGTCAAGAATATCGAGACTCTCCAATTTAATCGGAAACATTAAAATTAATAAGCGTATTTTTCATATGGATTAAGACTACATTAATTACTCTACAATTTATAATATTTATATAAATAGGTTGTATATTAGGTAAAGGACGACTACATTCGAAAAGATTTATTTGATTGAAGTGCACGTTTTTCTCGTGTTTTAAATTATATTTTGCTCCATAACCAGCATTTCATAGTAATCTACAGATACAATAGCTCTATAATTAAGTACTAAAAGAGGGCTACAAATGATTATTCAATGAATTCAGTACATTTTTATACAATATTATGAGTTTTAAATATGATTAATTAATTTGAATTGAATGTTTATGTATATAATTACATGTTAGAGGCGATAGAAATTTGGCGTGCCACAAGGTAGCCGCTTTGTTTCTCTTATGTAAATAGCATACACACTTAATACTAAACAGTGTAAGCTTTTTCACTAAATTAGGCTAGAGGCTAGAGTCTTAGCAGCGAATAATAATTTACACTACTGGCGTATAACTTCACCGCCGATCCGAATTAGCTCACTATGTTGTCTTCCACATAATGCAAAATTGTACAGGCTTATTGTGCTTCAATTCGCATTTTGTGCGTAATACACAACGTAATAATACTAGCAACAAATGTTTAAAGCGTTCACGCGCACTGGCAATGTTTAATTTTTCTTCAAGAATGAGTTAAACATGTTGCAACAGCTAGTCCTAACACTATTTACAAAGGAGGCTAAATATTATTCTTCTGTCGTCGTCGGTGGAGGAGCACTGTTGCTCTCTTCCTCTAGTTTAGCTCGTGCTTCAGCATCTGAAAAAGAAAATGTCACTATGTAGGTTCATCAAGTCATAATCCTGGTTTAGGAGTTTTAGAGAGATCAGGATCATCTTGGTAATTTTATATTGCAGATAATGAATCCCAAAAATTCCAAATCGATTTAAAGATTACTAAAATTATAAGTAGTGTATGTCTTTTCTAAAACTTTAAATCGGCTAGACATGTAATTTAGAATTTCGGTTTATTTCCCAAAATATGTGATTATTTCAGTGAATAAAGTGATTAAGGGTAGTATTAAATTTACAATGTTTATAATTGTGCACAAGTACAGCATAGTGTATACAATTATAGCGGCTGTTTTTTGTTGATACCTAATTAGTCTTCTTTCCTTGAGACCTAAAATATTAAGAATTATATTGAGTTTATTTCGAACTGTATAATTACTTAACAAAGCTAAGATAATTAATAGATAGGTTACATAGTTCTCGTATTTCGTTTGTCATTTAATAAATTATTTGATTTAATTCTCATTTTATTTCATTGTCGGTAATTGCTAGCTTTGCCTTAGGTCACAGCAGTGACCATCGCAAAGGTTGCTATATTAAGTTTATTTTCATTTCCATTCACACAAGAGGTCTACCTGTTAATTTAATTAATTGTTTTCTTACCTTTGGCTGCTTGCTCTTTCCATATCTTCTTATTATCGCTGAGGCAGGCGATCCATGGCTTTCTTATCTTGAATTTTGGTGTTTCCATTGCTGAAAAATAACGTTTTCAGTATTAATTTCGTATCCTCTTCTTCTGTCCCTTATCCCACACTGAGTGGGATGGCCACAACATGTGTTCCTCTTCCATTCTCCATCACATTCCATTTCATAAACATACCATTATTTTTTTATATCAAACTCAAACTATTAATTATTTATTTAATTTACGCATTGCACTTTAATAAAACATTTAGTTTAATAAAAATACACTAACGCCGCGTTTTAAAGCAATTGAGCCTACATCCATACTTATAGCATACCGTATAGTTCTAGCGATTTACCATTGTTTCACTTGATGGTCGATGACGATGTGGTTTTACGCTAGTTAAAATCCTAGGTCTACCGTGGTTTCACGCTAGACCTAGGATGTTAACTAGCTCTCAAAGCTGCAATACTATGGTGTTTGGTTCTTCAACTTTGAACTAGAAAGTACCTCATCATTATGCTGTCAGTTCGATAATGACCTTACCTACTTCAAAAGCTTAGGCCGGGGGTCGAACATAAATGATTACCTGGTTATTTTTCAGAAAGCTTTCTTACACTAAGGTAATGCCTCTTCCCCCCGGACCTCGAAATCGAGTAGTCGTGTCTAAGATTATTTCTCTTTATTAAAATGAAAACAAACAAAATTACAGTAAAAATAAGTCGCGATATAAAATAGGAGTGCATAATCATTGAAGAGGTGTGCCATTACCATACCGTACCCAGCGCAGGAGCACACATCGACACGTTACGTCAACAAGTAAGCCGCACACATTCAAGTTCATTCATAACGACTGTCATCGCCCCACTGCCTGGCGTTGAGCTGTGCCGCCCTTCATTGACCCGAACAAGATACGAGCTATTCTACGCAGCGCTGCTTACCTGGTACTTGCACTCTCTGGCGTATTGCAAAGGTACTTTTTTTTTTTTTTTTGTGAAATTACTTTTCTTTCTCAACCGCTAAAAATGCCGCTTAAACGCACGCCACCAAAAGATATGTCTCCGCTTACATTTGCAACGCCATTACAGCACTATTCTTCTGATTCTAACGTATCAGAAGTTGGACAGGAGGCTGGAGTGAGTGCAGTTGCGTCTGTGAGAAACTCTTCTTCACTAAGCAATATCACGGCACGTGCCGTACCAAAACGTAAGCGTAAAGAGACGGACGACATAAGCAAAGCGGAGATGATGGAAATGTTCTCTGCACTGCAAAAGCGGCAGGATGAAAAGTGTGATATGCTTGTAAGCTGTTTGAATGATCTGAGATCGTCTGTGGACTTTATGTCCTCAAAATACGACGAAGCTTTAAAACGGTTAAACACTCTTGAATGCGAAAAAAAGAGCGACAGGAATTACATTCTACAATTAGAAAACAGATTAGAGATGCTAGATCGTAATGCCAGGGCCTCTAGTATAGAAATAAGAAACGTACCTGAGAGCGAAAAGGAATCTAAAGAAGACCTTTGTAGGGTAATAAAATGTACCGCTGAGTTACTCAATATTCCGCTACAAAATAATGAAATTAAAAATGTCTATCGCATTAATACAAAAGCAGCCGTCAAGCCGATAGTGGCCGACTTCACGACAGTTTTGACAAGAGACTGCTTTCTGAACTCATTCAAAAAATATAATAAAGAACACCGTCAAGACCGTTTGAGTACCACTAATATTAAAGTGGGTGGAGCATGTAGACCTGTCTACATGTCTGAGAACCTGACGCATCGAGAACGTAGACTGTTTTATCTTTCACGGGAATTCGCCAAGAATCATGGATATGTTTATTGCTGGACATCCTTTGGCCGTATATTTCTACGAAAAACCGAAGGGTCGCCACAAGTACGCATACTCTGTGAGAATGACATTGCTAATCTCAAAGATATGTGACTGGTCTGGAGAGGCCCGATTGTTTGTTTTTACTTTGTGCGTGTTTATGTAATGATTAATATTTCACACATTTTACATTACAATTGTATAATCCCAACGAGTGTTGCAATGTGTATAAATATTTTACATACATCACATTATTACGATAAACAATCTTACAATATTTACAATATTTTCCTCACTCAGAAATATATCAGTCTCGAGTCTTACGCATCTACGCCTTCTGCTTCACTTTTAGAAATCTGTTTCTTTCTATTTACACTTAAACAACTATGCATGGTGATGCTTAAAGTGCTTAACGTGTCTCGAAACGCCGTTATAGGTATTTTTAGTTCAATTTTTATTATAATATACACATCTAGAAAATATATTTATATATATAATCACCAAAACAACCAACTTAAAGTGGTATTCATCGCATTATTGCCAAGTATGCATATATATTTTTTAAATTATCTTATGAAATCAAAACTGAAATTTGCAGCAGTGAATCTTGCCATTTTGAGAGAATTTTGCCACTACTCTATAACTGTAGCAATAACGTTCTTCCTTTCCGTACCGGTTTTAACATGTTATTTAAAATGCTTGATTTAATCAATAACAACCTGTTGCAAGACATAGATAGCACTGACTCTGTTTACTGTAAGTATATAGACGACCCATCGAAATGTGCTCAATTTTTAAATTATGGTGATAACCGCAGTGGCCTAACCATACTTTCTCTAAATATTCGTAGTATATACAAGAATATGGATAAACTACTGATATTTTTAAGTAGCATGGACATACAAATTGATGTTATAGTGTTATCCGAATGTTGGACGGGTAAATATGACCCCCCACCTATATATAACTATAATATGTACCTTACTAAAACATGGCTGAATCGAAATGACGGAGTTGTTGCATATGTACGAAAACAATTCAAAGTTAAGGAAACTGAGCCTGAAATGACGGAGGGAAATTGTTTAATCCTAGAAATAGATGATTTGTATTCTATTATATGTTCATATCGTCAGTCAGAATATAGGAATCCTACAAATTATTTAAACTCATTGGATACTATTCTCAACAATGCCATGCTAAAGAAAAATATAATTTTTACTGGCGATATAAACATTAATATCATGCCTGATGATATCACTGCTCATGCATCGAATTATTTAGATCTCATGGCTATGCATGGCCTTATTCAAGGCGTAAACTTGCCAACCAGACTCCATTCATGCTTGGATCACTTCATGGTTAAAACAGCAAATTCGTGGCGAACACTTGTATTTGACAGCCTAACTGATCATTCCCCCATCTTATTGAGCATAGCAAATGAAATAGGAAAAGGATCCAGTAAAAAAGACACGAAAACTAAATGTTTCACTAATATTAACCTTCTTAGAGAGTCACTTGCCCAACAGTGTTGGAATGAATATTATTCACACACTGATGTTGATATCGCTGCTGATGGACTGGTATCCCTAATAAAAGATAAAATTCAAAAATGCACTACACAAAAACATACTACCAATAAGTATAAAGCATTGAAGCCATGGATTAGTGTTAGTGTTATCAAATGTATAAGAAGAAGAAACCAACTTCAAAAAGAGTGGAAGACTTCAGAAAACAATATAGAATCTCGTGACAAATTTGTTAAGTATCGTAATGTTTGCAATAATCTAATAAAGACGTTAAAACATAATTACTACAAACGCCAACTAGAAAAAGCTAGGGGAAACATGAAAGCAACTTGGAACATTGTCAAAGATCTATGTAACTACAGTAAAAATAAAATTGATCCTAATCCACTACTTACTATCGAAAAAACACCACTGGACTCTTTAAATACAGTTAATAAGTATTTCACTTCAATAGGTGAAAATCTAGCTGCAATAACTCTACAGAAACTAAGTCAAACGAATGAACAGCTTGCATCAATTGCTAATCAAAATTGTTCCATGCCAAGTTGCTCTATGTCACTTTTTTTAACAGATGCTACCGAAGTAGCTAGTGTAATTTCTAACTTGAGAACGAATAGTGCACCTGGATGGGATACAATAACATCGAATCTGCTAAAAACATGTAGTATATCTGTGGCAGAGCCAATTGCTCACTTATGTAATTTAAGTTTTTCAAGCGGTATATTTCCTAAGGTTCTTAAAAAGGCTATGGTATGTCCCATATACAAAACAGGTGAAAAACAGTTACCGTCAAATTATAGGCCTATTTCATTATTGTCCACTATTTCAAAAGTTATAGAGAAAATTGCCAACAAAAGGCTGATATCATATCTTGAAAAAAATGATTTGCTTTCTATTAATCAGTATGGATTTAGAGCTAAAAAGTCAACTGACGATGCTGTCCTTCACGTTACATCTCTTATCACCAAATATCTTGATAGAGGAGAAAAATGTATTGGGGTTTTCTTGGATCTTCAAAAAGCATTTGACACCGTCTCGATACCCATACTACTAGCACGATTGGAAAAACTTGGTATAAGAGGAAATGTACATAATTGGTTCTCAGATTACCTTACTGATCGTAGGCAACAAGTAAGAATTGGTATCCTTGAGAGTGACAGTGCTGCTTGCAACTACGGGGTTCCGCAGGGTAGTACGCTCGGGCCTACGCTATTTTTGATATATATAAATGAACTGTGCAAGGCAAAACTACAAAATGCGGATATCCTCATGTTTGCAGATGATACTGTCCTGATTTTTCATGATTCTTCTTGGAATAAAGTAAGAAAATTAGCCGAGGAAGGATTATCTTGTATAACAGCATGGTTGGAAGACAATCTTTTGTCTCTAAATACAAATAAAACTAAATATATTTGTTTTAAAAAAACTGAAGCTAATAAAATACCGCCCGACTTCAAAATTTATGCACATACTTTCCCATGCAATCGTAATTATAATACACGAGTTAACTGTACATGTGATGTATTGTCAGCTGTTGACAGTACTAAATATCTTGGAGTGACTATAGATAGCAAAATGGCATGGAAAGAGCATATTGAGGTCGTCTCTAAACGCATTAGGAGACTCATATATCTCTTTAAAACACTTCGTCCAGTGGCGGACAAACGACTGTTATTACAAACATACAAAGCTTTGGGAGAGTGTATTATAAGTTATTGCATCTGTTCGTGGGGTGGTGCAGCAAAGAGCCACTTAATCAAAGTTGAACGGGCACAACGTGCCCTACTTAAAGTTATCATGGCTCTACCCTTTAGATATGCAACAACAGATCTCTACGAAAAGTGCGATGTTTTCTCTGTTAGGAAATTATTTATAGAGCTAAGTATAAAAAGATACCATTTAAAAACAGTTCCACAACTACCTGAAACCAGAAAAAGGCGCGATAAGTGCCCTATTCCCGCATGCAAGAGTGCCATTTGTTGGCGGCACTTTAATCACCTGTCCCCCTTACTATATAACAAACTCCACGACATAAAAAGGGTTAAGAAACTGACATTCCGCAAACTGAAGCCTATAATAAAAGCATGGTTGCAGCATCTAGACTATGAAGCAACGGAAAAACTTTTTGTAAGAGTCGATTGATACATGTTTTTATTTTCAATTTTTAGATTAGATAATTGTATTCATATAGTTTAGGAATTATTATTTATTGTTCTAACGTACTGTATTATTATATTATTTGTTAAGATAATTCATGTTCTATGCCTATTTTGGGGAAGACACTGTCTGCTGCAACACAGTGTATACTAAAGCAGCAGGCAGGGCTTTCTATGTATACTTTGTTAAATTTATTTTTTTCCGTGAATAAAGAAATTTGTATTTGTATTTGTATTTGTATTTGTAATGATAGCTTCGGGGAAGTGAAAGTCGATCATTATTCAGAGGATCAGCGGATTGTATCCCACATCGGGCTTAAAACTTTTGGTCGTTAGTGATCAAACGGACTCACAAAATGATGGTTACAGAAATCAAAATGTCTTATAATGGTAATAAAAGCAAATCGGCCCGCGAATAATAATATTCGTGTATACGCGCTAAAAACAAATTGCAGTATATTACCTACTGCATTGTTGCAAGCTCAGGAAATTAATTGTTTCTTAATGTTTAATTAATGAAGTAGAAATGAATAGAATGGCAGCTGACTTCTCTCTCTGAATCTTGAGTGTATTTTAATTAACTTGGAACCTAACTGATTAGGGTGACACAATGCCATAATAAATATGGGGTTTTTAAGAGGATTCTATACCAAACACTGTTTTCGCGTTTTAGGTATTAATCAAGCGTATTGCTATCTCAGTGTTCCTCGCTACCCTGTATGCAACCGATAGAGGCAGTTGCTGCTCGTGAGATTCATAGGTAATTTTTTTGATAGATTTAGAATCCTCTTACCTAATACAGTCATCTTTGAGAAATTAGCGCTTCAGTGATCATTCAGTTACCCAACTAGACCGTATTTGTTTTGGTGTCATATAAATGCATTTAATTTTTACTTAATTTTAACAAAATTATAGAAGTACGCTATTTCTGAGCCATTCTTCGTCCACATCTCACCTGTATTGTCCTCATTAATAGTGTCGCCAGACGTACTGGTAGAGTTTTTTGCGCTGGAATGCATCGGCCCCAGTATGCACTCCAGCATGTCAGCACACACCCCCATGCTGGGCTCCACAATGAACTCTATAAACCCGATCTGAGATTCAGCCACGAGGGTGTTGTTCCTGTCGCAAAGGGGACTAAACGGCAGGCCCAAGTCCCGCTCCTTATCGCCTTGAAGGAAGAACTCGTCCAGCAAACTCATTGTCCATCGGTGGTGGAGATCCCATCTCTGGAAATTAGATAATAATTCTCAGTTAATACATTTTGCCAACGATAGCATCGCCAAGAAAATAAATCTGGACTTTTTGCCTAAATGTGTGCGCAACACAAAGCAAGTTGGTATTTCTATCACTCCCCCAAAGTATTTCTCAAACAATCTAACCTTGGCTGGATGTGAGATGTCGCAGCAGTGCAGAACAAGAGATGCCGCCTTGCTCTTATCCACGGTCGGCTCCGCGAGGGTCAGCAAAGATCTCATATTCTTCAACTGCTGGAAGTGGAAAGACATGTCCGTTGCCAGCACCATATCGATGACCAGGGTACGAAACTCACGAAACTCGTCCCGGGAGAGATTCTGGAGGATGTTGCATTCTTCGTCGCGCATTTGCCTGGAAAATTATGAAAAGAAAAAATGTTAAGGAGATATTAATTAACAAACTGTTGCTACTTTGATGAGAAACGGGGCGCAAACATTAATAATATCCCTTCTTACGTTTTGTGTCTACTCAATGTCAGGGGCTCGTTTGATCGACCAAGTAAAAACCATTGGTCGATCCAACGAGCTACTGCAGGCACACAGCTCGCCATGTTAATTCGTATAGGAGTCGATTTCTCACTCTTCACGGAAACTGACTGTGATCCATTTTCTTCTTTTGACTCCTTGGCTTGGGCCATCTTAGCACTTCTGACACCATGTAGCAGTCTTTAATCTTGTGTTGGTTGGGTAGTTCGGCGAGGATATAAGAAACTGACAAAATGCTTAGCATGGATGATTTAATAAGGCGGTCATCTTCTCTCTGTGCCGGGCCGGTTACAATGCATCTTTTCTATATGCGCTATATGCCCTCTTAGTTGTACACATCTGTGTGACACAGTACAGATCAACATGTACATAAATGTTGCCACTTATTACTATAAGGTTTTAATATGTCTCTCTAAATGAGCTGGCGGCAGCTGATAGGTTGGTCCAAATGTAGATGGTGCAGCTTAGAGATAATTTAATCATTCATACATATTTAAAGCTTTGGAGAATTAAACCTGAAGCATCGAATTCTCGTAGAGCTTGTAATATATCTAAATTGGAGATTAAAAAAAAAAATTACCAAAAAATGGAACCGACTTCAAAACTCAAAAGTATGAAATAAACATTTTTTTTTTCACTCTTTAGTGACCTTTGTTACTCATTGAATATTGTCATTGTGGTGTAGGTATGTTCACCGATGTCTACACCCGCCAATGATATTATATGTTTATATGAGGTAGATGTCGCACAAGCGCGCGGAAACTGAAGCGGCAAAATTAAGTCAATTGTAGTAATTTTCATTACGACGCGTATTTCAAGCGCAAGTCTAAACATATAGCTATCCTTTTCTATATTATTAGTACCGTATTATCTGTCGCAGTAAGCATGTTTATGTCGTAGAGGAACAAAATCTGAGCACCGCGCAGTATGAATATACGTCATCTTTAGTAAAACATCATTGACACCCGCTACTATAATATCGTGTAGTATTAGCACGCATTTTTCAGTTTTTGACTTGTAACTCAAAAAGAGCTCGTTCGATTTTGATGCAATTTAAATGAGACCACACGGAAAGCACCAGCTTTCAATAAAAAAAGAACGATCATAATCGGTTTACCCAGTCGGAAGTTATGCGGTATAATATCGTGTAGTATAAGCACGCATTTATCAGTTTTTGACATGTAACTCAAAAAGTGCTCGTCCGATTTTGATGAAATTTAAATGGGACCACACGGGAAGCACCAGCTTACATTACACACATCACAAATAAAAAAAACATACGGGTCGAGTTGAGAACCTCCTCCTTTTTTGAAGTCGGTTAAAAAGAAAAGGCGTTGGACGGAAGGATGACAGATTTCCTACTGGATACTACATGTATAGTTACGTTTGCATCTAGCCCCTTTACGGACAACTAAGATTTGGTAGCGGTAAAACCATAATTCACGCGGGTGAAACCGCAGGGCGCCACTATTGTACCATATACAAAGAAACTTAAAGTAAGTAGTCATTAGACGCGTGTCTAAAAGCTATTCCAAATGAGGCACTGAGCTACTTTTTCGACAACATCAGGTGAGACAGTTGTCAAACGCAAACTTATAATATGTAAAAAAAAAAACTTATTAGATGTCAGATAGCTCGACTAGTTTCCCGACTCCTCTCCACACTTACCGATATCAAGACATCATGTTAAAATGTCGCAAAAAAAATATCTCTCATACTCTAAATGTAGGCGTTTTATGAAACGCCACACATCACACTAATGTTATAAAAGCGAAACTTTGTTTTTACCCAATGTAATAATATTTACAGGGCATGTTGGGTTAATCATGTTAATAATATCTTTCTCATTCGTATTATTTTCATTGTGAGGGCCTCAGTAATTTATTGCGGCTTCGCAGGGCGGGCGGATTGATGGATGGCGATGGGGGTAGGGCGGAAATTACAGGAGGGATCCTGTTGATCTTGTTAAGAAATGTAGCACGCCTACATGTCATTATGTTTGAGATGCCTGTAGAAACCATGGTCAGTTCTTTTACGGTACGGTACTTAGGTTTCGCAGCATAGGTCGGCCACCGACCAGGTGGACAGACGACCTGGCTAAGATCGCAGGCAAGGGCTGGATGCGGGCCGCTTCCAACAGGTCCTTGTGGAAATCAATGGGGGAGGCCTATGTCCAGCAGTGGACGTCCTATGGCTGAGATGATGATGATGATGATGATGACTTAGGTTTTATTCTCAATAAATCAACATACTAATTCATTATATATTGTTTATATAAGTAAATATTGCATTATTTGACAAAATAACTACTCCTATGGAATGTAAAACGAAGGCAATAATTTCTCATCTCAATTGTATTTGTTAGGGGAAAAAATTACTGTGTGAAATTTCCGTGACCACAAACAATTTATTTCGTGTTAATCCTTTATTAGAAATACCATGAGCAATATTGCGCATCGTGCAATCTAACAATATTAGATTCACCTCTCAGCAACTGGATTTCTACTGCTGGACATATGCCTCCCCCATATAGGGGGGATTTGCCAATTCTCGCCACGCTTGGCAGGCGGGTTGACGAGCGCAGTATGATTTCTGAACCTCAGAAGGCGACACACAGCAAAAATAATTTAATTTCAATTTAATAAAATATTACCCACAAAATAATTTAATTTCACCATCCCCCTTCTATCATCGGTCGAGGCGTACGGCCTTGTCCCATCGCTATATGGTAGATATACCACCTATACGTATGAATCGTTATGCTTCCAGTTTCTTACTGCATACTGCAAAGGAATGGAACTCGTTGCCCGAGTCTGTGTTTTCAGATACGTACAATCCAGGAGTCTTCAAGTTACCAGTGAATAATGTACCTTCTAAGCTTGCGTGCTACGTCCTAGACCACGTCATCACTTAACATCAGGTGAGACATTTTTCAAACGCAAACATATAATCCTACAGATATTACGAGTTGTATGGATTTTTGTTACTCTTTCACGCTCAAACGGCTGGACAGATTTTGATGATATTTGGTATGGAGATAATTCAGGTCCCGGAATAACATATAGGCTACTTTTCATCATCATCTTTATTATCATCAATCATTCCTACGTGGGTAAAACCGCAGGGCGCAGCTATTATTTAAATAAAAAGCCTAAGACGCTCTACCCTGTTATACTCTTAGTATATTTGTTCAAATATATTCGGGTAAATGGTTGTCGCTGGCATCAGCTGTTCTCATTTTACGTCTCACGCACTAATCACGCGCCGTTTCATTCAGAAAGCCCGAATACACACGATATTTTTCATTTGAAAAGCAAGGATTAAAATGGAAGTCTAACAACTTCTGCTATTTCTAAACAACGAGTGAATAATTTTTGAAAGCAGTAAACTCTAGAGCAACAGCTGGGCGTAAGGTAAAGCGTCAACACCAATTATTGTCCTGGAAAATTGCCTTGTCAGATGTTTTGGTGAACCAAATCATCCCTTATGTAATGCAAGGGATTCCAAGATTAGAAAACCGAACATTTCCGGGGGAACGGACGGGAAAAACCGCAACGGGTCCGAAACTGACAAATCATAGCTTATTGCTATTTTAACCCTTACGGGCTTGACAATAGAAGTACTAAATAAAAACAGGAACATAGTCCCTAATACGAGTCGCCAAACGGGCCTTAGTAATATACAAAGTAAGTATATACATAATAATTACCAGTATGAGTCTGAAAACTATCACGAGTTTCTTCCATAATTGTAATGTAACAAACCGACTAGGACTCACGTGGTGAACACTGGAAAATTACTCTCCGACCAGTTTCGTAAGCCTCAGCACGTAACTGAGCTACGTGCTACGTGCTGAGGCTCGCGCTCGCCGCCTGGCACGATCATAACTCCCAGATGAAGAACTGCAAATAAGTTCGAAGCTGGTCGGAGAGTAATTTTCCAGTGTATACCACGTGAGTCCTAGTCGGTTTGTTACATTACAATTACCAGTATAACACATATCGAAATATTTTTTTTGCTACCCACCTCATGCTTATTGTATCTCCGAATTTCACAAATTCAGCGTACTTACATAAATATTATCGGTTTCGTATTTCTTTTTAACAAGCTGCCAATCATCACATCGAGCATTTCGAATGGCAAGTGCTAAAGGGCAACGTCTACATCCCGGGGGAAATTATACAGCGTCATAACGAGCCTGGTTCGGATCTTTTGTTGAAAAAGGCCCGAATTTCCACCGCACTCTTTTGTAATATTTTACTTTTTTGTAAGGTATTGTTATAGATTCCTTTTCTTCAGTAATATTTGGGTTTTTGCAAATAAATACTGAATAAAAGATACGTTTACATTATGTACGCGTTATTGTAAGTTTTATAGACTGTCTGAAGTTCGGTTGGCATCTCAGACAGCTCTTGACATACATGACATACAGCTCTGACTGGCCGGTTGGCGCAGTTGGTAGCACTCTGCCTTCTGAGCCGCTGGTCCCGGATTCGATTTCCGGACAGGTCAAACATTTGTGTGTATGAACATGTCTGTTTGACCTGTGTCTAGGTGAGTATATGTATTTAAGTACATATATCAGTCATCAGGTTACCATAGTACAGGCTCTGCCTAGTTTGGGACCTGAAGACCTTGTGTGAATGTTGACCCAAATTAAAAAAAAATATATATATAAAAAAAACATATGTATTGTGCTGTCTTTAAATATGTCTCCGGTTTAATCTCTGTAAAATCTTTTAATATAGAATTCTACTGTACGTGTGTATGTCACTGAACTCCTCCTAAACGGCTGGACCGATTTGAATGATTTTTTTTGTATGCGTTTGGGTGATGCCCTGGATGGTTTATATTCACAAATCAGCCTGGCAGATAGCGCTGCAGTCGGTAGTAATTTGTCACCCGTGCAAAGCCGGGGCGGACCACTAGTATAAGAAAATCGATAACGGTATATTCGAAACGGGCCAAGTGATGAGGAAGCTAATTACAGCATTCACATTGATTTTCTAGTAATAACATAATACAATCGCTCGAACGGGGTCCTGGCCTATTTAAGCTTTTCGGCTAAATATTTTCAATCTGCACGAGACGCCTGTATGGAAACGATGTTTTCAAATCTATAATACATACAAATCTCGTGTCACAGTGTTTGTTTATCGAACTCTTTCGAGACGGCTTGCCTGATTTTTATGCGTTTTTGTGTATATTTGGTAGATCCAAGGTGACCCTCTCAAGGGTAAACTGTATATTAAAAAAAACTACCAAGAAACGGAACCGACTACAACACTCAAAAGTGTGAAATAACTTGTCGATTTCGGTACTTAGCTCTTCACGGGATCAATTGTCATTGTGTATGTTCACAAATTTTTTCACACGCAATTATAATGCCGTCCACTTATACCTTTTCAGTTATTGGAGTGTCACTGAAATCCCGTTTGACTGATTTTGATGAAATTGAGAATGAAAAAAATTAAAATATGAAATGGGATCACACGGGAAGCACCAGCATTCAAATAAAAAAAAGACTCATCATAATCGGTATACCCAGTCGAAAGTTCTGAGGTAACAAAAATAAAAAAAAACATACGGGTCAAATTGAGAACCTCCTCCTTTTTTTGAAGTCGGTTAAAATATACAATTTCTTTCGAATGGGAATGACACTAAAATTACATTATAACTTTGCAACATCAATCGTATTAAATAGCCATTTTTGAATTTAATTTCAAGCCGGTAAAGGTGAAATCAAAGGGTGGACACAATTCTTGAGGTTTGTACTCATGAGTGATTTTCGAGATCGAGAGCAGATCGCCTCATCATTTAATAACAGATGAGACGGTGGTAAAAAAAGGCTGTTGTAAAATCATCATCATCATCATCATCTCAGCCATAGGACATCCACTGCTGGACATATGCCTCCCCCATTGATTTCCACAAGGATCTGTTGGAAGCCCTTGCCTGCGATCTTAGTCAGGTCGTTCTGTCCACCTGGTCGGTGGCCGTCCTATGCTGCGCTTGCCAGTCCGTGGTCTCCATTCGAGAACTTTTCGGCCCCATCGGCCATCAGTTCGTCGACCTATGTGCCCTGCCCACTGCCACTTGTGTAAAATAAAGGCATCAAAATAATAAACCCTGGAATGAACGGGTCTTGCTACATTTTTGTTCATATTAATAATATCCAGCCCTAAAAAAAGAGCAAAGTCTCAAGTAAAATAGGGTGTGTTAAACTTTTAAATTCAGAATATCATACACAAGGGCACGGGCCTTGTCAGTAATCCCAGGATCAGACATTGCAGTTACTGGAATGACAATCCACAAATCATGTGTGAGATGTGAGATCTGCGGCCTTACTCTTGACACTCAATTCCGATTGTAAATTGTGATTTCGATAAATTGATGCTCTTGAACGCAATACTAGCGCACGATTGGAATTGATGGAATTTGACCAAACAACAAAATGACGTTAAATGAGATTGGAACTATCTAATTTGGCTATGAATTGGATTGACATTGAAACTGCGTTCAAGAGTAGGTAGCAAGTTAAACTATGAATAACACCTTCATGCAAAGTTTTTAAAAAACCTAAATGTATACACCGATTTTCCCAATCTGGCACTGTGTGTTTACTTCACTTTGCCAATAGTTATAAGCTGAGCCTATTATAAGAATCTTAAAATGGGTCAAATTCAAACACTTGGTTTTACTGTTACTTTATTAACTGTGGTCACAGGGTTCAAAGACTGGGTCCCGATTCGGTGAACGGCTGTTTTTAATATTTCAGCATAATTCAATTTGGGTGCTTTATTGCAAATTGCTGAACAAGGAAAACTGAAAATTACAACAGTTTCTCTACAATTTAATTTATGTCTAGGCGGGCGTTATGATTGTCTATTCTTTTCCAAATAAATAACGTAAACTTTTTGACGGGACTTGAGATATTCTAATATTAATCTTATTTAGTTTAACTTTTCAAAATGAGTGTAATTAGTTTATTGATTTGTAATAATAGTAGATTAGATGATGGTAAATTTTAATCTGGAAAGACTGGCCGGTTGGCGTAGACTGGCCGGTGGGCGCAGTTGGTAGCACTCTGCCTTCTGAGCCGCTGATCCCGGGTTCGATTCCCGGACAGGTCAAACATTTGTGTGTATGAACATATCTGTTTGACCTGTGTCTGGGTGTGTATATGTATATAAGTATATATATCAGTCATCAGGTTACCATAATACAGGCTCTACCTAGTTTGGGACCTGAAGACCTTGTGTGAAAGTTAAGAAGAAAAAAAACTGTTTTTATGTGTGATAGGAAGAAAACAAGCAGTCGGGCCGCCTGATGGTAAGCGACCACCGTCGCTTAAGAATATCTGTAATATTTTATATACGATTATGTTGCCAATCCTTTTCACAAGACTCTTGAATATAATTATAAAGCTGAACAAAAATGGGAAATCTCAGCTATGACCTTCTTTTCTTGGACTCTCTCCAAAGAGTTAAATACAAAAAAAGTGTTCAATCTAAGTTTATATCAACGAAATTATATTTTCTATAACAGTGCTTGCATCACAAATTACTTGCGTACTCAATTACTAAGCTCGTGATCATGATACTTGTAAAAGTGACGAAATACATAAAAAATACACGGTATCCCGTATGTAGTAAGGTCGTATGTTAGCGAGCGTGCCAGTTTAAAAAAATTACATACATTTTTTTTTCTTTTTTATATCACACTCAGACCCCCGCACTAGGATTTCCTGTATCGCGGGAGGCATGGACACACACACAATAACAGCACACAAACATCCAAGACCCGGGACAAACATCTACTCATCGCACAAATGTTTGGCCCTGCCGGGATTCGAACCCAGGGTCCCGACGACACAGAAGTCAATGTCACTGACCACTGCGCCACGGCGACCGTCAAATGTACATATACATATTACGTTAATCAATTAGGATTAGAATTCAGTTCAATATTAAAAAATAGTTCATTTAACACGCTACGTATGGTAACTTGGTAACTTAGTCTCTGTAAAAATCTTGCACTTTCCATATTATTAATAATTGTGGTAATGCGACTAATGTTTTAGGGTTAAAACTCTAGCCGCATTACCACAATTATGATATTATTATTATTATGCGTAATTACTTTGTCTCGAAATATTTAAGATATCAAATGAATAAATCTCGTTTAATAAAATTCACGGGCCTAAGTCAAGTGAACTTCATTGTCTACGATTTGTTGATTGTTTAAGTCATCTCGCATAATTTTCCTTGCAATGCGACAAGTGTTTAGAATCGCTGTTCTGCATGGTCATGTACTTACGTGCCCTCAGGTGCATAATTGTCTATTATTTTATCGATCAAATCGATTAAACTTACTTACGTAACAATTACGCGAGTGCTACGGCTTAAGGTCATAGGGATACGTAGTCAAAAAAGTGTTTGAGTGAATCTGAATAAGAAGCACTGAGAAGAAAAACACGTGCAGCTGAAAGTTCCGTGGTATTTGGGTTCACTTTCTGGTTCATAATTTCAAAGCAGCCAGGAGGTAGGCACCAAAATGTCAATTTTAATGTCAAAACAAATGTAATTTCACAAGTGCCTTCCTTTTCATTCAAACCCATGCTTACTGTTTTAAACATTTATAAGTTTTTGCTTTATTACCAGAGAGTACTAAGAGTAATTGAAACCTTTTAATAAAGTGTGTTTTAACCTGTACAACAACTCTTGAGCGTTTAAAGGTATGACTAAGCCATTGACTACGTTACCTCTTAGACAATAAGATATTAACTCGTCTGAACTCTTGAATTGGCACAATTACCCATGGAAAAATTAACAGTTTCCGGGTCCTAAGGTTTTGGTAAAGTGTCTCACCTAAAAGCAGCACTGATATGATGGTTCTCGAGGACTGCCCTGTCGTTGTAAAGCAGAGCCGTGTCGGACCCCGACATCACGTGGAAGTTGTTAGTGGTGCCGGTATGTTCGAAGTCGTGCACGATGGCTGCAACCAGCGTAGCGAAGATCTCCAGGTCTGATAACCAGTTCTGAAACAGTTCGCAAGCTTTCATTACGAGCGTTTATGTATTATACTCGTATGCTTCAATAAAAAGAGGAGGTTCTAAATTCAACCCGTATGTTTTTTAATGTTTGTTACTTGAGTCTGAAAACTATCGCGAGTTTCTTCAGCAGAACTGCAAATAAGTTCGAAACTGGTCGGAGAGTAATTTTCCAGTGTTTACCACGTGAGTCCTAGTCGGTTTGTTACATTACAACATTACAATGTTTGTTACCTCTTAACTTTCGAATGGGTGAACCGATTTTGATGGTTCTTTTTTTATTTAGAAGCCGGTGTGACAACACGGAAAGCATCCCATGTGGTCCCATTTAAATTTCATCATAATGGTCAAGCGGTTTTTGAATTACATTCCAATAACTGAGAAGTGCTACGCATACTTAGATGACATTATAGTTGCAGTGGAGAAATCGGTGAACATACACAATGACAATTGGTCCCGTGAGTAGCAAAGGTCAGTGAAAATAGTGAAAAAAAAAACCATAAACACAGACCACCAGACACAGCAGCTCTGAACAATGAACGGGTACTTTTGTTGAACCACTTGCGTAAGTTCTTTAGGCAGGATGTTCTTCTCTTAACAATGCGTTTCCCTTGAATCTTTCCTCCTATGTACACTTATTGTAATTATAATCTGATAAAGGCTCGTGCCGTGGTGGTACCGGCCTAGAATAGTACTCCCCCATCTCTTCCCGCGGGTGCCGTAAGAGTCGGCTAAGGGATCACGTACCAGAAGGTGGGCAGCAGCGCCTTCTGAGGATTGGAAATCATCCTGCGCTCGCCAACCCGCCTGCCAAGCGTGGCGAGTATTGGCAAATCCCCCCTATATGGGGGAGGCATATGTCCAGCAGTGGACGCAAATGGCTGAGAGAAAGAAAAGAAAGAAAAGGCTCGTGGTGATGTCTGTGCAAAGCCTGATGATCGTTGTAGCAGGCTAAAAATGGAGTATCCATCGCTTACCAAAGATACGCAGTGTCTTATTACTTAGCTATGTATTTTCCTTCCATTACATCATCAGTATCATGCTTTGAGCGTACTTCGAAATGCCATTTACACTAGCCACTACCCTTGCTTGAAATTAAATCAAAAACTTTCGTCGCTCAATGGTCGGTGACCTGAGTTTTGATCTAGGTCCTGGGTTTGTATCTCGGCTGAGGCAAAACTTTTACTATCTAGTACTTTTGTGTTGGATCATGAATGTATGTCTAATGTAGTATTGTGTGCGTCCATGTCTCCCGCGACACAGTCCCTCCGAGTCGGGATGGCAGCGTAAAAGCGTTTGTATTTTGGTTGTTTTGATAAAAATAGTTTTATGGTTAATATAAAAACAAAAAACGACAACAGTTTTATGGAACGTACGAACCAAAACGATTTTGTTATTTAAATATTGGCCTCCTTTCAGTTGCAGTGTTGTAGAGGTAGTTACTTGTTAGACTTCGCTTACCATGAGGCCAGTTTGACACAGCATGTAGTGGACTGACTGCGCCACGTCTGCGGCGTGAAGGTTGTTGTGGTATGGATTGTGGAACTTGCAGTAACCTTCCTCTATCCGACTGAGAAAGTTTTCGAGGATTGTAGGTGGAACCTGATGACAAAAAGGATACACATTTTAGTTGCTCTAAAATAACTAAATTGAAAAGAGAATATGTAAAATCATAGTAATACATTGTAAATGGAGATCTATATTTTATTTACTCTAAAACATCAAGGAAGCGCCCTCTGTTTTAGCTTTGTGTTATTCCGGCCGAAATCCAACTTTTGCGGCCTTTGTCAACAAACAAGTGAAGGCTTCAAACGTTCTAGTTTCCTTCGAATGTAAAACTTCTTTTCGGTTTCATTACTTCATTTCTTTTGACAGTTGTCAAACGCAAACTTATAATATGTAAAAAAAAAAAAAAAAAAACATTAGAAACGTCACGCGTTTGTGTAACACATTTAAATATTTTTTTGTAATATATATATTACTAGATGGACTGACGTTTACGCTACTTCCTAAGGTAACCTTAAGGAAATCATACTTTTTAGAAAAAAAAAATAGCCTATGACCTCCTTCAAAGTCCCTGTGTGGGCTGCTTCCAACCGCTCCTTGTGGAAATCAAGGGGAGTGGGAGTATGTCCAGCATTAGACATTCTATGGGTGAGATGATGATGATATTAATGTGAATGTGCAAAAGCATCATCCACTATTTATATTTAATGTTTTTTTTTTTCAAATAAAAAAGGTTGCTTTTGACTTTTAGCACAAACTTTTCTCCGTTCCTGAGTGCAGGACAGTTTCTTATGCAAGCTCACCGATACCGCGGTCTCTTTCGGCGCTTAACTAGATTCTTGACGCCAAAAATGATAGCGACATATTCTCTGACGACTGGAAAAAGATATTGCGCGAGTGTTTGAGGTACTGTGAGGCGAAGTGCTACCGTGTTTCAAGCATTCAGTAGTATCTCTATACAGAATCATAAATAATTTAGTGACTGGTTTTTATTGACTAGATTCTTTTTGTTTATAATTGTATTAGTTTTATTCATTGATATGTTAATTATCTTATTTTAATGTATTATTGTATTGACTTATTGATTGTAACGAAATCTATACCTAGTGTACTTAATTAGTGTAATTGGCGCAAGCCGTACTAATGAATAAATAAATAAATTGACAACTGTAATATAATTTGTAATCTACGAACCGACTAGATAATCAGCCGCAATTTTACTCTCAGCCACTTTTCATACACAGTGTACGCAATTATATTTTCAGTAGGTAAACAACTCATTACGTAAATACTTTTGAGATGAAAGGAACAGTGAAACAATAACATAAAATCAAAGTTAAATATCTATAACCTCCACCGACCTAAACTTGGTTACATGATACGAAATTTAGCCGGCGAACTTAACTCAAACTCTAACTCCCGATAAATGCAGGTCGTAACTTTAGGAACTTCTATGAATCGAGCTGAAATCTGATATGAATTTCTTAAAGTTGATTAAAAGTTTCATATCGATTAAAAGTTTCATATCGATTAAAAGTTTCATGCTGATATAAATGTCAGCAAGGGGTAGTCCATAGAGGAATGGAGCTAAATAATTTCCTGCTCAGACAAGATGCGAATTGTAGGTGACAGCGAATCGTAACTTACTTGTGTTAGCTATACTTTTCTTATTTTTGTGTTATACCAGCTGCGCCCCGCGGTTTTACCCGCGTGGTGATGAAAAATGGTAAATATATTGATGATGAAAATTAGCCTACCTATGTGTTAATCCAGGGTATAAGATATCTCCATACCCAATTTCATCATCAGCCATTTAGGCGTGAAAGAGTAACAAACATACATCTCTATTTACAAACCTTCGCATTTATAATATGGGAACAAATATAATGATCACTAGATAAATATAATGTTCACATATATTCGAACACCATATTTAGTAACTGAGCACCAAATTTAGTAAGTGGTCACCAAATCGTGACCACCATTTAAATGCAAATTCTTTAGGTTCGTTAGGTTACTTGCGACCACAACGGCCCAGCCGAGCGAGCGAAGCGTGCTCGCTTCGCTCGCTCGGCTGGTCCGTTGTGGTGCCGCGGCAGCGGCCGGCGAGTGCCAGAACCAAATCGATCCCTGTTCATTATATTATTATTAGTACGGAGTCTTGGGGTCATTTTCTTTTTTTTGGATAGCAAGATGTGAAATTTTTGGTGGCCGATATGCAATAAATTGGTGTTCTAATTTTGGTGCTCACTTACTATTTTTGGTGTTCAAAAGTATTTTTTTTGTGCATATAGTTTGTGCATTGCTGTTTAATTATAGTACATATTATATTTAGCGATTGGGACTATAATAAAGCAGATTCCCAAATGAAACAGAACAAATAATTTATTTCCCAAAAACTTAGCCTAAAGCCTATTAAAATAATTATGTATGTACTTACAACTACTGTCAAGTATTGTAGTTAGAATATACCTACATTAAAATTATAATTATGAATATTATATAATAATAAATAAATAAGTAATAAAACCTTTATTGACTTTTAGTAAAGGATTACATGTACATATTAGTATCTAGTCTTAAACTAGGTATGAACTAGGTAATAATAGTAAATAGATATAGACCGTTGATGTCTGTGGTAGTTATAAACTGTATTACAGACACCAGCGCCCTCCGAGAGGATTAATGACCTATGTAGGTATATTGGTAAATTATATTACAAGTTCACTGTAAGTTCTGGAAGGATAGCGCGCAAATACACGCGGGTAAAACCGAGGGACGGAACTAGTATCACATAAATAAATCCAAGCAAAGATAAAAGCTTCCTCAGTACTTAATATCACCAAGAAATATTTCTGCGCCATTATCTCGCACCGCTTTGTTTTGTTCTTGACGATGCTCATAATCTTTAACCTCTCCGCTTGCTCTGACTCAAACAACAAAAAACTCCTGAGTATCTTCCATCTAAAAAAAATATTACCAAAAATGGAAACGACTTCAACACTCAAAAGTGTGAAATAACTTGTTAAAGTCGGTACCATAATAGTTCCAAAGTAACTAATATGACATATTGTGCTCACGGTACTGACATCGTTTCTCCCAAGAAACAAAATCATTCCGGAGTTCGTTTTTAAGTTCCGTACTAATTATTTTTTCGACTACGAGTATAAACTTACTAGCAGACATTGCTTCGTTCCTTGCTTACTCGATATTGACTCTAAATCAATAAAATTAAATTATCTCGATTATGTAATTACCAAATTATTTTTTAAAGCATATGTAAAAATAATACAGAAGTATTCTATGAATTGGTTATAATACAATTTTCTTCAACGGGTTTAGTGATGTTCTTATAATTCAGAAAACACATTTTAAAAGTTAAGTGAGACCGGTTTAGACTTTTTAAAGATGATCTGTAATTCATCATCATCATCATCATCATCTCAACCATGCGACATCCACTGCTGAACCTTGACCTCCTCCATTGATTTCTGTAAGGACGGGTTGGCAGCGGCCCGCTCCCAGCCCTTTCCTTCGATCTTAGTCAGGTCATCTGTCTACCTTGTCGGTGGCCATGTAATGCTGCCTTTGCCAGTCCGTGGTCTCCAATGTTTCTTTACATTGAAGCTACTAACGCTTTCATCAACTTAAGATTATAAATTTCGTTGATCTCTAATAAACTTAAAATATTTGTAATCTTGAGCTTATGAAAGTTTCGATGTAAATATATATTTATTAACTGGTATGATATAATGGTTCCGTGTTCTCGGTACTCTCTGTTAGACATTCATTTATTACAAGGATATTAGAGTGTTTCCTGGAGCATCAAACAAATGATAAGGTGACCACATGTTTGTAGAATGAAAAGGTAGAAATGATAAAGTAACACACCCAACAAAAAAATGTTCAGATTTGCTTCTGTTCACGTTTAGGTAAAACATTTTTACATATTATAATAATATCATTGAAATAATCTGATATTCCTTACACATAATTGTTGATATATACGTGTGTGTGTGTGTGAGTGTGTGTGTGTGTGAGTGTGTGTGTGTGTGAGAGAGTGTGTGTGCGGATTTACTTTGAGACTAAATTAACAATTGCATCTCGATTGCATTAAAGGTAATTGAATTGCGGTAGAATTTAGATCTGTGTAGCCATTATATAGTAAACCATTACACCTCCAAGTAGGTAGAATAGCAAAAGTACCAAGAACGACAAATCATTATCAATCTATGAGCAATGTGCATGAGAGAATTGAGACTCAGTTAACATTCCCATATCTATAAAGGAAGTGAAAAGAAAAGTGTTGATTGAATATGCATTTGAGCAGATATAATATATCAATTTGTTCATTAACCAGATGATATCGCAAAGCAAGAAAAAGGAACAAATTGTGGGATGAAAATTAGCTGGCGGGATAAAATGAAATGATGGAAGCCCTAGCGAGCCGCTTATTATAAGTGCGGGTATTTATTGGCAACCTGTTCGTTAGAAACGTTGTGAGGTAAAATATAATATTGCTACCTTTTCAAGTGTTTCTGGAAAAATCGCGTACGTCTTTACTTTCTCTTTTACGTCTTTACTTTTATCTCTATATTTCATTAGCTACGGTTTTGCCGCACAAACGATGAGCTTCTTTTGTCTCTTCAGAAATCTTATTAAATTTTTCATCTTTTCTTTTAAAGAAAAATATTTATAATTTCAAAGTTAAGAAGACGGAAAAATAGAAGGCAAACTGGTCAAGTTAAGCATCAGTTAAAGCACAGTTACTAGCTGAGGCTGCGATCCGGCTGGCACGCTCATAGCTCACAGATGAAGAACTGGAAATGAGTTCGATACTGGTCGGAGCCTAGCCTAGGGTCCGACCCATATCACCAGTCCTAGCCAGTTCTAAGATAAGTAATAATGAATTAAACATTGTAGGAAAAATCAAATCACATAGACTCATGGCCCTACCTAGAGAGAATGAACAAACGAGTGTATTTTGAACGTCTGGTAAACCGACGTCCTGTCAGCGTTCCCAGATGCCGATGAAGCGGTAAAGTCAAGAAAGAATTGACCAAGCTTCAGATCAAACCGCGCCACGAGTTAGCCCATGACAGACCTAAGTGACGGCTCTTCATAAAGACATTTGAAGACCAAGACTCACTGCGCATTGCTGAGCCAATTTAATAAAAAAATTCAACAGTAATCGTAAGATTATATTTTGGTAAGTAACGTACATTTTAGTAACGTTGGGTCGATGTGTCATTTAAATATTTAACTTCATAGATTAACTTTAAGGTACATTTTAGTAAGTAACAAGTTTAATTTTAACTTTCATGTTTTATTTCAGCTTTTTTGGTTGATGTAATTAACACATTCACATCTATAGTGTATATTACATATCCTGTCCATACAAAGGTTGCCTGTAAGAAATTTCTGACAATCGCGGTCTTGTGCGATAAGACCGCCAATTGCTCCACTAGTCATTTTTTTTTTATTGGTGTTCATTAAAGTGTTTTGATTGATTGATTTGTTAACCTTACCTTAAATTTATGTATCATGCCGTATCTATTGAGAAGCTCGTAGCCGAGGTACTTGACAGGCGCCCCTCCCGCCGCCTCGTGAAGTGCGAAAACGTCGAAGGACCACTCGTCCAAGGTCTGAAACAAAACATTACAAATACAAATATGTGCTACACCTTAGACCGCGTCGTCACTTAGCATCAGGTGAGACAGTGGTCAAACGTAACCTTATATCTTAACAAAAAATATTTATTTCCAAATGATTTTTTTTGTTTACAGATAGTGTTATTTGACATCTAAGCTTTGTATACGTTGAGACTCAAACTAACTGGTTCGATCCCCGACAACGGCTTGAGCTTCCGGTGAAAGTAACACCGTTATGAAAATCCCAGCATGGTGGTAAGGTACTTTCCCGTACCCGCCTGGCTAGCTACCACCCTCAAGTTTGATAAACTGTCACCAAACACATTGTGTATTCAAGTAGCAGTCCTTGAGATCCAGTAAGCATTCCAAGTCCATCAAGTGAGATAGTGGTCAAAACTAGATATACATATATATACAGGAAAAAAAATCTAAGCACAACTTGTGTCCTGGATCTCAGAAAGGCGAATTTTTCGACGATATAATTAGTATGGTTGGTTTCTTTAGTGATATAGCCACAAAAAAAAAAACACAATATAGCCACTGGTTCTAATTTATGTAGGAAATAAGCAGCTTATAGTCAGACTGATACATAATCCTGTAGACCAGTTAGGTAAATCTACTTGTACACTGATAAAAGTAACGTGGCTCGATGTACAATCCTACTAATATTAAAAAGGGGAAAGCCACACGCTTTCGCCTGTATGTAGATAAAGTAGATAAAGACAACGTCATCACTTAACATCAGGTGAGACAGTTGTCAAACGCAAACTTATAATATGTAAAAAAAAAAAAAAAAATGTGTGTATGTTGGTTACTTTTTCACGCTCAAACAGCAACACCGATTTCGATAAAATTTGGCATGAAGGTAGCTTTTATCCTGGATTAACACAGATGCTCGTTTTCATCATCACCATAATCACCGTTTTTCACACCACGGCGTAGCTAATTTATGAATAATAAGTGACTTGAATCATATGAATAAATTAATTGTATTCGAAAGTTGTCGTTGTAAAATGAAAAATTATTAAGCTATTATAATCTTCCATTTTCAACTTTCAACTTTCACGTCAAAGCTATCATAAGCTCCCCAAGCTTTGACGTGAAAGTTAAGCTTACAAAGTGAACATCCCATTTACCTGCATGCGATTGTGATCTGAAACTTTTTGAAAACCTCTTCAGTTTTATCGTCATTATAAAACAGGATATCAAACCTTTTTAGTTTCGCTTTGGAGCGGATTTTAATTTTGTTTCCGTAGCTTGCATAATTTATATGAATGGAAACAATGATATGGTGACTGTTGCAAGATATTGAAAGTTATTCAATTAATTTACTCAAAGTGGTTACACGTCTCTAAAAAATAATCTGTTTACGCTATCTTTAAATTAATAAAAACACCTCCTACAAACGTTTCTTTGATTATCGTCGTTCTGACTAAAACTGCCCTAATTGAATCAAACGCTACACGAGCTTTAGTCAGCACGGAGATTTAGCTAAAACTACCTGCATTTTGTCAAAAACATTTATAATTTTAGCATTGTTATTAATTAATGTCAAACTGATTTGGTGCCGATGCCGTGGTGGTACAGGCCTAGAATAGTATTCCCTCATCTCTTCCCGTGGGTGCCGTAAGAGTCGGCTAAGAGATCACGTACTAGAAGGTGTGCAGCAGCGCTTCGGAGGATAGGAAAACATACTGCACTCGCCAACCCGCCTGCCAAGCGTGGCGAGTATTGTCAATGCCGAGGCATATGCCTCCCCTATATCTCTCTCAGCCACAAGACGTCCACTGCTTGACATAGTCAAGCAGTGGACGTGTTGTGGCTGAGATGATGATGATGATACTGATTTAGACTTTATTGTAATCGCATAAACCTATAATACTATTATTTTATATATTAATTTTATATAATACTATAAAAGTATGAACAACAATACAAAACAAATCGAATTTTTTTTTACGACTTTGGTGCATTTGAATGTATGGATCTGAATGTTGCCATCAAAAGAGATTGATTTAAAAAAATGCATGTGGCACAGATGTGAATGTTGAGATGGATACGCGGTGTGATTAGAATGGATAAAATAAGGATTTAGTGTATCAGAAGAAGCTTAAAAGTAGCACCAGATAATTGCTACTGATCAGTTGAAAGGGAATAGATTGGCTTAGTACTGGCATAGGGCATGTCATGACGAAGAATGAAGAAAATATAACAAAACGAGTACTTAACATAAATGTGGATGAATATATAGAGGAGACGAAGGCCGAAGAAGGCATGGATGTAATATGTGAAGAATGATATTTTTATGAAACATTTGAGCACTGAGATAACTACTGATAGAAAGAGAGAGTGGGTTGGAGTGGGGTACAGTCACACCACACATCCATGTGGTGTGACTGTAATGCAAAAAATAAAGAATGAAGAGGTATATCAGAGGCAGCTTATAAGTAGTACCAGTGAATGATAAATTGAAAGGGAGATGGGGTTGGTATTGGCATGTCATGAGGAGGAATAATAAACATAATAACAAAAAGAGTAACACGAATGTAGGATATAGAGGTAGACGAAGATCAAAGAAGGTATGGATGGACTGTATAAAAAATGATATATCTATAAAAGGTGTGAGCACTGAGATGACTAATGATATAATGGAGTTGATTAGAAAAACAGGGACGAGGACAAGAACAAGGAGAAATCGTTACTAACTATCAAGTACAATGGTGCTAAAACCCTAGTCTACATAAATTTATGAAGAGCGAATAGTCAGATTAGGCGTAAGCTCTATCAACTATGACCTATAAAATCATGACAGGGAAGGAGAAATCGTTACTAACTATCAAGTACAATGGTGCTAAAACCCTAGTCTACATAAATTTATGAAGAGCGAATAGTCAGATTAGGCGTAAGCTCTATCACCTATAACCTATAAAATCCTGACAGGGAAGGAGAAATCGTTACTAACTATCAAGTAAGTTGGTGCTAAAACCATAGTCTACATAAATTTATGAAGAGCGAATACTCAGATTACTTAATTTAAGCGTAAACTCTATCAACTATACCTATGAAATCCTGACACACGCTGGTTACACAGCTGAATAAACTGTATACGTGACTTGAATAGCATAATTCACATACACAATCTATCTTTACCCTTTACTTTCCTGCAGTTGATGGGCAATTAATGAACGTTGCTTGTTTCCATCAAAATGTGTTTCTAGCATATTGGATTTCCTTTGAATTCCACAGTCAATGCCGTAACTGTGTTAGTGTTCATAATAATATTTGTATAACTAGTTTCGCTCTCATGATATTTGGGGTCTGTTCACAGCCAGGGATCCTGTGAGCTGAATGAATTAGACACGAATCTCGGATCGTTTTTGTCCGTATATATTATATTTTGTATATAGAGGGAACTGTTTCCACTAAAGAAACAGTAGTTATTAGTCTTAAATGTAAGTAAAGTTGATTTTTGGCGTGAGTGCTTGGATTGAAACCTGAGCAATCGAAGGGTCCTAGGAACTGAGCGTAGCGAAGGTTTTAAAACACGAATCGCTAATAAGCTCTACGAACTTGTAAAGCGTGCGGAGGTAAGGATTCTCTCACACTTTTCACAGGTTTCTCTCAAGTGTACTCTTCTCTGATTGGTCGGCGAGTTGACATTTGCTTTGCCGGGTGTGTTCGAGATTTTTAAAAACATTTTACTAACTTTTGAATAAACTGAGTAAAACTAATGATTGACAGCTAGTTAAGTGTGGTGAAAAGTATTTTTTCGTGTCGTAGGAAAGTTAGAATTATACGAATTCTAGTTTTAACCCTAACACCTACTAAAATTAAATGCTATGTATAGCTAAATTAATATAAATGCTAAAATCTACTCGAAAAGAACCACAGTTAGTTTATATTTTGCTATTTATTTCTGTTTCTTTTGAGGTTCTATTTCCGAGAGAGTAAATTTTTGATGGCATCCGAGAGTCTCATCCTTGTAGATTAATGTCTCTTCGGGACAGATTTACTAAGGTAATGGGAATTTATAGGACTTCGCCGAATTCGGCTTCCTCTTGAAGGTTGAACGAACAATAATATGGTCTATTACTATTTAATTTTATGCGTCGTATTTATTTCCTCAGGACTTTGGTACAGGTCCATCAATTATTATACCTTGAATAACTTATGTAAAAGTCTGTATATGTTAAGGTAAAACTTTAGAGTTTTTTATTTACCACTTTTAAGGTTCCGTACCTCAAAAAGAAAAATGGAACCCTTATAGGATCACTTGTTCTCCTGCTGCCTGTCTGTCTCGCAAGACCCTTTTGCTCAGGAACGCGTGAAATTCATATCAAACACTCAGGTTTACCGCCCCTTGGAGCTGTGAAAAATCAAACTACTAAAATTGAAAGATACAGTCGTTTATGCTGATAATTTACGACACTTGCAGCGGAATCAAAATCTACAGGGTACTTCCCGTGAACTCAGAATCCTGAAATTTGGTACGAAGCAACGTCTTATAGCACAGATAAAGGAAAAATTACAAAAAACATAAATTTTAGTTACATCATTATATAAATTTTTAATATATCTTTAAGACTTTTAAACTTATAGGTACCTACAGGTTTGTACGGAGCCCTAGGTGCGCGAGTCCGACTGGCACTTGGCCGGTTTTTTATATATTTCGCCGCGATCGTAGGAGAGTTCAGACATAATGTTCGTTAAATGGATTAACCAGCGTACTCAGCTTTCCCTGAAGATAGTATTTTTAATTGAGCGCTTCTGTTCTTCGGAGAGATGTTAAGCCGTTCCCTGTGTCATCAATAGGATCGTAGTTATCTGATTATGGTATTATTTTGTTGTTTGTGTTTGACTTTCGTCTTATTCTCGAGCACTAGTCATCTGCACTTTTTTAAATTAATGTTTGAGGCTGAATACTATGTGCGTTTCCTTTTGTTTTTATTTGTGTATTTATTTATGTGGCCATACTGTAGTTGTCAGACAATAAATATAGTTTTATTTAATTTAATTAACATGCTTCTATTAGTTTCGCCTTTATCTACTTATCTGTGTTACGGATTCTTTGACCGTGATTTTCACTTCCTTCAAAACGTCAGATTCAGTTCCAACTGTGCACGCATTTTTCTTAGTTTGTCAAACTATACCAGGATATCCAGGATTAGGTATTATCTAGTTCAGATAACAAAATAGTGTTTATTAAACTTTGATTAAAATTATCATCCATATTTTATTGCTCAATTAGAGCATGTCTATTATTCAAGTTCACTTAAATCTTAATTAAAGTTATGTTAATGAAATAGCTTTGCCTAAATCAATACAAGTCTCAATTAGTGATGCTTTAGGTAATTACCGCAGAACACTCCAAATATTGTTTTAGTGTCGTGTGTCGGGCTGACTCCCGAATATTTCAGCACATTCCGGCGTTTCCTATATCACTGAACAACGCGAGACGATTCTATATTCGTTGGACTCTTCAATATGTCTTTGAAACGATGATAGCTCAGCGGGGGAAGCGTCGGCTATCGAACTGACGGACACTGGTTCGATTCCCAACAACAGCTTGAGCTTCCGGTGAAGGTAACACCGTTATCAAATTCCCAGCATGGTGTTAGGGTAATTTCGAGTACCCGCCTGGCTAGCTACCACCCTCAAGTTTGAAAAACTGTCACAAAATACATAGTGTGTTCAGGCAGCAGTCCTTGAGAGCCAGTGAGCATTATAGGTCTAGCGTGATAACATATATATGTCTACCTACATACTATCCGGCTGTTTGACAGTTTTGTGGTCCTATTTAGGTGTTTACTTGAAACGATATTCCCGGTGGTTTGATTGAAATCTAATCATTTATTTGGGTTTAAATTAAACGATGATGATTGAAATAAGCCTATGTGTTAATCCAGGGTATAAGCTATCTTCATATCAAAGTTCACCGAAATCGGTGTAACCGTTTGAACGTGAAGAAGTAACAAACATACACACATGTACACTTAAACACACGTATACACATACAACATACACAGATTAACACATTGTTACAAAATTCGCGTTTATAATATAAGTAGTATTATTTGTTAGTAAACTGTTCAACAAATGCGAAAAATACTAACCTTTAGCACTCTAACCACGTCCTGCGGGAACTGCATCAGCGCGGTGCTGGTGACTCTCCTATAAATCCTGTCCACGAAAATCCCCGCGCGGATCGCATGTGCCACAGATCGGAACTTCGGCTTCTCGTCCGACTTCCGTTTCGCCGTCGCGAGCTGCCTCGTGAAGGTAGACGCCAGCCACTCCCGTACTTCCGGCGGTACGGCATCCGGTTGTACTTCCGAGAGCTCATCATCTTCGTCTGCCAATCTCCTGCACAGAACAATACATTGTTACCCAGGTTTAAGTTCCTCTCTCGAGTTAACTTTTCATATTGTTAAGATCTGCATGGCATCTGTTGTTATTTCCATTGAAAGCTGCAAGCTTTGGCAACACTGAAATTTGATTTACAATGCTTTGAATTATTGCGGCTTTTCAGAAACAACTTAGTGTAAGTACTTACTTTGTAAAGACAAACGTTGACACAAGAAAAAAAATTCCTTGCATTCCTGTTGGCTATAATATGCCATTTGCTTTTGGAAATAACAATATGTATTCTATTTATGCTCTAATGTACCAGCTATTCCTGTACGTTGTAATACTATTTAAAAAAGTTAGTTACTAAATCTATGCATAATATGATCTTCAAATATTAAGTGTTCAAACTGTTGAAGATGCTAGAAGTTATAAAATTAGTGAATCTGAAAAGGAAAATGTTAATAAAATAGACGAAGATCCATTAAGTGCACAGCGGACAATCTTATTGACAATCAACCAAATGGAACCTCGACTTTAAGGTTATATTGAACGATTCATTTGATTGTTCAGTGGTTAAAGAATATAAAATAAAATTGCTATTGTGAAAATAGAACTTAGAATATTTCGAAATAAGATTTGTGTTGTGAGAAATAAACGTTTGTAAAACACACGCTATTATGAGAAATAAAATTGTGAATTGACTGTAGGGCTGCCATTACATTTCATACATTTAAAAAATATAATATTCCAGACTCTTATATGTTTAATTAAAGTAGATAAGCATATTTAACTATATCTTAAAACATTACACATATTAATATTGTATTTATTAACAGTGTAAATTTATTTTATTGTACTACCATATTTTACTCCTATTTAACGAAACTGCCGATTCTAGTAATTTTATTTGTCGATTGATAAACGGCTCTAACGCGATTAAAATAAGTCTTAATAAAAATATTATATAGGTGCATTTCCTGAAATAAAGTAACCTAAAAACAAACCTTATGTTTTCCAAACATGTCTTATAGCGCCCTCTCGTAAAAACGAACAGTTCTATTTTCCCACTTTACATAAATTAAAATACAGTTACAAAATACAATGTAATGAAAAATAAAATAGAAAATAATACCTTGCGAAGTTTGATAGACCAAAATAGTTATTGTACATGGCAGCCCTGAACAGAGACAAGCATGCTTTGGGTATCCAGTTGATTTCAAAATGTCCTATGGGTATCATGCAACGTGCATTAAGTTATATTGCTTTCCATTGCAACGAAATCATATTATAAATACAGTAAAATGTGTTAAATAAATGTTATCGGTTATTATAACAACATATAATAAGTCCTGACAGCCAATTCTGGTCATTCAACGCTTTAATTCCATTAAAACAGCAAAAAGCTAAAAATGTCTTTCTTTTCCGAATAGCTCCGGACAGTTTTAAATAAGTTGTTTGTCCTTGAAGTCATGACTGTTATCATAACAAAAAAAAACTGTAGCTTTTGGCAACTTTGTTATAAAATTCATCTGTAAATATAAAATTATAGAGAGTAGAAAAAAATAGGGGAATATTATAACCTGTACCGTCAGGCCTTTGTTATTGTGCTCATTTGACTAAGCAATCGCATTTCATGTAAGGTGATTTAGATCTAAATCTAAAGGGTAACCACGAAAAGTCCCTAAAAAATAGCAAATTTCTGACTTACATTTACCGTTATTAAAGTATTGTCATTATAATCTAAATCATTAAAACACGTTAAAGAACTAGAACATTTTCATTTTAAAACAAATCCCCACTATAAGACCGTAGCAGGAGCCATACACACACACACACACACACAATCAGAAGATCCGGGACTCGTCACATAAATGTTTGCCCCTGCTGTGATTCGAACTGAGGGCCTCGCAAACCCAAAAGTCATGTCACTGACCACTGAGAAAAAATTGATGGTCGCATTGACCATCAATTATCTTTAAAGTAATGTTTAAAATATTCTATTACTTTCTAGTAACACAGAGCGCTATTTGCTCTAACCTAAAGGTTAATTGAAATGATACATCATGGCATAGGGATGGTCTTCAGTTTTTATGCCATGAAATATAAGAACCATAATTGCAGCTTTGTTAGTTTTCAATATGTTCATAAAATACGATTACAAAACATGTTATAAGTTATATAGTGTGTAACAAACAAAGCTTGGTTATTGGTAAGTTAATACAACGAAACACAATAGAAAGCAATATAGCATACAACAGGTCACACGGTGAAGCGAAACACGATAGGGATTTTATTAGGGACTCCATTTCAATTGCCACTTGAACCAAACCATAATTTAAACAATTCCCAAAGTTCTATAGACAAATGAAATCGATGGAAAATTTTTGAAAGGAATACAAATTGAGACTTTTACGAGAGTTTTATCTACTCGTAAATATACCTAAATATCATTACACAAAGATCTTTTTTTTCTGGGCCGATCCTTTTATTAAAAAAACATACTTATAACTAATTACAATACGGCAGCTACAATAACATTTGAGCAATCCACTAGCTATTGGCAGCCTATTGATAACTCACCAAAATTCTAGCAGCATTGATGAGATCGCAAGATAATACGATTGTCAAGGCGTAAGTATGAAGGAAAAATAATACAATCTAAGTTCAATGGTTTTTTGTGTTTTTACTTACTCTTTAATTTTAATCAATTTTGATGTGATTAAAGTGGCAAAAGAATCTAATATAACTGGCAACATCGACACACCTAAACACCAGGGTTGGGGCCGACTGCTGACGCGCCACTGCCGGTCTAAAATGAAACACCACGTCAATGGGGTTGTAGGGAACAAATCAAAAAGGATATAGCCAGATGGGACCAGGGTTATATCAAAGGGCGATATCAGTAAATATGTATATATCTATGTCTATATAGTACCGGCTGTCAATGCTCAAGTTTGATTCCGGAAAAAATAAACAAATATTAATGTAGCATTGGTGCATTTGTTTTTAATGTGACATATACTCGTATATGAGAGACAACATTAGAGTAGACTGTTGAAAATTATCTCTTACAAGATACAAACGCTAAACGTAACAACCGATATTATATAATCGAAATATTATGTAAAGGCTGAAATTATAGAACACTGTCAATTTACAAAGTTCATAAAAAATTTACAAAATACTTATAAAACAGCATTTATAAACTACTATAACATTAAAAGGTATAAAAATCTGATAAAATTAAAAACAAATTTGTGTAAGCGGGTCAGCAGCTATAACATAATTTAGCTCTGAAAAGAAAATCACACTTCACATTACAAGATAAAAACAAGGTGTTGATAGTCAAAGCTTTATGAAATGCTATTAGGGGTCACCCAAAAGTAACACATGCCTAGAGGACAAACGAGACAATAATAAACAAGGACGATCACAAGACGGACGATGGGGAAAAACGACACAAGGGCATTGGCACACTCGGGACTATCATGTCTAATCTAAACGGAGAAAACTATATCTAGAAAAGAATAAGTTACGCTATAACGCGTAAGCTCAGCGACCGAGCGCAACTTATCCTCTAAAAATCTGGTAAAAACCTAGAAAACAAAATGTCGTTTAACAGCAACATAATCCAAGAAGAGACTAAACTAACAGGAGGAGAGGTGAGAACTGAAGCTTCAACAGAACAGAAAGACCTAGCAGATTTTGGGCAGAAGGGAGTCGCGACTACTTGGCCAATGCCGGCGTTGGTGTAACGGTATTAACTTTGCTTCGTTCGGTTTCTGTGGGCACCGCGCCCAGCAAGGTGTTCGGAGGCGTCTTGTGGCGATGATGCTCTGTTGGGCTCGCGGCTGCTCGACGACTCTCCTACCCCTGTGTGAGACAGAATCACTGGCGGCGCGACGCAATACCCGCTCTCAAACTGTACATCGCACCCTAGAACTGTTGTAGTACTGTACCATTGTAGCAACTACATAACACCAGATGATGAACGTTTTGAGCATGATGTTGTCTTAGATACATAAAATTAAATTGGTTAGGAGAAAATAAATGAAAGCTTTACAAATAAAATACAATGTCGGAACGATACAAAATGTAATAAACTACGCAAATTGACGTATATTTCATTGGTTTCAGGGTTTAATTTCGATCAAATACAGTTGGTTTTTGTTATATGAAAACCTTTAAGGGCGACGAAGGTCGTTACAACGTGATTTCTGGAAAATTTTTGCAAATCTAAAAGTTAATTAAATACGAATTTGATGTTGATGTCATAAGTCATAAACACATTTTTTTAATTTTAACTGTAAGTATGTAAAGAATTTAACAAAATGTCAAAGAAAAAAAAGAATAAAGAAGCATACCTACTTTTGTGAAGACGTAATAAAATGCTACCATGGTATCTGATTATAATATAACCGCATCACCAAATACATTTCACTTGAAATTTAATATAAACATGACTGTATTTTGAAGCAATGATAGCTCAGCGGTGGGAGCGTCGGCTGTCAAAATTTTCAACATCGATTTTGTAGATCCAGAGATTACTCCTTACAACCCCACAACATTTACCTCTTTATAACATTATAATATAGCTTAGATAGACCTTTAGAGTTAATTTTTAATATATATTTTAAGGTCTTTATTAAAATAAAATACTAATAAAAAATTACAATAATGTAATACTACAATAACATTTGAGCAATACACCAGCCATTGGCAGCCTATAGATAACGCAAATGCTAGCTAATCCGCTACCAGTTGGCAGCGTATCTTAACTTTAAATTTATATAATGTGAAACAGTACTCGTGATGCCGAGAAACAGATGGTAATGTTTCGTAATTACCTATGTTTTTTTTCCTAGTTACCTCATAGAGCCTGACTTGCTTTTATATTCCTACTGCAACAAAAAGTGTCTGGTAAATTCCGATCGGTATACATCAATGTTATAAGTTTGATAAACGTAGTTTTCGAAACTACTAAACCTTCAATTACTCATTTACAATTACCGCAAGATATGGAACGAGCTTATATATCGCTCATTTGCAAGAAGCACGACACAACTAAAAAACGAGAACTTTTGGGAAATGCGATTTGAAAGTTTAAGTTTTTTTTTTTTAATCACTGTTAAGGATATGGTTATTTCACTACATTTGTTGTATTGTGCATCTATTCATCTTTCTATAACAGTTTTACAAATAATTAAATTGTGAGCAGTATTTTTATAATCCCCATTTAAATGTTTTGAAGTTTTTTTTACTCTTTTTTTTTTATGTTTTGTTTACTCTTGTTTTGAAGAATCCCATTTTCTTTTTTTTTTATTCTTCAAAACGAAAGTAAAACGGAGTCTTAAAAAGGATTGAGAACGTATCGTAATGCCCCCAGTATTACAGATAGCCATAGGCGACGGTGATGGCTTACCATCAGGCGACCGATTACATACATTTGCCACTCATCACATAAAGAAATATTTGTTTGTACAATTATATGTTTCAGTTTTCATACTGTTGACTTTAATGCAGCAAAGAATAAAAGCGTTACAATAAACAATACTAACGTATGTTTACTTTCAATTCCCCGTTGAAAAGTCAATTTGAATATGAAGCAAAATTATGCAAAATGTATCCTGTCTCTATTTGAATGCAAATCATGTCGCGTATTTTATATTCGTACATCATTTACTTTCGTATCATCATTTACACACCATTATGCTGAAATTTTTTTTTTTTTTTTTTTTTTCACACTAGGTCTTCAGGTCCCAAACTAGGCAGAGCCTGTACTATGGTAACCTGATGACTGATATATACTTATATACATATACACACCCAGACACAGGTCAAACAGACATGTTCATACACACAAATGTTTGACCTGTCCGGGAATCGAACCCGGGACCAGCGGCTCAGAAGGCAGAGTGCTACCAACTGCGCCAACCGACCAGTCAAAATCGTTGAACTGTGATTATATAATTCAGTTATACATTATTGATGGTGCCAAGATTATTTTTACCTTCCCTCAATTACCTTCTGGTAATTGACGCAATTGGCTTATTGAATTATCATCTTCTATTTTCTGAAATCTTGCTCGTATATACGATTTATTCAACTCGCAAAATTGCGTACGAGTAATTGAAGATGAACAGGTTTCGCCAAATCTTTTGTTCGCTCAGTGGACAGGTTAAAACTCAACCTTCTATAATATTTGATCACTTAAAGTGAAAATCGTGCCCCGTGAAGAGAACTAGTAGGGTATTAAGTTCTTGCTGGGATGCTATATCTGCTATGTCTTCTTGCTATATTTGTTTATACACCCACGTTACAAGAACTTTTCTTAGTGTGGGTTCTGTATGGCATTTCTTAGAGTATACAAGTAATTTAAGCAAACACGAACATTATTTCTTGTGTATGTTTCTAAAGCGATCCTTGTATTATTTTGAATCAATAAACTTTTGTATTTGTATTTTGTATTTGACTTATATCATACCAGCAACTTACAGTTACCAAACAATGCCATTAGACTCTTCCCGCCATACGCTCTGCATCTAATTAACGAATTATTTGCAGCTGATGACATTTTAATCAAATCCTGCCATCACCGAGGTCAATTGGCTCTCAACGCTCTCAAAGGCAATCGAACATACTGGGCGCTTGATAAAAGATTTTCCTACTTGAGAGTAGCTACCCATAAGAAGCCTCGGATGTAGGCTACCATCATCACAATGTTGCCCTAATTGATGAGTCTAAAGTGGGATTTGATAGCGTGCGTTTCTTTTTGAGCTTTAAGCGCTTTGAGCAACAGCTGCATACAAAATTTATATGACGTCATCAATGACGGCATCGTCCTGTGCTTAGAACGCTCACGAGTACGAGAACGTACATCAAAGCAGCGTGAACGCTGTCAAACACATATATTTAAGTAACTATATACTGAGAGTCAAACATCTGACTCATTTAGAGAATCTGTTGTAAAATTTATAGTCCGTGCACAAAAAATTAAAGACGCAATTTTAACAACAGAAAAAAATACCTATTTAGTTTCCGTGAAGTACGGAAGTGAATTAATTAATATGAATTTAATGGGAACTGACATTTAAAGAATTCCCGCATTCACACACACAATCCGTTCCGATTTGCTTACGAGCGTCAGTACTGTCAGTACTAAATTCATCTCGGAACAGCGAAATCATTACGTACGAACGTATGCATTGTGAGCCCAAAATGAAACGCACCCATAGTCGCTACCTTGAGTGTTGTCATTGCAATACATGTTTTTAAATAATATGCTCTTAAAAAATTAAAAAACAACTTAGGCTTGTATTAAATTTATTTAAAAGAAATCATTTCACGGTAACCGAAAAACCATTAGCTCTTAATTGAAAATGCTATCTAGTCGAAACAGATCCAACATGATTTACGAGACCACTGTTACAACACCAAGAACTTTACCGATTTCGTGGACAAATAAATTTAAGTTACTATTTTCACCGCAGCTGTTCTGTTTACGGACGAATCGCACTCCACCGTTGATAATACAACGGTGGAAATTGCTGTTTGGAAATTTATGACGTCATTACTCAGTTTAACAACTGCAACGTCTGGAACGACGTCATCATACTCGTAGATAGGTTTTATTACAGTATAATGTAGCTACGTAAGTTATAATAAATGAGTCTGTTTTTTTTACGACATCACGTTAAGGGGCGGTTTATGTCAATGGCCTGAGACTAACGTAAACTGATAATCACAGCCGACAGTCAACAGTTTTAAAAGAGGGCTTCAACCAGAGTACATTATGTGTGAGCTTGGCCGACTAGTTAACTATTACTTTAAGGCGCTTATAAAACCCGGTAACATTAAAAGCACACAACCACGCACATAATTCTTAGTATAAGAAGTAATATAATTATATTAACTCTCTTCGCTTGGAAAATAGTTACTTAAAAATACATGTACAGCTTGTGAATTACGTCATTACTCATTTTATTGTTTATGTTTAAAATTAATGTAATTATGAGTTTAATCAAGTTTTATGTCAGAAAACTCATTTATTCAAGTTTTATGTCAGAAGACTCATTTATTCAAGTTTTATGTCAGAAGACTCATTTATTCCAGTTTTATGTCAGAAGACTCATTTATTCCAGTTTTATGTCAGAAGACTCATTTATTCCAGTTTAATGTAAGAAGACTCATTTATTCCAGTTTTATGTCAGAAGACTCATTTATTCAAGTTTTATGTCAGAAGACTCATTTATTCAAGACATAGAATATCGAAAAAGAACAAAATAAAAATGATGTTGGAGTTTCATGAATAGGGGCCCCGAATCAGCATACTACTAAGGCAAAAGCCTCAGTCACTGATTTTCCATCAGCACCCATAGATATGACCTCACGAACCTCAGGACAACAATAACATTCACTAATATACCTAAGTAAATATATATATATTCGGGAAACAAAACAAAAGAAAAAACAGTTTGCATATATATGGCCGTAAACAGGTACTAATATTTAGTATAAGTACTCCACAAAATACCTACATGTTAGTTTTCAATTTAAATAATCCTCTTAAGAGTGGTGTTCCAGAGAGCTAAGCTATGTAACCACGACAGACGCGACGCGGCAACGACGCACGGCAACAAACGAGACAAGCTACCTATACGAATTTCTTGTTGTAAGCCGATTATCGATACTTTGAAGCGCCTTCAGTCAAATTGTTTTGAAAACGTACAAGCTCAGACCAAGACAAAAAAAAAGACACTGCACTGAAAACTATATAAAGAGCCACCTTAAAGTGTATTGCGTAGGAGTATTTCTATTTGAAGGTAAAAATGTATATAATTCGGGTAATTGATTAATTCGGTGGCTTGAAATATATTCCAAAAATTATGTATTTTGATAAATAAATTCTTGCAGTCAAATAAATATTTTTATGCCCTACACCTTATCTATGATCTACGAAAGAACCTTTCTAAAATATTTTTTTTTTTTTTTTATAATTAAAAAAGCAAGTGATTGATGTGACTTCTGCATAATAAACAGAGTTAATAATAATAATATGGGACAACATTCACACAAGGTCTTCAGGTCCCAAACTAGGCAGAGCCTGTACTATGGTAACCTGATGACTGATATATATACTTAAATACATACTTATATATATATATATACATACTTTTATACATATACACACCCAGACACAGGTCAAACAGACATGTTCATACACACAAATGTTTGACCTGTCCGGGAATCGAACCCGGGACCAGCGGCTCAGAAGGCAGAGTGCTACCAACTGCGCCAACCGACCTGTCAGAATATGAAAACGTTGGCGCGTTTGAGACAATTTGAAATTACCGCGGCATTCAAATTTAATGAAAACTCGTTGCGGGTATGGTTTTGTTTATTCTTGTGTGGGTAAAAACGTGCGATTATTCGTCGTGCAGGCTTTAGGTTACTTATAATGATTCGTCATTATTTATTCTTTGTTTGATCGTCGTTTAAGATGTTGTATTATATTTTTAAAAACCGATCTGTAAATTCTTTTTAAAACTTACTACCTGTGCCACACGGTTTCACACGTATCAAATACGTTTCTTCTGTTACCCTTGCAAATATTTATTTATGGCAAAAGAAGCATTAAGTTTTTTTCTCTTAAAAGTATAGTTAGTTCATATACATAGTTCCTATGTATTCCAGAGTCTAAGATAGTTTCATCCCGAACTTTACGTATTTTATTTTATATTTTTAATTAATATCAAAGCAGCTACGAATGATATTACTTCTAAACCATAACCACAGACCATACAAACCTGACTTGAGTAATTCCGCGGTAATGCAGTTGAAATGTTTTAACTGACAGTAGTACTGCAGGGGATAAACTGCTAACCCAACGATTCGTTAAAAATAACATACGGAAATATCAGCGCAATGCAATGTCAATTCAGATCTTTACGTCTGCCAGTTTTGAAACTGCACAACTTATGGATCAAGTGAAACTTACCAATCAATCAAAAAATATATACTGCCTAAGGCATATTTTCTGCCTAATGTATTAATAATTAACATTTATCCTATAATCATATAAAATTTATCCCCTATAACATTTGAAGCGATGATAGGTCAGCGGAGAGAGCGTCGTCTATCAAATTAAATTCCCAGCACGGTTACTACTGCACATTCGAGTACCCTCAAATTTTAAAAGCAAGATACAGTCAGGCAGCAAACCTGAGGAGCCGATAAGCATTCTCTGATAACATCTACGACGACAACGTCACTGACCATCAAGCGAGATAGTGGTCAAAAGCTAGATCTATACAGTATAAAAAATCCCAAAATTGCTTCTCGAGGAAGAAATAACCTCAAAGTGGTGCTTTCCTTCTAATTAACTTGAATTTTGTTTCAAGCTTATTATTAAGGTTTCACTGTAATTTGCCCATTCTGGTGGCTGTACTCAGTGTGAGTTTGGGGATTGAACGTAAAACAGCACAGGCAATTCAGACAAACTTGATCGGCTTATATTATTACTTATTACAAAGACTGATTTTGACAGTTTTGGTATAGTCTGTGATTTTTAATCAATCTCGATTCAATGCTTGATCCAATGACAAGGCGAGCCATTTCCATAGTCTGTTAGCACATAAAATGTCGAATGCTCTAACATTATTGTCAGAGGACATGCAACATAGATTGATTGTGACGATTCACAGTTTGTAGCACTTTAGCTTTTAGACTGCATCATCATCATCATCTCAGCCATAGGAAGTCCACTGCTGACCATAGGTCTCCCCCATTGATTTCCACAAGGACCGGTTGGAAGCGGCCCGCATCCAGCCCTTGCCTGCGATCTTAGTCAGGTCGTCTGTCCACCTGGTTGGTGGCCGTCCTATGCTGCGCTTGCTTAGACTGCATCCGATCCCAAAAACCGGAAAAGTGTTCAAATGGTCAAACTATCACAAAAACATCAATAGATCAATAAATAAACAATTGAATTAATGTAAACTCTAAGGCTTTCACGGCCGGCGTTGCATGTTGTATGTATTGCTTCCGGGCTGTTTGGCCGTGGTCTAAGTGAAACTTGTGTTCCAGACGTTTCGTCGATCACTGCGGTCGACATCTTCAGTGGTTCAGGTCCGAGCGGCGACAAGAGCGTAGAACTCTCCTTCGCGGCGTCTTCTCTGATACTGAGAGACTTCTCAGCAATACATACAACAATTGAATTAATGTTTCTACTCAATTAGTTATATAAACATATACAATGTTCTTGTCTTAGCAGCGCATTTTTTTCGCCTTCTGTATTCTTTCTTTAAATATCCATCCCTTAATACGCCCACGCCCAATCTTTAGGTATATAATCTTAGGTATTCTCTAAACGACGCTCATTACTTTTCACGTTAATTTTACAGGCTGACCTCGATTTACAAAAGCTAGTTTTGTTTATTAACTTAATTGGACCCTAACATCTTAATTACTACACATCTTTTGTATTATTTAGTTATTATATACAAGCTTTAATTTTTTCGGATAGATTGAGCTTTCAGTATTTCTTTAATTAAAGTTTTTTACGTTTTGACAACTACCGATTTTTTCCTTATCAGTCTAAGTATGCAAAAGATAGTGCAGACAGTAGATAATGCAAAAGATATGAAACAAGTAAGATATGAAATTCTGAAGTAAGGTACATGTACTTCGTAGAGGGTCGAAAAAGTATCTAGTTTAAAAGACTACATATAGCAGTTTGGGGATTTAATTGATAACATCTCCGAGTTGCGTATAACAAAATAAATCACAGTTTGAAAATTAATGTGAATTTGTTAATCATTGTCAGATAATCTTACAATTTAGAACCTTAACCTGAACTCAATATTTTAGGGACAAAACTGTCAATAATGACAACATATTGGCAGGTACATAAGTATAGTTATTTGAAATCTCATTAACACGCCTTTATATTGTTTAATATACTAGCAACCTATGTAGTCGAAGACGCAGACCGTTGACGGGGGACGGACGGTACGGGCCGTCCCGTCCGTCCCCCGTGAACGTTAGGAGTCGCAGCCTAATGCGACTCCATAAGTTTAGTACTAAAATGTTTTATTATTATTATTTATTTATATCAGGTCATAGACCTATAACTTAAAATACCTTAATATAATTAAATACATTTAAAATACATAGAAAATACGATACAAATACTCAGATAATAATGCAAGTGGATGCGACTACCCACAGTGTAGATGCATCCAATGAGCGAACAATGCACTATCCCACCTATCTACCAGTGTTTTGAGAATGATGTTGGGGCTACCCGCCACCTGCTCAGTAGGGAGGCACATCTCTTCCGGATGATGGCATGAAAACCATCGATCCGTGGCTCAGTAAACATGCCGGATGTACTGCAGCAACGTGGTAGCCCCATCAACTCTCTAAATCCGTTGTTGAATTGAACTCTGAGTTCGTTGTATGACTCGCTCGTTTTAGACTTAGTTTAGATCATAAGATTATCGAAAAAAAAAACCCTGAAAAAATATATTTCCTATTAAAAAAGATGCAAAGGATCAAAAGTTATGGCAACGTAATAAGCTACAGAAGTCGCGGGCCGGGCATCAGAGCCTGGACAAAAAAAGGCTTAAGGCTCTTTAGAGGCAATATTGACTGCTGTTATCTCCAAAGAAGAAAAGATGTGACGTAATTTTTTGACTTTGTTTATTAAAATTAATTTTATACAATAATATTATTGACATAGTTTCAATTTTGCTTTTGTATCTGACATAATATGGGTTCAATCAAATATTTATTTATTTTAGACTGTAATTATTAATATATTATAAACTAACAATAAGTGTAAATGGTTACTGCCGTACGTAATAAATAAATAGTAAAAAACAATATAAGTAGGTACCTAGATCATTAAAATCAGTACAATCATGGTTAAAAAACAGCTAAGAATCGCTCCGACATAAAACAAAAGAAAAAAATAAAGGAGAACAATTATTAAATTAAGGCAAAACAGTGAATGACAGTGAATTTCTTTCAAATGTTTCCAGTATTGTAGACATAAGCTAATCTTTTAGGTATGAAAGTCAAGATAACGTAGGTTCATAAATGGCTGCTACAAATCTGAAACATAAAGGTCATGAAAGTATTTCTCGAGCTGCTAATACAATTTTAACGAGGTCGACTACGCGTCCCAAATAATACTTTGAAATAATTAATTAAATTAAACGATAATTAAATTTAAGAGTAGATTAATTAACAATTATTCCTTTATGGTTCTTTTATAAGCTGAGCTTGGTTGAAAGCTGACGCCAGGGACAAAGGAAATCTGGAACCAATAATTTTTTTTTTCATTTTTTTTTTCATATAATAGCTTTTACAAATTAAACTTCAAATTACGTAAAACGTAACGGTCTTTGTTGGATATAGACTATACGTTTAACAAATACCGTGAGGCTCTTATGTATTCGAAATACAAATTTTTATAAAAGTGTTTAAGCAACTTTAAACTCTGCCGTTAGTTAACCGACGATTAACTAAATTATATATCATTTTCATTCTTTTTAATAGGTCATATTTTCAGATTGGTCCGATTGTGTCAGTCATCTAATTATCGTCAATCTTAGTCTACACTCAGTCCATAACTATTTTTACATATATATTTTTTTTTTTACATATTGTTCAAAAGTGCGTGCCGTGGTGGTACCGGCCTAGAATAGTACTCCCCCATCTCTTCCCGCGGGTGCCGTAAGAGTCGGCTAAGGGATCACGTACCAGAAGGTGGGCAGCAGCGCCTTCTGAGGATGAGCAACCATACTGCGCTCGCCAACCCGCCTGCCAAGCGTGGCGAGTATTGGCAAATCCCCCCAATATGGGGGAGGCATATGTCCAGCAGTGGACTTCCTATGGCTGAGAAGAAGAATAAGAAGTTCAAAAGTTAAGTAATTTTGGAATAAAACGTATCATCACAATAATCATCAATCATATCAATATTGTATGTATTTGAAAAAATGAGTCGTTGTTACGTTGTTACTCTCTCTGTTCGTGGTATCTTACAAATAAACGCGATACTTAAACATTCTTATTTCAAATTAAAACTTTAACCGACGCATCTAGCATTTATATTTTTAATGTCACAGAAATATTCAACCTCCAACATCACAATGTTCGAGAAGTTCTTTGCAAATTTTAATTATGGCCGACGGATCCAACTAATTAGATACATGGCAGTTGTAACCCGAGACGCTGAAGACCGCAACAAGTGAAGAACCATCGCAAGGGCTACGTTGTCTAGTTAAAAGGCATAGTCTTCAACCACGACCACTCTGTCAAGAGTGAACGACTGAGGAGAGTTGTAACCCTCGCAGTTATTCTTTTCAGTATGCAGAATACACGTACTAAGTATATAGCCATTCTACTCTAATAGTCTGCTGGCACTCACTCAACCACCAGCAGCAGTGTGTCTTTCTTGTCAATAGCCTAATTTCTAAACGCTGTTAAAGGTACCCGCAGAGGTTTCTACCGTATAGGCGTATTATAAAAATCAATACCCTCACCACCCGTTCTAAGTGCCATCAAGAAATGTTGCCATTTCATATTTCTATAGAATCAAATTAATAATTGTTTTTTAATATGTTATCCCCGTAAAGCTAATTACTTCTCACATGATAATTAAATGTATATTTTTTCTTGTATCAACAATGATGTACTAAAGATGACGTATACTGCGCGGTGCTCAGATTTTGTTCCTTTACGACATAAACACGCTTACTGCGACAGATAATGCGGTACAAATAATATAGAAAAGGATAGCTATATGTTTAGACTTGCGTTTGAAATACGCGTCATAATGAAAATTACTACAATTGACTTAATTTTGCCGCCTCATTTTCCGCGCGCTTGTGCTTGCTACCTCATATAAACATATAATATCATTGTGTATCAAAATATCTATCCACTTTCCAAAAATGCGATCGATATTTAAGACGCGTAGTCCAGTATGCCTCGTCATCAAATATTAAATTGAGGTATCATGACGGTAGTTAGATAACTTACTTGGTCTCATCTATGTAGACAGCTTCTAGAACTTTCGCGGCGTACTGTAGATTCTTTTGTAAAGTCTCAGCTGATATTTCACCCCTGTTTAATTGTCTAAGGAGATATCGTAATCTGTGGACAAAGAAAAAACTTATTATTTGATGGAAGTTGCATGTTTGATATTTCATAAATTTAAGATATGACAAACACTCAGAGTATAAAAAATTAGGTTAATTAAACAAATTCTAACTTCAACTGCAACTTAAACCCATATAGGAATGGGCTATATAGGTGACCTAGACAAAACCATCCATCTGTGATTGTGACTCACAATGACAAATCTCGAAGCAGCAGCCTTTGGATTGCTAGCCCAAATATTATACAACAAGGTTTCAAAACACTACTCAGTCCACGTATGTAATCAGCACTTAAAACTTGTAGGTCAGCTATAAAGTTTAATTAATTTATCACAATCAGTACCAGGATCAGTTCCAGAGTTTAAGATATGCGTCCCGTGGGTATTTTATCCCTCTTTGGGTATGCCGAATTATTCTTGTACGAAGATACAGTGTATTTAAAAAAAATCAAGGGAGCGTTATATCAAAGCTACAAGTACTTGTAAATACTGTATAAAGAAAGCTACAATATTAGACAGCTCCATACTTGAGTGTACCTCAGTTTTCCATGATGCATGTATGCATCATCATCATTGGAAAACTGAGTTACACTTTAGCTTTCAGTTTATACAGTATGTACAAGTATTTGTAGCTTTGATATAATGCTCCCTTAATTTTTTAAAATCCTGTATACATGTAGCGTTTGACCGATTTCTCACTTGATGGTTAGTGACGATTTGGTCGAAGATCTTATCATGCTAGAACGAAAATGTTTACTGGCTCTCAAGGACTGCTGCCTAAATACACTATGAGTTTTACAGTTTGACAGTTCGAACTTGAGGATGGAAACTAGCCAGGAGAGTACTCGAAAGTACCCTACCACCACGCTGGTAACTTTATAACGGTGATACCTTCACCGGAAGTTCAAACTGCAGCTGAGGATCAAACCAGCGTCTGGCAGTTTGACAGTCGACGCAACCACCGCTGAGCTATCATCGCTTCAAACAATAGAAAATCCTTATAACATCAAAAAGACAATAACTTCAATCTAACACAATAAGAGTTATTCTTAGCCCTTAGAATTCGATCTTATATTTTATTTTTCCTCTCTATTTAACGTGAGTGCTAGTTCGGTGTAAATGCAATTTGTACAGACAACGATCTCTGTAAGAGGGCAGTGGACACCCAAAAGCGAATAAAGGTTAGCTCGAAATCCCAGGATTGGCTCCCCGAACAAATTGAGTTTATGCTTCACACGATTTCATTGAAATTTCCGATCGAATTGGGGTTTTTAGGATTCAATTTCGGTCACAGCAATTTATATCGATAGTGTCTCAATGAGCTTTAATACGTCCGCTACCGAATAGTATAAAATGTACTATAGAGTTACCACACTGTCATTGTTATTCAGTGATTTGCACGTGTATCGATTAATAAATTTTAATGAAAATTTTCCGTGAAATCTTATGTTTGCAGCCGCAAGTTATCGTTATCCAATTTAAGCAGTTATTACATGTTAGACTGCAAACAAAAAAGTTTTCTATAGCATGATCTTATTGTGTCCTTTCTACGCGCTTGCAATTGGGGGAAGTGGAACTTGGATCAGTTTTACCCTACCAAGATGCAGGTTTGTGCGTTTACCCCAAAAACAATCCCATTTTATGCAGCTCCTCGTTTCTAGAATACGAGGAGTATTCAAGGTCTCGGAGAGCATACGTATTCTCTCTCTCGGTGTTCCCGAGTAGCTACAATATGGGATTCTCAAAATGAGAGTTAACTAAGTCTTAAATAGGTTTGACAATGTATCGTAATGCTTCGTATGCTTGTTTGCCACCTATTGCATTAAAACACGCTTGCAAGTCCCCCATAAAAATGAAATTGCAAATGTAATAAACGGATTTTGATGTTATCAAAATCCGCTCAGTAATTTCTCTTCATTTTGAAGTACATGTTGACAATGTTTCACCAAATGAGTAGCAGACGGCGTGTTATTTGGATTTTAAAATATGGAATTAGTGAAAGAAAGTGAAAGATTATCATGACACTCTCAAGGCCTTCTATAGCCCCAAAGTATATTAATCACTGACAAAAGTTTCGCTAAGAAAAACCATAACTGGGGAATCTTGTACCGAACACAATGGAACTTAAACTCTAAGTCATCTCTTGCCGTGAAACTTCTCCCGAGTAACGGCAAGTACCATAAAGTTTTGAGTTACTAGGTATGACAGTTGGTCCTTATTTCCATCTCAAGATGGGATCATGTAATTTTTAGTTTTCGCATGTGGGCTTTGCTCACATTGAACTACAGTGCTGATTCGTTGACCAAACATGTGCCAGCATTTTGATCACGCGTCTCATTGATCAAACGCTCTGATAAGTTTTGGAAAATCCGATGAGCTCCCGGTCCCCATGGGCCCGATGTCTCGACCCCAAACTGTCGGAAAAATTAACCTTTACCTAGGCGTATTTTATTGAAACAGATAAAGCAATTTGGGAATGGGACCAATACAGATGGAGTTTTGATGTAAAGAACATAAAACAATACAACTGAATTGAGAATCTTCTCCTTGTTTTGCTATTATCGGTCGCGGTAGTTCAGTGTTCGAATCCCGCCAGGGATAACATTTGTGTAATGGACATGAATGTTTGTGCCACGTTTTGGAATTTCGTTTGGTGTGATTGTCTGTGTCCAAGCCTGTCGCAACATAGCGCGGAGGATTGAGTGATATTGAGAAGAAATAAAAAACAGTTGAAAATCTGATGAGAGCAAAGGAAACTACAGGAATGTGCCAAGAAGCAGCAAATCCATTTTTAACCACTTCAAAATAGGAGGTTACTCGATTACACCGTATATATGTTTTTTTTAATGTGTATTCGCGGATAACTTCGTCGTTTATGAACCGATTTTCATGACTCTTTTTTTGTTAGATATAGATCGCCACTTCGTGGTGGTCCTGTTTAAATTTCATCAAAATCGCACAAGCGGTTTTTAAGTTATACTCCAATAACTGAAAAGTGCTACGCGTATCTTGATGATATTATTGTCGCGGTTGAAGACATCGCAGAACACACAATGACAATTAATTGATCCCGTGAGTAGCAAAGGTCACTAAAAAGGGTGAAAAAAAAATGTTTTAACAAAAAATGCAACCGACTTCAACACTCAAACGTGTGAAATAACTTGTCGAAGTCGGTACCATGAGCACAATATTGTGATGTTACTTTTGTGTGAACTATCATGGTACCGACTTCAACAAGTTATTTCAAACTTTTGAGTGTCGAAGTCGGTTGCATTTTTTTTTTTTAATTTAAGATGTTATGAAGGCATGTATCTATTTATATATTGTACTTCCTTCGTGTACAGTTTTTTAGGGCTAATGAAATTACGACACGTTTCCGATCATATTTATAAGACTCTGTTAATTGCTACGCGGGATTACATACCTATATATATGTAAGTATATCGTCAAACTGGAATAATGGTGTTGAACAAGTCAAATAAAAATTAACACCAGCGTAAAGAGCCATTGTTTCAACAATGTATCCGAAACAAAAGGCAATTATTTTCACCCGATGAAGTTCGAAGCCGTCAAAGCGTGAAAGATAAAGTGAACTGTAGGAATGAACAAATAGTACAGAACAAAACATGAGAGTGGCAATTCAATCTCAATTGCTGGAGGCCACTTGGTATCGGCTGTGCGATGGAGCGAGTGAACATACAAGCACCTACGTATAGCTGCCACAGTGTGCTAATAGCAAGTAGAACAACTAATTTTGTTTGAAGCTATGATAGCTTAGTGGGAGGAGCGTCGGCTGTCAAACTGACAGACTGATCCCCAACAATAGCTTGAGCTTCCAGTGAAGATAACACCATTATCAAATTCCCAGCATGGTGGTAGGGTAGTTGCGAGTACCCGCCTGGCTAGCCACCACCCTCAAGTTTGAAAAACTGTCACCAAACACATAGTGTGTTCAGGCAGCAGTCCTTGAGAGCTAGTGAGTATTGTAGATCTAGCGTGATAACATTTTCGACCACATCGTCACTGACCATCAAGTGAGATAGTGGTCAAAAGCTCTATACAGTATTAAAAAAACTTGATCCTCCGATTAGCATTCGTAGTAAACGACATACCTAAGTAAGCATTTCCAAAAAATGGAAAGATAATGGTTTATTATTGTCGGGCTAGTACTTGACTATGCATTGCGAACTGTTAGTACGAGTAAAGTGACAGATGCAGTTGTTCCAGATATCATAATTTAACATAAGAATAATTTCACGTCCATGAAAGTCAAAAGTCAAATTATTTTTGTTCAATTCAGTCATGAACGACACACTTTTAAATGTCAATATGAAAATATTCAAAAGTTCAACTCCGCTTTACAAACTAAATAGAGCTAAACCCTAAGAATAAGCGGCTATAAGAAAAACCCGTTCTTGAATCTAAAGAGGATTAACGATGTTTTTAAAGAAAATGGATTTTTAACTTTAACGGGTATTTATATTTATGAAATATGTTTATTTATAAAAAACAACGAAAGCTACTTTTTTAATACTCATTCCAGTCGTGCTGATATTTTACGTTCCAATTATAAGTATAATATATGCGTACCACAAGTCAACAATGCTACATTTCATAAAAGTACTTATTACATGGCAATTAAAGTTTATAACCATTTACCCCTTGAACTGAAGTTATTAAAAAATAATCAATTTAAATATAAAATAAAGAGCTGGCTTGCATCCAAAGCATTTTACAATTTGGCAGAATATTTTGATGTAAAGTAATTAAGTTGTCAGTTGCCTTTAAGTTGTTATTAGAAATAGATGTAAACATCCATTATTATGTATGCGAAATGTATAATATGTATGTGAAAAGTAAACTATAAAAATTGTACGTCCGAAATGGGCAAACTGTTGAAACTTACATTGTAAACTTGACCATCTTATGTACACAGTTATATGCAATAAACATATTCTGTATTCTGTATTCATTACATTACATATTTATACATCAATATTTGTCGATACAACTGGAACGGTCCAAGCAAATTTCATTTTCTAAATCATGCATATACCTAATGCTGTTTTGCTATATATATATTATATACATATAAATATATTATATACATATAAATATATTATATATATATATATATATATATATATATATATGTATATAATATATATTATTAACTTTGGTTATCGTATGCTGTAAGTTCATACTTGAAATGAATAAATCAATAATAATCAATCATACATCAAATCATACAAAATGGGGTATGAGTGTGTAAAAAACAAAAATGTGTGCCAAAAATTGGTAATACAATATGAAGTAAAAATAATATCTTTGATAGTGAAATTCGTAAATGTGAGGTGAGTGATTTCTATTTATAGTATAAAATTAATAGATAAATACTACTGCTTGTATTTAAACTGTGTCTATTTCCTATCAAAGTATTTATTTTTTAAGATACGGGAAACTGAATACATACTTATCCGACAGTAAATTGTTTCGATTTTATCGGTGTAGTTAGCCGCTTTTGATAGGAAAGTCTTGTTGTATACTTATCGTTTGTTTATCTATTAATAAGGTGTTATTATGCGTTGCATAATGTATGTACTAAAGCGGACATGTCATGTTAAATGAGCATAATCTTTTTAAACGCCGCATTGTTTTAATGTCACTTGGGGAATGTTTTTTTCGGTACCAAATGGTAAATTGAAAAGATAAACTGTTTAAGTCCTGATAAATGCGTTTTTTATGCGTTTCATAATTATGTATTATGTACCTACAATAAACCTACCTATCTATCTCTTTTCGTTAAGATTATGTTAACATCTAGAATACCTAATAGCGTCTAATACAGCAGAAATTTCTAAGACTGAAGTATCTAATGTTTACCTTTGGGTATTGCCCGAGGTAACAAAAATAGTTAAATATAGGTTCCTTTTTTTCGTTTGTATAAGAATTAAGTTATATGTAGATACATATAACTTAATTCTTATACAAACGAAAAATTTATCGGTAGTTAAGTTATATGTAGATACATATAACTTAATTCTTATACAAACGAAAAAAAGGTACCTATATTTAACTATTTTTGTTACCTCGGGCAATACCCAAAGGTAAACATTAGATACTTCAGTCTTAGACATTTCTGCTGTATTAGACGCTATTAGGTATTCTAGATGTTAACATAATCTTTACGAAAAGAGATAGATAGGTAGGTTTATTGTAGGTACATAATAGGTACACAAATAGTGCCTCCATACATTATATAAGGCCGGTAATGGAATATTCGCCTTTTTTTCGACACTCGCGGTTCTACATTCTACATAGCTATCGTAAAAAAAGTTTGTAAACTATATACCTACAAAAACATTTAATTAACAAAAACGGTTTCCTTTGTCCAACAATTTATTGCACTACGCAGTTTATACCCTATATGTTCAAATATATGAAGGAAAAATTCGGCTGCTAGTGGGACTTGAACCCACGACTACAGAATACCGTCCTGTCGCTCTGTCCAACTAAGCTATAGCAGCCCATACCACTAGGGCCGAATTCCTTCCTTATTAACATCTGCGGGGGATGTTATTATTCCCTATATTCTCCAGACCGCTGTGCGCTTATAAGCTTAATCTAATAAATCCCCATTTAAGCTTGTATCGATTTATTATTTAATAGGCTTTACTTCTGCCCCCAAAATAGTTGATGGTAGAATACTAATAGGCGATAACACTATCATCTGAATATAAATTGAGAAATGTCGCGGTAATTGACATTTTGCTAGAATATGGTCAAATTTAGTAGAAGATGTCCGATGAATAAAAACGTGATTTTTAACAATGATGTTACTACAGTAGGGTTCGCTTTTGGCTCGTTATAATATGGTGATATAAGTTGGCAACCCTTGAAATTTCCCTTACATGTCATATCAGACCCATACTCGTACTAATATTGTGTATTGTTCAGAAATTACTGAAAATATTTGATAAAGTATACTATAAAAAGTCTTAAAGATATTGATGGCCGTACGTTTTGTTTGTTTAGTTAATATATGTTAATATTACAAAAAGAAAATATTTCATTGTTTGCCTCCGAAACTACTGAACTGATTTGAAAAATTATTTCACTGTTGGGAAGCTACAATATAGCTAAAATATAGTCTATATAGGCTATATTTTTTTATTCCTGGGTGGACCACTAATCATTATTTTAATTGTAAATATCACGCAAGTCCTAGCCTGTCACTTATTACATAATAATATATAGTAGTGTTATAGCGATAGTGGTAACAGGTTGATCTAAAAATGTGTCTAAAAATCTGTAATAGGTGTACTATATCAGAATGTAATACATATGACTTCTGTCATAATCTTAGAGTTAATGATACATTGATATCTATAATATGTACTGTTGGCGTATCATAATAATAAATAAATAAATGTGTTTTAATTAATTCACCTTTTGCCGTGTATGAAGAATAAGGTGAGATTTAAGAATAATATTAAATGGATGCCTATGCTCTGCCTATCCCTCCGGAACACAGGGGTGACGTTATGTTCTCATTGAACTGTAAAGTTATAGTCTCGTAAAATTAATAACATAATTATGTCTTATACAAGCACTTGAAAATGCGACTAAAAAAAAGCACTGAGTTGCAGTGCAGTACTGTTTCTTTTTTCGAAATTAAACTAACGTAAAACCTAAACATACTTGCAAAAACTATAAAATATATTGAATCTAAAGTCTACCCTACTCTGAAGTGATAAATGTCCATTAGCCATTTTCAGCACTTTGTATCTCTTAAAGCTAAATAATGTTTTAGATATAGTAACTATAGCATTATCTGTGGTTTAGGTCCTCATCAATCATGGTCTCAGGAGACGTGTAGACAAGGGTTGGTCTTAAGCTTTATTCACAAATCGGGCAGTTTTAGTCTTTTAGTCAGTATTACGTCACATAAATAATACAAATAACACTTTTTGTGAGTGACCAGTTAGTTGAGTAAAGTGCATACGGATTACAATCACGATGGTGATAAGTCATCCTTTGTCGAGACAAATGTTTATGTTTTTAGGGTTCCGTATGCGAAATGTAACAAAAGAAGTCCTTTTAATAATACCGCTGTCCTGTCGTCTGTGAGCGGACTGAATCTCATAAGCTGCAAAGGACGGCTGATTTTATATTATTTTTATTTAGATATGTGTATTATTATTTCCGCTATAACTGCAAATAATAATAACAGTAAAAAAATTGGTGATTTTTGTGTTTTTTTTCTCCATTAACAAATTACTCCGGCAGCCCTACTCAAGTACCTAAGTGTGAAATTCGAAACTCACCGCCTCTATTCAGTATAAAATGAAAATTCATCAATCATTACCGCAATACCCCAAAATTAAATAAAAAAATGTTTAGCCTGTCTAAGAAAACATCGCGATCGTCTAGTAAAAACATTATTTTTAGGTACTATATAGTGTTTTATAATGTAACTCGTACTCAATAAATTCAATTGAGTGTTTTTTTTATTTTGTACATTTGGCAAACTATTTTTTTGGTATTCCACTTATGCAAATGAAGTCAAAGAAGAAAAGGTTGAGAAGCCACTGAAAAAGAAGTCTCGAAACTGGCAGATGCGCAAGCAGTGTGACGACATGAGGTTCTGAATACAGAGACAACAAAAAAAATATTTAGAGAACATCACTTATTCTTTGTCCGTTGAAATAAAAATGGCATGAATGCATGGAGGCTATATATATATGAGAGGCCTGAATACGAAATCCAAAAATTATAATACATTTAAGTAAAAACAGTCAGAACAGCAAAACAAAAAACATAATATCTATATTTTTCAAGTTTTTCATGATAATCATTCATCATAGCTAATCAGCTTTATATGAAATTAATGGAATGTATGTTAAATTTATTTTTTATGCCGGTGTTCTAAAAACTTAAAGTGATCAATAGATGCTCTGTACATCAGTCTCGGGTAGAATAAATGATAGATCAAAATCGGCCAAGTGCGAGTCGGACTTGCGCACCGAAGGATCCGTACAAAAGAAAGGGGTAGTACTTGAACGTAAAATTATTAAAAATATTTTTCTTACATGATGTAACTAAAATGTATGCTTTTTGCAATTTCTCCTTTATCTGTGCATCTTCATCTTTTAGTAAGTAGCTTCGTACCAAATTTCAAGAATCTGACATCACGGAAAGTATACCCTATAGGTTTTGATTCCCTAGCGAGTGTCGAAAATTTGCAGCATGAAAGACTGTATCTTTTGATTGCGTTGGCTTAAAAGTTTATTTTTTTTACAGCTCCGAGGGACCTGATACTTGAGAATTTGATATGAATTTCAGCTTGATACCTCCACGCGTTTCTGAGAAAAAGGGTCTTGACAGACTGAAGTGATCCTATAAGAGTTCCGTTTTTTCCTTTTGAGGTACGGAACTCTAAGAACAAAATAACTAAAATGTGCACCATCACACACCTGTAACGTTGTTTGTTTTCAATGTATTTTATGTACATTTTAAATGATGTATTAAATTTCGCAGTTCCGTTCGAAAATTAATTAGGTATTTTCACGTTTCAAATGGATTTGTCGGCGTTATTTCGTTATTTACAATGTTGATTAGACTGTCTTACACCGATGTGATATAATTATTAAGCGAACCGTGATAGTGCCAGTTTGCACTCCACGAGCTAACAGCGAAAGGGTTAACCTTCGTACATTAGCGTTGATCATAAACTAAGTCAAATCAAATAACGTCATTGAACATTAAAATTCAAAATGGACTGTCAAAAAAAATTAACCTTATCCTACTTATATTATAAATACGAAAGGTTGTGTGTATGTTTGTTACTTCTTCACGCTCAAACGGCTACACCGATTTCGATGAAATTTGGTATGGAGGAGACACTTTAAACTCTGGAGTAACATTGTTTTTTTAAAAATTATTTGAGTATCCCACAGGAGCAGTAACTATTTTCGGGATGAAAAGTAGTCTATGTGTTAATCTAGGGGTCTAAAGTTTAGACTCTAAACTATCTCCGTATCAAATTCCATTGAAATCGGTGTAGCCGTTTGAACGTGAAGGATTAACAAACAAAAACACAAACTTTCGCCTTTAGAATATTAGTAGGAAAAGATATACTGGGATAGGATGGGATTATTATATTTTGAGCAACATTGGTGAATGATTTATGTAATGGTGTTTAATATTATACCGATATCGATGTCTTGTAGCCTCAAAGGAATTGCGGCAGTTTCTAAGAAAATCCTATTCAATCCTCCTTCTGAAATATATTTCGAAAGCGGCTTTATCCTAACCTTAACTCTGACCCCGATCGCTTTGATGAAATGTTGTCGGTTCGCTTAATGATGACATAGTTTTTTTTTCTTTTAACATGTATCCTCTCTGAATGGGTACCAGAAAGTACTGAGCGTACACAAAAAGCTATGCTTCTAACCTACTGTCATTGACTTTTTTTTCGGTAGATTAAAATGAAAAAAAAACCGTTTGCCTACTTTGCTACATTACTTGTATAAAATTTCTATATTTTGTACATTTGCTGCTGCAGAAATGTTGATTATCAACCATTACTTGTATAAAATTTCTATATTTTGTACATTTGCTGCTGCAGAAATGTTGATTATCAACCATTACTTGTATAAAATTTCTATATTTTGTACATTTGCGGCTGCAGAAATGTTGATTATCAACCATTACTTGTATAAAATTTCTATATTTTGTACATTTGCGGCTGCAGAAATGTTGATTATCAACCATTACTTGTATAAAATTTCTATATTTTGTACATTTGCGGCTGCAGAAATGTTGATTATCAACCATTACTTGTATAAAATTTCTATATTTTGTATATTTGCAGCTGCAGAAATGTTGATTATCAACCATTACTTGTATAAAATTTCTATATTTTGTATATTTGCGGCTGCAGAAATGTTGATTATCAACCATTATTACAATTCTTTTAAAATTAAACATAGTTGCAACTCTATAAGATCATAAAGTGTCAAATTTACACTTGACTGCCCGGATGGCGCAGTTGGTAGCACTCTGCCTTCTGAGCCGCTGGTCCTGGGTTCGATTCCCGGACATGTCAAACATTTGTGTGTATGAACATGTCTGTTTGACCTGTGTCCGGGTGTGTATATGTATATAAGTGTATATATAAGTATGTATATAAGTATATGTATATCAGTCATCAGGTTACCATAGTACAGAATAGAATAGGCTCTGCCTAGTGTTTGGGACCTGAAGACCTTGTGTGAATGTTAAAAAAAAAATAATTACAACATTGATTTCGATTACACCAAAATCGGTATAGTAATTAGAACAATAATTTACAAAGTAGATTTTATCGATGCCTATTCCGTTTTTGGTATTCCAAAAAAAATTCGTTTAGCTACTTAACGGTTTTCGGAAACGTTTATTTCGCGCACAAGAATTTGACGCGAGCTTGTCTGTTGTATCCCACTATCCTTCCTACTAATATTATAAATGCGAAAGTTTGTGTGTATGTCTGTATGTTTGTTACTTCTTCACGCTCAAACACCTACACCGATTTCGATGAAATTTGGTATGAAGATAGGTTATACCCTGGATTAACACATAGGCTTTATTTTATTTTTTATATTATTATTTTTTTAAACACGTAGTACACCACGCTTCTCAAGAAATAAATCCTCTCCTTACAATGGTTGTCTAGGAGAGATCACTTCTTAGCGATAAGACCGCCAATTGTGCAACGCATTTTGTATTTGTTAATGTGTTATTTTATAAATGTTATTTTAAGTTGATGTACTTGTACAAGAAAGTGTTATCTATTTATCTATAGGCTGATTTTAATCATCACCATCATCACCGTTTTCATCACCACGCGGGTACAACCGCAAGGCGCAGCTAGTGCATTATATACCTACCTGACAAACATGTACCTATGTAACTTACAGTTTGTTAGAACAGGTGACTTGGCATTGTTATTTGAAGTATAAAGCCAGAAGTCCAAAGCAATCCTAAACTAACACAGTTTGTGAGTTCATTTGTCCTTACGGAATACACATTTTCGCATGTTTGTTTTTAGTCCAGGTTAATTTGTCGCATGACATGGGTGATATTACTGTTGATTTACTTCGTCATGTCGGTTCACGTAAAGAGACCTTAGGGATACCTCACGGCAATGGACGTGATGTCATCTTATGAATGTTCGTTGGAACAAATATAGACCTTAATGCTTCCTCAATAACATTAATATTATAATGTGCTGCAAATAGGCTGTTACGCTTAGAGTCTACGACCCAAACGCTACTGCTGCCTAATTAAAGTTTCCACATATAAAAAAGTAAGGATTAGTAGTATTATTAAATAAATTAAAGTGCTTTTTGGCGTGGTTTAAAAAGAGATATTTACATAAATCTAAAAGTTGTTGTCGTGGACAGACGACCTGACTAAGATCGCAGGCAAGGGCTGGATGCGGGCCGCTTCCAACCGGTCCTTGTGGAAATCAATGGGGGAGGCTATGTCCAGCAGAGGACGTCCTATGGCTGAGATGATGATGATGATGAAAAGTTGTTACCATTAAGAACTAATGAAGATTTAAAGAGTGGTTTTATCATGAAAGACAGGTTCGTTGGATAGTGGTTTGTTTACAGACCAGTAGCAATTAACACATTCCTTTTATTAATTAATTTTTAGACATTAATGGTTACAACACAGAGTTTATAAATTGACGTATACAAGTGTATTGGTCATGGTCACGAGGCGTCCACGGCCGTGGTCGTGGAGGCTAACATCACGTGTGATCAAGTATGATAGATTTTATAGACGATAAAGTTACGCAAGTAAACTTTACTGCAAGGTTTTTTTTTTACATATTATAAGTTTGCGTTTGACAACTGTCTCACCTGATGTTAAGTGTCTAGGATTTAGCACGCAAACCTAGAAGGTACCTATTCACTCGCGACTTGAAGACTCCAGGATTGTACATATCGGGAAACACAGACTCGGGCAACGAGTTCCATTCCTTAGCAGTACGCATTAAGAAAGTGTAAGCATCACGCTTCGTGCGTATAGGTGGTATATCTACCATATAGCGATGGCGAATTGCCGTCGTCGAGTCGACCGATGATAGAAAGGGGATGGTGGAATCAGATTGTGTAATTCCAGTGCACATTCTCCGAAATGCACCCGATACAAAACCGATAAATTCAGGTCTTTCCCTGAATTCTTGATTATATCATTATTTATTTATTTAGGATTATAAGCTTACGTTTGACCACTGTCTCACCTGATGTTAAGTGACGACGCGCTCTAAGATGTAGCACGCAAACTTAGAAGGAACTTGATGAAATTTAAAGAACTTACTCGAACGATAAGCTATTAAATAAAACAAAAGAAAAAATCTTCATTTCGGATTGCTAGTGAAGTGCTACTATAGCTTAGTTGGCAAAGCAATAGAGACGGTATTCTGTGGTCGTAAATTTAAGTTCCACTAGTAGCTGAATTGTTCCTTTAAAAGTGTGAAAGTAAGGTTCATGATGTCAATGCAGTGAACCATAAAACTCTTTAAAAAAGTTATTCTTACCTAAGGGCGGCCTTATCGCATGCATCGGGCGTGTCTACGGCAGGCAAGTGCTCTGTATCAAGGTCCAGCTGGTCCAGCTGTTCGTCAGTAGGAGTCGGGCAGCTCTCGGCTTTGCCCCTGCTCGAGGAGCGTCGAACGATTGTGAGGGCGCCTTGTTCTGCAAAAATATAACAGCACGAGTTAAGATCTGGACATTGATATGTACATTTTTTTTTTTAAAGTGGACGGAAAGTTGACTATTTATATATTAGGTATATAGTCTTTTTTAGTCCACTCTTTTAACAGGTCGGTTCCTTTATTAATATAAAATACTACTATCTATTAATAATACTACAGCTACAATAATAACATTTGAGCAATTCAGTACGCGGGTAAAACCACATGACACATAGTCAAACATAAAAATAACAGTAGAAGGTATCGTAAATAAGTTTTATATAATGCCCGCGTTGAAATAGGTTTGAGGCTTAACACTATTTTGGCATATAATTTTTCCATAGGCATATGTATTTACAATACCGTTACTGTTTTTAATGGTGTTGCCAGCACTTAAGCTGATTTCCTTTTAAAAAGTCGACTTAAGGGTGAACAATTTTAGTGCGATGTGAGTAATACAAAGTTTCAACTAGCTTTAGTTAGGGCTATGAGCGCGTGACGTCACGCGCTCGTAGACTACGTGTTGCTTCCAATGTTGCTATTTATAATAAATGTTAATTTCCCGAGTAGCCGAGGCTTGGACGTGCGGCGCGGACGCCAATTTGGACAGTTTGTATTTGTGCTCTAAACGAATTTATATTCACACTGAAGCCGGAATCCACCTTTACGGCGTTCAAACTACACTGAAATAGAGCGGACGTGATGTTGTTTTAAAAAGTTACATCGAGCTTTGCTCGGCGTTTTCTCGAACACGCCTTTAAAGATAAACATGTTTAGCATAATTTATGCAAACTCTTATATAAATCGTTCCAGCAATATCCCAGATAGCTTGAAAATATACAAATGCAACGATTGCTTCGATATTTTGCATAGAGCATTGCTATATATACCTAGTTTGAGAAACGCAGACTAAATGCCTTTCTGCTGCTATAACATAATAAAAATGTTACCGTAAAATGGAACCCACTTCAAATAACTTGTTGAAATTGTTACCATGATGAAAAAATAATCATTAAAATCGGTTCACCTAGCCGAAAATTCTGAGGTACAAAATAAGAACATACGGGTAGAATTGAGAACCTCCTCCTTTTTTTGAAGTCGGTTTTCGCAAAGTATTTATGTGCCTATACCTAATATCTAGGTATATTTTTTCCAGGCAGGCTTTTATTTCTGCTTACTTTTTTAAATTAGTTATTAGAGTTCAGTACTAGGAAGGTTATCAACGCAATCCTATTAGTAAGATTCCGTTCTTCTGTGTTATGGGTTATGAATCTCATAAACAGCAATAGTTTCACATTAGACAGATGAATAAATAAAAACAAAATTAGGGGATCTCAATCCTAAAAACATGTTTGACATATGTTTTGTGATCGATTTTAATGATGGCAATACTTACTTAAAAATCATAGTTAATACTTAACCAACACTTTCGCGTGAGTAATTCTCGATACCAATAAAAAAGGTCTATAAACATAGTGGAATAGCTGTTGAGTATCCGAAGCTTGAATTACTCAATAATCTTTCCGATTTCGCGGACGGAACATTGTTTCCTGTTTTATTATCTAAAAACGTGCATGATCTCTTTTGAAGTAGCTTTCAGATAGTTGTATGATTCAATCAAAAGCAGGTTATGTTCCATATGAGTTTGGACTCCGCGTATATAGTATTCATATAAGACAATATGAATACATTATTTGAAACTTTTTTTTTACACTAGGTACATGATTGACTATGTTTTTTTTATTATTTGTTTTTCAAGGACCTACTCTAACTTTTTTTTTACATCACATGATTGAGTGTTGTTTTTTTCTATTATGTGATTTGCAAAGACCTATTCTAAGCTGAATTGCATATTTTTATCAAGATCTTTTTTGTGAAAACGTTTCCAAGATACGATTAGTGATTATAACATTGTTGTGGCTTTTAAATTCAGTAAAATATACAAAAGTATATGTTAAATGCACGTATAGTAGTAATCGGACTGTTGTCTGGCATGATGTTAGTTTGATTTAGGACAAATATGAATAAAACATTGTAAAACAATACATCAGCGGCCGTACTGTATATTAATTATATCCGCTCTACCACAAAACATATACCTTCTGTTTTGTGGCTCTACCGTGCGCATGACTCTTGATTGACCTCTAGAAATTTTAGCGAAATCGTAAGATACTTATATAAAGCAAAAACATTTTTTAAGAAAAAATGCAACCGAATTCAACACTCAAAAGTGTGAAATAACTTATTGAAGTCGGTACCATGATAGTACACACAAAAGTAACTATCATCACAATATTGTGCTCATGGCACCGACTTCGACAATTATTTCACACTTTCGAGTGTGGAAGTCAGTTGCATTTTTTGTAAAAAAAATTTTTTTTCACCCTTTTCAGTGACCTTTGCTACTCACGGGACCAATTAATTGTCATTGTGTGTTCTGCGATGTCTTCAACCGCGACAATAATATCATCAAGATACGCGTAGCACTTTTCAGTTATTGGAGTATAACTCAAAAACCGCCTGTCCCATTTTGATGAAATATTAATGAGACTACCACGGAAGTATATTCTATCTAACAAAAAAAGAATCATCAAAATCGGTTCATAAACAATGAAGGTATCCGCGAAAAAAAAAAAACATATACGGTCGACTTTAGTAGTTTTTTTGAATTCGGTTAAAAAATGTATTGCCATACGTTTTTTAACAAATTATGATTATTTGTAACGGAGTCTTATTTCTTTTGCAATAAGAGCGTATTTTAAATGCGTTATTTAAATTACTCTCAAGAATAAATACTTGATACTAAACCAGAAACCGCTTCCTAGCCGTTGACAAATATTTTGGGACATCAAAACCCTTTCGATATCGTAGTATCATCATAGCCTCACTTTCCTGCTATCTGTTAAAGGCATTTCCCAAATTTTCGCTTGTTAACACTGTACTATTGACTTTGCCGTCGCCATAGTAACGGGGTTAAGTCCACTTGACAGAAGAGCTGAGTTGCCATTGCTAGGGAAAAATGTTACTTCCTATCGATACCTTCTTGAAAGTAAATTAAGGCTTTACCATAGTTAAATAGAAAAGCTTGAGTATTTTCAGCTTATTATGTAGAAAGTAATACGTGTATAATAAACTTAAAAAAGAACACTTATGAAAACAGTTTATTGTCAGATATTGTTAAACCTATGTAGGTATTGTCAGTATGAAAGTAAAGATACATGTATATAATAATTACAATAATTGTTTAAGCATATAGACTGTTGATAAATGTATGTTGTAGTTTTTACTGTATTACAGACACCAGCGCCAATTGAATGGATGAATGACCTATGTACATAATATCTAATCAAATCAAAAATCAAAATCATTTATTATGTAAAAGCAAATTTCAAATCTAATATTGAATGTAAGCAGCTGTACGAATAACAAATTAGTAAAAGCACTTTACGTTTTTCTCAGAAAAGGTAAGAAAACCGACAAGTTCTTACGATAATGTTCCTAAATATTATAAGGCTTACGGAAATTTCGTCTCCGTAAATTTGGAAATATGTCTGGGAATTGAAGAGGTTTTCTAGAAGAGTCTTTTTTACAATCTATAAATATGTTACGTGATATAGACAACTTGTAAAACCTTGACGTTCGACGTAATCACGTGGTTTTATTCAAGACGCTTTGTGACTTTATTTATTGCCGACAAGTCGAATAAAACCCTTGTTACCTCTGAATAAAATATACATTGTCGTGAGGATAACGTGACGGCTTTTTTGTAGAGGGATGAAAAATGTTAGGGAGCGCCTGAGAAATAGAACGAAGAAATCACATAGAAGCAACATCACAAAAATGTAGGCTCTAAGATAGACTGATAACCGATTTATGTACATTTAGAGCATTGAGTGTAAAGAACAATAGCCACATTTTATGCTAGTTTACATCTGACAGTTCTTTTATATAGTTTATAGCAATCATATTATATGTTTATATGAGGTAGATGTCGCACAAGCGCGCGGAAACTTAGGCGGCAAAATTAAGTCAATTGTAGTAATTTTCATTATGACGCGTATTTCAAGCGCAAGTCTAAACATATAGCTATCCTTATCTATATTATTTGTACCGTATTATCTGTCGCAGTAAGCATGTTTATGTCGTAAAGGAAGAAAATCTGAGCACCGCGCAGTATGAATATACGTCATCTTTAGTAAAACATCATTCGTTTATAGTAATGATATTATATGTAAAACGTCATTGGTTTATAGTAATGATATTATATCTAAAACGTCATTGGTTTATAGTAATGATATTATATCTAAAACGTCATTGGTTTATAGTAATGATATTATATCTAAAACGTCATTGGTTTATAGTAATGATATTATATCTAAAACGTCATTGGTTTATAGTAATGATATTATATCTAAAACGTCATTGGTTTATAGGTAACACTACTTTAATTTTTGAGGATAAATATGATCGCATGAAAATATTTATTCACTATTAAATTCGAAAACAAAATCATATTTGTTCATTAAGAACTACCTTCATAAATTGCTATCCATTAGTCTTTTAAAAATTAATTAGACTTGTGGGACTTAAAAAGTAATAAGCTGAAAAGACAGTTTTTATGGACCCAATGGCAAAGCCCTATTGAAAAATGTTATAGTGTTCTTATTAGGTGAAAGATTACTAAATATATTATTTTCATTGAAAAACAGCCGTATTATATCTATATATCTATACTATTTACTTGATATATAGTAATTTTTTTAAAGTGCCTAGATTATAATGTAGCTGCAGATGCGCTGCTTATATATAGTCCTAGAACATGAATTTTAATATTACAGGGGTATAGACAACAATTGCGTAATATTGCCAGCACTATGTACTTATCTACGTCTGCTGAAAATACTCATCAACCAATTTTTTTTAATTTTTCGTCGAGAAAACAAGCGAACGAAGATCGTTAATAACACATAATTAATAATTGGATGTTAACTATTAAAATTATTCTATGACCTTATTTAATAAAGTTAACATATCATGACAATTTAAAATTATGCTACAAAATTACCTGTACCCAATTACACTATTAGTATATAAAAAAAAAAAAAACTACATATTTATAAAATACAACATATTTACGACATAACACGAGTTTACGACCACTAAATAAATTACAACAACGAAAATATGACAATTTAGTTACAACAACTAGAAAAAATAACCAATTAAAAGACAACATACGAAATTATTACAATAAGTGGTAATTACAACTAAATTAAGCGTAAAAGATGCAGTGGATGCGACAAAGAGATCAGAAAAGAGATTTAATCGTGCACAAGAAGACTATGCGGTTATCGCAATTGATGACCTCATCTGAAAACATAACCCTCCCCTTGCACAATCGGCAATGTAACTAAAATCCGCAGTTTAAAAACAAAAGACATCTATTACCAAAAGTGTAATGATTATCTGAATACAAAGTAGGTAGGTACAGATTATGAGCGAATTTCTATGCGACTTAATAAGGATTAAAAATTCGAGAATTGGTGTATACACTATGGAGTTCTGAAGTAACGCGCATTACAAAGAAATAAAACCTTAGTGGAACCAATACTTTATGATATAACTAATCTCTGTTGCAAATAAAAATATAAGTAAAGGATCTGTATCTTTTTACTTGGGTCACGGATTACCTTGAAGTAAATTCTCCTAGTATTTACTTCAGGGTCATGTATAATAATGCAATAAATACAGATATGCTATTTTTGTACCCATCATATTATCTGCTTTTTACACTTAATAAACAAAGCATCTTTTTATGTACTCGTATTTAGAAGATTTATATAGAGAACGAAATGTTATTTTACCTTCAAATTAATTAATGTATTTTTTCTAAATAAAAAAAAACCCATCATTATAATCACGATAACCGCTTATAAAGTCTTTAAGGGGACCTAGGTAGCGTGCTTACTGGGAGGGGTGCCGTTGCGAGGTGCGGGGGGCGGCGGAGGCCGCGGTGGCGCCTCCTCGCGCGTTGCGGCCGCGCCTCCTGGCGGGCTCGCCACTGCAACACCAACCGAGGACTTAAGTCATTGAAGAAAGAATGATACATTGGAAACAGATGTTACGTGTACAAACATTTTGAGAGGATTGCTCCTTAAATGGGGGAAAAAGAAACATAATGTAACCTCCTCCTTTTTTGAAGTCGGTTAAAAATGTGTTGCTTGTTAAAAATGGTAAATCGCTGTTAAGTGTTATACTTATAATAATATGTAAATACAAGTTTCCAAATATTTTTGGCGAAGCATTTGACGAAAAAGCTGTGGATAGGGTTAAATATGAAAAGTTTATTTTGAAAAGAGTACGGCATGTATTCTTACTGTTTGAAACGCGCCATTACATGTATGGTCGGGCACAGATCTTTAGCAGCAAGAAAAATCGTTCCGAATGATGTGTTAAAGAATTATTAATTCAATACCCTGTGTAGATATATACTTGGGTGGGTAGTTGTTTTATCCCCATCTATGGATGCTAGCGTTTCTGTGGGCATCACATGAAGACGAGCTATACTATCATCACCTTGTCAAATAGTCGGTGGTCTAATATAGAACTAATTTACTCAAGTCAGGTTCCTCCACGGTATCATTCATGTATTCAATATTAAAAAAAAATTATACTATAGGCATAAATGACGCACTTGTATATGTTGTTTTGAGAGTGTAAAATAATTTTGATATTACCCGCTCATACGTACTATCTCGGCGATCATCAGCCCGAGCTGCGGAGTACACTGATAACCAGCGCCGCGCACACTTTATATGTGAGCGCGGCAAATGCTGAGTGTACGCCTTATGTCCTCAATTATTGTATTGTTTCCTTTTGTTTTTTTCTGTTTTTGTGTATTTATTTATGTGCCAATACTGTAGTTGTGAGACAACAAATATAGTTTGATTTGATTTGATTTGTAATCGTTCAAACAGCTAAAATATTTTTGTTATCTAGCGTTTAACCACTATCTCACTTGATGGTCAGTGACGATGTGGTCGCAGATGTCATCACGCTAGACATTTTTTAAAGGCTATAAGCTTATGTTTGACCGCTGTCTCACATGATGGTAAGTGACGACGCGGTCTAAGGTGTAGCACGCATATTTCCGTATTTTGGGACGTTAAGTAAACACGATCCCTTTTGTCGTCTTAGGATAACAATGTCATCAAAATCCACAATTCTCTAAAAATAAAGCCCAGATGATATGATGAAAATCCCATTACTTACTGCTCATTATTTACTGAGTAAAAGAGAGTTTATGTTGTAACATTACTTTTATAAGGTTACGTAAACAGGAATGTTAAAATGAACGTAACATTGTTACAACGTCCGTATTGCAAAGGTTTGTATGAATGAAATATGAGCATGAACGCTTTCAACGTCGACTAGAATAATAAAATAGAAAACGTTTTTGTCAAATGATAAGTTGATATACTCCTGGTGGGCTAGGCAGATATGAGGGACTTTCACTCACTACAATGCAGACGACTGACGGGAAAACGGAGTAAATACGCTTTTTGTTTTTTATTGTCTTTTTTGAACCTGTCACACTTGTGCCTTTTTTTTGGCTAGGTGATATTCTATCCCATTTTTCTTATGAACTTAATTCTCATAGTAAGACCAATACGTTCATTTTTAATAACACAGTTCTCTTTTGAATTGGCATTTGCCATTACTCATTCACATAAAAATTGTTGTTTAAATATTAGGTGTTATTTTATTTCATGGAATATAAACCTTATTTTTTATTAACTTACATGTCAAATTCTACTAAACGAGTAATAAAATTTTCGTAGATACCTCCAGCCTATTCCGAAAATATCCAGCAATGGACGTTTCATGGCTTACATGTGTGTGATCACAATGATGATGATAACCCCAAAAAATACATCTAACGAAATACGTCAAAGTAAGTTTTATTTAAATATTTGATTTTCAAGTTGATCGTTAACCACATAGTCACTGATCAATTTACCATCAAGTGAGAAAGTGGTCAAACGATCTAAAGAGTTCAAAAAAACATTTGTATGAGTTCTTCAAGTGTCACAGTTTACCAGATAAGTAATTAAAAAAAAGTAATTAAAAAAAGAAAAAGAAAATTAAAGAAAAAAAATGAACATTTATATTTCGCTAAATATTTTTTTAAATGGTCCATTTAGTAGATGCCAGGTGCAGGCCTCTCTCTAGTTACCAACTAATTAAAAGAAACGATTTCGTTAGAGCACATCTACTGAAAAGGAACAAACTTGGCCTCTACCCTCTTTTTGTGTCAATGAAAATTCAAATTTAATAATTCGAAATTCATGTATTCTGGACGCATTTCCAATTTCAATTAAGTTATTAGTATTTCAAAGACTGCGATATGGTAATGTCAATCGCAGTTTTTGATATAACTCTTCCAATATTATAAATGCGAAAGTGTAATGTGTTTTCAATAAATAATGTGTGTATGTTTGTTACATCTTCACGCTCAAACGGCTACACCAATTTTGATAAAAATTGGTATGGAGATAGCTTCAACCCTGGATTAACACATAGGCTACTTTATACCGGAGAAATTATATTTCCCTTGGGATAATTGAGGTAGCGGAAAAACGGTAATCCACGCGAGTGATACTGCGGGTGCTACTAGTATAATATAAATGATGTACATTTATATACCATATAGCTTTTTAAATATAATGGATTGTGTAGCTACTAACCACAAGTTTGAATAACACAGTGTTCAGGCAGCAGTCCGTGATAGTGAGATAACATTCTAGGCTAGCGTGATTGCACCTTCGACCAAATCGTCACTAACCATCAAGTGAGATAGTGCTCAAATGCCTAGATCTATACATATAAAAAAATCTTGTTGAGGCGTGAGACGCAGCTTCACGAGCTTCAATGACTCACAATCATAGACAATACACAAGACCAATTTAGTCACTTAGCAAAAAAGGGTAAGAAATCCTTATTGATAATTTATAAATATTTGCTAAGATTTAAGTTCCAGAAAAGATAATTACGAAACATATTTTCTATTACGTTGTTGTATGCTATTTAATATTTGTAATAACTTTCCGCGGAATAATGGAATATAATTAAATTCCAATACATAATGAGGATACAATTTTCAATATTGTGAATTCCTCAGAAAATATCTTTTACATGAAAAGGTAAACAAAGAGAAGGAAGTTTAAGGCGAATACAAATTTAAGGCGACATGATAAACAGGGATTCGTGGCATTTTAAATAATTAGCTTGCTAATAAATTTAAAAAAAGCCTTCTTTTACTTGTACAAATCTATGAGGTTTATACTAATGGATACCTATAATTTCTATGCTGCTTGGTTTCTGCGCGTACAATGGTTTCAGTTTTTTCAGCCCAAGTAATTTTCTTCCTTTTTTGTTTATAAGTAATTTCCACGTACTAGAAAGAATCATTGAGAAAAATATTGCTCTGAAAAACATTAATATTTTATAATAGGGCAGAACTACCTATGGGACTTCTAATTTCGTATCCCCATCATATCTAGACCACTTAAAACGGATCTAGGACTTTCGGTTCCTAGGGATTCATAAGATCTATCGATTATCTATATATATCGAATCAGGAGGTTAAACTGTCCATAAATACACATCGTCGTCGACCATTAATAGACAAGGTCAAATATTTCAATTGTTTAGATAATATATTATATGCAAATAAACTAAACGACATTGTATAATTGCAAAATTCAATTTTTTATAATTTTTTGAAATAAATACGTACCTACCTATAGAATCTTTACAAGAAACTTATAACATTATAATCAAGAACTCTTAATATATAAATATTATGGTGAAATAAAACTCAACCTACGATCAATTGTAAGGAAGCAAAGATTATATTTCCAATTATGAATAAAAATATTACAAACTACTTACTATATTAATCGATATTGGTCTACTGTCAGGGCTAGTCACAGGTCTCTGCGACCGTACCTAACATCTACATAAGATTGGTAGCTACAGACAGTCTTCTGAGTAAGTATAAGAGTCACAACCAGACTGCGTAATGCTGAGTCTTTCTTGTCTATGGGACAACCAAATGTACCATTCGAGCAGCCATGCCAGTGACCCAAGACCATGCTCCGTTGCATTAAGAAGTTGTGATGGCTGGGTATTGGCTGCCGGGAGGAATCATCCAAACACAATAAGCGTGACGTCAGTGCAATGACCCTATTCGATTCAAAATAAGAATAAGACAACTGAAATCGTTATCTCGCCACACAATCCTTTTTACCTCCTAACGGGGTAAAATAAAAAATGTCCTTTATAGTTTATCTGTGGGTGCTACGAATATCTATTTTTGAATCATTGCAGAAATTCATTTGTTTACAATCAAATCATTCACACAGCGAAAGCTGGGTTGACGATCATGATACCATGGCACTTTGTCAAGATATAATTCGCCGTTTACTTATCGCGATAAGCAATATTAGTACAATATTTTTATGAAAAATTAATATGCGAAAATTGAATTTGACGCTCCCTATCCTATATATCCAGCAGTGAACCTCCCATGGCTGGGATGATAAAAAATCCCTATCCGTCGCCACGAGTGGCGCGTATAACATTATAATCACCAAAATCGAGCCTCTCTTGGACTATATTTGTGTTTCAATAGGTGAGCACGTTTTACGCTCGCACGCGCTTTAAAAAAATATACATTAACCATATCGATGTAAGTGAAAATTCGCGAGTGTTGTTTCTAGAAATCGTGAAAAGTTCACTGAGTAGCGAAGCTTGATTCAAAATATTAATGTGACAAGGTACGGTAGAGCCAAGTTGAACTGTTACATTAATATAACATGTTTCAGCGCTTGGCAATTTCATGAAATATTAAGCGCTTCGAGCTGAAAACAGTAAATCGTGACTTGAAAGGTATATTAAATGCAATATTGCCCAGTGCTAGAGCGGGATGCCGTTGACGGGTTTCATCGCGATGAGACCTTACTAATGGATAAGCACTCTGTTTATGTTGTCGGTTCTGAGAATTTTTATTCGAATTTAAATTTATTTAGCTTATTAATGAATTAACATTATTTAGCAGCAACATTCCTTTTTATTAATTAAGTTATCAGGTTACAATGGCTGTCTGGGAGAGATCACATCTTTGCTATAGTACAAAGATAGATATGGATAAGGTAGATTATATTTACGATAGATTGTAACACGAATAAGATTTTTTAATTTTATGTTTAATATTGAATTTTTTTATATGCTTTTACGGGCCGATGCCTTTATTAAAATAAAATACAAAATTAAATTTGTTTATAATTGTTAGTTTAGAGTATTTACTCGTATATATCCTGGTCCTTTCTTAGAAATTCATCAATCTGATTTCAGAACGTTCACGTAGGCGACCTCCTCCAAGAGTACCCTACGCACCACATAAATAAAATCTACATTTTAAGATGCCATAAAGGTGTGAACACGGTATAAAGTCTACAAATTTAATGTTCAGATTCAGTCCAGTGCGGGGCCGAGCCGATGCTAGGCTCGGCCTCGCACTGGACTGAATCTAATAAGACAACACCAACAATTCTTAGTTCACAGCGGCCTGAATCTAGGCTCAGATGTCTATTTATTAGCGCATTTGTCATTTTATATGCTAACAAAATATGGAAAATGGAAAGAAAGAAATTACATTCATTTTGTAATTGTAATTCTGTAAAGTATGAGGCTAACAAAAACAGTAGAATTTTAACAAAATGAAACATTGTAAACATACTTAGTGTGCTAATTGTCACAAGTCTCAAATTGGTTCCAACTCGGCATAATGCTGGTTGTAAAGCAGCCCTGGTCTTGCGATGGAACCATTTGAGTCGGCACAGAAGGAACCAAACAACAGCTTTATTTCCAAAAATATAAAAATAAACAGAATTTAACAAATATTACAGGTTAATAACTCGTATCATAAAATAAAATATTAAATCAAAATTGATTCAATATGGACGAATTAAAAATAGCAAGCTATAGACCGAAGCTGTCAGAATCGCCTTTTGTAAGCGAAGCTTATTGACATTTTGAATAGTAAACTTAGACCCCCAGCTGGCATTCAAATCGGTTTCTCCGTGGGTAGAGGCAAATAGCATTACTCCGATAGAAAATAAAATAAAAAATAAGATGTATTAGAGTAATATTCATCCGTTATAAAAACAAATTAAAATTCGATAAAGTCAATTACCTGTCAAATACTTTCCATGGTACATTTTATATAGGATTTCAATGAAGTCTTTTATTACAGTAGTCGAAGCCAAAACTTATAATTTTTATAATTTTTCAACGAAAATGATAACCTTTATGAAGCTAATATGAATTGAACTAATTTCCCGCCAAGCGATGTGAACAGACGGCCTATTGAATGGAATGATTCTAAAACAGTACATATGGGTACACAGGTGTGTTACGTAAAAAGACAGCGTTCGTTAGTACAACAGACGGCCTTATATTTGGGCAAACTTGCTAAATAGCCAAGTGAATACATGCGTACCCGCTAAAACATAGAAATCTAGGTGCGCCCGTGGTTTTACGCGTTTCCACTACTGTTTTGCCGCTACCGTACAATTTTCAAATGTTCTCTTGCCATCTTTTAAACTTTTATTTCATATTGACTTTCTGTTATTCATTATTTGCTATCTATCGTTTCTATACTCATAAGGAAGTTTTATAGAGTTTCATACCCTATTTTACTCTATTATATATATATTTTTATTACATTAATAGGAAACTTTTGTTTTGAACAATAAGCATATTTATTTTTCATATGTAACTTCAAATTTGAACATTAACTTTCATATAAACTTTCAACCCTCACTTAAAAGCCCCTAAGGACATGTTAATTTCCAGGGGGGGAGCGCATAATTTCCAATTTTAACCAATCAATGTCTCCTAAGGGGGGAAATCCGTATTTTTTTGTAGCATATATTTGTACAAAATATCATTCTTATAGACTCAGGGGTTTCATCTGTATGTTGATGGATCAGTCAGCGAATCATTCAGCTAGTCAGTTTTACTTTAAACAAACGAAGGATTTAGTGCTAAATCGTAGACAACGTCATTACTTAACATCAGGTGAGACAGTTGTCAAACGCAAACTTTATAATATGTAAAAAAAAGTTACCAGAATCACAAGTGTCATATCACGTACCTCATGTACTGACGACACACACACAGATATATATGTATGTGTTGAAACAACACCTCGTTAAACCATTAGTGCAACACACAGGTTGTTATTCGGATCTATAGACATGATGAATGGGTGACGCAAGTGGCATAGATTACCTACGTTCCAGTACTCCAATATTGAACAAGTTACATGAATATGGTGCCTTAAGCTGTTATATTAGTATCCATTATCGACTTAATGACATAGACCCTTTTATGTCACGTCTCAAGTGTTGAAATGGATGAGCTACACATCTGAATGATGTTGATTGCCACATCTGCACTCAATAGTAGCAGTCTTTGCTATCTTTGGCGCAATAATACTCTATATTACCTACTAACTACTACTTTTCCTAATTATGCTACTTAATTTGTAAATGTAACTATTTAATGACATATTTGTCAGTTTACAGAATATTATTTCAATTATAGACTACTCAAAATAAAATAAAAAATACCAAAAAACGGAACCAACTTCAACTCTCAAAACTGTGAAATAACTTGTGAAGTCTGTGTCATGCGCACAATATTTTGATAATAATAATATGTAGTTACTTTTGATCCATCGTGGTACCGACTTCGACAAGTTATTTCACACTTTTGAGTGTTGAAGTCGGTTCCATTTTTTTCACCCTTAACTGACCTTTACTACTCACGGGATCATGGTCATTGAGTATGTTCACCGATTTCTTTATCGCATTATTCGCAATCAGGAAGTCGTCCAAGGAGACGTAACACTTAAACCGCTTGTCCGATTTTGATGAAATTTAAATAGGATCACCTCGGAGGTCGATCGAACAAAAAAAGAATTATTAGAATCAGCCCAACAATGGGGAGGGGGGGGGGGGGGGGGGGGGGGGGGGGGGAGAGGGAAATCGGTGAACATACATACAAAAATACATACAGTCGAACATATATCCTCCACTTTTTTTAAGTTGTTAGTTATATGAAATTGGTTTCATTGAAAGTTCCGGATTTCAAACCGGAACGAGTACTTACAACATCCTGTCGACCATCTCAGGTAGGAACTGCTGGGGAGATAAAGTTGACCTGGAGTTCTCACAAGTATTTCTCGACTTGTGAGAACTCCAGGACAATCAAGCGAGTAAGAAATAATCTAAGTGGTGGCTCTTATTATCGGGGGCCAAGACTCGTTTCGGGTGGTTCGGCCATTTTAGTGAGCAAGTAATTAATTGTTATTAAATCAATCGTAATAATAGTAATGTGCTATATTATATATGTATAGTGATGGAAAGTACCGTTTGTTAGTTTATGTATGTGTTTTACTACTTACTTACAATTATTGTGATTTGCACATGTGCCTGTCATTTATGAGGAATGCTTACCTGGAACAAAAGAATAAAGAAAAACATGTTAACATATTCTCGGCTTATAATGAAGTCTTTGCTTAACATAATAAAATATTACAATAATATTGAAGTTCCTTGAATTATTCGTAATTTATTTTATATTATTGTTTGGCTATTTCTTTATGGATTAAACAATTTTATGTTGCTAACAATGGGTTGTTTAATTACATATGTACATATATTTCGTTTTGTGTGTGTGTGTATATATTTTTCTAATATTTAATATATATTTATATGTAGGCTCGTTGGGCTAGAACGCCAAAGCGCGGTCAGGATAGTATAACGGTACCATTATCATAGCATAGCAGTTACAGGCACACAGACTCACATTAAGATTTCCTATTGTAATAACGTTTTTATTAAATTGGAGTGAACTCAGAAGCCCTGAGACTTGTGACACGGTGGTGGATTAATTAACATCATGAAAATATTCTGTCTCACTTCCGGTTCTTAAATTCCTACAGTTAAAGCACAGAGTGTAAGAGAGATAGAAATCTAACAGTTACAAGATACCATAATAGATTACTTACAATTACTTGCTGCACGCGTTCAGCCGTTGTCTCTCAGTATGGCGACTAGGGACTCCCGTTAGGTACTTACTTCAGTTTACTTCACTATTAACAAAGGGACCTCTGGTACTACATATACGTCCGTTCGGTATGGCTTCTACGACTAGACTGTTTCCTGGGACTTACCAACTCAACTCTGTTCGAAAACTAAGCTTTTATTGGCCAAATATCACATGCTTCCTACTTCCACTTAGTAGACCAATCGAGTACTAGCAGACCCTACTGTTAAAACCACACTCTACATTTAACGCCATCTACTTCGAATATCTAACACGCTTCGACAGCGCCATCTACCCTGTTTGTCCAACACTAGCAACACCTCGTCAAGTTCATACATTACATCTAACGTCAACTATCCTATTTCAATATCTAACACATTTCGACATATAGGTATGTACTGTAATATATACTCTCTTTATATGAGGTTTCCTTCCATAACAAAGGATTAAACTAAGCGGTTTGAACAAAATAATCTTATAAGACTCTTCAGAAATATATATTATAGTATCTTATAGCCTTAAAAGAAGTGATTTTATTGGGTTGGCATTAAAAGTTTTCTTGGAGTACAAACTTCCAGGCTTATTTCTCATTTAGAAAGTTCTAAACTTATAGATTCACATATTGTGCAATTCAAAATCATTATCATCAGCATCTCTGCCATAAGATATTCACACAAATTATAATATTATAATTTCTTAAGGAATTTTGCTTACACCGATTGAAGGGTAAAATATATTTTTATTAAATTTTAGAATGGAACCCAAACCAGGTATTGTTTGCACGTGAATCAATATAGAACATTAAGCCTACCGCCTTTCAAAGGTACACTCTAATATCAAAGGATTAAGGTAGCTTATCCCTTGTCGCAGTATGTAAGTAGATAAGCTAACGGTGGTTTCAGCTAATTTCGCTTTCTTCAGATTCCCCAAAAGGTTCAAGAAGATTAGAGAACATGAAAGCTTTAAGATATACAGACTCGATGTACCAAAGAAATGGTGACACGAAGTTTGGTACATTAAACAAAGTTATCTGCAAATATTGTTTGGTTGAGTATAAGTATTTTTAACTGACTTTAAAAAGGAAGAGGTTCTCAATTCGTCACAAGTTTTTTTGTATGTTTACCAATTACTCAGCCACAACATGTGTCTATGGTAGATGTGACGGCGCCAAAGTGATAACGCGTATAGCGTCCCACATTAAAGGTCTCTCTAACTTCGAAAGAATTATACCGTCAGGTCTTTTACCATTGTCACGGATAAGACCATTTGGTTCACAAATGGCCATAACATTGGCGCTGGTATAATTTATTTTCTATAAGGTTATATCGCTAATAAATACTAAGACAACGTTGAATGGATGATTGTTGTCGCGAATTACAAAGAATTAAACGAAGTAATGTGAAACTTATCTGGAGTTTGTTACTTTCCCTTCTGTCCGCCCAAAACTACATACAACACAGCCATAGGAGGTCCACTACTGGACATATGCCTCCCCATATAGGGGGGATTTACCAATACTCGCCACGCTTGGCGAGCGCAGTATGGTTTCCCATCCTAAGGATGCCCACCTTCTCGTACGTGATCTCTTAGCCGACTCTTACGGCACCCACGGGAAGAGATGGAGGTGTACTATTCTAGGCCGTTTCCACCACGGCAAACTACAAACATATAGAGACAATCTATATTGATTTAATAACTTACTCATACCCTCTGGTACCTACATTTAATACATAATAAGGGAAAATGGAAACGACGCAGCAAAGTTACGAGCAACCTAGTTCATAAATAGTAAGTCTTAAAATACATTGAGCATGTAAAATCACAATGGGCCCCCAGTTGAAATCTAAATCTTACTTTACGCTTGCGGAGGCCATGATTGCTTCGGTCTATAAAAATGTCTATAAAACCTACGCCAATGTAGATTTAGGACAGAAACTAAAACGAAGAATAAAGCTTACAAACCTTCAACGTGTACTTTACACAGTTAAATTAGATTTGGTTTTCAAGACCTTGCGTATATGATACCAATCGGTATATTTTAACCCAAAAGCAGACGTAGTTAAAGAATCTTATAGCCTGCAAAAAGAGTGGGTATAAAGCGGAATATACAGTGAATATTTAACATTGAACTCTGTGGGCCTTCTGTGCAGGCTCGCACTTCGAGCTATGGAGAGGGCTATGCTCGGGGTTTCTCTACGTGATCGAATCAGAAATGAGGAGATTCGTAGAAGAACGCAAGTCACCGATATAGCCCAGCGGATTAGCAAGTTGAAGTGGCAGTGGGAAGGGCACATAGCTCGAAGAACTAATAGGCGTTGGGGTCAAAAAGGTCTCGAATCGAGACCACGAACTGGCAAGCGCAGCATAAGACGACCACGTGTACAGACAACCTGATTTAGATCGCAGGCAAGGGCTGAATGCGGGCCTTTTCTAACCGGTCCTTGTGGGAATCAATAGGGTAGGCTTATGTCCAGCTGTGGACATCCTATGGCTGAGATAATGATGATGAAACATCTCCGTATATGTACGATCGAGGTTCTCAGAAGCGGCCAGCATCAAGTGTTTTGTGACCATTATCAGATATGCCAACTTTTAATGGTGAACAACCAGTCTGTGCTTGTTTGGCCACAATAGGCAACTACTTAGCCGTCATCAGCTATCACTACTCCGTACATGTGTCGATTGGTGATTCTCCTTCCTATGATGTGTCGGCAACTTCCGTTCTCCTACAGAGAATCTAATTTGCCTGATTGAGTCTCGCAGCGCAGCCGAATAGCTTTTCTATGTTTCGGTGTATATACACCGATGAAAAGCGAATTTGACCTTACTTGATAATTTCATATTATGTAATTTAATTTAAAACAGCCCCAGAGTTGCGGCCTTTTATTACTGGGTATAAATGATTATGTAAGGCGATGTTGGAATATTAATATGGTAAGGATATTTTTGTCAGTCAGCCGTGCGCATTGATTAGGCATCAAGTGTTTTGTGACCATTATCAGATATGCCAACTTTTAATGGTGAACAACCAGTCTGTGCTTGTTTGGCCACAATAGGCAACTACTTAGCCGTCATCAGCTATCACTACTCCGTACATGTGTCGATTGGTGATTCTCCTTCCTATGATGTGTCGGCAACTTCCGTTCTCCTACAGAGAATCTAATTTGCCTGATTGAGTCTCGCAGCGCAGCCGAATAGCTTTTCTATGTTTCGGTGTATATACACCGATGAAAAGCGAATTTGACCTTACTTGATAATTTCATATTATGTAATTTAATTTAAAACAGCCCCAGAGTTGCGGCCTTTTATTACTGGGTATAAATGATTATGTAAGGCGATGTTGGAATATTAATATGGTAAGGATATTTTTGTCAGTCAGCCGTGCGCATTGATGCCTAAATTGATGAATAGAACTTTGAATCATTAAATTATAGATTAGTTTATTATAGTTTCAGAGATTTAATTTAGAGTATTAGTATTTCAGTCTTCCAATATGGATAATGTAGATTACCAACGTTACTGTAGGTACTGCTAGTAAGTTATTTCAACTCCAAGGCGCTACGTTATACTTTCTATTAAAACATTCATGAGAACGCTATACTTCAAAGGTAGTTCGAAGTACTCTTCACATTTCTTTTCGCAGGTTCGGGCCTTGAAGCTATAATATAGTTGTAGAAATGTTTATTCCTTTTACTTGTGGTGACCCGGAATTTATAGTGTATATAATAATATTAAAATGTTTCAGCTGTTGTTAAATAAATTACACTTTAACCAACTTTAAAAGTTATAGAAAGTGGTCGTACAGCGAACTCAGGGTTCAATATAATACCGGGTTTAGAGTGCTAATGGGTTATCACATTACTGTAGTGCATCTGGTATGTACCCGGAGGCAAGGATCAATGGTTTTCATACCATCATCCGGAATAGATGTGCCTCGCTACTAAGCAGATGGTGCGAATCGCCTCAACAGGATTTGGAAAACCTTGTGTAGGAGTAAAACTACATGTAGATAATAGTGAAGTTAGTTCGTCGCATAAATTGTAGATGGCGCTTACCAATGAGCAATTAACTTTCTGAATCGCGGTGACGAGATTCTCCGTGTGTACCATGTACGTTTTATAACTAAAATCAATAAATGCCGAGAACCAAGAGTATCTTTGTCATTTTCTTGTTCAAACCCTTACCTTTTTTTTTTTTTGACCCGGGGAAATCCTTTATGGATACCACCGGCCTGGGGAGGCACGGTGGTTATGTGGGAGTCCCCGCCAGAAAGGCAGGTGTACCCACTAAAACCCCGGGGTGTTCCACCTACATCGGCTAGTGACGGGGGGCACGGTTCCGCTTGCGCTCTATCCGCAGCCCCCGCCGACGCCGCTGCCCGCCTTGCGGCAGGCCCACCTTGGGGAAGGGACTTACCTCCCTTTCCCCCCAGCGAGACGCTCCGGAACACGTCGGAGCGTCTACACCTCGGAGTGCCTTTGAGTGAAGGTGCCGAGTCCCCCAGAACCCAACACCCCCGGCACTCAGCGGAGACGGGGTGCGGGCTCCATCCGAAGATAGAGCCCGGACCCGGTGTCCGCTCTCTCTGAAGCGCGAGAAGGAGAGTGTCTGCTTTCTCTCCCTCTCCCGCCTCTCCGCCTCCCTCTGTGAGACCACGTCGCGATATGATCTCGCAGCGGGAGGCCCCCTGCTGCCTCTCTGCAGCTCGTGTGTCGTGGGCTGTCCCCCCCATCCCCCCATTCAGAATGGACGAGGGGAAGAGACCACGACTCCTCCAAGGACCTCTCGTCGTCGGCCGCTCCTAAGAGGGTACCTAACAGCCGAAGAGGAGAGGTCACCGCCATGCAGAGACCGAGTTGAATGGGACGCACCACCTAAGCATCCCATCCCAAACGGTCTCCCCACTCCGTTGCCTCTCTGCAGCCAGACGACGTGGGCTGTCCCTTCCACTCCCGCCCAATCGGATTGGAAGAGAGAGGCCACGCCATCCTCCTCTTTTGGGGTCCGGGCTGCGAAACAGTCCAGACCCATCACCATTCCGTCGTGCGCCGTCACTTCCGTCCCCCGATCGGAAGGGGACGGAAGAAAGGGCCCACTACACCTCCTTGACATCCCGTAGTCGGCCACTGTGGTGGGTAATGGCCGAAGAGGAGATGTCCGTCCGGGAATGGTTCCCGGACCCACTCGCGGCTGCTCCCGCAACCGCCTGTCCCCTCCGCATCACCTCTGCTGATCAGAGGCGTATGCGGAGTAAGACCCACCTCGTTTGGGCTAAAAAAATAGAATATAAAATAAACATACATACAAATATACATAAATATGATATAAATAAACATACATAAACTACACACGCGAGGCGCCGGGCGATGTCTAGTTACGTCTAATTCAGAGGAATTAGACCAAGAACAGGCAGCACCGCGAGAAGGTAATCGCCAGACTTGCCTTGAGGAACATCACGACCTGCGCTTCCCCCAAGACCGTAGCCTCCCTACTCATCACGGGATGAGTAAAGAAGGCCTGGACTTATTCAAAACAAGCAGCGCAAGCGCCGCAAGCATAGGCATAGCAACTATTTACCTACCTCAACGGCTGATGAAGTTCTGCTGCGCTTGCGCCGGTTCGTTCACCTTGGTTTAGAAGGGGCACTGTGACTAGTTATGATACGTGTATTTTGTTTTGTCAATTTCATACAATTAATAAACTATACTAATATTATAAAGAGGTGACGTTTTGAGTTTCTGAGTTGGTGAGGTTGTAGGTGGTAAACTCTCGAGTCTACGAACCAATTTTGAAATTGTTTTTATCAATAGAAAGCCACCTGATTTGTCAGTGCGATAGGCTCATCATTGTCATCATCACCACCGTTTTTCATCACTACACTGGTGAAACTGCGGCCGCAAATAGTGACTAATATTTGAAGTTGGTAATCTTTTTAGTCACATCACAGCCATATGACATCCACTGCTGGACATATGCCTCCCCATGTAGGGGGGATTTGCCAATACTCGCCACGCTTGGCAGGCGGGTTGTCGAGCGCAGTATTATTTCCGATCCTCAAAAGGCGCTGCTGTACGTACCTTCTGGTACGTGGTCCCTTAGCCGACTCTTACAGCACCCGCGGGAAGAGATGGGGGAGTACTATTCTAGGCCGGTACCACCACGGCACATCTTTTTAGAAACCTGATATAAATTAGTTAAATTGTACTGTGTGGTTTTGGCGATAAATATACCTATTTGTAAATGTATTATCACGCTCCATTGTCCTTATTAATTGGCTTCTGATGTTAGATTGAAATCTGACATCTTTCCGTTTTGCGAGCAACACCCTCGCACAATCAGACGTTGTAAATTTTTTCTCGGTTCAGTGATAATGCCATAAATCGGACCAAGGGAAGCGGGCACTTTATCTTGTCCGAGACGTCGTAATGGGAGCCAGGGGGTGAACAGGAGCGTATCAAATACGATACGTGAGTGTTAAGGGAAAATCTCCACTATAATGGTAAGAAAATTGCTCGAAAAATATCGCCTTGAAATTACGACAATAATGTTTAGTTCAAAATGGTTACCTTTTGCTATCATGTCATCGATAGCCGACGGTCGCCGTGGCGCAGTGGTCAGTGTCAGTGACTTGACTTCTGTGTCTCCGGGACCCTGGGTTCGAATCCTGGCAGGGGCAAGCATTTGTGCGATGAGTATAGGTGTTTGTCCCGGGTCTTGGGTGTTTGTGTGTTGTGATTGTGTGTGTCCATGGCTCCCGCGACACAGGGAATCCTAGTGCGGGTGTCTGAGTATGATAAAAGAATAATAATAAAAATATTATTATTTGAGAATATTTGAGAATAGTCAGCAACAAAACCTCTTTTGTCTAATAAATAGTTTGGATAAATATTTAAGTTCTAGTGTTCATTATCTTGCGTTGTGGGACGGTTTTTGAGTTTGAATTTGATCGCTGTTCTAACGATGCTAAGTAATGACAGGGTTAAATATGAAGATGCATGCTCAGAAGTTAGATTAAGCACTCGTGGATTAAATACTCAAGGATTATCCTTATCCTATTAGCCTATCTGTACACGCTGGGGAATAAATTCTACTCTTTGGTGGTGCGCATTGTAAGATTAGAAGCAAAACGCTTCGCACGCAAATAAGCTTCACGTTGGTATCCAGCTAATCCATCTCAAATATTAGAATAGTATTCCATGTACGGCCGGACTTGTGTTTGTAATAGTACTCACGGCGGGGAAGTAATAGCCTATATAAATACTGCCACCACGCCGTGAAGTAGTCACACATTAAAAAAAAAAATGGTCTCAATGGCATCCATTTTTTTCCCATCATCATTTCTGAAATATAATTCAATAATTTGTGTTCAAAAATATATATAACACAAAATTGCTCGTGCGTTACAAATTGTATTATTATTTAGAAAATTAACTCATAAAAAGACACCACTATATATATATCTATGGGCATTCGCCAGGGACCACCAATGCTGGACTCAGCGTTTCCTAAACTAACAGTTTGAAGCGTCCATCACTATTCGAAGAGCACCAATCTAGGCTCCAGGTTGCCCAGGTCTTATAGACAATGCCCTAAAGTTGCTCACTGGTGGTTGTTCTGTTATTGTCTCAAACAAAATAAGAATCATGAAAATCGTAAACTACGAAGTTATCCGTGAACACACATAAAAAAAACATACGGTCGATTTGAGTAACCTCCTTTTTTTCAAGTCGGTCAGTAAAAATAATCTGTCCATCGCATGCAATATGTTTCAATTCATCAGTTGATCGTTCATTCAACTTCACGCGCGTGACTTAGTAATTCGGAAGGCGCGTTTCGGTCACCATTCACACCCACGCGCCGCCGCCGCCTTGCGACAAACACATCAATTTTAATTGTAGAGAGAAAGCATTCATTACTTGCGGATATTCAAGGCTACATCAAGCCTTCGAATAACATCCGAGTGACCTTCAGTAAAGTTATAGTGAAAGCATGAAATCTATTTTAAAAAAGACTACACTAGCGAACTGGATTCACATTTTTAACCGACTTCAAAAAGAGGAGGCGGTTCTCAATTCACACCCGTAGGTTTTTTTTCTATTTGTTACCTTAAAATTTTCGACTAGATGGTCAGGTTTTGATATTTGTTTTTTTATTTGTAAGCAAACAAGTACACGGGCTGCCTGATAATCAACATACAACCGTCGGTTACGGATATCTGTAAATTAATTATCGATATTCCAGATATCCGTAAGATATCCTGATCTCTAACACCAATAGATTATGAGGGTTCTAGGCCTATGCAAAAACAAAAAACTATAGCGTGTTCCAAATCGAAACCATTCGACCCTTAATAAAACAGCCGGCTCCCTGTGGAACGCGCAGCCGAATATGCGGTAGGCACTCCGATTAATCGAGTTATTCAGCCAGGCACACAGCTAAACAAGATTTAACGCCTGCAGGTAAATCAGAGAGCAGTTAACTGCATTCGCTCTGCATCCTTTTTTATATCCCAGTTTCTAATATGTCTTACGTAGGGTACATTTTTTTTTTATCACACTCAGACCCCCGCACTTGGATTCCCTGTGTCGCGTGAGGCATGGATACACCACAATCACAACACACAAACATCCAAGACCCGGGACAAACATCTAAACTCATCGCACAAATGTTTGCACCTGCCGGGATTCGAACGCAGGGACCCGGAGACACAGAAGTCAAGTCACTGACACTGACCACTGCGCCACGGCGACCGTCGATTAAAGTAAAGTAAGTTTACAAACCTATCACCAGATCATATGCGCAGTCGTCATTAGTGATTTTAGTTGATTAGTGTGATTCTAGCACGTTCTACATTACGACGATAATTTGAACTTTACAATTAGAAATTTACATAAGAACTTATGAGTATTTATTTATACACCGAATTAAAATAATACATTTCTGAAGCTGTTGGCATCTGAACTAGTATTTAAATAGAAAATGTGTTAAAACCAGTCTTAATAAAAACCGATTTGTGCGATTTTGATGAAAATTAAATAGGCCCACCACAGAAGTATACTCTATGTAAAAACAATTTTCAAAATCTGTTAATAAACGACGAAATCATCCGTGAACACACACAAAAATTCAAAATCTATAAGTATATGTATATACATATATACATATGTATACATACATATATATTTTCCGCTTCCGGTAGTTATACTGTCAACACATACGTCAGTGAGCTCCGTGATTAAATATCGAAAACAAGTGTATAATCTCGAACGACTTTGAACATTTCGGTGGTTCGTAATCGGTGAATCAACAAAGCCTATAAAAAAGTGTCGAATTTGTGGCAGAGGCCAAAATTGATGCAAAAAAGTGCAGTGAATAACAGTGACATAACCTAAAAACCGGTGAAGAGTGAAGTTCGCCGCAAATCACTCTATCATCTATTAAGCATACCATAGAGTCAGATACACCAGTGTTGCAAGCAAAAATAATTATTTCATTGACAATTAGGGTTACCCTTACGAATTGCAAATTATCGTAGAAAAATATAGTGTTGCAAGGAAAAAATGATTGAACAAATGGAATTATTGTTTTCAAAGCTTGATGCAAAGCTAGATGAAAAACTCAATCAACAAACCCAAACATTAACAACAGCAGTTACTAAAAACGTTATGGAAGCAATTGATGAAAAGATGAAAACATTAATGGAAGAAAACGAAAACTTAAAGTCTAAAATAACAAGACTGGAACAAAAAATCACTTCCTTGGAAAAAGACAAGCGAAAAAGCAACCTGATATTCTTTGGTGTTGATGAAAATGGAAAAAGAGAGGCAGAACTTGTAGACTACATAAAAGGAATCATAGAAGAAGCGGGAGTCCATCTAGACAGCCACGAAATAAACAACATCTACAGAATCGGAGCGCAAACCAGCACAAATCGCCCTGTAGTTGTTACTTTCTCTACTATGTGGAAGAAACACCTCATATTAAAATCCAAACCAAAATTACCAGCATGCATCTATGTCAAAGAGGACTTTCCCAAGGATGTCCTTGATGCTCGGAAAAAATTACAGCCAATAGTTGAGGAAGAATGGAAAAAGGGGAACATAGCTTTTATGAGAGGAGACAAACTTGTAATCAAAAAGCAGAAGGACAATCAGCGGGGAAAAAGGAAGAGAGATAAGACTGTATCTCCCAACTTACCAACTCTGAAAAAACTGAACACTCATAACGAGCCCGAAAACGAACCAAATAAAGCGAAGACTATTGGACGAAAAGAAATATTGAAACCAAATATATTACAGCACATGGGAAGAGACAGAACTACTTCTATTTCAACCTCAAAAAGTCCAAAAAACTAACAAACACACATAAACAACTTATAAAAATAACAACTAGAATCGGAAAAACAAAACAAATACAGAAAAAACATAATCTAAAACAACATCTACAAAAAACCTTCCCAACACGGTTGGTCGCCGAGGGAAGTTCAGACCACAACCCTCTAGTTAAATACAGTAGAAAAAGTAGAATGAATATCGCAACTTTAAACACAAGAACTTTAAGAACCCAAGATACCCTTGCAGAACTGAATATTGCCATTCAAGTCATAAAGTGGGACATACTCGGAATCAGCGAAATGAGAAGAGAAGGTGAAACAATATGTGAATACCAAGATTACATATTGTTTAACAAAGGTGAAAAGGGAGGCAAAAGAGGAGTAGGATTCCTCATAAAAAAGACTCTGAAGAAGCAAATACAAAATATCTTTGGTATCTGTGACAGGATAGCTGTGCTTAATATCAACATACCTAACTATATAAAGACTTGGACTATCATACAAGCATATGCACCAACCGAGCAAGCTGCAGAATCAGAGACAGAGGCATTCTATGCCGAACTGGCAAAGGTTATCAGAAATTATACCAACAACCATATTATACTGATGGGTGATTTTAATGCTCAAATCGGGGAAAAACAAAACGAGGAGGAGTATGTATTGGGCAAACATGGACATGGTAAAAGAAGCTCCAACGGTCAAAAGCTTGTGGATTTTTTGCTAGAGCACAACTTAATTCTTCTGAACAGTATATTCAAAAAAGACCCAAAGAATAAATGGACCTGGATTTCACCAGATGGTAGATATAAAAACGAAATAGACTATATAATAAGCAATTTTCCTAAGGCATTTTCAAATACAAGCGTGATTTCAAAACTCAATTTTAACACAGATCATCGTATGGTCAGAAGTACAATTCTGCCAGCACCACCAAAAAAAGCAAGGAAGCACATTTCCACTTATAGTTCAACCCAAATCACGACGGAAAGTTTCAAAGTAATTGGCCAGTCGTTAACAGACAATCTACAAGAGCTGACATATGAAAATGAAGGCGATATCATGGCAAATTATGGAAAATTGGAAAAACAATTAATTATCACTAATAATACCAACAAATGCAAAAGTAAATACGTACTCAGCGATGAGACCATCCAACTCATAAGCCGCAGAAAATCTTTACTGGCTGAAGGAAAAAACAAAGAGAACATAAAAATAATTACAGAAATAAGCAAACAAATTAATAAATACATTAAAAGAGATCGTAAAAACAAAAGACTAGAAGTGTTAGAGAGTCAAATAATGAGAACAGGCGGTGTAAGAAAAGCTCTGAACGAACTTAAGGAAACAGGAAAAGAGTGGGTACCTAAACTAAGGAAAAAAGAAGATACCATCACAAATAGGAAAGGTATACAGGAGCTAGCCACAGAATTCTACAAAGAACTATATTCAAACAAAGACACATGTAAGCACCCTCTCACACAACCATATAAGAGTAAAACAGCAGACAGCCTGCCAGAGTGGGAACCTGATATTTTGAAGAGTGAAGTGGAAAAGGCAATAAAAAGCCAAAAAATGGAGAAGGCACCCGGACCAGACAAAATTTCAAACGAGATGTTGAGGGGGACTATTGATGAATTAGTTCCAATACTTACTAAGATGTTCAACCAAATTTTGGAAAGTGGATATATTCCAACACAATGGGAAACTTCGCATATAATCCTATTACACAAAAAAGGCGCAAAGGACGACATTGGGAATTACCGACCAATAAGCCTAATGTCGAATATGTACAAAATATTCGCAAAGATCATACTGGGCAGGATAAGCGGCAAATTAGACGAAAACCAACCAATAGAACAAGCTGGTTTCAGACGGAACTTTTCAACGATAGACCACATCCACACACTTAAACAGATAATTGAGAAGTATAATGAATTCAACAAACCACTGTATGTAGCTTTCATTGATTATGCAAAGGCATTCGATTGCATTAGTCATAAGGCAATATGGGAGAGCTTAGGAAGGCAAGGTATACCTACAACATATATCAACATTATCAAAAACATATATACAAACAGTAAAGCAAAAATTCAATTGGAAGCTTTGGGCAAAGAATTCCGGATCAAGCGAGGAGTTAGACAGGGAGACCCAATGTCCCCTAGGTTGTTTTCAGCAGTTTTGGAGAACGTCTTTCGCAACCTTGATTGGGAACATCTAGGCCTCAACATTGACGGAAGAAAACTAAACCACTTAAGATTTGCAGACGATCTGGTTCTACTAGAAGAAAATCCAAAGGCACTTGAGATGATGCTCCAAACTCTAAATACTGAGAGCTCTAAAGTGGGTTTAAAAATGAACATAACAAAAACGAAACTGATGACCAACTCAGAAATGGAACCCATTAAAATTGGAGGACAACAAATAGAATATGTTGATGAATATTGCTACTTGGGCCAGATCATCTCCCCTAAAGACCAAACAACCAAGGAAATAAATAAGAGGATTGCTAATGGGTGGAAAAGATACTGGTCTCTTAAGGAAATTATAAAATCTAAAGACCACAATATGGCAACCAAAAGAAAAGTATTCAACGCTTGTATACTTCCATGCATCACCTACGGCTGCGAAACATGGTCCCTTACAAAATACCATAGAGACAAACTAGGAAAGTGCCAGAGAGGTATGGAACGAAGCATGACAGGAACAAGAAGGCAAGATAGGATTAGCAATGTGCAATTAAGAGCAAAAACTAAATTAACCGATATCCTGGAAAAAATAGACATCCAAAAATGGAGATGGACTGGCCACATGTTGAGATCCGTACAAGAAAAGTGGAGCCAAATCACAACAAATTGGTATCCAAGAGATGGCAAGAGATGTCGAGGACGACAACAAATGCGCTGGGAAGATGAGCTGAAACTTACTGCGGGCCCCAAATGGAGGAGAGTTGCCCGAGACAGGAAGCAATGGAAACTACTAGAGGAGGCCTTTGCCAAAAGGCAAACTGAGTTGAGAGACATCCTATAGGCAAACAAACCAAACAATACACTCATAATGATTAATCAGTAATCACCCAGTTTAATAGGCTAAATAAATAAATAAATATACATATACATATTTTTGTGTGTGTTCACGGATGATTTCGTCGTTTATTAACAGATTTTGAAAATTGTTTTTTATATAGAGTATATTTCTGTGGTGGGCCCATTATAGTATACATACACATATACATGTATATATCTAATATATATAAATCTCGTGTCACAATGTTTGTCCTCAATGGACTCCTAAACCACTTAACCGATTATAATAAAATACGCACACCATGTGCAGTTCGATCCAACTTGAGAGATAGGATAGTTTAAATCTCAAATTATAGTCGCAATTTTAATTTATTGCTAATTATTTGTCTGTTATTATTTGACAGTCACAATTATCTGTTAACTCCAAATGATTCTAACAGATGTCGATACCTTTCGACTGGGTTGAGTAAGTAATCAATAGATGGCGCTGCTATGGTAAGTTGTCTGTTATTATTTGACAGTCACAATTATACAATACAATACAATACAAATACTCTTTATTGCATACCATATAAAAGAAACAGGAATATAAAATATTACACTAAAATAGTATAGCAATCGGCGGTCTTATCGCTAATGCAATTAGCGATATTTTCTGTTAACTCCAAATGATTCTAACAGATGTCGATACCTTTCGACTGGGTTGAGTAAGTAATCAATAGATGGCGCCACATGGCCACAGCAACGCGTGGCCGGGTCAGCTAGTATATATATATAAATAAGGCCGAGCAACCTCCTTTTTTTGAAGTCGGTTAAGAAAAAAAGAGGTCACTGAGAAATTTCTTATGCTAATGATTATAATCATATAAGTAATATCATATAAGTAAGATAACATCAGGCTTATTTATAAATATAAAGAGATTCCTCGCCGTTACACTAAATAGGCATGACTGCATTCATATTGTGTGCTCATAATTCAAGATTAGACACTGGTTTCTATGTTCTGTGTGACGTAGCTAAACACGCGGTAGCCATTGCAGACAATCTAGTTATTTGGCCAGGTCTCATCTGACGGCTCAACGAAATTTCATGGTCTGTGGTCTGTCAATTCTGTGGTCAAAATTGCCCGCCTATATTTGCTCCGCTGGTTACAAAGTGGACGTATATACATAGAAATAATATGTACTACGTTGTACGTAGTACATTATTATTTCTATGCGTATATATTGTGACGTAGTATATTATGACTCTATTCATGGTACACAGAGTATGTTTCATCGTTATGTCTCTGCGGCATAGTAATTATATGAGGAAATTTTAAAAAGAAAATGCTTTGGTGAAATGTACTACGTCAGCCTTGTTTATACATACCTACCATAGAAGTCATATGTAACTTCTATGATACCTACATATTTTATTTTTATTTATTTATTAACATTCACACAAGGTCTTCAGGTCCCCAACTAGGCAGAGCCTGTACTATGGTAACCTGATGACTGATATATATACTTATATACATATACACACCCAGACACAGGTCAAACAGACATGTTCATACACACAAATGTTGGACCTGTCCGGGAATCGAATCGGATTTAAGTCATAATTTAAGTGGCTTTTAGGATAAAAATCATGATAAGCCGAATACTATGTACACTGTAGTTTCTTTAATTTTGTATCTCTTAAGTTTAAGCTTTTTTGTAATTAAATTTTTATTCCATCGAAGCGATAATATCTCAGCAGTGGTAGCGTCGTCATACGGACAGACTCTGGTTAGATCCCTACAACAACAGCTTGAGCTTCCGGCAAAGGTTACACAGTTATCAAATTCTCGGCATGGTGGTAGGGTACTTTCGAGTAAGCACCTGGCTAGCTAGCCAGTCTCAAGTGTAAAAACTGACACCAAACATAAACCGAGTTCAGGCAGCAGTCTTTGAGAGCCAGTAAGCGTTCTAAGACTGTCTGCAATTTATCTCGCTATTTGAGCACTAAAATTTGTATTGTTTATAACTTTCGTGGCTTTTCATAATCTAATTATTATCTAATACGGGATACGCACCATGGTTTTTATTTTTTAACCGACTTCAAAAAAGGAGGATTACTCAATTCGACCGTATATTTTTTTTTTGAGTTCCCGATATTTCTGCGCGGTTCCACGCACCATGATCACGGAGAGACCGGTGCGTATCCCGTGTTATATGATATTTAGACTAAAAATTGTGTATTTAATATAATTTTGATACGGATTTCCGCAAAGTACCACTTCCGCATTTACAATCACTAGACATATCACAAAATCACATTCAATAGTAAGCAATAATAGACAATATGTCTTCCGTAGCTACGGAACAACCATCCACTTAACTCAAACGAGCGAAACCTCTTCGCAAATCGCTCGGCCCTAACACATCTACAGTCTTACCTATTTAGTAGTGCTAAAGTCTATTACGGCTCTTACGGCTCTAATCACCCCTTTGATGCGCCACGACAACGTATACAAACAATGTCAGTAGCACAACTTACATGCTACAAATTACTTATGAATTAGCATAGAAGTAGCTTCAGCACTGGAACCGTAGCTTCTTCTTCATTAGAGTTAATAATAGAGTAGTATTTCGAATTAGTAGGTATATTTAATTAAAATTGTATTTAGTAAAAAAAATCATATATAAAAAAGAAATAAAGAAGGAAAAAGGAAAAAAAAACTGCAATAACTTATACAATAAAAATAAATAAACAAACAAATAAAATGATGTTGCAATGTAATAGCAACCGTTCCTACAGAAAAAAAAACATTCCTTCCGAAGATATTAGTAATTAAAATTAGTAGGAATTACAAGTATTTCGACGGTCACAGTGGTGCTGTGGTCAGTGTTGGTGATATTATGATGACTTCTGTGTCTCTGGGACCCTGGGTTCGATCGCAAGCAGGTGCAAACACTTGTGCGATGAGTGTAGATGTTTGTCCCAGGTCTTGGGTGTTTGTGTCCTGTGATTGTGTGTATACATGCCTCCCGCGACACAGGGAATAGTAGTGCGAGGATCTAAGTGTGTTAAATAAATACAAAATATTAGTAATTGTACACCATGGAGCTACGAATATTTACCATGTATTTTATTTGTTTTTGTTGCTCTATATTTTGGCACAGTTTAATGCGCCATTTTCACGGGTAAAGTGAAGCTACCGCAGATGTGAAGTCTATGTGCAACAGTGGACGTCCTATGGCTGAGATGATGATGATGATGATGATGATAAATGCAGATGGGTTTTTTAATATATTATATGAATAGAATAGAATATAGGTGATTTCATCTTTCTCGTATTACCATTAGATTCACCGCAAATACAAAGGTTTATTTTTCGATCTTCTACGAATATATGCCATGTATATGCAAAAAAAAATGGTTATGGTTTTGATAAAGGATAATCTGATCGGTAGCGATGATCAATGCTCTAGAGTAAAGACGAAAAGAACAAGATGCGTGAAAACCTCTTCTTTCCCACAAACCAGTTCTACTATCAAAATATGTATGCTGTGGCTTTGTTGTCGAAGCTCTATGGCATTGATTAGATAGCGGCTTGTGAACATTAAACACAGCAGCCTATTCATCTCGTTGGTAATTTGCTGTGCATAGTTGCTTGAACATCTATGAAGTATTTTTGATTGGAAATTCTCGTGAGTTTGACACATTATTATATATATGTGGTATCCGACTTTACTCACGTTTATAGTCGAAGTTTCGACCTAGGTTTCGAGCATGTCCGATGCTCATCCTCAGGTGAGTTTACGCTGCCAGTGGTCGCCGAGCATGAGCATGGTCGCTGAGGATGAGCATCGGACATGCTCGAAACCTAGGTCGAAACTTCGACTATAAACGTGAGTAAAGCCGGATACCACATATATATAATAATCTATGAAGTATACAAAAGAAGCATAATTTGCAAATTTTGAAACTCAAAATCGTTTACAAATTTCTTTATGATTACATATTTACAAATGTAGTTCAACCATATTTTGGCTTTACTATATAAATTGAAAAAAAGCTTAAATAGTCTTTGCCGGACATAAAATAAAATGTGCCAAACGCACATCTGTTTGTAGAATGTATACTTTTTAGTCTATTATTTTCTTTTTATTACTTTTTAAACATTGTTTTAAAACATACATTTTTGATATTTTTTTTGACAGTATGTTTTCAACCAGCAAACAAGCCAGCGCGTTTTATTAATTTTAATTATGTTTAACCTTAAATCTAGATTAGCTTTATTGTATTATCCCACAGAAAGAGATGCCTCTTTCTGCGGGTTCATTTGAGCTTACAGTTTCGACAAAATTGTAATAGTATATTTTACACAGCAATATACATTTATAAAAAAGGTTCAGTCCGTCATTAGACCCTTTTGGAACATGAATACTTCTACTACGGAATCAGATTCGAAAAAGTTTAACACAATATAATATGTACATCATGTACCATCAGCATAAAAATTTATGCGCATATGTTACGTAATTGTTATTAACCCCGTGGTTACACATAGATCCTAATTATATAATCTACTTGCGGTCCGTCCCGGCTTTGCACGGTTACATGATTGAAGTTTTGGTAAGGAGGGTCCTTACATTTATTTAATTATTAAATTGTTTTTCCTTGCCCAAAAAGTAGCCTATGCTATTTAGGAATAATGAAGAATTATAATGTCCAGCAATTTTTGGGTTTATCCGTTACAAAAATACAAATCTATCCTCTTTACAATAATACAATATAATACAAAACACTTTATTGTACACCGGTCACAAAAAACAACAATAGAAACAAAACATATACCTAACCAAAGTACAATTGGCGGCCTTATAGCTTAAAGCAATCTCTTCCAGACAACACATAATAGTGTAGATGTAAATATGAAGCGTCTAAAGCAAGTGTATATAAGTACTACAATTCCTTAAAACAAACCACGTCCATTTGCCTTATAAGAAATCTACCATATTACAATCCATTCAGGTAGGAAAACCGAACTATCTAGCAATTTTTCCATTGCCAATTTAATAATAAAAAAGACTCATCAAGAGAAGCCTTGTAAAACCGCACGGAAACATATCCAATACGAAGCGATAAAAATTTAGGAGTTGTGAATAAAGTTAGCTAGGGTGGGGTTCGTTTGCAAGCGAGTTACTGGAAAAATAACATAATACTATTTGATAATTTTATACGTCTTTAAGACGTATCTATACGTCTTGAAGACGACCTTTCCGGTAACAAATACATACAAGAGATTATAGTTCATAGCTTACAGTATTGTCATTTATCCTTTTTTTGTATTTTTATTACTTGTAAGTATTAAATAATATTTAATACGAAATCAAGAGCTTAAAGACGTTTATCCTGGTCTATAGTATCCTGGTCTTTCTCTGAGAGAGAGCTCTAGTATCTAACATCATCTTTGATTATCCAGGGGTAGTGATTATAAGCTGCCAATTAAATGGTAGACGGATTAAATGGAATTGAAAACGGATTGAATGAAATATATTATACTGATGGATGTTAGCATACTAATAGGGTATTTGCTTCTCTGCCTAGCTAGCAACATCACTTACAGTTGTCTGTTACCGACCGTACAGTTTTGACCCAGGCAGTTGCCTATGTTATTGATGTAATACATAAAGTAATTGTAATATTTATTTTTTTATTTTTGTCTAATGATACTTTTTGCCTTAAATTTAATAACACAATTTATTGCACTAACAATTTTAGTTTTCCAATAAGTTTTTTGTTGTTGTGTTTTGGCAATATTTTTTTATTATTTCAATTCACATAGTAACTCTCTAACAATTAAAATCTAACAATGTAGGATAAACCTCTCTAACAATTTTGCGCGAACAATTAGATCGCGCAAAATTGTTACAGAGGTTTATCCTACAAAAAATAACAAAAGAACAATTAGATCGCGCAAAATTGTTAGAGAGGTTTATCCTACAAAAATAACAAAATCTTTCAATAGATGTCAGTTGAATAACCAACCTTCAAATGTTATTACAATCAAGTGAAGGAAAATATAGCTAGCAGTCAAGCCAAGCCCTTTGGGACAGGCCATTTTAAAAATTAATCTACATCTACTCGCCACGGTACGTTACGAAGTTATGATAACACTTATATAAGCTGCGGAGCCGAGTGGCTTATCAGATCATATTTTTAGCTTCTAGCACTCAATGTACTTGTCATAATATATTCCAATCAATATTTATACTATGTGACTATTTACTAGGTAATTTTTTAAATGAAATACTCCAAACTAAGTACAATACAACAGCGACTACAGTAACACAATTTGAGCAATCAGTTAGCTGTTCCTCAAATGTTCCAACTTGCTACCAGTTGGAACCATAGAATTGCAATGCTGATTAGGGGCAATGATATTAATTGATGATATTATATGGGGAGTAAAATGTGTGATAACATTTCGGTCACGCGTAGCGTCTATACCTACTCATACGATTGTTTTAATTTATAAATTAACTATCTCACTTGACACTTTGGCATCGTCACATCTTTCTGAGACACATGTTAGGGCTGGCGCTGCGGCTTATTCGGCGGAGCAATTGGAACCGCGAAAATATGCTAACCTAGGTAGTGGTTACATATTTGAACCGTTTGGGGTCGAGACATTGGGCCCGTGGAGACCTGGAGCTCATCGGATTTTCCAAAATTTATCTGAGCGTTTGGTCGATGTGACGCGTGACCAAAATGCTGGCACATATTTGGCTCCACGAATAAGCATTGCAATTCAGCGTGGCAATGCTACTAGCATTCTGGGCACGCAGCCGGCCGGTAGCGGATTAGAACATTTGAGTTATCTATAGGCTACCAATAGCCTTTTGGACTGCTCAAATGTTATTGTAGTAGCTGCAGTATTGTAATTAGTTATTAGTGTTTTATTTTAATAAAGGCATTTGCCCGTTAAAAAAAAGATTGTTGTTATATGAAAAAAAAAACTATCTCACTCGGTAGTCAATGTTGATATGTGCTCGAAACAGAAATAATAACCTAGAATGTTGACTGGGCTTTATGCATATCTATCTAAACATAACTGCCTAAACATTTGCACTACTATTAAAACTACTTACTATTATTACTAAAAGTTAGCAATACTCGTATAGACATGTTTTCTTTAAAACTATCAAATTATTGTGATGATGATTAAATTATAAAATATAAAATGTAGCCGATCATACACCATTATTGCGATTGTACAAAATAAAGCCTATAGGAAATGAGTGGTGACAGTCTGACGGATATTACGACTTGTGTATGTATAAACTATATACAAAGGCAATAGGAAAACATCAGAGTCACTTCCTTTCGCGTGTGTTATGAGAAAAGTCTTAGTATGTTTTGAGTAAAAACAAAGTTATAGTAAAAGACGTATGTAACCATTAGAGTTAGAGTACTGGTTTGCGCGGTCAAAAAATAAGTATTACCAGTAATAGATTATGCCATGACCGAACGCCAAACATTAATTTGAACTTTTTTCTTTCATCTTACCAGTATTACCACCGCATGGATTGACATTGACTCAATGTTCACCATCCCATTACAAGACAGGCTTTGACGTCCCACAGCGTCCATCACAAGCTTCCTGCTGTATGAGCCGTATCCGATTTCCAGACGGGATGTTACGACGTCGCCACTGATGATGGCTTCCGGAAGAAGGCGAAACAATGGTCGAACGTAGATTGGCTACTAGTGAGTATCACGTTCGGACCGTCAATATGCATTCAATCGTAGGAAAAAAAACATGCAATTTTATTAAAATAAATATACCAATTTGAGTAGCATTGACATTCTAATTTCATAATTTTGTGTCAGTATTTATTTCCAAGACTATTTATCATCATCATCTCAGCCATAGGATGTCTACTGCTGGATATATACCTCCCTCATTGATATCCACAACGACCGGATGGTAGCGGTACGCATCCAGCCCTTACCTGCAATCTTAGTCAGGTCGACTGTCCACCTTGTCACCTGCCGTCCTATCGACTATTTATATTTTATCCTATTTAAAAGCCAGAAGAAGATGAAGAAGAAAAGACAATGCTCTATCAAACACATTCCATTAGGAGCCAAGACTGCAACGTAAAACGTAAGCTATGTTAACGATAATTAATATTAAAAGGCGATGTAAACGCGAATATATTACGATACAATTATCCAAATATTTTCCTGGAATAAAAGACTAAACTACAATAAGAAAAACGTCACCTACTTATGAGAACAATTCCCCCCACGACCGCACACCGTGATACATGAGCGCCGCGCCCGACTATCCGATGTCTCGATAAAGTGGGGAGTGTTCGAGCAATAACAATGCCCCCACAATGCTACACGAAAATCACACTTACAGTTCGGATATAAGGTTGAAAAAGCCAAGCGTTTAAATAACAATTTTGCCCGTGATGGGCTGTCGTACGAATACGAATACTTGTCAACGCGATGGTACTTATCAATTATCAAGAGTTCCGTGACACGGTGGAGTTATTGTCACAAATTACTATACCAAATACGGCTTACGAAACATATCCCCTCATCTGTTATTTACTTGTGACACTGATTATATGTTAATTAATATGTAGATTGATACATTGCACATGGGTTGCCTTGCGAAATCCCGTACCTAGACTGTTTAATAATATTAACTTTAAACGTATTTGTTTCTTTTTTCAATTCTTTTTAAATATTCAATAATGTTTTTTGACTGGTTTTAAGAAAAAAAGGTTAATTTATTGCCTTTCCAACAGTATGAGATTGTTTATTTAAAACTGTGTCATGTTCATGTATGCTAGATTTTTTAAAGTTCAGATTGAAGTACGCGTAGGGAGAGTGCAATGACAGAGAAGCGTTGTGCTCGCTACTCATGGGAGAGACAAGGACGCAGAGAGATTTTTTTATAAGTATTGGGTTATTTGACAGTATAGGCTAGGGCTTAGCTCGGCAACCCATGTGCACTTTACCCCTCTTCATGTTATCTAACATAAAGATAAAACATAATTAAATAACAGATGAGGAGATACACATATCTTAAGCCGTATCTTAGACCACTATAAATGTAAAATATAGGTGTTGCATGTGTTTATATGTATGTTTATTTTTGAAGCTATGTAAACTTGCACTGTAAGGTCCATACCATTGTCGGCAATATATAGTTTACTATCTAATTATCAAAAAGGTCGTATAACCAAAAAAAACATAAAAGGTTACATTATGGCGAAAATCACTGAAAAAATTACATGTGTACGCGAATGCTCCCAAAATTTTAGTAGAACGTCATAATTAACAAAAATTTAACACAAACTGTTCATTGTAATTATTTAGAAATGTTACTTATTTCATAACTAGTAGCGCCCCGCGGGACCTCAATTACCCCACGGGAACTATATCTTTTCCGGGATAAAAGTAGCCTATGCGTTAATTCAGGGCTTAAACTATTTCCATACCAAATTTCATTGAAATCAGTGTAGCTGTTTGAGCGTGAAGAAGTAACTAACATACACACAAACTTTCGCATTTATAATATTAGTAGGATATATGTAAATAGAAAGAAAGAAATCATTTATTAAGGCAAACAATAACATAACAGCAAACAAATAATTAAAATATTACACAATACATACAATTACAAAACACGGATAGGTCAAAACAATAACAGATAAATAACATAGAAACAAAGATCGCTGTCATGTACAGTTATGCCTAAAATGGTCCGGGCTCAGCATATTGCTGTGGGGGAATCTACAGCGCTGATTTTCAGCCCGAACCTAGGTGACGCACAAACGTGAGGAATAATTACATGTATATGTTTTTGATATAATAAATAATAAGGTAGCTATATATAAATATACTTTTATATCATTATCAAAATAAATTAAATTACTAAATGCAATTGAAACATAAAAAAATGCAAACATCAGGGAATAACTAAAATTGATCAGGGTAGTATTAATTAATGCATGAAAAAAAAACAAGAAATAAGGAAATACTGTGGACTAGCTTCAACAAAGACCTAACATAAATATAAATATTACCTACAGTAAAAGCAAATTGCGACGAAAACGTGGATGAAAGAATTAAGCATCATGGACTTGATTTCTGCATTTCCAAAAAGTAAGTTCGACATTTTAATTTTAAAATTATGTTTACTATTCAGATTACGATTAGGTGGAACTGCTGGAATTCACTTCCTGAATTCCAGCGGTCCACGCCCACTAAATTTAATCATTTGTAGTCTGTTACACGTACCACGGCAGTCATATGCGATGTCGCCTTCTACAACATTATTAGATTTCATCCCCATAATGGTAACATAAGATATGAGAATATAATTAATATCTGACATATGTAATATATAGATAATATGTTGCCATAATAGTAATGTTTAATAACGTATATAACATATATATTTATTTTTATTTGAAAAAAACTACACACTACAGACTCAACGGTCCGTACCTTTTTTTTGATTACATTTGTTTTTTTACTATTATGCGTACTAGACAACAGGTGTGAAATTAATCTAGATGAACTAAATAACAACTAAGTGAAGTTACAAACTAAGTGAGTTTACACTGTATGATACCATAACAACATTTTCATATTTAATTCTACCTACACTATTACACTGTGTTATGACTATATTATATTATATATACTTATTATATTTACGTTACTACTTGACAAATTTAGATATTTAATTGTTAGCGTATGTCTATATATATATTCCCTTCCGGTAAGTCATCTTATTAATTTGTAACTTATTTAATTGAAATTTTTTTTTAGTTGCACTGGTCGTGGTCACGAGAAGAGTCTTCTCGTCACCACGACCAATGCAACTTGGTCGAAACGTCGAGGTAAATAAATTACTAAATGTTTTACGCGATTAATCCCCGTTTGATTTAATAAAAATTATTTAATTGAATATATAGGGCGACCCAATACCATGACATGCGAAGATATAGTATTATATATAGATTTTCCCGAAAGAAGACTTCAATGCACAAGCCGAATCCGGTGGCAATTATTATAATGATAAATTAATCCTACTAATATTACAAACGCGAAAGTTTGTGAGTATGTTCGTTACTTCTTCACGCTCAAACAGCTACACTGATTTCAATGAAATTTGGTATAGAAATAGTTTAAGCCCTGAATTAACGCATAGGCTACTTTTATACAGTATCACAAATACATGACTGTATGGGTGTATGTTTGTTACTCTTTTACGCAAAAACTACTGAACAGATTTGGAACACAGATAGCTTATACCCTGTATTAACACATACGCTTATTTTCATTATCACCATCATCACCGTGTTTCATCACCACGCGGGTACAACCGCGGGGCACAGCTAGTGATATATAAGTGTTTTAAACTAAAAAGTAAAAACAAAAAGTAATTAAACTAAAAGAAAGTATGACTTAAAACGGTATTAGTACTCTTGGTTTGTTTCTCCAATCTCTAAATGTACAGAAAGTATCTGAAACTATTTATCTATCAGAAGTGGGATCTTCACTGAAAGGAATAGGCCAACAACTAATTCACTTTAGTCAACACCTATACGTTTACTAAGTTAAATAATGAGTTTATACGAAGCAATTAAACTCGAAGTAGGTCGCCGTTCAATTTGTACTATTCACTTATAGGAGTTCAATTAGATTAGCGAGCAAGTAGTTTCAACGCGTGTATTTACACTTAATATTATAAAAATATTTCTATACCATAATAATAAAGTTTGACGGTCGCCGTGGCTCAGTGGTCAGTGACTTCTGTGTCCCCGGGACACGTTCGAATCCCGGCAGGGGCAAACAATTGTGCGATGAGTGAAGTTGCTTATCAGGGTCTTGGTTGTTTGTTTGCGGTAATTGTGTGTATCTGTGCCTCCCACGACACAGTGAACCCTAGTGCGGGGGTTTGAGTATGATAAATAAAAAAAACAAATAATTATAGACAGTTAAAGTTGTTGCTGAGACGTTTTGCCTCAAACCCTTTTTAAACTAATTTAGATGGTAAATAAGTTTCTATGCTGTTGCGATAAAGTCCAATGTAGTTGACACTTAAAATCGACAACACTAAAATTAGAATATCTCTTAATTAGGGTAATTTTACGTTCAATAAGACGTCAGGTGAGAACTTTTTAATTTTAAAGATTTTTCAAGGGCTTTAGCTAGTTTGAGTGATTAACAGAATTACGGAAAAGAGTACTTACAATTTATAGGCCGTTTTTCTATTCATAGTGAAGGACTAAAGGCAACCATGCACTTAATTGTCAGTAACAACGGCCATCATGTGTGTCATCCGAAAATGTATCAATATGTGGATAAACTTAGATGTATATGTGTTTGTATATTATGTGTATCAGTCACACGTGTCTCGGTATTATTTTATTTTTTGTTACTATTCTTGAGAGCCAGTTATTATTCCGCGCCCACCCTCGGTCACATCGTCATAATCATCACGGATCGGTACTTACCATTTAGTGTGATATCGGTCAGATACTAGAAAATAAAACAAACTGTGCTATTTGTGCGTATTTTAATTACAATATTAAAACATACAAATTACTATAGGTTTGTTTTTAATTCCAATAGTGGTTGCTTAGCAACCATTTACTTAAATAGAAACTAATTCATGCAGGAATCAAATCCAATGCTGCAGAACAAATAATGTCATAGTCGTTTTTACTGTATACATAGATCTGATATGCCGTGGTGGTACCGGCCTAGAATAGTACTCCCCCATCTCTTCCCGCGGGTGCCGTAGGAGTCGGCTAGGGGATCACGTACCGAAAGGTGGGCAGCAGCGCCTTCTGAGGATGAGAAACCATACTGCGCTCGCCAACCCGCCTGCCAAGCGTGGCGAGTATTGGCAAATCCCCCCTATATGGGGGAGGCATATGTCCAGCAGTGGACTTCCTATGGCTGAGAAGATAGATCTAGCGTTTGACCACTATCTCTTCTGATGGTCAGTGACGATGAGTTCGAAGATGTTATCTCGTCAGACCTCGAATGCTCACTGGCTCTCAAAGACACACGCCTAAACACACTATGTGTTCGGTGACAGTTTTTCAAACTTGAGGGTGTTAGCTAGCCAGGCGGGTACTCTAAAGTACCCTACCACCATGCTGGGAATTTGATAACGGTGTTACCTTCACTGGAAGCTCAAGCCGTTGGCGGGGATCGAACCAGCGAGTGCGCTACTTCGCGCAGGAAGTCTATCTTTGATGATTAAAAACTCGCACTCGGGGACTGCCGCGGTAAAGCTATTGCATAGCATTTTTTATCAACTTAAGCAATTAATATATTAATAACTTATGCAGTAACGCCGATGCAACCAATGCCACCTAAAGGCGAGTTGCTGAACTAAACAGACAAGCGTGATATTTCAGAAAAGTCATTAAAAGTTGCTATTCATCGATAGATGGCAAAACTAAAAACTATCACCGCTGTGCCAGTCGGAGTGGGGGGTGTTAGGTTATTTTCGTTACGAAATTTCTGGATTCGGTCTCTACGCTCAAGGCCCGCGATAAAAGCTATGCAATAGCTTAAAAAGATGTATTAAAAAATATCTTTCAAAATGTCTTTGCAAGCAATAAAGAATTCCCCTGAATTTTTTTGGAACCAGAATAATAACGTATTAAAAAGGTTTCATTCGAACGAGCGTCGGAAGCGTCCTTAACTTTTATTGGACCCCCGGGGTTATTCTCTGTGTTTTTGCGGTGTTAATTAATTTTAACGTAATTATTCCCGCAAATTTGTTCTCTAGGGACTTTTCCGGGCCTTTGACGTCGCTACGTGACTTACTAAAGTGAAATCAATTCCGTGTACTCAGTTTGGGCTTTACTAATCTCAACTCTAACCTCTGGTGGCGAGATCAAAATAAATAATAGTAAAAAATAGCTTTACCATAAAAATATAACTTTCTGCAGCCGCAAACAATTAATTTTGTGGAAAACGACATGAAAATGTCACCTCTATAAAATGCTGAAAATAATGAATTTGAGAATTTATATCAGTAAACAGTTAGGTATTACATATTCTTATCGCTCTGGATATCAGTTAATTCAATAAATCTCGTCTAATATTAGAGATAGCAGTGAAAAGAGTTATACGAATTTCAGTTTTAATGCAAAAAGATTAAGAGCCGTTTGACTTTAAAGAATTTTAGTTAGTTTGATTAACAGAATAAGGAGCATCAAATCTTCACTGAAAACCTTGATCAGGATCAATTCAACGAATGTGAGGAATGAAAGTAACCAACAAAAGGAATACAATTTTGTTCCTTTCGGTGTCGAGACCCTTGGCCCGTGGGGTCCTAGCGCGCTCAACTTCTACAAGGAAATCTCCAAGAGACTGGTTGACGTCTCAGGAGACCGAAGAGCTGGCAGCTTCCTCGCTCAACGTATTAGCCTAGCAATACAAAGAGGAAACGCTGCCAGCATCTTGGGTACAATGCCGCAGGGGCCCGTTTTAGATTTAATTTAGTTTTTATTAAATGTTTAAGGTTTTTATTTTAAGTTAGATTATTTTATTGTTATTCTAAATTATTTTTATATTATGTTTGTATCAATTAGAAATAAATTACTTTTTTACTATCTATATATATTATAGAATTGTTTAATTATTATTTAGTAATTTATGAATCTGTATCTGTTTTTCTTCTTTATTTTTGTTGTTTGTGTTTACCAAAGGTGATTTTGCTCTATGGATGACCAATGAATATTTAAAAATAATTAAGTAAAAGGTGATTTGTGGAAAAATTCTTAATTTGCTTCGCACGGGCTCAAAAATCTCAATAGAAACACATTTCAGAACAGAAACAATGGCGGCCTTTACACTTGTTAGCACTTTAGCCACGTTGCGTTCTGTTATTTTCCGATCGTATTTAGAACGAAAACACAAGGAACGCGATGCTAATTATATTTCCTAATTTTCCGAAGTTTTCCGACAGTTGTGAAATACCACGTGACGTGATGTGAAGTGACGTCTGCGAACGTGGGCGGGATTCAATCATTGAAGGTCATTGGTGTTTGTAACGTGTTTTTTAAAAATTGAAACGGCGATAATATGCTGACCTAGGTAGTATTTGAACCGTTTGGGGTCGAGACATTGGGCCCGTGGGGACCTGGAGCTCATCGGATTTCGCAAAATTTATCTGAGCGTTTGATCAATGCGACGCATGACCAAAATGCTGGCACTTATTTGGCTCAACGAATTAGCATTGCAATTCAGCGTGGCAATGCTGCTAGCATTCACGGCACGCTGCCGGCCGGTAGCGGGTTATAACATTTGAGTTATCTATAGGCTACCAATAGTTAGTGGATTGCTCAAATGTTATTGTAGTAGCTGCAGTATTGTAATTAGTAATTAGTGTTTTATTTTAATAAAGTATGTTTTTTAAAAAAAAGAAGATAAAGTATGTGTGAGCAGATTTTATTCTACACTTATGTAACATTACATTACCTACTGCAGTTACAGGAAAAGCAGACAACACCTTGTGTTCTTTAATAATATATAAATTTATAAAAGCTATGGATATTAAATAAGCATAGATAATCTAATCTTGGATTAACCCGATATCTATGAGTCACCGATATTCATGCATAAAAACATTTACTTCATTTAAACAACTTTATTTTGAAATTTATAAATCTATTAACTGACCTGGCAAAGTTGCCAAGTTCTGCCATATAAATTATGGAAAAGGTAGGTAGGGGAAGGGGTGAAAAATGATTTACCTATTCTGAAAAATGATTGATCTACCAATTATAGATAAACGATTTCATGAATGCCGTGGTGGTACCGGCCTAGAATAGTACTCCCCATCTCTTCCCGTGGGTGCCGTAAGAATCGGCTAAACTGTTTACATATTTTCCGCGCAGGGCTTACCATAGGTTCCGGACACAGCCGTTGAACTCGCATTTTGCCGGGCGATACCGGATTCAACTTTATTGGCCAGTTGCCACCTCGTATATCCACAATAGCTCATTGCTTCAACAATGGGGGAGAAGAATTAGAACGGCTCTTATCCCCCAATCACACCGTTTCCCTGTGTAGACACGGACTCCCCAGGGACTAAGGGATAACGTACCAGGAGGTGGGCAGCAGCGCCTTCTGAGGATCGGAAATTATACAATACAATACAAATACTCTATATTGCATACCATGTAAAAGAAACAGGAATATAAAATATTACACTAAAATAGTATAGCAATCGGCGAATAGTATAGCAGTAATTAAACTGCGCTCGCCAACCCGTCTGCCAAGCGTGGCGAGAATTGGCAAATCTCACATATATCGGGGAGGCATATGTCCAGCAGTGGATGGCCAATTGCTGAGAAGAAGAAGACGATTTCATGAAAATCGAGCTAGCCGTTTCTGTTAGGCAACATTTATAAGACAATTACATAATTTAAAATGAAATTTATGAATTAAATGATATTAGAGATTAATAACAGATCAATAACAAAATTGTATAAATTAATTTTATACTATACACTTTCATAAATCAATGAAATAAATTTTATAAATTATTGACGAATAATGTAGTGTTTTTTTTTCAAATAATACAAAGAAAAAAATCGAAATCCCGAAGTAATCCCATCCAGCCCCATTTAACTTATAATTTAAAGGCTGCTATTAAACGACGAGTATGTTTGACATAATTAATATTTTAATAAATTTAAATAATAATAATAATAGACGTTATACATGGCAAGTAATTTGTATATACACATTTATTAATTATTCGTATAACACAGTACAACTTGTTAAAACTGTAAGTAATGTGAGAAAAAAAACCGAATTACCGAAAATTATAATACAGAAGAAAAAAAGAATTTATTATTCTTTTGAGAATTGGGCGACTAAATGAAATAAAATAGGTAAGACAATTAACGTTATTATTATGTATCATCATTAAGATCGTAATCAGAAATAAAAAATTAAAAGACTAGACAGGGAAGAAACAGCCTAACATGACCTCTGAAGTACCGAAGTGACATGCAGGCATGAAATATAAACAAAAGTAAGAATCGAATATAGGACTTGTTCAACTTTGTAAAAGATTTACTTGAAATACAAATAAAATAAAAAAACTACATCACATTTACCATCAAACCTTACCTACATAGTAATATTATGTATATGAACATACTGATTACACATCCCTGCGACGTGATAAACCGACATATTTGTTTTAAATATAAAAATACAGATTTCTTTCTCTCAGTTGTAGGTATCTACCTAATCGTAGTAATACCTAAAAAAGACCTAGTTTTATAGGTTATATATATGACTAACCTAACCTACAATAGTATTTGTAATATAGATTTCCCCAATATTGAAACACTAACATTGAACGCCATCTCTAAAGAAATAATAGTATCTACACTATTATAGTAATGTATAGTGTAAATAATATCATGAGAAAGAAAACACACTGACACATGTCAGACATACGCACAATAATCCTTCTGTCAGAAGTAGGTCACCCGTTTCATTATACCGTTTATGATGAGATTCTATCGCAGTAGGCGCAATAACGTCGGGGCTTACTGCGATGGATCTTATTAGATGTTAATAATAGGCCTCTAGGCCAGATAATGTTTATATTGGTGGGCTTATCTCTGATAGGTTTATCCTTTATCCTGGTCAGAAGGAATACGTCACGACTAGTCATTGAGAGTTCTTCGTGCTATTCAGAGCTATTATATCAGGTAACGTTACACTTGAAGTTATAAAAATCATTTGCACTCACACTCACACACCCTTATCACCACACACATCTTATTATACAAACCAGTACCGCCCAGCGGTTTCACCCGCGTGGATTACGGTGTTCCCGCTACCTCACTTATCCCACGGGAACTATACTTTTCCGGGATAAAAGTAGCCTATGAGTTAATCCAGGGTTTAAACTATCTCCATACCAAATTTCATGGAAATCAGTGTGGCCGTTTGAGCGTGAAGAAGTAACAAACATACACACATACATGACATCTTTACAAACTCACACGCGTATCCACACACACATACAAACATACACACACCAACACTCACCACGCGCACACTCACACTTTGTTTTTATTTATTAACCATACAGTAAAATAAATAAATAGATCTGGGCAAGAGCAAAATCTTCTATGACAAGTATTTTTTACTTGAAAGGAGATTTCATCCATATGAATACAATGTATTTTTTGTGAACGCAATAAAAACATTTTATTATTTACTATACACACAAACTTTCGCATTTATAATATTAGTAGGATAAGATATTTATACCAATAGGTAATAAAAATTATTAATTGTGTTTTATTAAGCTAACCGACTTCACCCGAAAAGACTTCTAAAGTTAATACTCTGCAAACACCCTATTTGATTATAGTATGTAAAATCTGTTACACTATTTAGAACAATTCACATGTCGACCTCTCAACGTGACAACACTATTAATTTGACATTTCAGACACAATATTTGCTCAGTTACGCGTCTTCACTTTGGACCTATTTATGTATGTGGCCTTAAAATTACCCGATATCAATGAGTCTAAGTTTTGACGTGATAACGTTTTATAAATTAATGAATACCGGCAACACTCATGAAAAATAGTAACGTTCCGCGTAACGTTCCACCTGAGTTTTGTATTACATAAAATAATCAAAGTCAAAGTCAAAGTCAAAGTCGAAGTCGAAGTCGAAGTCAAAGTCAAAGTCAAAGTCAAAGTCAAAGTCAGTCAAAGTCAAAGTCAAAGTCAAAGTCAAAGTCAAAGTCAAAGTCAGTCAAAGTCAAAGTCATAAATGATTATGACGTTATCACGTAAATCTATCGTCCGTAAACCGACTTTACAGACAATCAATTTCTTATTTACATCTAAACTGGTTAATATAAAATGAATATAAATGATCTTTATGAAAAAAGCTTTTAATGCATCAGAAACGAAGTTCAACCTGTAATAATATAACCCGGCGTAATCTTGCTGACGTCAGACTTGACAATGCTATCTCGTTTCTTGATGCTATTGTTAAGCACGCTTTGTTACGCTTACTTGCCTGGTACTTCCAGGCATTGTGACTTTAATGCCTTTATAGCAAGGCTGTTGAACTCTAGTTCGTTGTAGGCATACATATATAAGTTCATAGAAATAAGTGTGAACGTGACTTGGCTGATAAATTTCTTTTTTTTTTCGTTGACACAATACTGGGGGTGTTTAGCATAATCAACCCTTCACATTGACTTATAGGAGACTAGCTGCGCCCCGCGGTTTCACCCGCGTGTACTAAGGTTCTCACTACTTCAATTATGCCACAAGAGCTATACTTACCGGGATAAAAAGTAGCCTATGTGTTTTTCCAGGATAGAAACTATCTTTACTCTAATTACATGAAAATCCGTGCAGCCGTTTCAGCGTGTAGAAGTAAGAGAGGGTTTTGAATTATTATTATATATAGTCTTATGTAACATTTTAGCTTAAAATTCAAGCTTTAAAAGTTTCATTTACTCGACAAAATTATGCAAGCAATATGCTATTCGATGGCAACATGTTCAGAATTAATAACGTAATATTCCAATGACTGAATATTAAATCATTATTGCCTTATCATTAGCATCTGATGAATTAAACAAACCTTTGAGGGGCTTTTTGTCAGCCTGTTAATTAATGTTGATGGTTAAAACTTGAACTGAATGCATTAATAGCAGATTTTATTAATTAAAGTTCACACATTGGTAGTGATTGTCTTTTTAAATCAAACTAAACTAAAAATGTAAACTCTAAGGCTTTCACGGCCGGCGTTGCATGTTGTATGTATTGCTTTCGGGCTGTTTGGCCGTGGTCTAAGTGAAACTTGTGTTCCAGACGTTTCGTCGATCACTGCGGTCGACATCTTCAGTGGTTCAGGTCCGAGCGGCGACAAGAGCGTAGAGCTCTCCTCCGCGGCGTCTTCTCTGATACTGAGCTGAAAGACTGAAGATGTCGACCGCAGTGATCGACGAAACGTCTGGAACACAAGTTTCACATAGACCACGGCCAAACAGCCCGAAAGCAATACATACAATAAACTAAAAATGTTGAAAATAAGATAGTTCTTATATCAAACGTTGCAATAAAGCCCAAATTAGTATGAAGCTTTTCAAAAACAATATGTACTAATAATAGACCTTAGAAAAAAGTCGTCACTCGTCTATTATAAGAGACAGGAGTGGTACGTGGTACGGAGTGATACGAATTTCTCTTTTTAACCGACTTCAAAAAGGAGGTTACTCAATTCGACCGTATATATGTTTTTATTTTATTTTTATGTGTGTTCGCGGATAACTTTGTCATTTATGGACCGATTTGATAATTCTTTTTTGTTAGATAGAGTATACTTCCATGGTGGTCCCATTTAAATTTCATTAAAATCGGACAAGTTGTTTTTGAGTTATACTTCAATAACTGAAAAGTGCTACGCGTATCTTGATATTATTGTCGTGGTTGAAGACATCGTAGAACACATAATGACAATTAATTGCTCCCGTGAGTAGCAAAGGTCACTGAAAAGAGTGAAAAAAAAAACTTTTAACAAAAAATGCAACCGACTTCATCACTCAAAAGTGTGAAATAACTTGTCGAAGTCGGTACCATGAGCACAATATTGTGATGATAGTTACTTTTGTGTGAACTATCATGGTACCGACTTCAACAAGTTATTTCACACTTTTGAGTGATGAAGTCGGTTGCATTTTTTGTTAAAAAATTTTTTTACAGCCTAAATTCAAAAAAAATTGGTAATTTGTGTGATTAAGAGAAAGAGGAGCATTATTTTAGTATTGATTGAATGAAATAATATGAATCAAGGTCGATGTATTGACAAAAAAGTCTTTTAAATGTTAAAAAAAGAATGCTCAAATTCTTTTAAGTCTTTTAAAATGCGATTAACACTAGTAAAGCCATGTGCAAACGTCGTAAAATAATGTATAATTATACAAACATTACTTGTCTCGTAATCTCTAATCAATTTACTAAGGTAATGGTTCTTCTAGAGAAACCTTCAATTTTGTTACCATAATCAGCATAGTAATAATCATATTGACAGGTAAATGCTAGTATTTTACTGCCGTATTATTGCGGTAATTCTTGTATGTGACGAGGTAATTTGTATGTTTATTAGTTGTTATAAATGGAGGTTAGATAATAGTGTAGAATTACTGCTATTTAGTATTGACATTATGTATGGATATTATTAATTGAAATTACTGGACTAAGGAGCAATTAAAGCTAAAAAATTATAAAACCTTCCAGAATCAGGGTCGGGAAAGCTTCAAACTTATACATATATTTTACTGTAGTACAGTGTAGTATAGTATAGTATAGTATAGTATAGTATAGTATAGTATAGTATAGTATAGTATAGTATAGTATAGTATAGTATAGTATAGTATAGTATAGTATAGTATAGTATAGTATAGTATAGTATAGTATAGTATAGTATAGTATAGTATAGTATAGTATAGTATAGTATAGTATAGTATAGTATAGTATAGTATAGTATAGTATAGTATAGTATAGTATAGTATAGTATAGTATAGTATAGTATTCAATAGTATTGGATGGTATAGTGTCAACGAGTTTAGTTTTCATTTGTTTTTCTCTTGTTGCTGCTACTTGCGAGGAGCATTAAAAGAAAAATGAAACTTTCTTATATAACCTTCAGGTTATGTCACTGGTAGGTAGGACAGCACCGTGATAAGTCACGTCTTTCTGAGAGGCGTGACGAAATGAGGGCTAATCAGTTTTTCTTTTACGAAGAAAAACCATAAATAATAACTAAAGTGTTTATCATTCGAGTCACGTCATGGCGGTCGTTTATGGACAGAAAGGCAAACAATTTTGATTTCTTGACTAGTATCTCTGTATGAAACATTTGAAAAAGACAAATAATTTGAAGGATAAAAGTGAAGGACTAATATTATATAGACGAAAGTTTATCTGTCGTTTGTCATTTGTATGTTTGTTGCTCCTTGTCCTACGCTTAGCTACGCTTGCTAGTAGTCACTCAAAATAATAATAATAATATAATATGGGACAACATTCACACAAGGTCTTCAGGTCCCAAAATAGGCAGAGCCTATACTATGGTAACCTGATGACTGATATATACTTATATACATAGTTATATATATATATACATACTTATATATATACTTATATACATATACACACCCAGACACAGGCCAAACAGACATGTTCATACACACAGATGTTTGACCTGTCCGGGAATCGAACCCGGAACCGGCGTCTCAGAAGGCATAGTACTACCAACTTCGCCAACCGGCCAAATCTTTTAGTTTGATCGACCTTAAGTTGTGGTTTCCCCAACTGCCACGTCAATGAAACTTGCTAATCACTGGACTATGTAGGTAGTGTTTGCTTTTTTTTATCCAGTTTCATCGCATTAGTAATAAGATCCGAATCTCATTTGAACTCTTTCCTCTACGTTCCTCGTACAATCTTGTGCTTAAGAAAATCTACAGAGATCACGTGTCGAACGTAATCACTGGTAATAGACAATGATTGCAGACTTTTGTCTTCGGGTTTTGTCCAGTAGTTTGGTTGAGCACACGTCACGGAATATTTCTGAAAATTCCCAGGATACAAATTTGAATTCGACGTATGACCTCAATGACGATAAATGTACCAAAATATTTTGAAACGAATAAAAATCTTCTTTTTATTTGCACTACGGATGCTGTTTTTTGCTCCACTGAATCTGTTTGCACATCGTAGAGGCAAAACTGCAATATTTTTATTTCAATGAATGCGCTTAATTTAAAGTTTCCACGACGTTGAACATATGTACAACTATTTATGTAAACCTACCAAATTTGCTTTTGAGTTTGAAATGAAAAATACAAATAAAATGTTATTTGTATTGCTATATCAACTCTTATAAGGTTCTATTTAATACTTATAGCGAAAGCAGATTAATTTTATTATTATTACCACCACATTTTGACAGATATTTGTGGTCACGAAAATATTACGTAAGTATTCGACATTATTTAGCTTAAAATACGTTTTAGCTTACGTATATTACGTATATTATTATTATTATCACCAAAATTTGAACGTTCGATTATCAATTAACCATCGGTTAACTGTATGTTAAAAACTGTTTGACCTACGGTTAAATTGATAATCAGACGTTACGTTAAATGTTGGTGAACAGTAGCCTTAGTCGAGTGGGTATCCCGACCGGCTTCGTGACCTTCTGAGTCACTTTTTCATAGAAAACACGCGCTTTTTATGAAAAAGTGACCGCGCATGCAGTGACTCAGAAGGTCTCGAAACCGGTCGGGCTTAACGTAAGATAAACCGTAGTTTAAGCTAGAAAATATTTTATTTAGTTTAACTTGTAGATTGAATAGCAAAAACTGCCAATGAATATTTTATGTTAAACGTTGTCTTAGCACCGGCTAGACATAGATTTGAGATATAGGTACAAGTACGTGCACTTACTTGATTCATTTTAGGTTTTAGGCAAGTCGATCGCGCACATGTTTAAGGTACGAGTGCATAGCGCGCGGTGGTTAGTTTTGGACTCGTCCGAATTGTTTGTAATGGCGCGGGCGACGGCTTCGCACCCCTTTCCCCGCGCCATCCCCTGTCGTAGACTTGCTAATATTCTTGTAGGTAGATTTGGGCGTGCATAGATTATGTACGCGCTGTGGTGCGCGTACAAACGTGTACCAATTGCAAGCGATTTAATCTGTTAATATTGTAAAAATATATATAAAACCTATGTTTCCTCAGCCTCTTTTTTCTCTTCTTCCACACTCCACTCAGTTAGATAATAGTTGTCACTTTAATAAACCATTCAGTCCCATCTCCCTCTTCTGACTTCTACTTCCTTTACTCCTTCCATACCAAATACGATTTTAATTACTTATTTGTATGTTTACATCGAAGAACTGATGGCCATTGGGGCCGAAAAGTTCTCGAATGGAGGCCACGGACTGGCAAGCGCAGCTTAGGAAGGCCACCGACCAGGTGGACAGACGACCTGACTAAGATCGCAGGCAAGAGCTGGATGCGGGCCGCTTCCAACAGGTCCTTGTGGAAATCAATGGGGGAGGCCTATGTCCAGCAGCGGACGTCCTATGGCTGAGATGATGATGATGATAATGATGGTTTTAACATGTCTGCTTATAACCATGATCTACACATGTTAGCTTACATCGGCGTATTATTAATTGCTTTTTAAGATTTCATTCACTGGAATTACGCCTCAAGCTTCCTCTGATATACCCACTCTATATCACGCCCATCCATGAAAGATATCAAAATGTGCTAATTGTGTAGGAACTAAAAAAAAAATTTCAACCACTAGCTGCGCTCTGCGCTTTTACCCCATGGTGATGATTGATGATGATGAAAAATACCATTATGTGTGTTTTTACGGGTCCAGAAGTATCTACATACCAAATTTCATCCAAATCCGTCCAGCCCTTCTGGCGTGATTGAGTAACAAAAATCCATCCATCCAAACTTTCACGTTTATTATATTAGTGGGATTGCTTAGTTGGCAAAGCGACTGGAGATGATTCTAGGTTCCACACGTGAAGTCCGTTTATAACGCGTAGTTCTCACCAAGCTCGCATGAATCCAGTAATCAATAGGAAGCCTAATAATATAACCGTACAGTATCGGGTTATGTTTATTTATACTTTTATGCATAGACTATGCATAGAACATAAATAAAGTAATATTTACATTAAGGTATCTTTCAAGAACACAAATTTAACGATAGTGTTTTGTAGCTAAAAATATAACGCTATTTTAGTAAAACAATTCCTCGTAAAACACGAATTTCTTTTGTTTCCCAACAGCGGAGACGTGAACGAATTGCAACTTTTGTTCTTGTTTTCTTGTTGTCTCGTGTATCCTCGACGGAAGGCAGACGTGCTGATGTACTCGTAAATTCTTTGCATTCATTCCAATTTTAAAAGTTGCGAGACAATGCGAGTTTTTGTACAGAGGTTATTAGTCGAGCATTTTGAAATATCACCGAGTTGTTACGACTCGTGGGTTAACACAAAACAGAAAATAAACTAGGACTTATAAAAGAACTGGTTACTGATGAAAATGTAGTAAGATGTTTAGGAATAAAAATATTGTTTAACACGGGATACGCACCATGATTTAGATTTTAATTGAGTTCCCGATATATCGGCGCGGTTCCAATATTTTTATTAAGAAAAGCCATGAAAATTTAAAAGAATACATGTTTAGAAATGTTCTATATCAATTGTAATTTTTAGACTTTCGCGATTCGAACACATTGTTATTATATCAAACGGGGCTTAATCGCGAAAAAATGTCTTCTCGTGACCACGACCAATGCAACTTGGTCAAAACGTCGAGGTAAATAAATTACTAAATGTTTTTTTCGCGATTATGGCCGTTTGATATTATAACAATGTGTATAGAACACATTGTCATCATCATATCATTTTTTTTGTCTTTTTTTTCCTTTGTTTATTGAGTTTTTTTGCTAATGCAAATATGTCGCTCTGTGCAACATTTTTAATGCAACTTTTTTCTTATACTAATAGACACCATAATAACTACGATAGTCAGTAACTAAGTAATATTTAACCTCTAACTTTAATATCGTACTAACTGTTTTTAAGGGGAACACCGTAGCAAAACGGGCATGTTTAAAACCTTTTAATTCTTAAACTATTCGGTTAAATTCTGCGAAAAAAAAAAAATTGGTTGTCTGTAAAGTCGGTTTACGGACGATAGATTTACGTGATAACGTCATAATCATTTATGACTTCGACTTCGACTTCGACTTTGACTTTGATTATTTTATGTAATACAAAACTCAGGTGGAACGTTACGCGGAACGTTACTATTTTTCATGAGTGTTGCTGGTATACATCAATTTATAAAACGTTATCACGTCAAAAAACATTTTTAATAAAATAAAAGATAATAAAAATTATAATCTTGTTTGCTTTATCATAATGAGGGTAAGACGAATAGGCATAAAACATGCATCAATGGAACTGTAACTAAATAATCTGTGTCGAGCTCCTTCGTTACGAAAATATTCTATTAGAATGTGATGTACGTCTTTTACTACATTGCATGCGTTACACAGCGGTGAATTAACCTTGCGCATGACCTATGTCCAGCAGTGGACATCCTATGGCTGAGATGATGATGATTGCATATCGATCGAAAAGCGTGTGAGTCGTGGAATTATATGAAACTTGGTAAAGACTGTAATTGACTTTTATGGTTACAAATATCAACTAATAACGTGGCATACGTTTAAAAATGAAATGTTATCTTTGCACTCTTAAGTACATGAAATAAAGTTCATAATGAAGCTCCATTGAAGTGTTCAAGAAGTTTTTAATGAACTGCATCGTACCTTGAAAACTGTTTCCATTCTCAAAAAGAATTAGATTCCGTCAACTATTATATACATGGTGTTGTAATTGTCAGAAATGAATATGTAATTCTTTTTTTTTTCTTTTTATATATTGCGAATTGTGGCACTCACCAGCTATAAAAAAAATAATAATAATACTGCACAGTAAGTTTTTTAAGCAGTGAATTTACCATAAAGAGATCCATTTATAGAGCATACGCTCAAGGAATATGAATTACAGTTTGCGTTAGCAATATTAAAAAAAAAACATCTTATATTATTTTATTTAAAAAAATATCATATACCTAGACGTGATCTATATAATATCCTTATCCTTATTTAATACTGTTAATCCTACTAATATTATAAATGCGAAAGTGTGTGTGTATGTTCTCCTCTTCACGCTCAAACGGCTACACCAATTACGATGGATTTGGTGTGGGGATAGTTTGGACCCTGGATTAACACATAGGCTACTTATCATCATCATCAATCATCACCACGTCGGTAAAACCGGGGCGCTACTAGTTTATTATAAAATCAATAGTGAAGTTTTGATATGAATAATCTATATATATAAAAATGAAACCCGTTTTCCGTTGTCACGACATAACATGAAAACGGCTTGACCGATTTAGATAAAATTTGGTATAAAGATACATGGGACTTTGGAGAAGGACATAGGCTACTTTTTGTCCTGGAAGAAGTATGGTTCCCGTGGGATAACTGAGTCAGCGGGAAAAACGTAGTGCACGCGGGTGAAACCGCGGGGCGCAGCTAGTAATAAATAAATATTTAGCCAGAATTGGAAAGGTTGATCTTTGCTAATAAGTAAGATATACTTATGTAATGTTTCATAGACATTTTCACGTATATGAAATAGTTAGACATTAAATATTTAGAATACTTTTATGGATGTTTATTCTACAGTATCATTTTTTACCTTTTTAACTACTTCAAAATATGAAAGAATGTTTGTAACCTCAGTACTTTCGACTGGGTAAACCGATTTCGTTAATTTTAACTTGAAAGCTGGTGCTTTCCGTGTGGTCCCACGTAAATTTCATCAAAATAGGTCAAGCTGTATCTGAGTTACACTAAAATAACTGAAACCTGTTACGTCTATCTGAAATGACTTTCTTATAGAGGGTGAATGACAATTGATCCCGTGAGTAGCAAAGGCCACTGAAAAGGGTGAAAAAAATGTTACCAAAAAATAGAACCGACTTCAACACTCCAAAGTATGAAAAAGTCGGTACCATGAGCACAATATTTTGATAATAGTTACTTTTGAACTATCATGCTATCGCCTTCGACAAGTTATTTCACACTTTTGAGTGTTGAAGTCCGTTGCATTTTTTGATTTTTTTTATAAAGTTTACTTCTGTTTTTGTTAACAATCAAGTTTTTTTAAGTAGCTCCTCAAGTAAAATTGTTGCGTACGAGGCTAGTTTTAATGTCAAAATATAGAGGGAGCTGTATGTCGACATACACGCAATACTAGTTTGGCGATAAATCCTCAAAATGTTACAGGTTCAACATTCTAGCCAGTCACGCTGCATAACATTGTACAATCTTTCGAAGCGATGATAGCTCAGCGGGGGAAGCGTCGGCTGTCAAACTGACATACACTAGTTCGATCCCCAACAACAGCTTGGGCTTCCGGTGAAGTTAACATCGTTATCAAATTACTAGCATAGTGGTAGGGTACTTCCGAGCACCCGCCTGGCTAGCTACCCACAAGTTTGAAAAACTGTCACCAAACACATAGTGTGTTCAGGCGGTCCTTGAAAGCCAATGAACATTCTAGGTCTAGTGTGATAACATCTTCGACCACGTCGTCACTGACCATCAAGTGAGATAGTGGCCAAATGCTAGATCTACACAGTATTTTGCGTGCTAAATCCTAGACAACGTCATCACTTAACATCAGGTGAGACAGTTGTCAAACGCAAACTTATAATATATAAAAAAAAAAAAAAAGTATTGAAAAAAATATTATAAATTAACAATTTGTATGAATAAATACTATTGATTATTATTTAAAATGAAATAATCAACATTTAGAGAGTCGAGAGTCGGTCCATTTTAACGTCATTCTGCGATAATGGAAACGCGCACTGACTTAATTAATTGCAGCAATGAAATATAGCAATATGCTTTAATTAATTATTTTCCCTGCTCTGAGGAATTAATTAGTAACTAGAGTATTCGAGTTTGTTTTACGTATTCATAACGGCATTAAAACGGCTTCATTCACGATGTTGGGTTTCATTATTCCAGTAAGTTTGAACAGGTTTTTATTTTAACTTTTCGCTTTTACCACTTCACAAAACCAAAAACTAAACTTGCACACGTACGGACCGACAAATATAGAAAATTATTTTATATATTTTTAATGTTTGTGTTAGTGAAAAGATCTTGGTAAAGGTGATTGGATAACATGGTACTTCATAACGAGGTGCTTACTTGAAAGTGTCAATTTCTACAGACTAGGTAATGCACTTAATTTTTTTTTACTTTTTCAGATTATTTTATGTCTGCAGTCATCACAAGTAGTACTAGCTAAGCCGACGGATAACTTAGTTTCAATCCTTGGTATATTATATTTTGTGTTTTATCTATAACCATTCAGTGATTTTGTCTCTAATAAAGCATGCCCGTTTGAACACTAGCAATATTAATCCAGGTTGTTCAACGTTCAGACTCGATTATCGTTCCAAATCCTTCCTACTAATATTATAAATGTGAATGTTTGTGTGTAGGTACGTGTGTATGCTTGTTACTTCTTCACGCTCAAACGGCTACATCAATTTCGATGAAATTTGGTATGGATATAGCCTAAGCCCTGGATTAAGGTATAGTTGCGCGGGAGAATTGAGGTAACGGGAAAACCGTAATCCACGCGGGCAAAACCGCGGGGCGCTACTTGTAGTAAATAAATCCTACTAATATTATAAATGCGAAAGCTTGTGAGTATGGATGTATGTTTGTTACTCTTACACGGAAGAACTACTGAAGGGATTTTTATTAAATTTGGAACACAGATAGTTTATACTCTGGATTAACATATAGGCTTACTTTCATCATCATTATCATCATCACAGTGTTTCATCAACAGGCTGGTAAAAAGGATTCATATGAAATTTTCTATGTATATACTTCAGGTCCGGGAATAGCACATAGGCTACTTTTCATCATCCTCATAATCATCACCGTGCGGGTGCAACCGGGGGCGCAGCTAGTTGAAAATAATGTAATCATGTAGCATGACAGTTCATTCGATCGATTTACAGGTCGTGCAATGTTAGATACATCCAGCAGTGGTGATAGTGATGCTGAATCCACGGATGGCTCAGTGAGCAGAGGTAAGGTTCTAATTCGTTTTAATCGACTTCCAAAACAGGAGGTTACTCAATTCGACCGTATATATATATATATATATTTATGTGTCATCATCATCATGTCAGCCAAAGGACGGCCACTGCTACACGTAGGCCTACGCCATGCATTTTTATGTGTGTTTGCAGATAACTTCGTCGTTTATGAACCGATTTTGATGATTCTTTTTTGTTAGATAGAGTATACTTCCTTGGTGGTCCCATTTAATTTCATCAAAATCAGACAAGCAGTTTTTGAGCTACACTCCAATAACTGAACAGCGCTACGCATACGATATTATAGTTGCGGGTGAAGACATCGGAGAACATACACAATGACAATTTAATCCCGTGAGTATCAAAAGTAACTGAAAAGAGTGAAAAAATATTTTTTACCAAACAATAGAACCAATTTTGACAAGTTATTTCACACTTTCAAGTGTTGAAGTCGGGTTCATTTTTTGGTAAAAACATTTTTAACACAATTAAAAATCACACTAATATTAAAAAAGCGAAGTTTGTGTGTACGTGTCTTCGTTACCTTTCACGCCTTAAGGGCTTGACAGATTCGAATGGTTGAATGATTCGGAATGAAGGTACCTTATAACCAGGATTAACATATAACATGTAACTTTTTATCCCGGAAAAATTATGGTTCCCCTGGAATGCAACAAAATCCTAGTTTAATATTATAAATGTGAAATATGTAACAGTCTGTTATCAATTCAATTCAAATAATGTATTCATCAAAAATTATTACTAATAGATATTATCCTAAGTTACAAAGTTTAGTAATAGTAAGTTATCTATATATACACTTAGAATGGTCGTTGGTAGCTGTACTAGGATTCCCTGTGTTACAGCTACCACGATTCCAACCTCTGGACAACAATATACATATAGTATATACAATATACATATAGTATAATAGTTATGTTTTCACGCCTACACTGCTGAACCAATTTTGAAGATTTTTTATACCGATTTAGATGAGACCTTGAGAAGAATATAAAGATCTTGTGAGATAACTGAGGTGGGCGGAAAGCTGTCGTCCACGCGGGTGAAACCGTAGCTCACGTGGGGTCACTTGCGTACAGTAAGACTACGATAATATTGAAATTCGTTTAATCGCGCCGTAGTATAGGAGCAAAATAAAAAAACAAAGTGAATATTCTTTCCAGGTAGGAGTGATTTTCATACATCAATTATCATATTATTGCGAAGAAAGTGTGTTAACATTTTTTTCTTTTCAGAAATGGATAAATACTACAAATATTTGGGTGAGAAATTTCTTCATATATTGTTTATTGCTGTAATTATAATATAATAGGTATATTTTAATCTGACGTCTATAAACATGTTTTCTCATTTTCAGCCAAACTAGACGAGAAATACTACAAAAAGAAATTTTGTAAGTAACGTTTAAAAGGGTAACCATTTATTGACAAAACTATGTACCACTCTCTCTTCCGTTCACCAAAACAACTTGAGTCTGAAAACTATCGCGAGTTTCTTCCATAATTGTAATGCAACAAACCGACTAGGACTCACGTGGTAAACACTGGAAAATTGATTAATTAATTCTGGTCGGCAGTGGCAGAACACGCCCAAATCCCAGGTGCGAGACACTTCTTACGCTTCGATAAGACGGCCGTTCTAGCACGGAAAAGGTTTTATGTACCGCGTAAAGTTCGAGAGGCGATCGAAATTAGACGTCACCCTAATTTCAACCGGGATAATGGAGGGCATATTCCGCCGGCCTGGATACCAGTCTTAAATATAGGCGATACATCCGGGCTATGGAAACATGAGGACGACACGACAAGCATGGTGTGTAAACCTCCTACCATTATCATCACCAAAGTGACAGTGACAATGACACTCTCAGTGGCAATGACTCAAGTGACAGTGCGCACCGGGACAATTTGACTGATGCAGCGCAGCCGTCTCAACGCCAGTTACGTGCTGAGGCTCGCGCTCGCCGCCTGGCACGATCATAACTCCGAGATGAAGAACTGCAAATAAGTTCGAAACTGGTCGGAGAGTAATTTTCCAGTGTTTACCACGTGAGTCCTAGTCGGTTTGTTACATTACAATTGCCAAAACAACCTTTTATCATGAAACTTATTCCCCTGCGAAAACATATAACAAGCCACGAGTTTCACCGAATAATACATAATAACCTATACTTAAGTATTAATACACAAACACGTGCACCAAATCTCACTCCGTACAAATAAATACACATTATATATTTATTATCGTTTCAAATTATTAATAATAATGATTAGCACGGATGAGGCAATGTTATGTACAAATGGGAAGAGAAAATAGTCATACGGAGATAGAGAATTCTAGTGGTGTGGCTAATTGCACTTGCAAACAATACCATTGTAAATATTTTTGGTCAGCATTATGCATTCCGGTAACACGGTAACCATACAAGCGTAGGCGGCAAAACCGCTGAATTGCGTCTGCGGATCGCACGGTGGTCCGATGTTATCGGAACTGCATAAACAAAGAGAGAGGACCGTACCTCTGTGCTTTAGTCACGTAAGTCAGTTCTAACTCAAGTCTTGCATGTATCGCACATCATTTTAAATATATTATTTAAATATCTTGTGTTTTTAAAAAACTATTTCGGTGATCCTGAAATTTGACTATTAATAAAATATTTATTATTACTTATTTATTTATTTATATGAAACCACTTAAAGCTTAAAACAGTGTGTTCTAATAATAACCATAAAATACGTGGTTCACCTTGTACAGCAGAGTACAAGGCGAACCGCGACCATGTCCGCGAGCGCTCCGTATTCTCCGTGAAAAAGACCACCGAACGTGGTCGAAACTATAGTCGGAACCCTCTGACTTACTACATGAGTAATTCCCGTGTTTTATACATTCATTATGTGTCAAAATCACGTTAGTTCTAATTACAAAACTATTTTATCTACTTTATTTTGTTGTTTCTTTTTTACAGCTCAAGACTTGAGCAATGAAGGTAAACGGAGAAATTTCTATATAGACAGTACCAGTATTTTGTTTAAATTTGTATAAGATACTCGCTGTGCCCCACGGTTGTACCCGCATGGTGATGAGAAACGGCAATGATGGTGATGATAAAAATAAGCTTTTGTGTTCATCCAGAGTATAACCTATCTCCATACGAAATTTCATCGAAATCGGTGTAGCTGTTTGAGCGTGAAGAAGTAACAAACATACACAAATACACACATAGACACATACACATAAACTTTCGCATTTATAATATTAGTAGGATTAAAATGACAAGAATTGTCAGACACATTGATATTTTTTGTAGTTTAACTAATCTACAAAAAATATTGAAAAGGAAAAAGCAGGGTGATTTCTTCGAGGGTTTTCCACTCTTTTCTTACGAATAGCTTCGTCCTGCTTACATTATTACCATATTGCCGGGAGTAGGACATCGCATTCATATAAATAATTTATCAAATATATTATATTTTATCGACTAGGACTGTGATGATGATAATAAAGAGGATGACACACTATATTCTCAAAAAGTCTTAAAAATACATAGGCTGTATTTCAGGTTAACCTACCAGTAAAATCACGCAAAAATAAAACACAATTACTATAAAAAAACACAATTTATTAATTTATAGTATGATCGACGTGGTACAAAATTTACTACTAAACTTAGCAGGATTCTTTTGTCAATGCCAGGTATATATTAGAAATCATAATGTATATCAGCAATATAGTAAAACCAGGTTAGGATAGTATAATGGTACCATTATTATAACCATAGCCGAGAAGTAACGGTAACACGCATTAACATTACCTATGCTAATAATCTGTGTTATAATAATCCGGCCTAAATTCAGCAGTGACGTCTCACAACTTTTACGAGTAGCTTCTTCTTCTCAGCATTAGGAAGTCCACTGCTGGACATATGGGGGACATATAGGGGGGATTTTCCAATACTCGCCACGCTTGGCAGGCGGGTTGGCGAGCGCAGTATGGTTGCTCATCCTCAGAAGGCGCTGCTGCCCACCTTCTGGTACGTGATCCCTTAGCCGACTCTTACGGCACTCGCGGGAAGAGATTGGGGAGTACTATTCTAGGCCGGTATCACCACAGCACCGGTGGTACGAGTAGCTACTTTATCCTAAAGATGACCCAGCGGCGGTGGATAAAAGGTTACCTTTGACATCATGACAATATTCTCTGTCACTTCCGTGCTAATCTTCAAGGTTATAAGTTTTCTAACAGTTACAAGGTATCACAATAGATTACTCACAAATATTCCACTGCACGCGTCTAACCCTCGTCTCAAAGTATAGCAGCGACTAGAGACTCCTTGGATTTACTATCCAACGGGAGTGTTACTACACAAACCACTTCCCTATTATCAACTAGGAACTCTACTAGCACGTCAGTTCAGTACGGTGTCCACGCCTAGACTGTTCGACGGGAACGATTGCCACCGTTTTTGTACTACCTTCTATTTTACACTTATTGGCTACCCTCATTATTGGCACAAATCGAATACCACGTGCTACCTACCTTCACTTACTTAACAAATCTAGTACTAGCAATACTTACTCGTAGTCAAATCCATACTGTACGTTTAACGCTAACTATTCATTAGGAATATCTAATACGCTCGGAAATATATAATAAAAAGAAAAAAAAGAAGAGGTATCAAGATGATGGTATAGGTAGATTATGTCATCCAAATATGTTCCTCGATAATAATAATAATATAACATTTCGACACAGCTCTTATTAACACTGTTAAGTTGGTTTTTCAATTTGCAGAAAGGAAACAAGTGAAATACTTCAAGGACTTGCTGGGCGAACTAAAAAAAACGTTTAGTAAGTTTCAATCTCACGCTTCAATCGAAGGTCGCTGTGGCGCAATGTTTAGTGTCAGTGACATGACTTCTGTGTCGCCGGGACCCTCGGTTCGAATCCCGGCAGGGGAACACATTTGTGCGATGAGTGTAGATGTTTGTCCCGGGTCTTGGGTGTTTGTGTGTTGTGATTGTGTATGTCCATGCCTCCCGTGACACAGGGAATCCTAGTGCGGGGGTATGAGTGTGATTAAAAAAAATCTAATACAGATAAAGCTAATTAAGATCGTAGGTTACGCTGCACCAGCGTCACATTATACTCCATGTTAATTGAATTTATGTTTAAAACAGATTAGCCATTTTTCATTCTAATCAACATGACTTTCATGGTCAGCAGTAGTGAGCCCGTTAATTCTGATCAGTAATTTAAGTTTTCTGCTTGACGTAACCAAACCGATGCTTGGACTGACGCTACTAGCTACGCTCTCAAGCTTCAGTCTGTCATAAAATCACTTTGTATTTATAACCGACCCCGAAAATGGAGGAGGTTTTATGTTCGATTGTATGTTTTTTTTTAAATGTATTTTCACCGATTTCTGCTCGTTTTTTGGAAAAATTCTTAAAGAAATATTTTTGTAATGTAACAAACCGACTAGGACTCACGTGGTAAACACTGGAAAATTACTCTCCGACCAGTTTCGAACTTATTTGCAGTTCTTCATCTGGGAGGTATGATCGTGCCAGGTGGCGAGCGCGAGCCTCAGCACGTAACTGTTTGTTACATTACAATTATGGAAGAAACTCGCGATAGTTTTCGGAAATATTTTTGTTGATAGTGTACGTGCGAAGACGTAGTCCCATTTAAATTTACCAATTAAATTATTGGTACCAGCCATTGTGCAAAGATGTTCGCTCCACCTAGCTTGCGCGTCTTACACTATGTTTGCCAATTTGCTGCCTTTACCTATTATCGGTTCTACGGCCAGTCAGTTGCCACTTCAGCCAGCTAATCCGCTAAATCAGCGGGCTATGGCGATAACTTTCGTTCTCTGTTGAATTGAATCACCTGGGCTGCGTTCAGGAGCTTCGTCGGCCAAATATTGATCGACCAACTTCATATCATGTTACAGAAGAAGAAGAAGAAGTCATTTACATTGTTCATGGATCACATGACAGTTACTACTGTATATGCCACTTTTGACCGCCGACTAAGATTTGATCGATTCTAGAGGTAGAAAGATTATGGTCTCGTCGAGCATAATTTGCTCTGACAGGTCTGAACGGTCATGATCAAATATTGGGTGGAACAAATAATGCTCTAATTGAGTTCGTGAACGCCGCACATCCGCTGTCATGGCAAGATATGGCTTGGCCGATGGAGCTGCTGAACGCACGCCTGGTTCCGGTCCAAACTAGTTATACTTATTTGAATGAAAATGCTAAAATTAGATCTTTTTATTAAAATGCTGGTAGTTTTAGGTAAGGTATGTCGTTTGATGCCGACTAAAACCACCCACCATTGAATAAAACTAGTCTAATTATTAGAGATTGTAGTCAAGTGAGATAGTGGTCGAACGCTAGATCTATACAGTATAAAAAAAACATAATTAATCCAAACTTTTGCATTTATAGTAGTAAATTGTATTAACATTATATCTTTAATTTATTTCAGAATATCGTCAATAAATCGTTTATGACTTTTGACATTGTATTATTTGTGAATTCTTACCTACATATCGTCGCGCCTGATTCTCGGAGGGGTCAGCAAAGACGACGAATTTCTATTCATTATGCGTAATGACGCATTTGGCATTTTATCTCCTGGCTTGGTTAGTTTTGATTATCCAAGAAAGATTATCCAAGATCTTTTATGACCTTTTAACCGTCTTCAAAAAAGGTTGAGGTTCTCAATTCGACTGTATTCTTTTTATATATATGTTACGGAATAATTCCGCTTATTATAAATAGATTTTGATGAATTTGGATTGGTAGGTCATGCCTGGCAGGTGGCTCCACAGAAATTTTATTGAAATTCGTCTAGTACTTTGGTTTTTAAATCAAAAGAACTAAATAACATTCCATCTAATCATCATTTTTTGCAATAAATAACAATAATTATTAAGCCATTCAGAATACTCCTTCCGAGGTCTTCTTCGTCCAGTTTAGTTCCCAGTCTCTTGGTATACTTGGAGCACTTAACAACAAAGAACAGAAGCATGTAAGTCCAATATACCCGTAATAACGTGTAGTCATAGCTTCAAATTAACCGACCTATTTTCGTTAAAAATTTGACCCATAAATTGTTTGTTTTAGTAGCTTTTGGCTTCTAATAATATATAATCGTAGGTATTGTATGTTGAGTATACAAATCTACAGTTAAGAAGGGCAGAGCAAATACTACCTTATTAACACACAAGTTCCACAAGTAAATACCCCCCCAAGTGCCTTCCAACGTACCTACTTTATGAAATCACTTTCCAAAGTCAACAACACATATGGACTTGCGACCTTTTAGTCCCTTAACTTCTGTTTGTCTTTAATAGGTTTAGGCTATTGAAATTGTACTGCGGTTTCATTTTATATTTTTATTATTTGCTTTATTTGATTTATTTTGCGTTAATCAGTAAAAAATATTTAAAATCTCAGTGATTACCCTCAAGAATACTCAGGATACAATGTTTCACATTTTGAGTAACTTAAAAAGCCATTTGATTTTAATTGTTTGTAAATCAACCATCTCATTTTTCCTTTTCAAATTAGTTTATTGATTGGTTAACATACCGATTACTTATACATATGTTATTTTTATGTTTTGGGTGCTATTTTGGGTATATTACTACGAGATAGGTATAAATAGGCCGTGGTGGTACCGGCCTAGAATACTACTCCCCCATCTCTTCCCGTGGGTGCCGTAAGAGTCGGCTAAGGGATAACGTACCAGGAGGTGAGCAGCAGCACCTTCTGAGGATCGGAAATCATACTGCGCTCGCCAACCCGCCTGCCAAGCGTGGCGAGTATTGGCAAATCCCCCCTATATGGGGGAGGCATACGTCCAGCAGTGGACGCACATGGCTGAGAAAAGAAAGAAAGGTATAAATAGTATTGTATTGTATAGCAGTATAGCAGTATTGTAATATCAGTAAATCCTTTCTATTTTAAAATTAAAAAAGTATCTATTTATTTAATTGCACCAAAAATATGCTTAAAATACATTAAGCAAATAAATCATAAAAAAAAGATTTAAAAATCAAGGAAGACTGTCTCATAAAACAGAGTTCTCTAGACTGGTTTGTAAAGTATGGTCCACAAAGAATATACTAATATAGTATATATTGAATAATATATTAACGAATGTGAATAATGAGTGTGGAATGACAGATCTGAAACAATGACATGAAAAGCCAAAATACAGAATGAATCTTGTTATATTTTATTTTCGGCGGTCTGTTCTGTCAAAAGAACGATTGTAAAAGGGACAAGGGACTACCTTTGTCCCGACTTTACCTTGTCGTTGATACGTATGTAGGTATACGTTAAAGGTTGGACCCTTTAGAATTGTTCTTATGTCTAAGCATTTACATGAATGTTTTCGGGCAACACTATATTATACTGCTGTTGCCTTGCACTTAAAAAATTAATAAAAATTTTAAATTCTAAATTGATTTCTGAAATTTATTTGCGTTTGATATCTTCATCATCTCAGCCATAGGACGTCCACTGCTGGACAAAGGCCTCCCCCATTGATTTCCACAAGGACCGGTTGGAAGCGGCCCGCATCCAGCCCTTGCCTGCGATCTTAGTCAGGTCGTCTGTCCACCTAGTCGGTGGCCGTCCTATGCTGCGCTTGCCAGTCCGTGGTCTCCATTCGAGAACCTTTCGGCCCCAACGGCCATCGGTTCTTCGAACTATATGCCCTGCCCACTGCCACTTCAACTTGCTAATCCGCTGGGCTATGTCGGTGACTTTCGTTCTTCTACGGATCTCCTCATTTCTGATTCGATCACGTAGAGAAACCCCGAGCATAGCCCTCTCCATAGCTCGTTGTGCGACTCTGAGCCTGTTCAGAAGGCCTATAGTCAGAGACCACGTTTCAGTTCCGTAAGTCATCACTGGTAACACACATTGTTCGAAGACCCTCGTTTTCAGGCATTGCGGTATTTTGGACGAGAAGACGTCTCGGAGCTTTCCGAACGCTGCCCAGCCGAGTTGGATTCGACGATTGGCCTCTTTCTCAAAGTTGGACTTACCTAATTGGACTGTATGTCCTAGGTAGATGTAATGGTCAACAACTTTGAGAGTCGAGTTCCCAATTGATATGGGGGCGGGCGCAACATGGGCATTTGACATAATTTTCGTCTTGTCCATGTTCATTTTAAGGCCCACCCTTAGGGAAACTCTGTTGAGGCCTTCGAGCATCGTGCTGAGGTCTTCCATGGATTCTGCCATGACCACAATATCGTCGGCAAACCGAAGGTGAGTGATGTACTCGCCGTTGATGTTGATGCCGAATCCTTGCCATTCCAAGAGCTTGAAGGCGTCTTCCAATGCGGCAGTGAACAGTTTCGGAGAAATAACGTCTCCCTGTCTCACGCCTCGTTGCAATGGAATCGCCCTCGAAATTTGCTCTTGTACTCGGACCGACATGGTGGCGTTATTGTACAAACACTTCAGCACTTCGATATACCGATGGTCAATACGGCACCGCTGGAGAGACTCAAGCACCGCCCACGTCTCGATCGAATCAAAGGCTTTCTCATAGTCCACAAACGCTAAACATAAGGGCAAGTTATACTCTTCGGTCTTCTGTATAACTTGCCGCAGCGTATGGATGTGGTCTATGGTGCTGTAGCCTTTTCGGAAACCGGCTTGTTCGGGAGGTTGGAAGTCATCAAGCCTACGTTCGAGACGATTCGCGATGACTCTTGAAAACAGCTTGTAAACATGGCTCAGATTATTGACTTTGATATCTTACCTGGTATCAAATGATTATAAAGTCTACGCATGAATAGACGTAAAAATTCTAAAATAATCACACAGACCCAAGCAATGCTTTCTTCTCTATGGAATTATGCAAATAGTAGTCTTCTCTCAGCCATGTGCGTCCACTGGATATACTCGTATGCCTCCCCTATATAGGGGGGATTTGCCAATACTCGCCACGCTTGGCAGGCGGGTTGGCGAGTGCAGTATGATTTCCAACCCCCAGAAGGCCCTGCTGCCAACCTTCTGGTACGTGGACCCTTACCTGACTCTTACGGCACCCGCGGGAAGAGATGGGGGAGTACTATTCTAGGTACCGGCGTAGAATGTGAAAAGTAGTGTAGTAAGACAAATTAGGACAAGTAGTGTAGTAAGACAAATCAGCGTATTGCGCTGAAAGCCATCATAACCACTATGTTGGTTACTTTGGTTACTATGGTAACGCTACAGGGAAATCACGTTGGTTACGGTACACATAATTACAATTATGTAAATTCATTTTTGCAATGAATTGCATACTCTACGTACGTAACAATACTACGTATATACTCTAATATGTATCTACTATCGGATACATTTCGACGAATGTGCATTGGAATTACATAATTTAAGACCACCACCCCCATTTAATCATTGGTCAACCAAAAGTACGGCAACGCATCAGAGCTATATGGTAGACCTTTATGTACTTAGCATTCTTCTTCAACTTTCTTAGTACGTACTGCTAAGGAATGGAGCTCGTTGTCTGTGTCTGTGTCCCCTTAACTTCCTTTTTTTTTTTTTTTTTTAATTTTTTAACATTCACACAGGGTCTTCAGGTCCCAAACTAGGCAGAGCCTGTGCTATGGTAGCCTGATGACTGATATATATACTTATATACATATCCACACCCAGACACAAGTAAACAGACATGTTCATGCACACAAATGTTTGACCTGTCCGGGAATCGAACCCGGGACCAGCGGCTCAGAAGGCAGAGTGCTTCCAACTGCGCCAACCGGCCAGTCAAACCCAGCCACATTCCCGGAGTCTTCAAGTCACGAGTGAAAAGTATGTGCCTTCTAGGCTTGCGTGATTCCATCTTAGACCGCGTTGTCACTTAGCATCAAGTGAGATAGTGGTCAAACGCTAGATCTACAGTATATATAATAAGAGACAGTCTTATAACGCAAGCGCATGATGTAAAAAAACATAAAACATATTTATATATATAAGTATGTTATATATATATATATATATATACTTTATTACATATACAATCCTACTGTAGGTAAATATTTAACTAGTGGTGAAACCTGTATCCAATTTCGTTGTGTGGCATAAGAGGAGTCAGCAAATAAACAGACAGACACGAGCAATTTCAATTACTACTATATGATAAGAAATAGGTATAAGTATCATATTACTAATTAATATCACTATTGTTCCAATTAGTCACCAACACAAACATAATACCAATTATGACAATAATCTTGAAGATAGTATCAATTACGTAATACACTCACTATCATTTATCAAATAAGTATTGAACACTGTTTTTGTAAGTTATTATTAAACTTTCTTAGTGGTAGCTAGCTCCTATATTTTTACTTCATTACTATCAATCGCTAATTGTTTTTGTTTATGCATGGCGGAAAGAATCAATGGGGCCTTAAAGGCGTATTATTAATTGCTTTTCAACATTTCATTCACTGGAATTACGCCTCAAGCTTCCTCTGATATACTCACTCTATATCATGTAAAACGTACATTCATGAAAAATATCAAAATGTGCTAATATTAACCAAAAATAATTTCAACTACTAGCCGCGCTTTTACCGAAAAATACCATTATATGTGTTTTTACGAGTCCTGAAGTATCTACATACCAAATTTCATCCAAATCCGTTCAGCCATTCTGGCGTGATTAAGTTACACCCATCCATACATCCACCCAAACTTTCAGATTTCTAATAATAGTGGGACACATAGACTTAACATGATGACGTTTTTTTTGGAACAATGAAATCTTTCCTCTTTTTGCTGCTGAAACTGTTTTTAAAGTCGGTTAAAAATTCTTCTCCTCTTCTAAGTACAAGACATCCAAAAAAAATAAAAAATTAGTACACAAGAACTTTAGTCACCATTACTTAGGCTAGAGCGGTTCGTTTTGAACAAGTACACTTTATAAATTTCTTATGGGTTTAACATCCAAAGAATTTGTATTAAGTACAAGCTTGCTAATAGATATCTAAGTACCTTGTTAGTAAGTAAGTACCTTACTTGTTAAACACTTAGATGAGAAAATTGTTTAATTAGTAATGTTATCTCTATGCACATTCCCGTTTTAGATGAGGCGTTCCGATGAAAAAAATAAATTTAAAATTTAAACCTGCTATAAACAATGACATTGTATCTTTATATGAGGTAGATGTCGCATAAGCGCGCGGAAACTGACGCGGATAAATTAAGTCAATCATAGTAATTTTCATTACGACGCGTATTTCAAGCGCAAGTCTAAACATATAGCTATCCTTTTCTATATTATTTGTACCGTATTATCTGTTGCAGAAGCATGTTTATGTCGTAAAGGAACAAAATGTGAGCACCGCGCAGTATGAATATACGTCATCTTTAGTAAAACATCATTGACTATAAATATGATCGTCTGACATGCTAGACTTCTAATGTTATTATTAGAATATTTCGCGTATGATGATGAAAATATAGTTTTTTAAATCAGATGTCTTCACCTTACACTGCTGTCACTTGAAAATTCCAAGAATCCAAAACACAGAGTTGGCATACAAATGCAAACATGTGCTATAAAAAATTAGATTTTTAATGATAGATACTCGTGCAAAGTTATTATAGCCAGGTCAATTTTACAAATAATAAAACTGTATTGTATGAAAAACAGGAATAATCTCTTAATATCGTATATATTGCCGTGGTGGTACCGGTCTAGAATAGTACTCCCCCATTTCTTCCCGTGGGTGCCGTTAGAGTCGGCTAAGGGATCATGTACCAGAAGGTGGGCAGCGGCGCCTTCTGAGGATAGGAAATCATACTGCGCTCGCCAACCCGCCTGCCAAGCGTGGCGAGTATTGGCAAATCCCCCTACATAGATTATAGATACATAGATTATATATACATGAGTATATATATACGTAAACGACAGAGACTGTGAGACATGCAAACCTACACTCACAGCAAACAAATCCTTATCATGATACCAATAAGAGCGCTCTAAATAACGCGGCGGAATTGTAGCGAATAATGGTCGCCAAAGCTATTCGTACAGTGTCAAAACGCCAGACTCCGCCGACGTGAACAAATTTACCAACTCACGACCAATATCACGTATCTGTACTGAGAGTATAAAAATATTGCAGTGTTATTTATTACCTGTTAGCTTCAAAAAAAAAAATGTTGCATGAAAAAAATAACATGAAGTGAATAGCAAATCTGTGATTTTTACGAAGCCATGGTATTGTAATAAAATAATAAATCATCTACAGATTGTATCAACTTAATATTGGACTTTTTTGGAAAAAGAAGAGGTTCTCAATTCAGCTGTATTTTTATGTGTGCTACCACAATACTTTATTTGGTGTACAGATTTTGATGTTTCTTTTTTTTATTTGAAAGCTGGTGCTTCTCATGTAGTCCCTTTTATATTACTCATCGCAGCCATATGACGTCCACTGCTGGACATATGCCTCCCCATACAGGGGGGATTTACCAATACTCGCCACGCTTGGCAGGCGGGTTGGCGAGCGCAGTATGGTTTCCGATCCTCAGAAGGCGCTGCTGCCCACCTTCTGGTACGTGATCCCTTAGCCGACTCTTACCGCACCCGCGGGAAGAGATGGGGGAGCACTATTCTAGGCCGGTACTACCACGGCCTTTTATATTATAATTCACTTTAATAATAGATTTTGATAAATATGTAACAATTAGTTTTTTGAGTTATCTTTAATAAGTTAGCTTAAGAAATTTTTTCAAGTCATGCACAGTCACAATTTTTGCAATCCAAATCAATTTTGGAGTTTAAAATAAAAAAAAGATTATTTACAGCCTTTCAAAATCTTCCCCGCCAAGACCTATGTCGGGTGAACCCTCGCTGTTGCAGTAGTTAGATGAATAACCGCCGAAATTTTTCGATGAATTTTTTTTCGATGGAAATTAAAAATATGTCATAGAGCAAAATCTGGGCAGTACGGAAGATTGGATAAGATTTGTACGCATGAAGTTGTCAAATAGTCCATGGTTCCAGTAGCTGCATGAGCGGGCAAGCTTTCCGCGAGTCATGCATTATTGGAAATAAAATATGAGTGCCAGATAATGTATTAAAAATATTTTAATAACTACTATCCAAATGTGACTAATAATTTTTGCTTAGTATTAACATTATTTATTTTGAAGCTAACGATTTTCGGAGCAACGGAAAGATTTGAAAATAAAAATCGTCAATGATAATTGGAATATAAAAACGCCAATATTTCACTCATTCATTATTAGCCTGTGTAAGTCTAACGTGATTCCACTTTCGGCTATATATCACTGACTATTAATTAAAAATTTAGTTACTTACTTAGTTAGACTATTAATTAAGAAATATTAGTCAAATAAAAAAACAATAACTAATTTTTATAAAGCTTACAATTCCAGCAATTAAGATATTATGCTAAGATGGTAAGGAGTGGAAATTTGTGGCATATCCGTTTCAAGAAATTAATATCATAATCTGTATGAATGAAACTGTAAAAAAATGTTTTAAAAAGTACACAGAGAACTAAGTTAATCTAATAGTGATGGTCAGCAATTTCTGTTGGTTAACAAACACTTGAACTAAAACTGCAGAGTTATACCGCATACCGCTGTTCTGCTCAATTAAACAGTTTGAATTGTTTCACTGTATCGCAGTATTCAAGCTTCGTGAAATGTAAATATTGAGTTTGCTTTAGTATAAACATAAGCTAATGTCGTTTGTTTAAACCAGATATAAACCAACCGAAAAGGCCAATACTTACTTTGGAACATTAAACCAACGGAGTAAGTATGTATAAAAAGATAGATTTTACCATATTGAAAATACGTTAGTTATTTATGAATCCTATTGATTAATCGACTTTAAAAAAGGAGGAGTTCGACCGGTATTTTTTATGTGTCATACCTCAGAGCTTTCGACTGGGTGGACCGACTTTGATCTTGTTATTTGAAAAATGGTGCTTCCGTGTGGTCCCATTTCAATTTCATTAAAATTGTTCAAGCAGTTTTTGAGTTACATTCCATTAATGAAAAGTGGTACGTCTATTTCGATGACTTCCTTATAGAGGGTAAAAAATCGGTGAACTTACACAAGGATAATTGATCCCGTAAGTAGCAAAGGTTACTGAAAAGTTGAAATCGGGTTCATTTTTTGCTAATTTTTTTCACTCTGGCCTGAGTGTAAATATTTTTGAAGTGAAAACTTCTTTAGCGGCATTGTACACTTTTGTATGGGGAAAAATGTTAAACTCGCGTCAGGACACCTCGCGTCAGGCGTAATGACGTGACGTCATCGAATTCGTAAGACGAAGTTAAAGTAGACCGCCGTTGAAATTTAAACTGAAATGTGTTACGAATAAGGAACATTTTCATTTGTTCGTAGTGTTATTTGATAAAGTCGTTTTGTTAAAAGTATTATTGAATTTGGTTATCGAAACGCCGATATAAGGAGTATTAAGCTTGAGAGCACAGGACAGGACTCATAAAAATAAAGGTGAGTCACTGACTCAGTGTACATAATCAATTGCAGTGTGCCTCCAGTTCAGCGCTCGCGAGTGCTTTCGCTTTACAAAACTAGCGCAGGGGTATTACTCAATGCTGTACTCATATGTTTGGGTCTTAATTAATAGAACCTCTGGTGTCAGCATACAAATGAGAATGGATTAGATAAAATAAATTTGGTTACAAGTTTGTGCAATTATGCTTTGCTGTAACACATATTTGTGAATCAAACATATTGTTTTTTTCTTTCAAATCCAAATGTTTACTGAACTGATGCAACGAAAATCCATTTTCTTGTGTAGCACAAAAACATGATATCTGTAACAATACAAACACATCTTCATGTAATCTGTGTCACAATGAACAGTTTTATTGCACACAGCAATCTCTTCCAGACTTTTAACGAACAATTACAAAGTTGTAAGGACGGTGGCGTGCTAATCTAGTTGTTAAGTGGTAGTTACTATTACTACAACGAGTAGTACCTACCTCGCGATCGTCGATATATCGAAGCGATGACATCTCGGCGGGGGGAGCGTCGGCTGTCAAACTGACGGACACTGGTTCGGATCCTCAAGAACAGCTTGAGCTTCCGGTGAAGGTAACACCGTTATCAAATTCCCAACATGTTGGTTGGGTACTTTCGAATACCCGCCTACCCTCAAGTTTAAAAAACTGTCACCAAACACATAGTGTGTTAAGACAACAGTCCTTGAGAGCCAGTGAGCATTCTACATCTAGCGTGATAACATCTTCGACCACATCGTCACTAACCATCAAGTGAGATAGTGGCCAAACGCTAGATCTATACAGTAGAAAAAAAACTCTTCTTACATTATTACATTAGGTATAATAAATATACAAATTATACTTCAATTAAAACCGAGAAACGTGTCACGCGTCTACCTTTGTAATACATTTTTATCAAAGAGAATATCGCTGGCGTCGGAAATTTTCAATAGGACGGTGTCAGGGTCTGTCACGTTGTACGGTTTAAATATCCATAGAAAAGTCAATCCGTCCACTCAATTGTGTTCGTTTTGTCAACCCTGTTCAAAGGTTTTTTTCATAAATTGGAAGGAAATTCTAATACGCATTTATTCTAAAGAAAAGTGTCAGGTTTTTGTATGTATTGTTATTACATCCTTCCTACTAATAGAAATGTGAAAGTTTGTGAGTATGTGTGTATATTTGTTACTTCTTCACGCTCAAACAGCTACACCGATTACGATGAAATTTGGTATGGAGATAGTTTAAAGCGTGGATTAACACATAGGCTAGTTAGTAAGTTTCGCCAACTACCCACTTTTGATCTTATTAAACTGTAGGGCTGTCACAGCCCAAAATCATAGGGTTGTCACGACACACAACAATGACAGTATCTTTAGTTTTTTCAGGGTGAAAATCGGCTATCGCTGAGCATTTACTTGACTCTGGACCTAACCATTGGATAGAACAATACGACCCTAAAATCTTCTCCACGGACCGCCTTTATTTTCCTAGAATTGTACGCGAAGCGGTTGAAATCAGGAAACATAAAAATTTCAATCGAGAGGATGGTTTTAGGTTGTCTACATCTTGGAACCCAGTGATTTATAGATGTTCGCGTCGCGGCGGTTATTTAGTTATAAACATTGGTACAATTTACACAATTATTAAAAACATAATATGACACGCTAACCTTACCTGGGTAACGATGTAATTCCGTGTACGTATAACTTTCTTTAAAGCGTAATTCACGGAGAATTTCTTTTCTTTTCTATAACGTATTTCCAACACTTTATTTTTCCAAACCTTATTTTCCGGCATCTATAATCTCCGCTCGACCTGATTCGAGTCAAGTCGGATACGATAAACTCTAAAAACGATCCGATTTGCCTTATTACAGTGCGGTGAACCGTTTGAATAAAACATGGTAATGTTGGCGCTACTGAATTCTTGAGTTTCGTTGAAATGTTGGCAGCCTTGGGGTTTCTGAAGCTAGAGTTTCTTTACAGGGCTCATAAATAAGACATACAGATTTAAATTTTTAAGTAAGATGTTTTAGTATTCCGGGAAACATCGTATTTTCTAACCAATCCAGGACTCGATTGGATGTAGGTACAGGATTTTTAAATTATCAAATGACGTGTTTAACAATTAATTTGAATATATGTAATTGTTTACCTACTTGTGACTAAACAATTATAATGATTGGTAAACTTCTACACTTTTTTGGTAATGTTAGTGTTTGAGAACTTTCAAATAAAATAATACAACAAATCGAGGTCTTTATATGTTTTACAAGTAAATTAATTACTTGAGCACAAATATATTAATTTGTGAATATATTTTTTGGTAAATCACGTCTTCCTAAAACTAGTAACTAAATATTACGGGTGTGAGTAATCCCAATGGCAAGAGGGCTATTGGCCAATCTTTTTTTTAAATCTAAAACACGGGTAGGCAAGCCAACATCAGCCTGGGGATGGTTTTAATCAGACCTGTCAATGCCACTTTTAAAGTAGGTATGAATTACAATGCATTCACACACACACACACACACACACACACACACACACACACACACACACACACACACACACACACACACACAAACACACACACACACACACACCATTACATACATATACACACACACAGACACGCGCTCTGGAGTTGCATAATTTGATTCCGCCATCCCCATTCCATCTTAGAACGACCAAACGGACGGCAATGCGACATCCATACAAGGTGGACGTTCCAACTTGTCGCACGAAGCGTTTTGCTTCCACATTCTTAGTGCGTACAGCTAACGAATGGAACTCATTGCCTAAATCTGTATTTGAAAAATTACGACCAGGGAATCCTGGAACCTTCAAGTCACGAGTGAATAGGTATCTTCTAGGCAGGCGTGCTCCATCGTAGACCGGATCATCACTTAACATCAGGTGAGATAGTGGTCAAACGCCTGCCTATTCCCAATATAAAAAAAGACAAACTTGCGCCTGTATAATATTAGTGCGCGCGATAGTGTGATCAGCTTTACCAAATCATCCTAAACATAACCTCTTCTAACAACTACAAACAACAAGTTGTTACGAGTAACAAACATACAAACGATTAACGAAAAACAAACTTACGCTCCTATGACGCTTTGATGAAAGACAATATAATATATAGTTGTATGCTTCCGATACATACAACTGCTATCTAAAATATCACTATTTTATGAATAGTTGTAGCAAAAAAATAGGCAATATTCAAACTGGGTTTCCATAATGCAGTCTATTCAAGAAACAGCTGCAACAAAGTGCATGAAATTTTCGTAATAGTTTTTAAATTTCCATTTCGTGATGATATTCCAATTTCAGGCAATTGAACTGCGGCATTGCGTTCCTGAATCCTGCCGCATTGCACTCCTTAGGGATTGCGGGCTTCGCCAACATGCAAATATTCTTGTACAGCTTGTTTCACTCAAAATACAAGTCTTGTAAAATATTTATAAATTACTACGTACGCTGCGCGGTTTGATTTGCGAAAACGGTTTTCCCGATACCTCAAAATTATCCCAAGGGAACCATACTTTTTATAGTAAAAAAGTAGTTTAAGTCCTTCTCCAAGATTCCATGTAATATACTAAAATTCCCCCTATACCAGATTTCACCAAAATTGTTTCAGTGGTTTAGGCTTACACATGATACGTAGGTACTTATTTTTTATGTAGGTATGGCATAATGATTTTGCTACAAGTCTTGTCATTGTGAGAGAACAAGCTAATATATATCTTTCGTGTGGTTAGATTTATACCCCGCTGGCAATATTTTTACCGGGTTTTCCCTTTTAGATTTATTGTTCACTGTTAGTCACGACCGGGTAAGGTTTGTTTGCGGTTGTTTCAACTGTTGTAAAATACACAGCTGCATTGCATAAATACGTATTGCTACACGCAACTTAGAAGGAGCAATGATATTCATGATAATAATGCGAAAAGTATGGCTTTAAGTATGGCCTCGGACACGTGAAGCGTCAAGCGAAATTCATTTGACAGTCTTACCAGCTCTTCACTGGTAAAACTGTCAAATGGATTTCGCTTCTGCCAACAAAATAATCGTTTAATGTCATTACTCAGGTTATTTATTCTACATAATCTTTTATGAGCTTTATAACATCTACGTTTATACTTCATTTCATTCATAACAGCAATAGGTCGTCCACTGCTGGACATTTGCCTCCCCATGTAGGGGGATTTGCCAATACTGGCCACGCTTGGCAGGCGGGTTGGCGAGCGCAGTATGATTTCCTATCCTCAGAAGGCGCTGCTGCCCACCTCCTGGTACATGAGCCCTTAGCCGACTCGTACGGCACCCACGGGATGAAATGGGGGATTACTATTCTAGACCGGTACCACCACGGCAACTATTCTAGACCGGTACCACCACGGCAATACGTATATACTTAATTATTATTAATGTAAAGAAACCGTTTAACTTAGAAGATTGCCAAGACATAATTTAAGATAAACTATTAACTTTATTATAGAGATGGTTGTGAATTTTCATCGACGTATTTCAGAAAAATCACTCTATTCACTGAAGAAATGAAAGAATATTTTGTAAAAGAGAGAGATCTTAGATAATTTTATATAGCAACATTACTCAAAAAGGTAAAGAATAATAGACGCGAGGACTTATCAGGATAATGGTATTAAGAATAATATGGAATTTGAAGGAATTATATTGAGGAGTATACTAGGGTAAGTTCCTTTACCTACACTTTCCTTGCAGGGTCTCTATTAACTCGATAATAATTATATTGCTTTGTTTGCTGATGATTTTGAGATTAAAATAACATTGTAGCCTTTAGTAATAAATGTAATAAGTAACTTAAATAGCTAAGTAGGGTAAACTAAACATGTTTTGACATTGACCCAGACGTAAGGAACAGGATAAATGCAGGTTGGATGAAATGGCGTCAGGTCTCAGAGACCATATTATTCGATCCGCGAATGCCTTTGAAACTCAGGGGCAAAATTTATAAGACCAAAGTTCGTATCGTAATGTGTGGATCTGAATTTTGGGCAGAAAAATGGGGTGGATAAAAGAAAAGTGCATGTGACAGGGATGCGACTGTTGAGATGGATGTGCGGTGTGACTACAATGGATAAAATAAGGAATGAGTATATCAGAGGAAGCCTGAAAGTAGCACCAGTGAATGATAAGTTGAAAGCGAATAGATTGGCTTGGTATGGGCATGTCATGAGGAGGGATGGAAAACATATAACAAAAAGAGTATTTAACATGAATTTGAATGGATGTCGAGGTAGAAGAAGGCCGAAGAAGGTATGGATGGACTGTGTGAAGTTATGAAATGTTTATAAAAGGTGAGCACTGAGACGACAAATAATAGAAGAAAATGGAAGAGGAAAACATGCGTATTTTTATTAAAGATGTAACATAAAACAGGTAACATAAATTTAGAGAAAAAATGGGCCAATGTGTTTATTTATGTGCGTGTGGCGACTAAACGGTCTGATATAAGGAAACACAACGTTCCTCAATAATATATTTTTTTAGTAGCTCTTTACAGAGCTCTTTACTATCTTTTAAGTTGAGCTATAAGTTCCCTTATATTTTTATATTTGAAATAATTTATATTCTCTTACAGATTCAAGAAGTTTTGGAAGTTATCCTCATTCCAACTTCTTTAAGTTCAATAGAAGCAGTCAAAGTAACCAAACACAATCAGAATCTCCGCGAACCGGGGTAAAATAATTCAAAGAGCGATAATAGACACACATGTAGTATGACAACGATGATCGCTTATCTAGGATAATAAAATAAATAAAAAAGTGACATTCAGTGGTTTTTTGTAATTTAGAGATCAAATGATATATCATAATTTGAGTTTATATTTTACTTACAGAAACAAAACTAACTACAGTTACTCAAAAATGTAACTTATACTACTCATTATAACTAACATAGAAAACGAAAGTGTTCAACCCAGTAGTGGATAGAAGATTTTAGTTTCTTGACCTAGCTGATATAAAATTATTTTCGTAGCTTTTAAATGAAGGGGGACGGGGCCTCTTATTGTGTTCTACTGACTGGTTATATATTTTATTATTAAAACAGTACTAGGCGAACCGCGACAGCGCCCGCGAGCGCCCCGTAATCTCCTTGAAAAATACCACCGAATGTGGTTGAAACTATTGTCGGAACCCTTTGACTTATTACGTGAGTAATTCCCGTGTTTTATACATTCATAAATATACTGATTATATAATTAACGCACAGCTGATATAGCTTAAAATAAAGGCTTTGAAGTTAGGGCTTGAGCCCCTTAACCTTCCTCGTGGATCCGGTAGGGCTAATGTATATTTAAACACACACATGCAATAAGATATTTATGCTGTTACATGAATTGGAAATGCACAATTATAATTGCGAAAGTAATTATACTTGTCTAAGTTTTATCCCCCCTATATGGGGGAGGTGTATGTCCAGCAGTGGACGCACATGGCTGAGAGGAGAAGTTTTATTCAATGTAAAATCTAGACGGTAGTACAAGTTCCCCCCCCCCCCCCACCCCTCCGGCTGCATGCTAGTGTGCGCCGCGCGTCTCACACACCGCCTGTGAACGCGCACCGATGCGACGCATTACCGAACGTGTGTAAGCAGCGCTCCAGTGCAAGTAAGAAAGCGACCGACTACGCCGGGGAGCTTGAGGCAAAAACAACCTGGTTACATTATCTCCAAATAGTGAAAAAGCAAGCATCCTTAGGGTCCAGTTTTGGACCACTTTGGTACCGGGGCAAGTCGATCCAATTTCTCACGTCTTGGCGACAGCTCAAACCGAGGTTTGAACCTCAGTGCCTTTGAGATATTCTCTCTTAGTGACACAGCGCCATTAGCGCTAGTCTAATGGCACTAGCGCCTGTCAGTTTTCTACCGGTTATATTGTCGTCAAATGTGCACTAGAATTAAACAATTTAATATCACTCTCTCCGTTCTACTATCGGTCAACTTGACGTGCGGCAATGCGTCACCGCTACTTGGTAGACATACCACATTTAAAAACAAAGCGTGAGATAGCTGTCAAACGGAAGCTAATAATTAAAAAAACATAAAAGCAACATCTTAAAAAATCCCTACAAATAGACAAACATATACATTATATTATTGTCTCAGATATGTGAAATTTATGGTTCCAATACTCAAGTCGTCGAAGGAGCGTCGAAGCGATCAAATTGGTGTTTACGAAGGGAGTTACGGGTTCGGAAACCTCTCCGGGGAAGTGTGGCTCTTCTTTTGTTTTATGTTTCTGCACACGAGCGTTATGTTGAAATACGGGTATTGTATGGTCCACACCATGAAATGATGTAATATATAGCTCTGGTGTGTCCTTTTTATCACCATTATACGATTATTCGTAAAATAAGTTTTGAAATATGCGAATTCCAGACTGGCCGATTGGCGCAGTTGGTAGCACTCTGTCTTCTGAGCCGCTGGTCCCGGGTTCGATTCCCGGACAGGTCAAACATTTGTGAGTATGAACATGTCTGTTTGACCTGTGTCTGGGTGTGTATATGTATAAAAAAAAGGATATATATGTAAGTATGTATTTAAGTATATATCAGTCATCAGGTTACCATAGTACAGGCTCTGCCTAGTTAGGGACTTGAAGACCTTGTATGAATGTTGTCCCATATAAAAACAAAAAAAAAAAAAAACTAGGTATGTTCAAGACATGCTCAAGTAAAGGAGTTCCACAAAATCATTTTTTCGCAGTGACATAGAGGTAGAAAAGGGAATGTCTTGGTATCGAAACATTTGTTGGCCATGTTTTGTGCAGGTGGCTAACAGTTTAATATTAAGAGTAGACAAATCGATTTAATTTCTATCTTTCGCGTACTATCACTTCTATCACTTGTAAGTCAGTACGTCTAGTCCGAGTTTGATTCCCTGATTTTCTGTGACGTCTTTGAATTTAGATTGTATAGTTTTGTGTATGGTATCACGAAAAGCGCCCCTGGCGGTTTATTTATAAGACTCTACATGCGAGTTTGAGATGATTGGTGAACGGTGAGTTTCGAATAGTCTCGAGACCTATCAATTTCGGTGATTATATCTTCGGTTATTTATTGCATTTTTGTAAATACGCGAGTCTGAGTGCCATTTTTCACAGTTCAACGTGAACTCGAAAAATGAACTTTTCACTGGGGCTATCAGTGAAAGCTTGCCGTGAGAGTTTTTAAATTGCATATAACTATCATTGAAATAGTGGCTTTTTCTTAGATTATATGAGGATGTCAACGAGATATTATTATTTTGCTTGGATGTGGATGGAAGAAGAACCTAATCTAAGAGAAATGCGAGTCCGGCTTCGGTAAGCCGTTGATCCCGCCAAAGATCTATAGGAGATTGAATTTAGGATGATACATCGGCTATCTAAGGATGCTTTCTTATTTCTTTGTGAAGAGCTGTGACACGTTACCATACCGACCTAAAGCCTATACAGCGTGTAAGCCAAAAAATAAAGAACGATTCTCCATACACGAAACGAATGGTAGTCCATTTCTAAAATAGTCTCTTATAATCATTATTTTTTAAAGACCGAACAATTTGTAATAGATGTACAATTCATAACAGCTCGAAAGTTAAGTTACTATGTAGCTTTTGGTTAATAAAAATTGAATTTCTTATTTAAAATGAAATAAATTTTATTTAAGATTTAAGTGTTGAGATTCATATGGAATCTTTACACTAAAAACTAGCTTAGGTAATACATATAACATTCATATATGGTCACAGACAAGGTTGAGAGACGACCTGACTAAGATTGCAGGCGAGGGCTGGATGCGGGCCGCTTCTAACCAGTCCTTGCTTAATTAAACGGGTGAGGTCATCTGTGTGTTTGTCAAGCAGTGGACGTCTTATGGCTGAGATGATGACGGTGTAGACACATTTTTAACAAAACTTTAATAAAACTGAGCCGTAGAATACAGAATCCATACTAGACATCGTGGCATGCGATGTCTAGTATGGACATCGCAGCTCACAAAATTAGAGAGTTGCCTCAGTAATTAGAGACGAAACAGCAGCCTGCAGCCATTAACTAGAACAAGATATCCGCGCTGAGTGCACTTACTACCCTCTAACGTTGGTTTTACGAAGTGCCTTCAAATTTACGACTTACCCTTCACCTTGCTACTTTAGAGAAATTTGTCAAATATACTAAATATGTATTAAAGTTTTGCTAAATATTGAAAAATAAATATTGTCAAATCGTCGTCAATTGTTCAAAAATCGTCAAGGTCGAATTTTGTACAATGTATTATGAACAATATGTATGTATCGAAGTATTGTGGAACCAAATAAAGCTATTATTATTATGTCTATTTATTTTCTTTTTTTCTTAGGTTTAGTTTTTGACAGTATAAATATCAAAAACAAAAATTAATAAAGATATTATAAAAAACCTAAACCTAGAGTTCCGCCAGCAGCGGGGCAGGGCCCAAGCTACCGGTGGTTAGGGCCACAGAGTGAGGAACCTCCGGAAAATACGCGCCGTTTCAAGGAGTACCGCCTTCTGCATCTGACCCTTGATCCAACCGTCTAGGGAGAGCCTCTTAAGATGTTGATCGAGGCTCTTCGCTATTAAGCCGTTCGTCGAAACGACTATCGGGACAATGATCATCGAGTCAACATCCCATATGGCGGTTACCTCGTGAGGTAAGTCAAGGTACTTGCTAAGTACAAACTCAGCAAGTACCTTGACTTAGCTCACAAGGTGTGATAACACCTACTACTTACCGACCACGAACGCTAGAGTTTTTAATTTAAGACTCATAACGTAGAAATTTGATTTAGTACCCGATCCAGACGAATCATATGTGTATGATCTATTTTAGTGTAGATTCTGGGCTGTGTTCAGAAGCTTCGTCGGCCAAATAATGATCGACCAATATTTCATCAATGTCTGAAGAAGAAGTCACTTACATTGTTAATGGATCATATGATAGTTACTACTGCATATGTAACTTTTGACAGTCGACCAAGATTTTATCAATTCTAGAGGTAGAAAGATTATGGTGTCGTCGAGTATAATTTGCTCTGACAGGTTGACGTGAACGGTCATGATCAAATATTGGGTGGAGCAAATAATGCTCTAATTGAGTTCGTGAACGCCGCATATCCGCTGTCAGAGTAAGATATTGGCCGAAGCCCCTCCCGAACGCAGCCCTGACGGAACAACGTGAAATGGAAGCACAGGATCGACTCCTGCTTCACGACGAAAAATACTTTAACTGATTATTTTCATCTTCTGTGACTAAACAAACCAGTAGCTTCTAAAACTGAAAAGGAAGACACAATACCACTTCTATTTGTAAGAGGAAGCGAGACGGTTGCTATATCCGTTGAGAATACGCCAGCCGGATGTTAGGCGCTATTGTTGAACTCCGAGTTTAGATTTTGCGGTGTTCAATATAGTAGGTACTGTGTCCTATTGTCTGTGGAATAATACTGAGAATCTGCAGTGTTTTACAAAAGCGGCCTTAGACAAATAGTATTAATCAAATAATAATACTTATAATTTAACTTATAGACCATGCTTTACATTTAATATCTTATGATTATTGTAAACTAGCTGTTTCATCCGCATGAATTACGAATTCTCGTTATCGTACATTATTCCAAAATGTTCCTTATTTCTGCAAAATTCTCTTGATTTCTTTCCGTTAAAACTTTCTATAAGCTAATAACTAAAAAACAAGAAAAAAACCTGAATGACATCGTCAAAACTGTTCTCAAGTTATGGCGTGACCGAAGGTGATAATTCCTTGAGATTGATTTGTAAATTAAATATTTAATTTACAAATCTTCTATCTTTAATAAATATAATAAGAGAACAATGCGACACTAGGTAATTATTCCTTAATTAAGATCTTATTTCAGGACAACCCAAAAATAGCACCATCTTATAAAAACTCACAGGTACACAGTTTGCGTTTCGTTCGCGAAAATTAAATTTATCTTTCCCTTTTATCCGCAAAGAAATCCCTCTCAGTTTACCCAAGGGATGAATTTGCACGAAATTTGTGCAAACAAGCTCTGTCGGCAACTTTAGGGATAGTAATAATGACTGTAAGTTATTCCTGTATGTTCTGCAAGAAACATTAGACAAAATATAATGAATAATGTTATTATTGTCCAAATAATAATAGCATGCCATTAAAAACAACTGATTTCTGACAATAATTGGAACAACGTACTTTTTTCTGATAATCCTTGATATCACAAAAACTACAAATCTAAAACACTGATTTACATAAAAAATAAATAGGGCACAATGGAAGCGTAGGTACTCTTTCAAACAAAATAAGATTTTTTTAAATCTGTCAACAGTTGGCAGAGAGATGTGTGAAAAAAACATTTAAAAAATATTCAGTGGAACATAGAACCTGCATTTTTGAGGTCGGTTAAAAGTTAAAACATGGAATTGAGAATAAATCAATCGGGACTTGATCGCGTAAATAACATTAAGTTGTTAATTTATTTACCTCGACATTTACAAGATCAATTACAGCTGCGGTAGTTCTTATTATTGGACAAACCAAACGCACTATAGCTGTCAGGCTCAAAGAAGATATTGCAGCTGTCAAAAATCGCAATCATGTCTTGTCGCATGTCAAAGATTTGTGCATGTCAAATATGTATGAAATATAATATGATATATAACATGTAGACCCTTACTAAGCTAGGCTTGCATTTTTTTGCTAGGGAGCTCGTGTATGTGAGTTACCAGAAGTATATTTTATAAATACGTAAATTCACTTATTTGGATATAATGGTTGATTATTTTATTACAAAGGATTTATATTTAGGTAAAAGATACATAAACATGTAAACAAATATTAGTTTATCATTAATATTATACTACTATTATTGTTTTTGCAGATGCAAAAATATGCTTAACATAACTTAAATATCAGTATCTGAGTCATATACATTTAAATAAAACAAAATCACATGTGTGTTTCTTTACGAACAAAGTACGGCACCTCTTGAAACCTCATCCACACATTATTGAGTAATGGTAGCCACATACTGTGCAATTCCATACATCATTTATGCCACACACCAGCAAAATGTGGAACGAGCTTCCTACCTCCGTGTTTCCAAGTAGCTACAATATGGGATTATTCAAAAGGAGAGTTAACAGAGTCTTAAAAAGAATTGGCATGGATTTTGTAATAGTATTACAGATATCCAGATTCGGTGTCCGTCGTGTCCGGTGATTGCTTACCAACAGGCGGTCTGTCTGCTTGTTTACATATAAAAGGAAAAAAGAAAAAAGTATTATCTCAAGTGTGTGGCCAGAAATCACACATCGCCAAAATTGTTTACAAGTGCAAATAGCTACATCACCAGGATTCGAGTCTAGGCATAATTATTTTCTTTTCCCATTTGCACATATCATGTCCTATTTCGTGTAAAAGTTACGCATAACTTGCAAGATATACTTTCAGTGTACGTTAATTTAATGGTTATATTTAGAAAGCACTTTATCCCCTATGAACCGAGATTACCGTGAGATAGACGCCCAGCCTTTATCCTTCTTGTTAACTATTTCGGGCTCAGCAAAGAGCACAAGGGTTGACTCTTGAGCATATTCACACTTAATTAACTCGGTGTGAAATGGTCACTAGACCGAGAGACAGGCCTCTGAAATCTGAAGGAAGTTTGTTTTGTGAGATACGCTCGGGAGATAAATAATATAATGGTTCACTACTGAAACAGCGAGCGTCTGTAACAAATTTACGTTGTCTGTATTGTACATAAATAGATAAAAAGGTAGTGATTCTCTTATTCAACTAAACTAAAAATAAAGTAAAAGTAATAAAAAATAAAAGTGTATAAAGTAAAAGCCTTTTATTTTAATTGCGCTAAAATTACAATTCGATATATGGATGGATGGATGTTTGTTTCTCAATCACGCTCAAACATCTGGACGGATTTGGTTGAAATTTGGTATGAAGATACTTCATGGCCTAGAATAACACACTTTTCATCAGCACGCGGGTAAAATCGCGGGGCGCTGCTAGTATATTATAAATAATTTAACTTGGTATGTGAATATGATTACGAAATATAGAGTAAGCTTGAATAAATTATTTTTATTTAAAATTTTTCCTAATTGTTATTTTGATTTTATCTATACTCATTGTGTCTATAAAAAGTGAATGTACTCACATACAAGTAATACATTATTGTTTTATCTTTCGTAAAAAATGTTGCTTCATACATAATAATGTATACACATTATTATGTATGAAGCAACATTTTTTACTACTGACGACGTCAGAGTCCTGAGACTTATACCACGGGTACACCATTTAAATTAAAAATGTCATGTATCTATGAACAATAAAGATTGCTATTTATTTAATTATAATAATAGTACTAGGAATCCTAGTACAGCTACCAATGGCCATCCTAGGTATATGTTATCTATTAAATTATTTATCGTTTATCACAAATGTTTGCTAGTTTATTACTTAGGATTAGTTATGTTCTTTTTGATTCTGGTGTAAATAAATAAATAAATAAAAAATAGTGTAATTATTAAAATTTAGCCCACCCCTCCCTCTTTCAGGATTTTTTTAAGCGCAAAAAATCAGAGCTACATTAAAGTATCCTTATTTTGAGATTCATAAGAGTGTTTATAGTACATTTCACGGAAAGATTTTTTAAACGGTTCAGTCGTATGGGCACCGTGCTGATCTTTTCAATTCGAGTTAAATGGTCGCTGGTAAAGCATTCTTCAAGTAGGTAGAGCCTGGCCGAAGAAATTCTAGCTGGCATTGATAAAAGATGGTTTATATAATATACTAGTAGTGCCGCGCGGTTTAACTCGCTTGGATGACGGTGTTCCTGCTAACTCAATTATATATTCCTCTATATAATTATATATCCCACGGGAACTAAACTTTTTCCGGGATAAAAGTAACCTTTGTATTAAAGCAGGGTCTAAACTATCTACATACTAAAGTTCATTGAAGTCGGTACAGCCGTTAGAGCGTGAAGGTGTAATAAACATACACACAAACTTTCGCCTTTATAATATTAGTGGACTAGTGGTATAGTGGGTTACTATTGTATACAGGGTAAAGTCGATTTTCGACTTTCGATGTAAAGTCGATCGACCTGTCATTCACTAAATGAATAACAGAAACTCGTAGTTCTCTCAGAAGGCATTACTGGATGCACATAATATGATGTACGTATACACATAAAAAAAATTAAAAAAAAAAATCCTCCTATATGGGGTGGCATATGTCCAGCAGTGGACGACCTATTGCTGTTATGAATGAAAAAAAAATACACATAAGTGGTAAACTTTTGTCACCACCAGAAAATCCAAAAAGTACTAAGTACGCTTGTAAACCTTTATAGTACCTACTGGATATCTCAAAAACTACATAATATACATTAGGAGTAGGTATAATAACTAAAAAATTGAAAAATAACTTTTTTAATACAAAAGTGTTGTAACGTGTTGCTTAAAAGCGATTGTAACTCCGTAATTTTTATTATTATTTGAACTTTTAAAAACATATAAATAAGGTAAAGTATATTCATAATTAACATCAAAATTAAAAGCAAATAATATAAAAAACCCTGTATCTAACGCCTCGTCTATGTAAGCAACTGTGAAACGGGTTAGTAACTAGAACGCAACTTGGCCCAAATTTTAGGCGATTTATGCTTGCGTAAGGGAAATTAATGACCCGTCTAGTAATCCGTCTATTTAATAACGCTTGTACAGCACGATATACCCACTTTACTAAATAAATTTGTAGATACATTCTGCCTTTAATCAAGGGGTAACCAATTTTAAAGCGTCCCAAGATAAAAGGTCGTAAATAGCGATCATGCAATCGATTCAACCTTTCTTGTATATGCATAAGAATTAACTTTGTTATCAGGATATTCACTATTAATGTTATTTATTAGATAATTAATTAATTTTAGTTGTTAGATTTTTAATAATAGCTCAAGACATGTGCCGTTATTATGGTTAAAACAAAGTTCCGATACATATATATGTATATGAAATTAGTAACTAGAAACTGAGACCGCTCGGCGTCTACGCCATGGCATTTTGAAATGATTTTTTGTGATCAAATTGCTAGGATAAGCTCGTGTGCCGAAAAAATATAATATATTAGAAAAAGTACAAAGTGCTAGAATGATCTAATAGTGATAATTTTATGAGATAAATATTATCTCCGTAGGTGAACAAACTAAGAGATAAAAACTTATAATAGAAGCACTAAAAAGTGGTCTAACGTGATGCTATTCAACTAAAATTCATAACTAGTGGCTTAAGCCATCACACACATAAGGAAGTACTTTTTGCCCTGCTGGTTACTGTATGAGAGATTCTACTGTTACAGGTTAATAAAAAAAACCTATTATATAACTTTATAAATTTTAATGCGTCTTCACGGACACTATACAATGTGTAACAAAAAAAAATCACCATAAAATGGAACCAACTTTTACACTCAAAAGTGTGAAATAACTTGTTGAAGTCTCTAGTAAGATATAAAAATTAATGATAACGGAGGCCTGTGCACATAATCAGCTGTGAGCTTTCTACCGCAAATAAACAAACTCTTTCAAAACAGTGGTGCTCTCTTCTATAATTACAAAGATAGTCAATATCTTAAAACTCGACACAAAACCCTTGTGTTTGTCAATACAGCAAATTATGTCCAGCGTAACACGAACGTATAAAAAAAGTAATAAGTTCAAAAAATATACTCTAAATACAAGTGATATTATCTGAATATTACAATTTTTGGAAATCCCTTCATTCCAAACGTTATCCGGAAGTCGCTGGTATGAATATACAGTGATTAATTATGTCGGATAATTCAAAGAACGAATTAAGTATTCCAGTTTGTGTTTGATACTGGCTCTTAAATTTATTGTTATAATAAAATACTTAAATTGGCCCAGCTATCTATAGCAAAAGAGTATATCGGTTCTATGTAAACACATGCTATTGTCATAGTTCCACTTCTTTTCCAAAATCAAAAAAATACTTGAGTTTTTACGTAACATTTAGTAGACTTACGATATTGGTATGCGAGTTAAAGTGAAGCAGCTTACCTGAAAAAGAGAATTTAACATTAGTTTAGTTCAACATACTACTATATCTTTTCTACAGTTACTTAGATTGTTTTTTTATTCGGCAATATCTTTATATTAACTGTTTTATATGTATTAGTATAACGTCAGCTCGCCTGCTTAGCGCTGCTTGGTGATATTGGGCCAAAAATATACTAGCATTTGTGTCGCGCGTCCGCCAGCTATAACAAGCGTTATAGAAAATTACGACTTTCAGCCACCACTGGCTCAATAGCTTAGCTTAAAATATGAAAACTGTTCTGTAGTTAGTAGAAGTAGTATCTAGTTTAGCATAATTTCCTATCTTGTGTTATTATAGTTCACACAACTATAGCCACAGCGCCAAAGTGAACATCCGAGACAACAGAGTGTGAACGCATGTATCGTCCGATATATACGATATATATATATATAGTCACCTAGGCAGGTCTTTTGCAATCATCAACCCAATTTCAACCCAATTTTTTTTTTTTTTTATCACACTCAGAGCCCCGCACTAGGATTCCCTGTATCGCGGGAGACATGGACACACACAGTCACAGCACACAAACATCCAAGACCCGGGACAAACATCTACACTCATCGCACAAATGTTTGCCCCAGCCGGGATTCGAACCCAGGGTCCCGGAGACAGAATTCATGTCGATGACACAAACCACTGCGCCACGGGACCGTCAAACCAATCAGAGTTGAGACGATATAATTTCGGCTAATATTTGTGGAAAAAAGAAGTTAATTGACTATAGCGGGTACTAACACTACTAGTGTTGGGTAAAAGAAACCATAGCAATAGGACAAAGATTATATTTATTAAAAAGAAAAACAATAAAAGGCCAAAACAGCTAGGTCTTTAGAGGTTGAGATAATAAGTAATGATAATAGTTCTTATTTGTGGAATAAAAAAGTTAATTAACTATAGCGGGTACTAACACTACTAGTGCTGGGTAAAAGAAACCATAGCAATAGGAGAAAGATTATATTTATTAAAAAAAAAACAATGAAAGGTGTTTACAGTTAGTTCTTTAGAGGTTGAGATAATATGTAATGATAATAGTTCTTAAGCAAGGAGTGTCTGATATTTTTAAAACATGTATTGAACATTTCATAGCTATTTTCATAACAATACTACGTTTATAATAAAACATAATATTTCCTAAACATTTATATCTATAAAAGCAGCAAGGCCTAGATGACCTGAGTCTTTGTTATAAATGAGCTGTTTCTGGTGGTTTCCTTTTGTCTGTGAAGTGAGAGTTCAGGGATTCTGTGACCTTACTTTAATATCTATTCAGTTATCTACGTGAGCGTCTTTTGCTGTCTTAACTAATGAATGGAATGGAAGCTTTTAATTGAAAGTCCTTAATAATAATAAATATTTGCGGTGTCCACCCAGCCCAGTGTCAAGAAAAAAGAAAAATAGAAAGGGTTTCTCTTGATTTGTGTGCGGTATGTTGGTTATTAATCCTACTCAAACTATAAATTCGAAAGTTTGTTTGTGTATGTATAAGTGTGTATGTGTGTATGTTTGTTACTTCTTCACGCTCAAACGACTACACCGATTTTGATGAAATTTGGTATGGAGATAGTTTAAACCCTGGATTAACACATTGGCTTTTATCCCGGAAAAAGTATAGTTCCCGTGGGATGCGAGCATTCTAGATTTAGCGTGATAACATCTTCGACCACATCTTCGACCACACATCACAGGAGCCGTTGCATTTAAATCCTTGGATATCGCATCCCATTCTGGCTTGTAATGGAAAATATTAAGATCTTATGTGATGTTTTAGTTATGTAATTAAATAAATAAAAAAAATAACACATCGTCACTGACTATCAAGTGAGATAGTGGTCAAACGTGACGTGAGGTAGTGGTCAGCAATCTATACGGTATAAAAAGGCAACGGGAAAACCGTAATCCACGCGGGCTTAACCGCGAGGCGATACTAATCTAGAATATATCCGATTATGTTTTAATCAATTTTCACTGTTTATGTAACTTTTGACGAAAAAAAATGCAGTGAATGAGGTCAGTCATGGCGAAACCCGATAAAGTCTAGTTACAGAGTAAAAGTATATTTTCATAAAAGGGTAACAAAATACCAGTTCGTGTAGTTCGTTGGTGCTCTTTTGAATAGCGGGTACATTTTCGAACGGGTAAAATCTGTTTTCCGGTTCGTTCTATCCCGGTACACCCAACTTTTAGTTTGGATTTAAAATGAGGTTCGAAAACGTCTGGCCTCGAAGTTATAATAGAGTAATAGGTTCTGTAAAAATACGCTAGATAGAACTATTTTTTTTGATAATGAACTTGAATCATTTTGGTAACTACGTATAATAATATTTTACTTCTTCCAAAAAATAGGTTCTGATTAATTCGAGTACGAGTACATGGTTTTTAGATCCAGAGTCAAGATAAAAGAGATAAAAATAATGATTAATGAGGTAACTCATTGCTGAATGTCTGATTTCTTTCATTTGTTGTGGTAAAAAATATTGACCGAATATGGTAGCATATTTTGTCCACTAATTGCAGGACATCTGATCATTTTACCGTTTGTTATTTGTTTTAACTTTCTGTTGCCTTAACTATAAATAAAAAAACGCCAGTTAGACTATATTAAAACACAAAACTATCATTATTTTTTTACTTTCGCGACTCAAACACATTCTTAATAAGAAGAACGGAACATGATTAGATGAAAAATAAATTATTTTATTTACTTCGAGCTTCAGGCTGGGTACATCTTGGAAAAAGGGATTGGTATAAATTTTCGCGCCGCGGTAATTTATAACCTTAGAAATGCAAAGACTAACAGTTTTATGTGTCGTGATAGCGGTGTGCTTTTGCAGGGCTGTGACAGCCCTATATATGTTAACAAAATCAAGAGTTATTTTTTGTACTGAGACGTTTGATGTTTGACCAATATCTCACTAGACGGTAAGACGACGTGGTCGAAGATTGCTTGTCACGCTAGACCTAGAATTACTGGCTCTCAAGGACTGCTTTCCGAACACACTTTAAGTTCGAAGACAGTTTAGACAGACTTAAGTGGTTTTATTGAAGAAACCACCTGCTGTCGTCAATATTGTCACCAATTATCCAATCGTCTCCTTGACCACAACCAATGTAACTTAGTCTTAACGTCGAGGTAAAATAATTAGAAATTTTTTTTACGCGATCAAGTTCCGATCATTTTTTTTATGTTTGATTTAAAATTAGAATGAGTCTATAGATGTACGCTCCGACCCTGCTTGACGGTTAAATTAACACAGAAAATTTTGCCACTCATACTAAAGGTGTCAGCTAATTAGCTGTAAGCGTCTAGACCAACAATCAGAAAAACGGAGACCCTTCCGGCAGTATTTTTATATCTAAAACGAAGAAGTTAGTAATGACTGGTAAAATACCTGCTCAAAAATTTCATACTATTTTATTACATAGTAGTTTTTTTTAAAATTGTATCATTAAATAATGGTCTACCCGTAATCACAGTACGTTTCATTGATTGTTTGTTCGCATTATTTTTACTAATAAATCTTATCGTTGCCGAAGCAACTATAAGATTTATTAATAAAAATAATGTATACATTCATAATAGCAACGCCACAAAAAATGGCCACATTAAATCAGCCATAATTGGGCGATTCACCCTGTTGATATAATTAAACCATAATTTTTAAAAAATCATTTAGTGTGAGGCAGTGTAAAGGTTAACCTGAATAGTTCACATTCAACGTCACTCGTGTACCTACAAGTAACAAACCATTTACCATTTAATTAGCAAAGAATCAAAATATTATGACACCAGTTTCAAACAACTTTGCTTTGTGAAACAAAGTTATGGTGCCTTCTTCGACACTCCCATTCGATAGTCGCCATTGTTATAATTTCCAGTCTGTAATTCAGTCGTTAAAACATTTCGGTATTCATTAACAGAGTCAAGATGAGTCAACTAATTAATGTTTCTAATTGAACGTTTTCAAGTGAATGCTGTAATTGCGCTGATAGATTTGATTCCTGATGTGATTTTAAGAACGAATCTGGAGTTTTAAACAACCGGATTAGATAGTGAAAATATAAGACTGGTTCAACATTTAAATTAAGATATAAATAAAATAAATTAAATATTTTTTTATATAAATGTAGATATTAACTTTTGCTTAATTCAGTGAATCGTGCCTATACAGAGCAAGGTAATCTTTTTATTTGATCGATCGCCAAAAGAACCGGTTAGAACCAGTCAGCGTCCAGCCTCTATTGTTCTTTTTTTCCATTTGTCCATCTATTATCTATCGGTAGATGTCCTGTCCTACGCTGCCAGACCATGGTTTTCGGGCATCACATCTGCGTGCTGCCCACAGCTATTTTAACTAATCCACCATTCTTTATATACCGGTGCTCAACATATAAAAATAAGCACAGGGGTGCAAATTAGGTTCCGGAAATTGTTGTCTAAATATGGGTGACCCCATCTCTTCCCGCGGGTGCCGTAAGATGGGCAGCAGTGCCTTCTGAGGATTGAAAATCATACTGCGCTCGCCAATCCGCCTGCCAAGCGTGGCGAGTATTGGCAATTCCCCCCTATATGGGGGAGGCATATGTCCAGCAGTGGATGCTCCATGGCTGAGAGAAGATGAAGAAGAAGAAGATATGGGTGAAGTTGAAAAATACTAATTCCCACAATATCACTTGTATTGTAGGATTAAGCATTTTTAAACTCCCTCTCCCTCCGTCGCACGAATTCGATGACGTCACGCCCTGACGCCTGACGCGAGGTGTTCTGACGCGAGTTTAACATTTTTTCCCCATACAAAAGTGCACAATGCCGCTAAAAAAGTTTTCGTTCAAAAAATATCGCATTAATAATAACTATATAAGTGACTATGTCAGTTTCGATATACTTTATTTTGTTTCAGCTATGTGGCAAATAATAGTAATATGTCTATTGGTAGTTACTAGTGAATCGAGATATGAAAACATCAACATTAAAACTGATTGGTGGGAAACGGCAGTAATTTATCAGATTTACACAAGATCTTTCATGGACAGCGACGGTGACGGCGTTGGTGATATTAATGGTGAGAGACTCTGGCACTTTAATAAATGAACACTGTAATACGATATAATAAGGTTTATATTTAAAAAAATGAATTTCTGAAATCTTTTGACGATAAAGCCGCTTCGAACGCTCCAATTCTGCCAAGTCACTATATTGAATGACCCACTTTTCCCTATGACTTTATTATTTTTTGAACTTTAGATTTTAAAAACTTATAATTATTATTGACAGTAAAAATATTTCTATAATAATTTTTTTTAATATAAAATCTTATTCAAATAGAGAATTCCCGTCATAGACAACAATGTTTAGATTTATAGGAGGTACACGATTATTAGTTGTCAAAAGGGAATAAAATGAATTAAATATTGTAATATATCTTTTTAAGATTCTTTGTTAAAAATGGGCTAGTTTTATCATCACTTATTTTTCTACCATTAAAAGGTTAATAACAAGTCACCGAGATATGCAATAGTACCCATAAACTCTGTTCCCGGGCCTGTGTCTCTCAATTCATACTCACAAGTACTAAAACTAAAATGAAATAAAAATAAATTCTGGAGTTTTAAGTGAGGGTACCTTCCCAGCTTGCGTGCCACATCTTAGACCACGACATCTAACGTCAGGTGTTACATTAGTCAAACGCAATAAATGTATTAGCAATCTTATCCAGAGCTAAAAAAAATCTTTAATCTGTTAGGGTTTTAGGGAAATTGTAAGACAACTAAATTCCAATTGAATTGTTTTTTAATTAATTATATTCATCATCACCAATATAAATAAAGGATCTTAATTGTTAACATATTTCTTTAATCAATTTCTACGGCCCTTTTTAAATTTACAATTTCATTATCCCACAGGGATCACATCACGTCTTGAGTACCTCAGAGAGTTAGGAGTGAACGCGGCAAAACTCTCCCCCATCTTCAAATCCCCCATGCACGACTTCGGCTATGATATATCTGACTACTATAACATCCAACCTGAATACGGTACAATGGAAGACTTCGAGAATCTTCTAAGAAAAGCTAACGATCTCAGTAAGAGTCACCTTAATATTCATAGCTAAATTAAGTAAATTTATGCATTGCTGGCGAAACACCCAAAATTTTCTTCAGTGTTGCTAACAAAATTTTACGTTCAAAGTCGAACGTCGAAAACAGTTGGCATGAATGAAACCTCTTTCTTGGACGGTCTTTATATTTTATTGTGTACATTTTGTTTCAAGAATTTCAAGCTTGATGAACTACTTCGATGAAATAATTATTTCATTCAATGAGTAAGAAAGTGGTATGGATTTCTAATTGAGCAGCTAACAATAGATTTCATGAATGCTTGAATAAAACAATGAGCCAGTTTCAGTCCTAGACAATATTAAAATAGTTCAAAAGAATTTAACAAAAAAAACATTTATTTGTTAATATTTTACATCACTCTTGAAAGTAACTAATATCTACATAAATTTGACTGGCCGGTTGGCGCAGTTGGTAGCACTCTGCCTTCTGAGCCGCTGGTCCCGGGTTCGATTCCCGGACAGGTCAAACATTTGTGTGTATGAACATGTCTGTTTGACCTGTGTCTGGGTGTGTATATGTATTTAAGTATATATATCAGTCATCAGGTTACCATAGTACAGGCTCTAACTAGTTTGGGACCTGAAGACCTTGTGTGAATGTTGATAAATAAAATAAAATAAAATTTAAATAATGTTTTTTTCTCATTCATAGTGAAATCTATCTAATTGCATTCACATAAATGTTAAGGCATCTTATCCATTTAGTTATCTACAAAACAATTTGCGTTACTAAGGCTGTGTCGTCTTATCAACATCATTATGGCTGTCCATCTCTGTCGCTATCAACCCGCGGCGTCGTTAGAGTTCAATTAGTAAATTTTGTCAAAATTTAATGTTTCTATTCCAGACATGAAAATAATATTGGACATCGTATTGAATCATTCGAGCAATGAAAGTGAATGGTTTATTAAATCTGTAAACACTGATGAATATTATAGTGATTGGTACGTTTGGGAGCTGGGACATGTCGATGAAAGTGGTACTAGGATGCCGCCTACTAATTGGGTACGTAACTTTATTACTTCAACCATTCTAATGAATGTAAAAAAAATTTTTTTAATGGCACTTAACGTTCTTAGTTTAGAAATTTAAATAAGCCAAATAAAAGTGTTTTTATACCATAAGTTTGCGTTTGACAACTGTCTCATATGATGTTAAATGATGACGTTGCCTAGGATTTAGCAGGCAAACCTAGAAGGTACAGTTACGTTAAGTTAAATAATTAATTAAATAAGTTCACTATCCATAAGCATAAAAAATTTCAAAAAACTTTTTTTTTTAAAGAAACAATAATATCCTTTGATCTGCCAAATCGTTTTATAAATGGTTGAATTTTGGGGTAAAAAAGGTTTTTTTTTTTAAATCCTACCTAAAAACCGTTTATTGAAATCATTTGAAAGATGCATGTTTTTTACATCATTAGATTTAGGTACCTAATAAGTCCATTGTAACTTTTGGGGTGATTCTATTGCGCACAAGTGTGAAACGTTTTATGCGCATGAGTGTTATAGCTCGGTTTATGGCCTAAAAGAGATGTATTAAAGCTCACCTTTTGAGCAAGTTTGGTGAAAAATATGTTTTGCTATCAATAGTTAGATTCTGTTGTATACATGTTAGACAGATAGTGTTATATTTTCTATATATAGTGTAATACAAATCTTACTTGTTTATAATCATAACCAATCTAATTAATCTAATCTAATTAATAATAAGCAATTCATTCATAAAGCCAACTTAGATGTCACAAACTATTTTATTAAATATACTATTTATCATGAAATTTATTACAAGATGTTTGTATACGTATATATAAGTATTCTTATAATCCTCATATTATTTTACAAAAAATAATTATAAATAATGAAATTGTACAAAATTGTATAATTTCAATTCAACACATTCTTTATAGCTATAGAAATATGCTCGACAAGCCAGCGTTGTAAACGGTATTTACGCTCGATAGGCTGGGAGAAATAAATTACTTTATATTGTTTAAATGCTAAATAAAGAATAAAGAAACTTGTTTAATTTGTATTACAGTTGAGTACATTTAGAAAAAGTGCTTGGACATATTCTCCAGTCCGAGACCAGTTCTACCTTCACCAGTTTGGCAACGCTCAACCTGATCTGAACTTTAGAAATCCAGTAGTCGTTGATGAACTAAAGGTCAGTATAATAAGTTGTTAACAAAACAAGCAAAAATGGTAGACGAAAGACAAGTAAATGTTAAGATGGAGGTTTGTGACTAGAATGGACAATATATGGAATGAGCATATTAGAGGAAGCTTGAAAGTGGCACCAGTAAAAAAGAAGTTGAAAGGCTATAGATAGGCTTATTATGGGCATGGCATGAGGAGTTATTTTAAGCATATAATATTATAAACAACCCTCAAGTTTAAGTCAGCTGTTTTCAAACAGTATGTTCAAGCAGCCGTATTCGAGACTCAGTATGCTTTTATCATTTTTTGGTAGTATTACGGACACGTACAATAGTAGTATATACTTATACAGCACAAAAAGAGAAAATCTCAATATATTGGAGTACGTATACTGTTACGATAAAGTCCAAAATAGCATGACACTTTTAAATGAAAATATTAAAATAAGATCTTTTGAATAAAATGCGAGATGTTTGGCATAAAATAAGTCGTTGCGTCATTTGTTGCCGACTAAAACTATCTGCAATTTGACAACGCTCTTCTAATAGCGTTGTAAAGAGTTATACCATTTTGAATTTTAACGTAATACAATGAGAGCTTATGCAGTTTGTAGAATTTTAAAAATGTTTTCTTCGACTGATTAACGATACTGGACACGGCTATTGTTAGTCTCAATACCCCGAAACCATACAAATATAAACTATTTCAGAACATTGTAAAGTTTTGGCTGGAAAAAGGAGTAAGTGGCATGATGTTCACGTCAATAAATCATCTTTTTGAAGTCGACAAGGATATGTTTGGAGGAAGATTTCCTAACGAACCAATGACAGGAAAACCTGGTCTTAGCCAGGATGATTATGGATACCTGGACCATGTTTACACCACAGATCAAGAGGAAACTTATGACATGGTATCTCAACTCAGAGATGTGTTCGAATCTATCTCTGTTCGGGATAATATGACAAGGTTAGTTCTTTTTTTCTTACACTCATACCCCCGCACTTGGATACCCTGCGTCCCGGGAGGTATGGACACACACAATCACAGCACTCCAAGACCCGGGACAAACATCGACACACATCGCACAAATGTTTGCCCCTGCGCGGGATTCGAACCCACGGTCCCGAAGACACAGTAGTCATGTCACTGACACTAACCACTGTGCCACGGCGACCGTCAAAGTTAAAAACATAACATGCTTTTGCGTATAATGTTTTGAAACACATGCTTATAAATAAGAAATTTTTGTATATGGCTAAATTGGATGATTAAAAATTGCGTTGCTTATAACCAATCTGACTTCAACTTAATTCTAACATAATTTCTGCAGGAATCATTTATGCCTATACATACAATTTTCTTACTTAGCGATACTCAAACTTTTTAATCAGATCGTGTCTGACCATTCATCGAAATATAAGTCATGACTGTATGAAATTTTAAAATATTAAATACCTACCCTCATTTTATGAAAAAAACAAATGTAATGGTGTAATAGTGTGGATGTAGTACAAATATCATAAAAAAATATTTCACAATAATATAAACGATTGTTCATCACTAACTCTAGAATAATGCTGACGGAGGCATCTCCCACCACCATCAAGAACTCAGTCAGATATTATGGAGAAGGACATCAAAAAGGAGCTCACATTCCTGTCAACACCGTCTTGATTGAAGAGCTCAATAAAGATTCTGATGCAAGGGATATAAAGTATACCGTAGATAGATGGCTGACCTACAAACCTCAGAAGAAGCAAGCGAACTGGATGGTAAGTTCTAATAACTGATAATACTTACTAATTAAAAGTAAGAGTCAAAAGCGTAAAGTTGCTTGCCTACCAGTTTTCCAAACTCCGATTCGAATTACCAATTCGGCGAATGTGCATGGGATTTACACAATTAGATCATCCACTACCAACCTCATTCTATCAACCATCAACCGTAAAACACATTATACATTGATAATTCTAAGACCCTTGAGGGTATTGATATCCATATTGTAATGAATAATTTATTAATATACTAGCTGCACTCTGACAGAAAAAGTTATGCCCAAGAGATTCTGAATGGGACGATATTCCCAAGCATCGGCTTCGAAACATCGTGTTCAGTATGCCAAACCGGCCTGAAACTGTAGCCAATTTTTTTTTAAATCAATTAACATGTACAACATACATATAATTAATATTAAATGAGTTTTTTGACACTAACCGAAAAATGGCAATTTTTATTAATTTATCTTTTTAAAAGTTAAATATGTATGTATGTGTGCCGTGGCGGTACCGGCCTAGAATAGTACTCCCCCATCTCTTCCCTTGGGTGCCGTAAGAGTCGGCTAAGGGACCACGTACCAGAAGGAGGACAGCAGCGCCTTCTGAGGATTAGAAATCATACTGCGGTCGCCAACCCGCCTGCCAAGCGTGGCGAGTATTGGCAAATCCCCCCTTTATGGAGGAGGCATATATGTCCAGCAGTGGACGCACATGGCTGAGAAAAAAAAAAAAAAAAAAAAGTTAAATATGTTAAGAATGTATAGTTTACTATAGTTTCGAAATAAGCTGATAAATTTGCTATAAAACGTCCTTTATTATAAGTGTATTACTTAGTTTTGCATGTGTATCCAATAGAAAAGTTGTGTTTTGAAAAGTTTTGCATGTTAGTGTAGTAGGATAACTTAAGATGATTACAGACAGTAAAGAATGCTTAGTAATTTAATTAATACGTGTCCTTATTTTTTATTTATTTTACAGGTTGGTAACCACGACAAGTCTCGAGTTGCGTCACGCTTCAGGAGTGGACTGGTTGACGCTTTCAACATGCTGGTCCTTCTTTTACCTGGAATCGCGTTTACTTACATGGTAATTATTTAATGTTTTTTTTTATTTTTAATTACTTTAAGATGAGGTTTTCCTGATAATTTAGGAAAATAGAGCGCGAACTTATTTGTTTCAAATAAGCTAGGAATGTATGAGAGAGAGCAGAGCGATCAAGCACACGTCCGACGTTGACAGTGGTCACGGCCAGAATGAGCGGGTGGAGAGGGGCGCGGACTAGCAAGCTGAGGTCACGTGATACTAGGCGGTAGTAAGAATTTTAGTAAATATATTCATATACAATGATGAATCATGGATATTTCAATAAATATCCTGACTGTATCTGGACTATGCTATCACCAACCCAACAAAGTAGGTTATGTATTTCTTATTATTTTAGAAGATATATGTTTTTAAATTGTTTAAAAGAATTATTGCTCCTGAACACTATTTATACAGAAGCAAAAATACTCAAACTCAAAAAATTAAAGATCAGTCTAAGAGATTGAGCTTTTATTTCTCGTTTACCTTTGGTGGCCTTAATTACTACATTCCTAACTGATAATCCTAAATGTGATATGTTTTGTAACACATTTTACTCCTGTAAATTGTCCTGTCCTGTTGTATAATTAAAAATTTTGCGACTTTTTTACATGACCATTAATAACTTTATAATAATATTTTAATAGTTTAAAATTTGCGACTTATATTAACATTATGTTCAAGTGTACAAGTTTTTAAATTCTAATATACAATGATTAAGTAATAATAATAAATAAAATCATCATCGCCATTATCAACAACATCTCAGCCATAGGACGTTCGCAAGGTAGCGACCATCATTCAGCCCTTTCCTGACAGTCAGACCAGTAGACCAGGTGGACTTCCCATTCTGTGCTTCCCAGTCCGTGGTCTCCATTCGAGACAACCTTTAATTTGAATTAAATACTTAATTAATCAATAATTATCTCTACAATTAGTTCATTGTTTAATGAATCAATTAATTATATTTTATATGACACGTTATTAATTTGAATACCACAATTTTAAACCAATGTGTTTCATACAAGCAACACCTTTATGGAAGGTGTTTGTTAGTAAGTGAAAGTTAGTAATAATTAATTTAATTAATTACGAAGTTTTAGGGTCGGCCGTTTTGGGCAAACTTTGCCCACATAAATATTAACGCGTTCCGTCGACAATATGAATAAGTGATGACATGAAATTTAAACAATAGACAGTTAATTTAACAGTTTCAATTTGGTGACTCCTAACAGTGCCCATCGTACATTTTATGATGTCCATGAAACGTTTTGCTTACGGGAACTTAGCACGGTAGTTGAGATGATAAACAAAATACCCTGAAATATCTTAAGGAATGTTAACTGATATGAAGGAATCAATTTTGACGGCTATTGGAATATTCCTATAGCTTAGATGTGGCGAGAAGGATTCCTCCACAGGGTTCTTTCAGAGAGATTTTTAGACTTGGTCTCGTCAATCATTAAACGGGCAAAAGTTTCCCCATTTTTGTATGCAAAGTAAAAATGTACGACCACAAGAAGTATATATCATTCGACATACTGAAAGAAAACAAAGCAAGAAACAAGGAGCAAATATTTAAAAAAAAGCATGCTCTTCTCTGATAGGGCAGCGTGTTCACATTACCTTTGTCAGGTGCTTTCATCACATACTCTACACCGTGGAAAGAGTATCTAACAGTATTTATCTTTCTGTGTAGAGCACACATATTTATACGATTATTATGTTTTCATAAAAAATCTTTTTAATTATATTCCCTTTTGCTATGATTCGATCAATTATTATATGCATTAATAAAGTTTATAAAATAATATCATTTATATACTATTAAAGATAGCAATAAAATGAACAAACTAATATTCTAACGTCGAATCACGTTTCTGAACGTGTTTTTGACGTATATTTTCTTTTCGGAAACGCTCGAATTTCAAAAACATTTTACTCACTAGTGAATAAAATAGCATTATTCTCACCGAAATCGGTGAATAACATTAGCGATTGACAGCTAGTGTGGTGAAAATGTACAATAATATATTGATGATCAGAAAAACTTGTATTGTAACAGTCTTCTAATATGTAATTGTTTGATAAACCCCTTTCAGGGCGAGGAGATTGGCATGACAAACGGATTTGTACCGTGGACAGAAACAAAAGACCCCTTGGCGTGTAACACAGATGATCCAGTCAATTTCATTGATGTGTCACGTGACCCGGTGAGGACACCATTCCAGTGGAATAATGGGAAGAACGGAGGTATGTAATGTTTGATATTTATGTATTAAGATATAGAAATTTAGTCCAACTATATTGCGCCACCGACTACTACTCACTATGTTACTGTCCATCCAAAGGTTGACGATTTCTAATCGCTATACGCGATCAGACCGCCCATTGTACGTGCCTTAGTTTATGTAAATTAATTCTTAAGTTTATTATAATGGTAAGTGCAATAAAGAATTATTGTATTGTATTGTTTGCTTAAATATCAGGATTAAGAATTATTTAATCAACGATACATTATTTTATTATCATATATTATGTCAACCATTTGACATCTCATAAAATGGTCTGACTGCATGACGTGATGGCACTGACCATTAAGTCGGTGAGTGACAATAAGAGAATGTGGTGGAAAGTATAAGAATCACAACCGGACTGCGTAAGGCTAACTCGTCATTGTCTCGCGAATAACCAAGAGTACCACTGGAGCAGCTATGCCAGCGACCCAAGGCCATGCTCTTATGGCCATGCTGCTATATTAAGGAGCTAGGATGGCTCGGGTAATGGCTGGCGTGACGGGAGGATTGCATAAAGCGGGACATCATGCACTGCACGGACTCAGCACCCTCAAATCGAATAAGAATAAGATTCAATTCAATTCAAATCTTTATTGCAATCCCTAATAGTACAAATGTCGATGGTATTACAATAAAATACAGTTCATTAGAGACCCTGTCGGGCACAGCTACTGTAGAAGAGATGAGGGCGTATCAGTTTTACCGAATATAACATATACACTAAAGAAAATTGGAACAATATTGGAATAATAATTATTCAATAGATAATGAAAATCAAACATTTTATTTAAATCCCTTATTTTATTTTATTTTATGGCGTAAATATTTTATAGTCATAAATTTGTATTTAGTCAGTTACGTAAATAATATATATTTTCCCTTTTAGAATAGAATAGAATAGAATTATTTTTATGCATAACAAAAAAATTACTAAGTTAATACATAAGATATTACTAAGATAATATTTTTTTTATTATTACTATTATTATTTTTACTCTTTTTTCACGTTATATGTCATTGATGTATTCCTCGATAGAATAATAGCTTTTGTCAATCAGAAAACTTTTTATTTGGTTTGAAAATACGTGGAATATAGATAAGAATGTAATGGAAAGTAGTCACGCAAAAGTTAGAATGTTGACTCTCAAGGACTGTTGTACAAACAAACTATGACAATAGTCCTGGTTCTTGAATTATTTGCATTTAGATATTCTATCACACTAATACTATAAATGCGAAAGTTTGTGTGTAGGCATGTATGTATAAGTGTTTGTCATCGTTTCATACTTTACCAGCTTGATAGATTTGATTGAAACTCGGTTTTTTTTTTTACATATTATAAGTTTGCGTTTGACAACTGTCTCACCTGATGTTAAGTGATGACGTTGTCTAGGATTTAGTACGCAAACCTAGAAGGTACCTATTCACTCGCGACTTTAAGACTCCAGGATTGTACATATCGGGAAACACAGACTCGGGCAACGAGTTCCATTCCTTGGCAGTACGCATTAAGAAAGTGGAAGCATAACGCTTCGTGCGTATAGGTGGTATATCAACCTTATAACTGCATAGATAAAACTGTTAAGCATGAAATTATCCCCGTAATTGCCCGTTAAATAGTAAAATATAGATGAAAATTAAAATGTGTAACATATACATTGAACTTGACTTTTTTCTGAACGACACTACAAAGTAAGAGCATAAAAACCTTATTATTATAAAATAAAAAAAACAACTACCAGTTCAACTTTAATGTCGGTAGTTTGACATGTCTAGATCGACAACTCGTTTCGCTTTCCTACATGAGAGTTTTTAAAGGTAGTAATTGTTATTCTGTATTTTTTTATTATTAAATTCTCAGCATTTTAGTAAGGTACTTTCGAGTAACTTCCTGGCTCGTTAGCAATTCTAGTCTCAAGTTTGAAAAGATGTTATCAAACACGTAGTGTGTTCAGGCAACAGTCATTGAGAGCCAGTAAAACATTCTAGGTATAGTGTAATTACATCCTCGACCACATCGTCACTGACCATCAAGTGAGACGGTGGTCAAACACTAGTTATATGCAGTATTTATTACAATATACTGAGTGAAAGTCGAAAAAGTAAAGAGTAAACTCTTAAAATATACTCTATTTTTGTTTTTCATAAAATTGCATACTCGCAAGTTATATTAAATACCTTAATATAACTTGTGGGTATGCAATTTTATAAAAAACAAAAATAGAGCATTCTGAGCCAACAATAAAAATAAAAACTACAAACCGGCTACAGTTAATTATAAAATCCTATTTTAGTCATGTAAAAGTCGGCTATAAATAAACGCAAATAAAATAAAATAAAAAAATTAACGTATATATTAATCGCACCGCCGCCCAACCACTTCCTATAACTTGTACCGGTTTAAAAAATGAGATCGCCCTTAGCTCCAGTGGATAATCTGTATAAATAGGATTTGACCGATCATCAGCCATCAGTCGCTCGCTACAACACAAGCAAGATGTTCAAGTTAGTAGTATTGTGCGCTTTCGTGGCTTCGGCCATCGCTGAGCCAGGAACATTTATTACACCTGGACTTGTGCAGCCCTACTCCGGCTTCTCTAACGTAGTATCACCGGTATTGCCCAGCGTCAGCACCCTCTCGAGCAGTGTTTACTACCCTTCATCGGTCTACTCGTCGCCCTACGCCTACTCGCACTTCATCAAGAAACGCTCCGCGGACCCGCAGTTCCTCGCTACACCCTACAACGCACAGTACAACTACTTCCCGTACAGCATCCCGGCTGCTGCACCGTATCTGCAGGCTCCAATCACCTACGCAGCGGGAGCTCAACTTCCTCTCGTCAACACCCACTTCATTAAGAAGCGATCCGCCGAGCCCTCCGCCGAGCCTTCCGCCGAGCCCTCCGCCGAGCCCTCTGCCGAACCACAAGCTATCCTTCCTTATAATTATTATACCCCGGCCTCTTACATCAAAACCGCCGTGACCACACCCTTCTTGGCCAACCCACTTTGGAACAACTACTACTCTGCCGCGTATCCCCTTGCCTCTGCTCACTTTATCAAGAAGCGGTCTGCTGAGCCCACGCCCAAGGCTGATCCTGAACCTTCTGCCGATCCCGGTCTTCTGGCCTACTCTTCCTACCCCAGTACTTACCTCTCAGGTTCTGCCTACTATCCTACTTACAGCCCCACCATACTCAAATCATCTCCATTCTATTCTGCTTACCCCTACGCGTACTCCACTTACATTAAGAAGTAAGTTGGAAGCGACTGTCAATAATTGCAGTTATGTCTGTTTTTAAGACTAGTTTACAACAATATTTTATGCTAGTTTTATAAGTGCGTAACTCATGATGGTGTAAAATAAATACAAAATAGCAAATGACAACGTTTTTTTATTGCATGCTCTATCTCTAAGTTTCAGATTATGATTTCACGTACCTATAAGCTAAGGTACCCAAACATTTTTTCATGACTGGCTGGTTGGCGCAGTTGGTAGCACTCTGCCTTCTGAGCCGCTGGTCCCGGGTTCGATTCCCGGACAGGTCAAACATTTGTGTGTATGAACATGTCTGTTTGACCTGTGTCTGGGTGTGTATATGTATATAAGTATATATATCAGTCATCAGGTTACCATAGTACAGGCTCTGCCTAGTCTGGGACCTGAAGACCTCGTGTGAATGTTGTTTCGGTACTTTAGTTTTTACTTAAACGACATCATTGAGGTAAATCCGTATTCATAAACATAACTTTAATACAAACAAATTAGTAATAATTATTCATTTTTTTTTTTACTAGGGATCAAATCCTATCACAATTTTAATGTTAGCCATTTCAGATGTCACGATTAGATTAGATAAGTTATTTTTCTTTATGAAAGTTTCATCAGGATGTTTTTTTGCTCACAGCCTATAAAGAATAATTTTCTCATTTTCTTTATTTATTTATTTTGAAGTCATTAGTACGGCTTGCCCCAATTACACTAATTACATACTCGTGAAAGTCCAAATCGATTCTCAAACTTGTTTTGTTTTGTTTAGTAACATACCGAATTGAAGTAAAAACGGTTATGGATTTTCTGATTAAGATTATGCCTTTATATTGCAAATCCTTGACGATTGTTCACTTGACACTTGTTTTATGCAAAGACCACGGTTAGCCAAAATGCCAAAAAAAATCCCCAAATCGGAACTGAATTTAACACTCAAAAATGTGAAATAACTTGCCGGAATTTATTACACACTTTTGAGTGTTGAATTCAGTTCCATTTTTTGGAAAATATTTTTTTACCGTTTTCAGTAGCCTTTGCTACTGAACTTTGTCATTGTGTATGTTCACCGGTGTCTTCACCCGCAACTTTAATATTGTCGAGGTATGCGTAGCACCTTTCAGTAATTGGAGTGTAACTCAAAAACCGCTTGTCCGATTCCGATGAAATTTAAATGGGACTACCATGGAAGTATACTCTATCAAACAAAAAATAATCATCAAAATAGGTTCATAAACGACGAAGTTATCCGCAAATACATAAAAAACCTCCTTTTTAGAAGATTTAATAGTTAAAATACTGTCTCCTTACTTATCGACTTTATCGCTACATTTTTGTCGATATGTATATTAGTCAGTCTGTATGTGTGTACATTTTTATGCTTACTGTCTTCATGCCTACATCTCTTTTACTTACCTAGAAAACTATAATGTTCATTCATTTACTAAGGATAGTAAGTCTATATATATTATTATGTAGGTACATATAACTTTCAGATAAAATATAGGGATGTTTTTCTTAATTTGGTGGAAAAATACGATACACGGGTTAAATTAACTTCTTTAGTAGTACTTATGTTTACCCGTGTAATTGATACCTAGTTTACTTAGTGGAATATTGCCATATTTTTAAGTACTATAATATTTTTACACATTGATATATATAAGTAAACTACCTTGAAATATATATGTTTTCAACAAGACAATTTTTAAAAATTTTATAAACTTGTGATTGACCTATAACTCATATGAATTATTGGTTAAGTGTCGACGCGGTGTAACATGGGCAAACAATATTATATTGCCGGTCGCCTTGGCGCAGTGGTTAGTGTCATCGATATGATTTCTGTGTCACCAGGACCGATGTGCGATGAGTGTAGATGTTTGTTCCGAGTCTTGGATGTTTGTGTGCTGTGATTGTATGTGTCCATGCCTCCCGCGATACAGGGAATCCTAGTGCGGGGAACTGAGTGTAAAAAAAAAAAAAAAAAAATTATTGCTATTTCTAATCTAGTTCTGTACACATTAAAAATAACTAAACAATTATAATCAAACAACAATAGGAAGCTGATTAGTGCTTTAAGGAGTGACTTATTTATGGTGTTCTTTTTAAAAAAATGTCACCATTTTGGTCAAGATACCTACTCGAACATTTTTATCCGATAGTTTTATCTAAATAATACCTGAATATACTCTGAACGCCGGCGCCGGCGTGGACAATATCGAGACAGTAAAATGCTACTAAACCAAATCATAAAATTTGACAAATAAGGTATCATTTTAGCGGTTCTGTAAAGATAAGAAAATTAATGTTAAACTTAAAATCTTTGTAACTGTTTCGCACTGCCCTTTTTTTTCTCTGACCCTACGACCCTCTTGAATATGTATGTACTAAAGTGACGTCACGTGAACTGGACGCTGAATTGCCACGACTTTGTTCGGTAAATTCTTTGTACATTTTTTATGCATTTTCTGTTGAACGTATCGCTTTGTTTATGCGGAACAGGTGTATATTATTTGTTCTACCCATATTTTGCTCACCCAAAATAATTTACGGCCATAAATAAACGCAAATTAAAAATAATAAATAAACATTATTGTATATTTTACCTCGCCTCCGCCCAACCACTTCATATAACTTGCACCGGTTTCGAAAACGAGATCGCCCTCAGCCTTTGTGGTTAATCTGTATAAAAAGGATTTGACCGATCATCAGCCATCAGTCGCTCGCTACAACACAATCAAGATGTTCAAGTTAGTAGTATTGTGCGCTTTCGTCGCTACGGCCATCGCTGAGCCAGGAACATTTATTGCACCTGGACTTGTGCAGCCCTACTCCGGCTTCTCTAACGTAGTATCACCGGTATTGCCCAGCGTCAGCACCCTCTCGAGCAGTGTTTACTACCCTTCATCGGTCTACTCGTCGCCCTACGCCTACTCGCACTTCATCAAGAAACGTTCCGCGGATCCGCAGTTCCTCGCTGCACCCTACAACGCACAGTACAACTACTTCCCGTACAGCATCCCGGCTGCTGCAACCTATCTGCAGGCTCCAATCACCTACGCTGCAGGAGCTCAGCTTCCTCTTGTCAACACCCACTTCATCAAGAAGCGATCCGCCGAGCCCTCCGCTGAGCCCTCCGCCGAGCCCTCCGCCGAACCACAAGCTATCCTTCCTTATAATTATTATACCCCGGCCTCTTACATCAAAACCGCCGTGACCACACCCTTCTTGGCCAACCCACTTTGGAACAACTACTACTCTGCCGCGTATCCCCTTGCCTCTGCTCACTTTATCAAGAAGCGGTCTGCTGAGCCCACGCCCAAGGCCGATCCTGAACCTTCTGCCGATCCCGGTCTTCTGGCCTACTCTTCCTACCCCAGTACCTTCCTCTCAGGTTCTGCCTACTATCCTACTTACAGCCCCACCATACTCAAATCATCTCCATTCTATTCTGCTTACCCCTACGCGTACTCCACTTACATCAAGAAGTAAGTTGGAAGCGACTCTCAATAATTGCAGTTATGCCTGTTTTTAAGACTAGTTTACAACAATGTTTTATACTAGTTTTATAAGTGCGTAACTCAAGATGGTGTAAAATAAATACAAAATAGCAAATGACAACGTTTTTTTATTGCATGCTCTATCTCTAAGTTTCAGATTATGATTTTACGAATATACATTTGTATGAGTAGCTCAGCTCTTACCAAAATGATATTATGGAAGTTAATCCCTATTCATAAATATTATTTAAATACAAACAAGTTAGTAATAACTTCGACGTTCTTCATGTTTTGGTGAAGATATTTAGTCAAATCTTCAATCGGTTATCTATTTTAGTATACTTTTGTTTACAAGTGAAGTGATATTCCCTTCTTTTCTTAGTAGAATATTACTATATTCTAAGGTAACATAATATTTGTATCTATAACTTTAAGTAAGCTACCTTGAATTATATTTATCAAATAATTTTATTTTTAATATCTTGTATTGCTATTGTCGACGTAGTCCAAGATGGACAAATATCATTATCATTTTGTTTACACAGATAATTTGACGAATTTTCTTATCTAGTTGACTACGCATAAAAATAACCAAAAAATATGCAATCGAATAATTGAGGCTATTGGCCTGTTTAATATCAGGATTATTAGAACGATCAAGGGGCTCCGCTTGGAGTAACTGCTGTTATTCCTAAAACTATAATCGACGTACATAGCTTAACTTGCTTCCAATGCACGGAACCCATTGTATACAATACAAGAGGAAACCAATTTACAAGAGTAGCTTTTGGATAGTGCTCTTTATTCAAAAAAGTCACGAACTCGGTCAAGATACTCGAACATTTTTATCCGAAAGTTTTAACTAAATAATAACTGAACATTCTCTAATCAGCGGCGTGGACAATATTGAGACAGTAAATTTCTACCATACTAGCTCATACACATTGATAAATAAGATGGAATTTTAGCGGTTCTGTAACGATAAGCAAATTTATGTTATTGTTCGAATCTTTGTAACTGTTTCGCATTGCCCTTTTATTTTCTGACCCTACGACCCTCTTGAATATTTTTCGGTCTACGTGAATAAAACAGTGTGATATACACAAGTGACGTCACGTGAACTGGACGCTGAATTGCCGCGACTTTGTTCTGTAAATGCTTTGTACATTTTTAATGCATTTTCTGTTGAACGAATTGTTTTGTTTATGCGGCACAGGTGTATATTATTTGTTTTACCTTTAGTTTGGAGCGCGTTTGTTTGTTATTTGTTTTTTAGCTGTATTGTTTATACATTCTACGCAAACTATGTTTCGTTAGACTAGTGTGTCCAAAAATGGTTAATTATAATCATTTTTCTAACGAAAGTATTTTGAGATCGTTAAGATTAATATTATACATGACATATTCAATTGGGGGTGATCAACATACGCTTATTCTAACACTGAGTTTCTATTACTACGTATAGAAGAGCTATCAAAAGCTAATGTTATGCTCGATTTTGCAAGAGTTTGAAGTTTATTCTACTTATAAACAATACTTAGTCTTCCAACTAGACATACAAACACAAAGCGCTAGAACGCTTTTAATTGTTAAATTGTGTAATACAAATCTGCTGCAGCGTTAAGACAATAATTAGTCGTCTAATCGTCGTTTCTATCTGCATCTTATGTTTTTATTATTCTATGATTTCTATTGCAATATGGCACCCGGCAACTCGATTCTCGTGAGTGTCGCAAAATAGTGAAAAATATTGAATTATATAGTTTTATCCGTTTTTACGACTATTACCGGTAAAACGTTAAACCATCACTTTTTTTCAAGTTCTGGAGTGTTTTCAGTAGTCTATAAGCACGCAACCAGGCATTTTTGTTCGTATTGTATGTGAGTAAACACGACTCGTCGCGACGGGCGTTCGATATTCACTTGATAGTTGTGGTACGCTGTACCGCAACTCGTGGCGCAAAACCATGGTATATGTTGTCATCTCTATACGTCGATTTAGAGATGACTCAGTGCTTTCTAAGTGCGCGGATGAAAAATGCCGTATTAATAAAACAAAAACGTTATTAATTATCCTTTTCATTATTTTTAAGTGGACAGATATCTTTGTCCTTTTGTGTAATATTTAATGTTCATTGGTTACTCACATACAAACTTACACGGGCACTTAGAAAAAAAAATGCATGACTACAGACCAATAGTCATCCACTTCATTACTTTGAAGTCGGCTATACGTTTTATGTAGTATGTAGGTACTTAACTTCATAATAATTTTTGATTGAAAATTCTTGTGAGTTTGAAATATTAGGATATATAAAAAGATCGATGTATAAATATATGTATATATATGTATTAACCGGCCTTAATCACGTACATAGTCGAATTTTCGACCTAGGTTTCGGATATGCCCCTAAACCTAGGTCGAAACCTTGACTATAAGCGTGAATAAAGCCGGATAATACATTACAGAGGTGTAATCATCTTAATAAAATTTCATATGCAAATCATCTTTTCGGAGACTGAAATTAAATATTATATCATTGTTTTTATAGATTTTATTGATTTTAGCAATTTTAATTCCATGTATTTTGACTGCGTTGAATTACACGCGTCACGTCAAGGGTAAAGTGCCTTTATTCATTTCATCGTATTTACCAAATTTTTTGAGCAGAAGCACTTCACAGATAGATATGAAAGTGTCTATATATTTTAGATTTCGCTTTGATACCATAAAAAGATTGAGTAAATAAATAGGCTTGTACGTGAGGCATCATTTGAAAGACAAGTATATATTTTAGAGTGTAAAAGTTGCCACATCATTATTAAAAAAGAAAATATAATTTCGGCGTTCCTTTTAAAATATTGACCTTTGCTATTCTACGTAGTATTGTTACCAGCATTAAGGAAACTTTCCTTACTGGTAGTAGTTTAACTTGGTTACATTATTATTATTTTATTTCTAGGTGCTTAAACTAAATTGCAGGAATAGTTTTATATTATTTTTTAAAATAATTATTTATTGATATTGTCAAAGAATCAATGACATAATTATATTGATTATGTAAATAAATGAACTTTTTGTGGAAGAAATTTTGAAAGCTTCAGTATGGTTGTCTAGGCAATTTTTCTCGGCAATGCCTTGTATATACATATACTAAAAATTGACATTTATAGATACTGAAAAATCGTAAAACGTACAAGGAGCTTTTAATACACTATTTAATTGTATTGCTATATCTTGCCCCAGAAAAAATAGAAATTAGCACTTTATTATAATGCAAATTAAACCGACGTCAATTATCTAGAATCTAGTTCTACAACTTTGTCGGCTAACAAGGGTGCATTGCTGCCTGACCTTCACATTGGTGGCGCATAATAAGTGAACTTTATTTACCAACTTACTCTTACCAATCACAAAGAGAATGATGCCCTAAGGTTTGTTGACGACCTCGCCGCAAATACCAACTTCCTGGGAGTTGCACCGGTTTTGAAAACGAGATCGCCCTTAGCTCCAGTGGATAATCTGTATAAATAGGATTTGACCGATCATCAGCCATCAGTCGCTCGCTACAACACAAGCAAGATGTTCAAGTTAGTAGTTTTGTGCGCTTTCGTGGCTTCGGCCATCGCTGAGCCAGGAACATTTATTACACCTGGACTTGTGCAGCCCTACTCCGGCTTCTCTAACGTAGTATCACCGGTATTGCCCAGCGTCAGCACCCTCTCGAGCAGTGTTTACTACCCTTCATCGGTCTACTCGTCGCCCTACGCCTACTCGCACTTCATCAAGAAACGCTCCGCGGACCCGCAGTTCCTCGCTACACCCTACAATGCACAGTACAACTACTTCCCGTACAGCATCCCGGCTGCTGCATCGTATCTGCAGGCTCCAATCACCTACGCAGCGGGAGCTCAACTTCCTCTTGTCAACACCCACTTCATTAAGAAGCGATCTGCCGAGCCCTCTGCCGAGCCCTCTGCCGAGCCCTCCGCCGAGCCCTCCGCCGAGCCCTCCGCTGAACCACAAGCTATCCTCCCTTATAATTATTATACCCCGGCCTCTTACATCAAAACCGCCGTGACCACACCCTTCTTGGCCAACCCACTTTGGAACAACTACTACTCTGCCGCGTATCCCATTGCCTCTGCTCACTTTATCAAGAAGCGGTCTGCTGAGCCCACGCCCAAGGCTGATCCTGAACCTTCTGCCGATCCCGGTCTTCTGGCCTACTCTTCCTACCCCAGTACCTTCCTCTCAGGTTCTGCCTACTATCCTACTTACAGCCCCACCATACTCAAATCATCTCCATTCTATTCTGCTTACCCCTACGCGTACTCCACTTACATCAAGAAGTAAGTTGGAAGCGACTCTCAATAATTGCAGTTATGCCCGATTTTAAGACTAGTTAACAATAATGTTCTGTGCTAGTTTTATAAGTGCGTGACTCATTATTCTGTCCAATAAATGCAAAATGTTTCAAATGACAATCAATCTTTTATTATAAATGTTATGTTCTCAATTTTGTGCTAAGTTATCAGTGAGTTGTTAGTGTTGACGATATAATTGTGCCTTGATTTTTTTAAATATATTAAAACTCATACTAAATAAGTATAACAATAAACATTGTATTTTAGATAATGCACTCGTATTCAAATATACATCGAGTACTTTACTTGAAATATTATGTAGATATGTTATATGCATTGACACGCTGGTGGCTTCAGTCAAATAACGGGCAGACTGAACTAAAATTGATTAAAAAAGTAATTAAGACAAATAATAATTAAATAAATCATTAATTTCCACATAAAAAAATACAGAAGACATAGGTACTTGAACTGTATTAACATATTACAATACCAACATTTATATAAGCCATTTATGTAAGAATTTTGCATTTTGCATTTTTTTACATTGGCGCCATGCTAGGTTATATATATATTTGGACGGTTATTGCAGTTCTAGTATAGCTTAGTTGGCAAAGCAACAGGGATAGTATTCTGTAAGCGTGGGTTCAATTCCCAATAGAAGCAAATTAATAATCCTTAAGGAAAATTGTATTCAAGACAGAATACAAACAAGAACAGGATTTGTAAGCATAATAACATAATTAGAATTAGAATGTATGGTATATACATATACGGACATATGCAGACGGTCGCCGTGGCGCAGTGGTTAGTGTCAGTGACACGACTTTTGCTTCTCCGGGACCCTGGGTTCAAATCCCAGCAGGGGCACACATTTGTGCGATGAGACTAGATGTTTGTACCGGGTCTTGGATGTTTGTGTGCAGTGAATGTGTGTGTCCGTGCCTCCCGCGATACAGGGAATCCTAGTGTGGGGGTCTGAGTGTAAAAAAAATATACATAGTCATTTTTATGTGTATGTGATAATTTCGTGAAAACGTTATTTACAAAATAGAAAATCTCATATTTCAGGTTTTTCAAATTACTACACATGGCTACCAACCGCCGATGGTTTCGAACAATTGAACGTGGCGAATCAGAGATCTGCTGTACGTTCTCACTATCAAGTGTACAGAACCCTTACGACTTTACGAATGCGACCTGCTTTTCGCCTTGGAAGATACGAGTCTTTGGCTTTGAACAAAGACATTTTCGCTTTTAAAAGGTAAATCCACTTATTACATGATAGTATCAATGGGTTTCACCTTATAGGTATTTTTATCATGCTTTATAGTAGAAGGAACATGTATCTTTATCAAAATTTAATGGGGTTATTCCCAAAGTACACCATTCTTTTGTTCCAAAAAAATAAGGATTCCATACATTCATTCTCAAACTACTCCGAAGAATTAAATATCAAAATTGTACAATTTAAAATTATTTCATTGAAGTTGCATTCTACACCATAGGTAGCTGAAGTGATTTCTAAAGTACTTACTCCAGTGCACAATTCGTATAGGCTTATATGTTTTTTTTTACTAGCACGCTGGAGTACTTTGAGAAAAGAATAAATCCCCATGGAGTCAAATGAAACTAAAAAAAAATTAAATATAATTATAAAAATTTTTTTGTGGAGTCGTTTGAGAAATAATTTTGGAGTACTTTGGGATTAAGCCTTTTTATTCATGCGATGTACAATCCTTGGCACCTGCTTCCACAACGGTCGAAAGTATAATTATAGTATATGCTTGTCATGTTGTCTGTCCAACTTATCAGTGGACTTCGTACACTGCACTTGCCGGTCCGTTATCTATGACTTAGATGCTGCTTTACTATCAACTTCATGGGATATTTGCCATGGATAGATGCCGTGCCTCCACGGCCTTGCTACCGATGAATTCAACTTGGTAATCTGATTAACTAAGTGGTTACTTGCGATCTTTTGCGGATTATTTGGTTTCTAATCTGATATAGTAATAATAATAATAATTGCAATTCAATATGGCCTTGTTCAATCCGAGGTGCCGTACTACAAGTACATACCAGCGCCAGTTCTTGAGAATGGTCGTGCGTTGCTCTACTGGGACCGCTCTATCATCACGGACAGGACTATTGTTGGCAATAAGCCTGATATCGTTTTGGTCGACCGGTCTCAACGCCGGGCAGTGCTCATCGACATCATCATCCCGCATGACGAGAACCTCGTAATGGCTGAGAAGGACAAACTCAGCAAGTACCTTGACTTAGCTCACGAGGTAACCGCCATGTGGGATGTTGACTCGACGATCATTGTCTCGATAGTCGTTTCGACGAACGGCTTAATAGCGAAGAGCCTCGATCAACATCTTAAGAGGCTCTCGCTAGACGGTTGGATCAAGGGTCAGATGCAGAAGGCGGTACTCCTTGAAACGGCGCGTATTGTCCGGAGGTTCCTCACTCTGCGGCCCTAACCACCGGTAGCTTGGGCCCTGCTCCGCTGCTGGCGGAACTCTAGGTTTAGGTTTTTTATAATATTTTTGTTAATTTTTGTTTTTGATATTTATACTGTAAAAAAACTAAACCTAAGAAAAAAAGAAAATAAAGAGATAATAATAAATATTTATTTCCAAAAAGTAAATTACAATATATATTAAAGGTTACATTAGGTTTAGTATATAAGCACATAGTATATAATAAAGATGAAACATATTTCTATAGCAGCTGTTCTACTTTAAGTTTGCTAATAAGAGCTATAATTCGAAGCCATCTTTCAGCAACTTATGTAAATAAGAGCTATGCTCGAGGTTTTTCTACGCGATCGTATCAAAAATGAGGAGATCCGTAGAAGAACAAAAGTCTACGATTTAGCCCAGCGGATTATCAAGTTGAAGTGGCAGTAAGCAGGGAATATAGGTCGAAGAACTGATGGCTGTTGGGTTCAAAAAGTTATCAAATGGAGACCACGAACTGGCAAGCGCAGCATAGGACGGCCACCGACCAGGTGGACAGACAATCGGACTAAGATCGTAGGCAAGGGCTGGATGCTGGGCCCCTTCCAACCGATCCTTGTGGAAATCGATAGGGGAAGCATATGTCCAGCGTGGACGTCTATGGCTCAGATGATGATGTAGTTAACAGGTGGATTAAGGAGTCTCTAGAACCCTGGTAGAAGATAAATGTTTTATTTTTTTTAAACTATTAGGGCAATTAACAGCTAGCCATAGCTATAAAATATAAAGCAAATATTCACTGAGAACCAATTATAAATTTCTACAAGTAGCAAATATTAGGAGCTTTTATAGCGATTTATTAATTTGTTTCTCTTTACCTACCTGTGGGAGTACTTATTATTGGAGAGTCAAGGTTGACAGACGACCTGACTAAGAGTGGAGTTCACCAAAATTTAAACGTTCGATTCAATTTAACCGTCGGTCAAATTGTTTTACTGTTTGGTACAAACTGTTTGATTGAATGTTAAATTGATAATCAGACGTTTTAAATTTTGGTGAACTCCATCCTGAGATTGCAGGAAAGGGCTGGCCGCTTCCAACCGATATTTGTAGATATGAACAGTGGAAGCTTATGTCTAGCAGTTGACGTCCTATGGCTGAGATGATGATAATGATGATACGAATCGAAGTCAAACTTTCCCTTGGATCAATGTTAAACACCTCGTTTGTGGTTTCCGTAATCCATAATCATTAAAGTGTTTACTAGTAGAAATGATGTATGTGCTATTTACCCGTTTACGAGAGTTTTGTGGTATAAGATTCTACTTACTAATTATAGTTCAAGATTTTTGACATCGTCGTAAACGTCATGACGGACAAAGTTGACAGATTTGATGTCTAGACATTATGATGTAAAGCAGCAATTTAACAAGTTTAAATTTTATGTTTCAATACATCAACAACTTCATTTCTAATTTTTTAATAATAAGTTCCGCCTATCATTATTTTTAATGCAAATCCATAAAACTCTTATTACCAAGTTCTATCAAAAGAATAGTAAATACATGTATGTTTGTATGTATGTATGTATGTATTTATTAATTTAAGTGAAGTACAAGTTTAAAATTCTCATTTCATTGTGCACTGCATAAGACCTCACAGAGATGGCGCTTGAGTAGTCAATACAGTGTTCTAAACTTAGGAGCGCCATACACAAAATGATTCGTAGGTTTTGTTCATCTAAATGAGTCCTTTAACACGCCTGCGATAATTTAACAATAATAAATAAATAATCTAGACGCCAAATTAATAAAGATAATGATAATTTAAATTTAATATTTTTTTGTCTAGAACCTAGACCTGACCAGACCAGACCTTAGTCTTAAACTTTATATGGTATCCAAAATTATATTTAATCAATCATTCACAAATGAATTTTTTTTTACTGTGTAAGTAATATAGCGTTTGACCACTATCTCACTCATTGGTCAGTGACGACGTGTTCCGAGAAGTTATCAGTTTAGACCTGGAAAGTTTTAAATTTTCGTACATATTATGTTTAATACACTGAAAAACTTTGATATCGTAGAATTTTCACATTTATTTCTGATTATTTGTTTTTCTGCTTTTAAAATTTGCTTATACTCATTGTATAACAAAAAGAAGTATATTTTAAAACAAACGTCCTTTTTTAATAATAATAATATATATCGAGATCAAAAAAGTTAGGTGAAGAACATCTTGGTCGAAATAATACTAAAAAAGGCGTGTGGCACTCGGGGACTACCGCGGTAAAGCTATTGCGTAGCATTTTTATCAACTTATGCAATGAATATATTAATAACTTATGCAGTAACGCCGATACAACCAATGCCACCTAGAGGCGAGTTGCTGAACTAAACAGACAAGCGTGATATTTCAAAAAAGTCATTAAAAGTTCTGCTATTCATCGATAGATGGCAAAAATAAAAAGTATCACCGCTGTGCTGGTCGGAGTGGGGGGGTGTTAGGTTATTTTCGTTACGAAATTTCTGGATTCGATCTCCACGCTCAAGGCCCGCGATATGCAATAGCTTAAAAAGGGGAAACTTTGTGTGTGTTTGTCATCATCTGCCAGCGATAAAGCGGCTAAACGGATTATCATGAAAATTGGTACGATAACTCCATGTACTTGTAATAAATCATGCAATATTAAGACACATAGAGCGTGTTTGTCAAAACCTTGGAAGAATCCTGCTCAACCCCAACCAATGACAATAAATATTAATCATCTTCACCCACATAAATGATTAATCATTGATAAACGATTTTTTCCAGGTGGTATAACGATGATACTTACATTATTATAATGAATGTGGGAAGACAGTATCGAGTGGTCAACCTCACGGCTTTCGACCTGGTGTTTGGTCAATTGGAAGTAGAAACTAGCAGCGTTTTGTCTTCCAGGACTTACAGGTATTGTAAGGAAAATCAAGCAGAGTGTGCTTTACGGGACGCTAAGGAAAACCATATTTTTTAAAAGTTTCATTAAAGTAGATATTAGACGGTTTTTATATAATTGCTGCCCAATTGCGCGTAGTCTTAGTCAGCACTAAATAAGTGACGACTTAATTTACTTAAAACTACCCGCAATTTTAATAAAAACAAAAATATTAGTATTTTCATTGACAATTAGTGTCGTACAAATTTGGCCTTAATCGTAACAATTAAAGAGCTATCTTATATTGCACAATCACTACCATCGATAGACAGAATAAATACAAGTAAGTAAATTTTAATTTTATATTTTTTTCAGCGACAATCTTCAAGCAGACCAACTGGACTTATCTGCAGATGAAGCGTTAGTCCTACGGATGCAAGTTTAAACGACAATTAATGTAGTTATAAATATTACTATTGTTCTATAATTATAACTTTAATATGTCTATGCTGCAATAAGCCCCTTTTTTATTTATTTTGAAACGACTTTCTCTATTTGGTTGTATTTGTTTACTCAGTTCTGAGCGCTGTGTGCCCTCGCCACTAGCATTTCAAGTTGCTAATCCGCTAGAGTACGTAATCTTTGTTCGATTAATTGATCTGATTGACATCTATTGACAAAAAAATGGCAAGGGCTGGATGCGGGCCGCTTCCAACAGGTCCTTGTGGAAATCAATGGGGGAGGCCTATGTCCAGCAGTGGACGTCCTATGGCTGAGACAACGACGATGATAATAAAATCTAAACTTATAATATGCCATTCATTTCGTATACAATAAATAGAATATTACAATATGGCCGTGGTGGTACCGGCCTAGAATAGTACTCCCCCATCTCTTCCCGCGGGTGCCGTAAGAGTCGGTAAAGGGATAACGTACCAGGAGGTGGGCAGCAGCGCCTTCTGAGGATCGGAAATCATACTGCGCTCGCCAACCCGCCTGCCAAGCGTGGCGAGTATTGGCAAATCCCCCCTAAATGGGGGAGGCATACGTCCAGCAGTGGACGCACATGGCTGAGAAAGAAGAAATAGAATATAATAAACTTTTGATTGAAATTGAAAATAAATAACTTCAAAAAAACTATTCTTGAACGATAGTTTAAATTATTTTATAATTAATATATATAATATAATTAATTATATATAATTAGAGATATCTAATCTTTAAAAAAAAACTATCATGCCCATGTAATATACGCAGCAAATGAAATAACTATTATAAAAAATATAATCACTATACTTACTTAAACTTATTTTTTATTCAAATTTTATCAAACATAAATATACCTCGAAACCTATTAATTTTATCTAATCTCATACTGAAATATAAAGATTATAAAATCAAAAACAAAACTTGAATGACAGTATTTATAGACAATATCTCGAAATGAATTTGAAAAGTTACATTATGATACAGCTCTTAAAGGACAACTTTAAAATAATGTAACTTTTTACCATTAAGATACAACTTCAGCTGGACCAAGGAGGTTACAATGCAGGTTTTCTACATAATCTGTGGACGCGGCACACCACGCATGCGCCATCAGCAAATGGATTTTGGACCTAAACGTTTCTTGTAATAAAATGTTGATGTGTGAAATGAAACTGCACATAATTTGGTCTTAAAACACGAATGTTTTTGACCCTTATTGTGACACAGTTTCAAAAACTACTGTTCAAAAATAACCAAAAAATTCCTATTATCTATACCTACCTGTAGGTATATTATCAATAAGATATTTATCCAACTTCATGTGATCTTGTGGTTGCTATAGGATTATAGTACAGAAGTACCTGTCACTATATGTCGCGTTCTGCATCCCAAAGATTTCACTGCCGTTCAACAACATCACTCCGATAAGGTTGTTTGTCGGTTATCAGAACCTCTGGTTGTGAGATAACGCTTCACTTGTGGCTATCTCCATTGATATTGGCAGACAGCAGATATAGAACTATTGACATCAACCGAAGGCGTGTTCAGGAAAAGGTTTTTATTTTTATTTTTATTTATCAACATTCACACAAGGTCTTCAGGTCCCAAACTAGGCAGAGCCTGTACTATGGTAACCTGATGACTGATATACATACTTATATACATATACACACCCAGACATAGGTCAAACAAACATGTTCATACACACAAATGTTTGACCTGTCCGGGAATCGAACCCGGGACCAGCGGCTCAGAAGGCAGAGTGCTACCAACTGCGCCAACCGGCCAGTCAGTTTACATATTACTCGTAGGTATGAGGTACAATATTGTTTCTAAGGTAAAAAAAAAACTGGCTCCGGGAGTGCCGGCAGAAGTGAAAACTTGAACATGATTGATGATGATGATGAAAAGTAACCTATGTGTTATTCCGGCACCTGAAGTATCTACCTACCAAATTTCATCTAAATCCGTTCAGCCGTTCTGGCCAAAACATCCATGCATCCAAACTTTCAGATTTATATTAGTGGGACACATAGAATTAACATGATGATGTTTTTTGTGAAACAATGAAATCTTTTCCTTTTATATAATATCGGCGTTTTGATAACCAAACTCAATAATACATTTAACAAAACGACTTTATTAAATAAAACTACCAACAAACGAAATTGTTCCTTATTCGTAACACATATAAGTTTAAATTTCAACGGCGGTCTAAAAGTAACATATAATATTTTGCTTTCTTTTTCCCAATTGCTTAACTGGGAAAAAGTTTCTATCTTCTTGTTTCTTCGGGTATACATGTGCAACAATAAACAAATATAAACCGTTTAGTGTCTATGATTGTGTTTGAGTTTAGAATTTGGAATTCAACAACATGAGTTCGAATATAGAACACGCCAATCTCAAAATTATTACCATAAAATGGAACCGACTCCAACACTCAAAAGTCTGAAATAACTTGTTGAAGTCGTTATCACGATATTTTTAAAGTAACTATTATCAAAATATTGTGAGCATGGTACCGACTTCGACAAGTTATTTCCCACTATTGAGGGTTGAATTCGGTTCATTTTATTCGTATAATTTTTTTTCACCCTTTTCAGTGACCTGATCTACTCACGGTCTGCTCACAATTGTCATTGTGTATCTATACCGATTTCTTCACCCGCAATTAGGAAGTCCAAGAAAACGTAACACTTTTCAATTATTGGAGGGTAACTCAAAAACCGTTTGTCCGAATTTTGATCAAATTTAAATGGGACCACGTAGGAAGTACACTCTATTAAACAAATAATTCTTAGAATCGGTCCGAAAATGAGGAAGAAATCGGTGGACATAAAAAAAACACATACACAGCTAAACACAACCTCCTCCTTTTTTGAAATCGGTTTAAAAATATATAATATGAAGTACAAGCGAAGCAGTGTAACACAACATGTTCACGTTACGATAACAGACCACTCAGTCAGTTTAATCTAGTTTTCGATAAATCAGATAGACATTGTAGAGTTTCATTATATAAATCTTGACTTTTTCGAACGATGATCAGTACAGTAGCAGCATTAACTAGCTAATTTAAAAGTACTCCAAAACTATTCGCAACATGAGGGTAGTTTTAGTATTACCCCTTCTCGTAGCTTTAGTTTGTGGAAGTGTGTTGAAGAGCAATGAAAGGAGTCTGGAGTGGTGGGAATCCACGATTTTCTATCAGATCTATCCAAGGTCTTTTGCAGACAGTGATGGTGATGGAATCGGAGACCTGAACGGTAAGAAACAAAATTCTGATTTTCTGCCTTTTTAACAGTCAACTAAGGAAACTTTGAAAGATAACCGTTCTGCTTTGGACTTTTTTGACCCAAGTGCCAAATATTATATTCTAAAAATGGTATGCTGGATGGGTTTTTTTATCTCAAGGACATAAACATTCATCACACACACAAATACATACGCAAACCCACGCACGCAAACGAATATGCACACATACTCCTACAAACACACGCGCGCGTTATTATTAGAAAATGTTGTCATATCCGATTTATTTTTTACTATTTTAATGTTTAAATGTGGGTTATTTTAAAGATAAGCTTTATTTATGTCTGAAATTCGAGAGCTTTTATTCATAACAAAATACCTTTTTGTATATATAACAAGTAGTAATTCCTATTTAGTTATGTACTTATTACTTATTCTGGGGGTTTTAAATACAAATATATGTACCTCATGGAGAGGGGCGTTCGGCTCTAAAACACGCTGAAAACTAGTTTGGATTCCAATGGTTTCATGTATTTTTAGTTATTTTGCTATTCTAAATAAATACAATGTGTATTTGTATATTAATTATTGCTGGATTAGGATATTTAATATACTATATCATTCATACATTTGGCAAAGAATACATATTAGTAGTACTATGCGATAAAAAATATTAATATACGTTTATTATTAGAACGCTAGTTAAAACAGCTCTCTGTTATTTTAGGCATAACATCAAAACTGGACTACATCAAAGGACTGGGCGTTGGAGCAATCTGGTTATCGCCCATGTTTCAATCACCGATGTACGATTTTGGATACGATATATCCGATTTCTATGCTGTTCATGATGAATACGGCACGATGGAAGACTTTGAGACCCTCGTCAGTAAGGCTGATGAGCTGGGTAAGCTACTCACACTAACAGTTCAGCCATCGAAGAAATGCGTTGAAAAGTTTCGAGTACATACATTGTTGCAATAATAAAATATATGTATTAAATATCTTTAGAGAAATTCAATTAAACAAACCGCAATAATGCTTGTTAGCATTTTAGGTAATGCAATTCTGAGTAATAGCAGTTGGGTAAAGTGTCTTACTAATACAATATAATGTAGTCAGAGTATCTACATAAATGTTAGTTTGTACTGAAGAGATATACGATTCAATTATATGCGAAAGCATTCTCTGACCTCGTGTACTGCAATCGTTGGTGGCTGATATTTTGAACATTTCTAAAGTATATCAACACCAGTCAAAAAAACAATCAATCAATCAATTTAATTATTTCAGATCATGATAAATCCATTGTAGGTACATAAGAATATACAATATTTAAATGATTGTTAATAACTCAACTGATAAATAAATTAATTCAGATTTATTAATATTTAATATTAAAAGTAGCTACGATTCAATAATATCATAGCAAAGCTTAAAATATACTTCAGTTGTACAAAAAATATCATGTGGTAAACTGAAATAAAACAAAAAATCTACTTACTAAAAAGCTTTAATTGGGTGAAATTTCTTGGAATGTCTTAAATAATTTTATCGTTTTCATAGATATAAAAGTGGTTTTGGACCTGGTACCTAATCATTCTTCAAACGAAAGCATGTGGTTCCAAGAAGCTCTGAATGGAAATGAAAAGTACTATAACTATTTTGTTTGGGAGGATGGAACTATTGATGAGGATGGCAACAGACACCCTCCTAATAATTGGGTGAGTAAAATAGAAATAAGGTAAGATTTTATATATATTTTTGTTTAAAAAAATGTATAATATTTCCGAGATATCAGATAAACTGTTATCTTGACAGTGCTATCGACGAGAAATGACAAAAATGTAAGCGAGATCACGATCACTGTTTCAAACCTCACGAATACTATCACAAACTTCACTTATATAAAAGTAAATGAATTATAAACGATTAAATACACTGCCGTGGTGGTACCGGCTTAGAATAGTACTCCTCCATCTCTTTCCGTGGGTGCCGTAAGAGTCGGCTAAGGGATCACGTACCAGAAGGCGGGCAGCAGCGCCTTCTGAGGATAGGAAACCATACTGCGCTCGCCAACCCACCTGCCACGCGTGGCGAGTATTGGTAACTCCCCCCTATATGGGGGAGGCATATGTCCAGCAGTAGACATCCTATGGCTGCGATGAATGAAAAATACACTTAAAGTGAAATCAAAAATAATTTCATCATACGAGTATCGATAACACGTCTCTTCTAACCGGTCCTTGAGAAAATCATTGGGCGTATGAACATCCAGGAGTTTTTTTTTACATATTATAAGTTTGAATTTGACTACTGTCTCACCTGATGTTAAGTGATGACGCTGTCTAGGATTTAGCATGCAAACCTAGAAGATATATTATATTATTACTATTCACTTGCGACTTGAAGACTCCAGGATTGTACATATCGAGAAACACAGACTCGGGCAACGAGTTCCATTCCTTGGCAGTACGCATTAAGAAAGTCGAAGCAAAACGCTTCGTACGTATAGGTGGCTTACCATATAGCGATGGCGAATTGCCGTACGTCGAGTCGACCGATGATAGAAAGGGGATGGTGGAATCAGATGTAATTCCAGTGCACATTCTCCGAAATGCACCCGATAGAAAACCGATAGGCTTGCTCTATATTATATCTATGACTTAGGTGCTGCTTTACTATCAACTTCATGGGATATATGCTATGGATATATGCCGTGCCTCCACGGCCTTGCTACCTATGAATTCAACTTGGTAATCTGATTAACTAAGTGGTTACTTGCGTACTTTTGCGAATTATTTGGTTTCTAATCTGATATAGTAATAATAATAATAATCGCAATTCAATATGGCCTTGTTCAATCCGAGGTGCCGTTCTACAAGTACACACCAGCGCCAGTTCTTGAGAATGGTTGTGCGTTGCTCTACTGGGACCGCTCTATTATCACGGACAGGACTATTGTTGGCAATAAGCCTGATATCGTTTTGGTCGACCGGTCTCAACGCCGGGCAGTGCTCATCAACATCACCATCCCGCATGACGAGAACCTCGTAATGGCTGAGAAGGACAAACTCAGCAAGTACCTTGACTTAGCTCACAAGGTGACCGCCATGTGGGATGTTGACTCGACGATCATTGTCTCGATAGTCGTTTCGACGAACGGCTTAATAGCGAAGAGCCTCGATCAACATCTTAAGAGGCTCTCGCTAGACGGTTGGATCAAGGGTCAGATGCAGAAGGCGGTACTCCTTGAAACGGCGCGTATTGTCCGGAGGTTCCTCACTCTGCGGCCCTAACCACCGGTAGCTTGGGCCCTGCTCCGCTGCTGACGTTTTAAATTTTGGTGAACTCCACCCTAAGATTGCAGGAAAGGGCTGGCCGCTTCCACTATTCACATCTACAAATACCGGTTGTATTTGTAGAGATTAATAGTGGCGGCTTATGTCTAGCAGTTGACGTCCTATGGCTGAGATGATGATAATGATGATACGAATCGAAGTCAAACTTTCCCTTGGATCAATGTTAAACACCTCGTTTGTGGTTTCCGTAATCCATAATCATTAAAGTGTTTACTAGTAGAAATGATGTATGTGCGCCGGTGTTCAAGGCTCTGAAACTTACGAATGCGTCTTGTGGCTAACATGATGATGATGACACGCGACCGGGTCTACAAAAAACGTGAAGTAATAGTCCATCATTCTAGCTAGTGTGAATCGACGGGTAGGCTGAGCAGCTACCCCGAGTGTAGATGTTTACAGGCCAACAACCTGATAAGTGGTCTAATGAATTATATCATAAGACAACTGAAACAACTTGACCCTTAGAGTGATCTCCGAAAAGCTCAATTGATGAAATTAATTGAGGCCAGTTCAATTCAGCTGTTGTCTTATAATAATAATAATGATATTGACTCGACGATAATTGTCCCGATAGTCGTTTCGACGAATGGCTTAATAGCGAAGAGCCTCGATCAATATCTTAAGGAGCTCTCGCTAGACGGTTGGATCAAGGGTCAGATGCAGAAGGCGGTACTCCTTGAAACGGCGCGTATTGTCCGGCGGCTCCTCACTCTGCGGCCCTAACCACCGGTAGCTTGGGCCCTGACCCGCTGCCGGCGGAACTCTAGGCTTAGGTTTTTTATAATGTCTTTATTAATTTTAGCTTTTGATATTTATACTGGAAAAAAAACTAAGCCTAAGAAAGAAAGAAAACAAAGAGACATAATAATAATAATAGTGCTTTTCTTAATATAATAACCAAATAACTATTACTTTTGTTTTTTGTCTAGCTGAGCCATTTCCGCGGCAGTGCTTGGGAATACAGAGAAGAAGTTGGTAAATATTACCTGCATCAATTTGTTGTTGGACAACCTGACTTAAACTACCGTAATCCGGACGTCGTGGAAGAAATGAAGGTATGCATTAAAGAAATCATCAAGACGACGAGAAAATATTAACAAAAAACTCATAAAGATAATGATTTTCAGAATATCATTCGTTTTTGGTTGGAAAAAGGTGTTGCCGGCTTCAGAGTAGATGCAGTAAACTGCTTATATGAAGTAGACAAAGAGTTATATGGGGGAGTATACCCTGACGAACCTCGCTCGGGAAGAATGGACGTTGACCCAGAATCTCATGACTACCTTGATCATATTTACACAAAAGACAGGAATGAAACCTATTATATGGTATACGAATGGAGAGATGTCCTTGAGGAGTTTACCGCAATCGATGGTATGCCTAGGATCATGATGACTGAAGTTTACGCTTCCATCGAGAATGTAGTCAGATATTTCGGTGAAGGAGACTTGAAGGGTGCTCAAATGCCATTCAATTTTGATCTTATCACTGACGTAGACGCTTCATCTTCAGCTGCTGATATCAAAAGAGCTGTTGATAAATTTTTGACATATATGCCAGTTGATAAGGAAGCTAACTGGGTGGTAAGTGTTTTAATAAACATTAAAGATATTCATTAAATATTGAAACGATACATGTTTTTGTATGAAATAATATATGTAATATATTTGTTCCTTATTTTTTAGGTCGGGAATCATGACAACAGTAGAATGGCAACCAGATATGGTTCATCACTGGTTGATGGCATCAACATGCTTGTACTCTTGCTTCCTGGGGTTGGAGTAACTTATATGGTATTTTTTAAATTATAATTCTATAATACACGTATAACACTAATAGATAATTCTTTATTGCAACACATTAACATTAGTATGTATACTTATTACCTGTACATTTATATCGTAAGACAATAAGCAGCCTTATAGCTAAAAGCGATAAGACTTCTAGTTTTTCTCACTATGCTTTAATTTATACTGATTTTTGATTTAAGGGAGAAGAAATAGGTCTTCTCGATGGTTATGTCAGCTGGGAAGATACCGTAGATCCATCTGGATGCAACACCAATGATCCTATTAACTATTACCTAGTATCTAGAGACCCTGAAAGAACTCCATTCCAGTGGAATGCAGAGAAGAATGCTGGTAGGTTTAAATAATTAAATTTAGTGTTTTGTGTTTTGAATATCATTTATAGATAAAGAAAGATATATGAACTAGGTACTGAAAACCTTGTTTTTCAGGGTTTTCTACTGGTGACTGGACCTGGCTACCTGTAGCTGATAACTATGAGACATTGAATGTTGAAGCTCAGGAGATTTCTGCAAGGTCTCACCTTAAAGTTTACCAAGCTTTGGCTGACCTTCGTCAGGAGAATGTGTTCAGATACGGGCGCTTTGAATCGTTGGCTATGAACTTAGATGTTTTTGCATTCCGAAGGTAAGCTTTAAGTCCGACATTGAGACATTGTGTGTGTGTGAAAACGCGCGAATGTTATATATGTCAGTTCACATTAAATTTATATTAAATACTTCACTTCCGTACCCCACGGGCACTATATGGCTAATTTTTTTTTAAAGTTAAATTCTGTTATAAATTTTTGTGGAGAGATTACCGATTTTTCAACAGATTCTGTAAATTACAGTCAGATATTTGACAGCGCTCACACTGCTCTACGTCGTAGTCGTGAGCGTTCTAAGCACAGGACGATGATGTCATATAAATTTTGTGTGCAGATGTCAGTGTATTTCGGAATGACTTTAAGCACGCTATCTGTGCTTAAGCGCTTAAAGCGCAAAAAGAAACGTACCCTAACACACTCAATTTGTTATGCTTTATATTTATAATTCTGCATTCGAAATTCCAGGTGGTACAATGGAGAGATTTACCTGGTGGTTGTGAACATGCGCGATACAGAATACGACATAGACCTGACTTACTTTGAAAACGTTGTTGGCGAAGTAAGCGTCGTGCTGAGAAGCATTCAATCAACGAAAAACGAGGGGTGGGTATTCAAAAAATATTCAAAAAATTAGTCCTATATTAACCTATATCAGTTTTAACCTAAATAAGGGTTTGGTTTATTCGGTCTGAATATTTGTCTACCACTATCGACTAAATCTCACAATAATTATTATAAACCTGCTCAGAACAAAAGCAACATGATTCTGAGTTTCATATTATCGTTTCTTGGATTCCCTCGCGTTATCACCTAACATATAGTTTGCAAATTCGGGACCCGTAAAATTCGGCATTTAAGATTTTCTCTGAATTACAGCGCTCAGGGCTTACCTATGCGATCTTAATCGATCAATTACATTAAGCAAATACTCTTCGGTCACACCTTAGGAGGGCGACTGCTATTGGCATTTCAACTGAGTGCTATTTTTAACCGACATAAAAAAGGAGGTTACTCAATTCGACCGTTTATATGTTTTTTTTGGTACCGACTTCAAAAAGTTATTTCACACATTAGACTGTTGAAGTCGGTTCCATTTTTTGGTTTTTTTTTTTATTTAATTATTTTTTTTAAAATTTCAAATAATGCTAAATATCTTTAAAAAAATGATGTTTTTAAAAATTATCTTAGACTGAGGGTCTGGATGAGAGTTGTAAGACATAAAATTAACTTGAGCTTCTATGCTATTTTAATTTAAACTTTAAACAAATAACTCAAAGATGTAACGCACAAACTGTACAGGTAACTATTTTCCAAATGACAGTTAGTTAATATATTTCTATTGCTCCTCATACTAAAAATTAACGGGTTCATGCGCGTCTCTGCTCTTCCAAAGCGATAACATTGTATATATACCTTATATATATAAATAGGCCTTATAAGCGCCTTAAATCGTTGGCTCCAAAAAAAATGCAACATAATCATCTTGAAAATTTTTTAGCCATGTTTTGGGTGGTCTGAAATTTTCGTCATTATGCTGGCTACTAACCTGTGGTGAACAGACTATAAAACAAACCCTACTCTGGGCCTTGCTCTAGCCTAGATGATGCTCAAGACTATGTTTAGTTGCATATAGCTTTTATCACATCAAAATGCCGTCGCTTATAGAGCGATTTAGAAAAGTCTATTTATATCTAATCTATCCAGTAAGCATTTTAGGTCTAACGTGATAACATCTTCGACCACATCATCATTGTCCATAAAGTGCGATGGTAAAAGTAACAATAAAAATATATTTAATGCAATACATACAAGTTTAACATATTACAGTACAATTGAATATTGATATCATAAAAAAATATAATATATGTTTTCTTTATTAAAAAAAATACTAATGCAGTATTATATCTGTATTCAAGTTTTGTGGTTTTCAAGATGTGTTTTTTAATTAGTTATTATATTTTAACTTGCATGTAGAATAATTAGTAAATGCAGCAAAATATATACAATATTTTTCACTAGCGATAATAAAGTTATATACGTCAGAAATTTCTGGACGTAAAAATGTATTTTTCCTTTGCAGAGACATGTTCGATGCGTCATCTCTCCCCGTCGCCGGTTACGAAGGACTCGTCCTTAAATTGAATTGAATACTCTGAAGATATCGAAGACGATAAAATGAACTGAAATGAAAACTGATAAAATGAACTGAAATGAAAACTTCTTTATTTAGATATTGGACTTGTGAAAAGTGCAAGAGCGGAAATAAACGAGCTTCCTGACACAGTTCTTTTTTTAAATTAATGAATACAAAATCCTCTAACTATAGACAGTAGTAGTGATTCTGTTGTTCAATGAAACATACATAAATAATCTAAAATTATAAAGATTTTTGTAATCACACTAATATAAAGGCGAAAGTTTGTCTTACTATTTCACGCTTAAACGAGCGCAGAAAGGATTTGCATAAAATTAAATTAAGATTAAAATTAGAAATTTTTGATTTAAGATAGTGTGTACTCTTGAAATAACACATATGCTACTTTTTATCTCGAAGAAACTATAGCTCCCGTGGGATAATTAAGGTAGCGGGAAACCCGTAATCCACGCGGGTGATACCGCAGGGCGCAACTGTTTAAAGATAAAGTTCAAATTGGTATAACATTTATAAGCAAGTATAAACTGCTGTAGCCGAACGAGGAATCACCATCGCAGTAGTAATGCGGTCGTGTCGCAAAGTAAAACAATGGAACCACGTACTTACTGTAATTTATATAGTAAAACTCTGACATAGAAAAAATATAGTAAGCACGGACCGTTTGTGCGTATAGTTAGCATAGCGATATTCAATAGCTTATACGATTTTTTTGTTTCAATGGGCCGATGCCTTATTAAAATAAAATACTAATAACTATTAACAATACTACAGCTACTATAAAAACATTAGAGCAATCCACTAGCTATTGTCAGCCTATAGATAACTCAAATGCTCGAACCCGCTACCAGTTGGCAGTAGCATTGCCACGTTGAATTGCAATGCCGATCTGTTGAGCTTAATATGTGCCAGCATTTTGGTCACGCATCGCATCGATTGACGCAAGTATTCCTGCTTCCGGCGCTGCTAATTTTACTTATAATCAGCTGTCATATATGGTCAACAGGTGTCTAAAAGTATCTGGAATTTCATGAAAGTGTTTTAATCAAAGTAAGAATAGTAAGGAGTTTGGGAGTCTAAACAGTAAACAGTATAAGACCATTTGGATCTTGAAGAAACTTGGCTTGTCTGACAACATATTAGCAACAATGTGTAATTTAATCTTACAGTATACACGAGTGCTAGTCTTGAGACAATGAGGTGCTAAAAGTAACCGTAACTTGACTCTAGTCAAGGCATAAGACGCCTACAGCTGGATTTAGACCGGCCTCATAGATCTTAACTAGGACCGGATAGAAGCGTCCCTGCTAGATGCAGAGACGCTTCTATCCGGTCCTAGTCCTAGCGAATTTTGCGACTCACTCGGCTATCAGTTTCCCACACTTATAATTAAACTTTACACCTCCTCCTTAATTCGTACTCCTCATGTCTGAGGGTCGTGACCTCCTCCCTCTATGACCCTTCTCCGAATGGTGTCACGCCATCTTCCCCGATTCCCGGCGATGTGTATTGCATCGTGGACAGATGTTTCCAAAGTGGTGCGGATTTGATCAGACCAACGCATCGGGCTGCGACCTCGAGCTCTTTTGCCGTTTACTTTGCCAGTGACCATGAGTTTCTCCAGGTTGTTACCTTCCTTTCTGGCAATGTGCCCAAAGTATTTGAGGATTCTTTTGAGACAGGTGGTTGACAGCCAGGTTGTGATCTTTAGCTTTCTGAGTATGGATGCATTGGTTCGATGTGCTGTCCAAGGTATTCGCAACATTTTTCGCCAACACCACATTTCAAAGGCATCGATGCGATTGCGATCAGCCGCTCTTAGGGTCCATGTCTCAGCTCCATAGATAAAATAAAAATAGAGAATACTAGGGTGTGCACTAGTCTTATTTTTGTTTTGAGTGATATCCCTCTGTCTCTCCATGTTTTACGGAGATGAGACATCGCATTCTTAGCCATCCCAATACGACGTCTTATTTCTGTTTCACAGGAGGTCATTGTTGCATATGTGGGATTCCAGATAGATAAAGCTGTCGACAGTCTCTAGCTCAAGTACGCCAGTAAAGTCTAGGGTTTTTGCACGGTCTATCACCATAATTTTGGTTTTCGATTTTTTTTATAGATAAGCCTAAATTATTGCTAACTTCTTCCATTTTTCTCAAAAACGACGACATTTCGGATTCGTTAGCGGCTATCAAAGTGGTGTGACTTTGATAGTATTAATACTTAGTATTTAATACTTTAAAACTTTACACAAAAAAGAACAAAATAGATATATAAGGTGATAATGATCATTCATTCATCGATGACGAGGAAGACCACGGCCAAACAGCCCGGAAGCAATACATACAACATACAACGCCAGCCGTGAAAGCCTTCGAGTTTACATGCAACGCCTCTACGGGGAGATAGATTTGTATGTTTGTGACGGATAAACTCAAAAACTACAAATACAAATACAAACAAATGTTTGTTCTCGGGTCTTGGACGTTTGTGTATTGTGATTGTGTGTCTATGCCTCCCACAACACAGGGTATCCTAGTGCGGGGGTGTGAGTGTGGCGAAAAAAAAAAATTCCATGAAAAAAAATTAAAATTTTATAAAATTTAACCAGTGGTGTTTTCATTTTATTTTAATGTGAACGTCTCAAAGACTGGTTGAAATGAATCAATAAAAAGTTTTTTTTCTACCATCTCAGACGAAATCGAGAAATCGGGAATGTTCCCGATCTTACACAACACCAAAGCGTTAGAAGTGTTATGTTGTGCAATATCTCTGGATACTAGAATTACTAATTGTGAGTAATGAAAAATGCCACCTGTGCCGTGGTGGTACCGGCCCAGAATTGTACTCCCCCATCACTTCTCGTCGGTGCCGTAAGAGTCGGCTAAGGGACCACGTACCAGAAAGTGGGCACCAGCGCCTTCTGAGGATCGGAAATCATACTGCGCTCGCCAACCCGCCTGCCAAGCGTGGCGAGAATTGGCAATTCCCCCCTATATGGGAGAGGCATATCTCCAGCAGTGGATGTCTAATTGCTGAGAAAAAGAAGAAGAAGTTATGAAAAATGAAAATATATACAATTGTTACATAATTTATAATTATGTACTAGTATCAAGTAGCTTAAATGTAACCTTTGAGTTATTCAAGTGTTTACTATCGGGACATATTTTGCTAGTGTTTCTCAATCATCGATATGTTCTTCAGGTTATCACCGTACTTTATCAATCAATTTATCTCGGATTAGATATGTTTTAGTATAAAATGTGTACACAAGTGCATAAAGGTGATCTTGAATCTAGGCATCAATATAGGATGAGGTAAGGCACTTTTTTATTATATTTTTTAATGCTTGGACGTTTTCTAGTAATAGTTTAAATGAGAAAATGTTTATGTGTGTGTTTCGGATCATTGTATATAACTAAATATCGATGAGCAAATCCCGATATATTTTATCTGTTTATTCAAGCAAGTTGTAATATATTAAAAAATATATTTAAAGTAGTGCCGGTTGAAAATAATTTTGTGCCTATGAAAAGTACATTTACAGTTAATTTTTTTGTTTGATATTTGGGTCAATATTAAATTTGAACTAAGATGGAGCTATTTTTAAACATTCTTACTGAATATAATGAATTATTCATTTTGTCATTATATTTTAAAACATTTCAAGAAGTAACACGTTTAGGTATTTAAAAAGATATAGTATGTATTTAAGTTCTATACATTTAAGTAATAGCTTCTATATCTTTTGCAGTAATAAATATATGTTCATTTCATAGTCAATAATACGTTACTGCCATTTATCCATAGAATTGAATTAAAACAACTTGTAAAGATTTTAATTCTGTATCTTCGTTTTTATTGCTTATGCTTCATAGATGCAATGTTTGACCACTATCTCACTTGATGGTCAGTGATTTATTTTAATTCCGTTGTTTTGGCATTCTAGCCTTACGCGCCGATATTATATATATATATATATATATATATAAACCATTCAATGTTCTTTAACTTTCTAGAATAATGAAGAGATTGGTGTTTTTGACGCTGTTATTTGTATTGGCTGTCTCCGCCAATCAGGAGAGAGATTTAGATTGGTGGGAGACCACAATCTTCTATCAGATCTATCCGAGATCCTTCAAGGATAGTGATGGCGACGGCATCGGAGATCTTAACGGTAAGTATGAGTTAAATGTTATGAATTAAACCTCAACGTACTATTTTCATATACTTAAGATTTGGTAGTGACCAAAATGTGGTCACTATTTAGTTAACTTACTATCATAGTAAATTAATTAGTTGAGTGTATTATCCATCGCATAAAGAAGCTGATGCCCTTTCAACATACCCATACCTTGCCTAGCTTACAGTTTGTGGATACCTAAGACATAGTCAATAACAGTGGTAGAAGCCACTGGCTTATAGACCATAGTAAAAATAGTTAAGCAGCCTATGATTCCATCAATAGTTTTGTAAATATTATGCGTCAATAAAAAAAGCCCAGCGGATTACCAAGTTGAAGTGGCAGTGGGCAGGGCACATACCTCGACGAACTGATGGCCGTTGGGGCCGAAAAGTTCTCGGAGACCACGGACTGGAAAGCGCAGCAAAAGACGGCCACCGACCAGGTAGACAGATGACCTGACTAAGATCGCAGGCAAGGGCTGGATGCGGGCCGCTTCCAACAGGTCCTTGTGGAAATCAATGGGGGAGGCCTATGTCCAGCAGTGGACGTCCTATGGCTGAGATGATGATGATGATGACGAGAAATCATCTGCATAATCAACATGTTACATTTTCGCAACTGGGTTAGATCTAGGTTGGCAGATAGGCTTGTGAGCAGTGACAGGCCAATGTCAGGGACCACAAACCTGTTTATATTATTCAATTTGAGTGGGCTAGTGGCCTAAGATGACAGCCTGGATCTATATCATAATATGCATCCGTCCATCCATCTTAATACGGACTGTTTGTTCGGACATTACATTTTTTACATGGCTTTCGTCGTTGTCATATTTTGAGAGTTCCTAAATTGGACCGACGTGTCGTTCGTAAATTATCTTCATATACAGCATTATAGTCTTTTTTCTTAACACTACCAATGTAAATGTAATGTAATGTATGTAAATTAGTTTTACTCCTTGTGGTAACTTGTTCTAAAGTAATGACGTGATGTTTTCTTGGTATACAGCATACCGATGTTTTGTCAAAAATCAATATAACTCACACTTTTCTTATTTTTCTTACTTGTAGCTGTTGCTTTGTTTACACATTTTACTTTAATTTTTTTGTGATTACCAGAATATAATTTCTTTGTGTAATATTTTGTGAATATTTCATTACTACTACTATATGAAATTATTGGTCGATATTGAGTACCAAGCTGTGTTGACTGCAGATTACAATTCGTATCCCATTAGGTTGATAAAGAACGCATACAAAACTTCGCTAGAATCGCTTTGATATTTTTTTAACTATTATAAGCTTGCCTTGATATGACCCGCGTAGAATTTAAATTATTTTATTTCTTACAGGAATCAGTGACAGTTTGGAGTACTTGAAAGAGCTAGGTGTTGGAGCAACTTGGTTATCCCCAATCTTCAAGTCGCCAATGTATGACTTTGGCTACGATATCGCCGATTTTTATGCGATTCAAGATGAGTACGGAACTATGGAAGATTTCGATAGACTGATTGCTAAAGCTAATGAACTGGGTATGTTTTAAAAAATTGAATCGATAGACAGATAGATGAACACTTTATTGCACACAGTAAAAAAGATAATTAAAAAAACAATTTTAAATAACGAGTGCATCAATAGGCTTTTTTTATCGCTGTCAGCATTTTTGTCCAGACAGGCTAGCAAACTGCGAACTAGTGAAGCGAACTGCCTGAAGTAAAATTTTTGTATATGCTCACTTTTTATTTCTTTAACTACTATAAAAAGATTTCAAAAGAAGCGAAACAATAAAAAGTTTTAATCTTTTTTCTATTTCTTTTTCTGTAGTATAAAGTATATAAGTACTTTTGTTTCTGATAGTACTAATTAGTGTAATGTACATTCGCACTTCAACTTATTAAGCCCAATTAGGTATTAATTTTATTTTCTTATGGTGGCTTACAGCTAAAGTAACAAATTAGCACAACAAATATTATAAGGAAGAGCCATTTACAAGCCTCCACAGATAATGGAGATACAGTAAAAGTACATAAAGTCTAGAAAAAATAGATACAATTTACAATACAAAAAAACTAACTAATGTCGTAAGGTACAACCAGAGTGTTGGTTAGTGCCGTGTGTATTGACGCCGAACTACTTGCAAATAAGTCGATGCTTGGATTAAGTTTGAGAGTATCGTTGAGAGCCATTGTTGAGCGTATCAAAAATGAATTTTGGCGATAGTTCGTGCGTGCGCTAGGGGCATGAAGGAGATTACTCAGTTGCCGGTTTTGGGGTCTCGGTGGAACTGAACTGGATTAATATGATTTTATTCTTTTAAATAGAAAGATATATATACATATTTTCATAATGTGATTATAAAGACCTAACAGGACATTTATAAGTTGTAAAGCTATTTAGTAGTTTCTATTACCACGTTTATTTGTGTTGTTTGTGAAATGTATAACCTATTTTTTTTCAATAAATATATATTTTATTTTATACTAATATTAATCAATAACAATTGCTATTAAGTTATAACTAAATTTATATTGCTCACTGACCCACATGATACCAAATTTAAATTCCTTATTGCGTTTTAGTTCTGGTCTTTTATCAAAGCATACCATAAGGGCATTCATTTTTTGTTTGAACCGAATTCCCGCATTAATTTGGCTGACAATGTTTAATCATAAAGTTCAAGTATTTTAATATAAAACTCATGCAATATTAAATTTTTAGATATCAAAATAGTTTTAGACTTTGTCCCGAACCATACGAGTAATGAGAGTGTGTGGTTCGAAGAGGCTTTGAAAGGTCACGAGAAGTATTACGATTATTTTGTGTGGGAGGATCCTGTAGTGGATGAGAATGGAGAGCTACACCCACCAAACAACTGGGTAAGTGCGGGAAAACTGGGTAAATAGGTTACAGCTAGGTTAATAGCCTTGATTTGATTTGTAAAAACCTTTTCTAGTTAAGTACTTACGAGACTTTACTAGAAATGTAATAGAGCATTTTAAGCAAATGAGGAAGGTGCTTTCAACATACCTATAAAGTTGGAAAGGTCAATTTTAAATTCAAATCAATAATCATGTATCCATTTAGGTATCAAAAAGTACAAAGTGTTTATGTAAAAACATATGAATGCGTCGTAAAGCCGCGTCAGGCAATTTTCAATCTGGAATCTTATTTGACTGTGTAACACTTTATGTTAAAATTGTAAAGTAGGTTATTTCTATACTAATTCTATACTATGCAGAGTCAATGTGAGTTATCAAAATTTTGATACTGTAGCAAGCGTCTTAAGTTAGTTTTTTTTCAAGAATCAATAAACAGATTAATAATATATAAGTAGTTACTTATGCATAAAACATAATAAATAATAGAATGATTGTGAGACTAACATCGTTGACATCGGATTACTTTTAAAAATTTTTATGAGTGTGACAACTCCATTTGCAGATTAGTGTATTCAGAAAAAGTGCATGGGAGTACAGAGAGGAAGTAGGCAAATACTACCTTCACCAGTTTGTGATCGGTCAGCCAGATCTCAACTTCCGCAACCCTGATGTGGTTGAGGAAATGAAAAATGTCATCCGTTTTTGGCTGGACAAAGGCGTCGCCGGCTTTAGGGTTGACGCCATAGCACATTTATTTGAAGTTGATAAAGAGTTGTTCGGAGGGAGATTCCCCGATGAGCCACGAGCATCTAACATGGAAACAGATCCGGAAAACCATAGCTACCTTAACCACATTTACACTACAGACCAGGAAGAGACCATTGAAATGGTTTACCAGTGGAGAGAAGTCTTTGAAGAGTTCAAGGCGAAAGATGGTCTTTCTAGAGTGATGATGACTGAAGCATATTCCGGGCCGCAATTGACTATGAGGTACTTTGGTGATGGTGAGAGAGAAGGGGCTCAAATGCCCTTCAACTTCGTTTTAATATCTGATGTTGATGGAACATCTACTGCTGCGGAAATTAAATATGCTCTGGATAAGTTCCTCACATTCAAACCTATCGACAAACTGGCAAATTGGGTGGTAAGTTGCGTAAACAGAAATAAAGTTATAAAATATACATTATTCCTGTTCACAATATCTTGCTATTAGATGATATACACGTGTGTGAGTCACAACATGTAGATAAAGACTGTCGTGGTGGGAAAAAGGTTAATATATTCACCTCTTCAACCCTTTTCAGGCTGGTAACCATGACAACAACAGAGTCGCCTCAAGATTCAGCCCAGAAATGGTAGATGGTATTAATATGATTGTACTTCTGATGCCTGGTATTGCTGTGACGTATATGGTAGGTTATTTTCAAAGATGTTATATTTTATTGCCCAAATTAGAATTCACATTTTGCATGATTTTGCATGCGTTAACTTTTTTTCGATAAAGCCCGGCAAAAGATTAATAATTACGTAATAGTATTTATCGTGGTAAAGTAGTCATTTTTTTGGAGAACTTGGAAAACTTTTAGAACTTTTTTGTAGAAACTGACTAAACGCTCAAATACTTCCTTAAATTTCTCGTGAGAGATACCACTTCCAACAGAATATAATATTATTTTCCGTTACCTACTTATCATAGATATTTTTTCGTGGCTTTTGATAAATTCTAACGTTCCTGAAAATCCAGCTAAGCATGTTTATAACAGAAGATAAGACTAATATCAATAATTTTGATTTCTCCCTTCTTGCGTTCTTCAAAACGCTCCGCCAATTATGTTTATAAGATAAACTGGCGATAAGATGTTAATATTAATAGTTAACATTTGATTTATCCAGGGAGAAGAAATTGGAATGGTAGACGGGTACGTAAGCTGGGAAGATACTGTGGATCCCAGCGGTTGCAACACTGACGACCCTATTAACTACTGGACGGTCTCCAGGGACCCTGAACGCACACCGTTCCAATGGAGTGCTGATAAAAACGCTGGTTAGTCTCGCATTGATTCTCAGTGTTAACATCATCGACATGTGCTCAATGTTTTATTATTATCTCTTTATTCTCTTTCTTTCTTAGGTTTAGTTTTTTTACAGTATAAATATCAAAAACAAAAATTAATAAAGATATTATAAAAAACCTAAACCTACAGTTCCGCCAGCAGCGGGGCAGGGCCCAAGCTTCCGGTAGTTAGGGCCGCAGAGTGAGGAACCTCCGGACAATACGCGCCGTTTCAAAGAGTACCGCCTTCTGCATCTGACCCTTGATCCAACCGTCTAGCGAGAGCCTCTTAAGATGTTGATCGAGGCTCTTCGCTATTAAGCCGTTCGTCGAAACGACTATCAGGACAATGATCGTCGAGTCAAATTTTTATTTTTATTATTATTATTATTATTTATTAACATTTACACAAGGTCTCGGTTCGAAGAACCGATGGCCGTTGGGGCCGAAAGGTTCTCGAATGGAGACCACGGACTGGCAAGCGCAACATAGGACGGCCACCGACTAGGTGGACAGACGACCTGACTAAGATCGCAGGCAAGGGCTGGATGCGGGCCGCTTCCAACCGGTCCTTGTGGAAATCAATGGGGGAGGACTTTGTCCAGCAGTGGACACAAGGTCTTCAGGTCCCAAACTAGGCAGAGCCTGCACTATGGTAACCTGATCACTGATATATATATAGTTATATACATATACACACCCAGACACAAGTCAAACAGACATGTTCATACACACAAATGTTTGACCTGTCCGGGAATCGAACCCGGGACCAGCGGCTCAGAGTGCTACCAACTGCGCCAACCGGCCAGTCAATGTGGTGATATTTTCTGGGGATTTCAAAATATGAAGTCTCATCCCCATATTAAAAAAAATAACCACTCTTGCAAAAGCACTAAAAAAGTGGCCCGTGGCAAAAGACACAAAAAGAGGGTAAAAGATATGTCTGTCCTTAACATTTTAATTTATTTTTTACATCTACCGCTTTCTTCAATGTCTCCGTGATCATTGTGCGTGAAATCGCGAGATCGGGAACTCAATAAGAATGAAAAACGTGGTGCATATCCCGTGTTAAACAATATAATTTATTAATTACACTGCCTCTAAAGGAATCTTGCCGTGGCCGCCACGGCCTAGGCCGTGGTGGTACCGGCCTAGTATAGTACTCCCCCATCTCTTCCGTGGGTGCCGTAAGAGTCGGTTAAGGGATCACGTACCAGAAGGTGGGCAGAGGGGCCTTCTGAGGATCGGAAATCATACTGCGCTCGCCAACCCGCCTGCCAAGCGTGGCGAGTATTGGCAATTCCCCCCAATTGAGGGAGGCATTTGTCCAGCAGTGGACACCCAATGGCTGAAATGGATGTAAAAGAATCTTATTGATCATGTTCTGTCGTTTTGATGACTCATGTCGACATACTTTTAATCACTTTCTGCGAACTCATAGATGTAGCCTCAGTTGTCATCGGATACTTTAGTTTTGAAATAATTGATAGGTAGGCGTTTGATCTATATGATATTGAATCCATTGAACAATTCGTAAGATCATAGGCACACTAAATATTCAAGAATTAACATTGTTATCGGGATATTCACAATGTATTTTATTTACTCGATATTTTGTCACAGACAACACTAGGAACACTTTTCCACCATTAATGTGTTAGTTATGAACCCTATTAAAAAAGTATACGCATTTTACTTATTGGAAAAGAGGATGAAATAATCAAATACTGCATATTTACGAGCATTTGTTTTATGGGTTGTTAATAGTTCCTGAAGACCTTTAAGTAATTGGTCCACGATTACTTGTATAGTGAATTATTGTATTATAAATGGAGGAGCCAAATTGGAGCAACTCATTACGAGGGTGCGGTCAGGTTAGTGACCTTTGGACGCAAGTACTTTTCAACTACTCCACACAAGTGGGTTATGTCCAAATGAAGATCTTGCGACGTGAAGTTCACGCGCTCTGATAAGTTAAAAAAAAACGAAGAACTTACCGCCCCGTGGACATTAAATTTTGATACGAAGCAACGTAAATATGTAAGCACTACTTAGGTCATATTTTTTCAATATCAATTGCTCCGCTAAATTAGCCGCGGCGCCAGCCCTACCCAGTGTTCCGAACAGATAAGACGATGCTCGCTTTTATTAGATATTCTTTCCTAGAGTGCACATAAATGGTCCCACACTTCACAGAACAATTTCGGTGTGTAGTAGGTAAGTTACTCAGTTTTTTTTTATACCGTGACAGAGAAACACTCAGGCACAATTCAAACTTATGTCTTTCGTGTTCAACGTTTACGTGTTTAAAATTGAGCTTTGAGCGCTTTGAGCACAGAGAGCGTGCTTAAAGTCATTCCAAAATGCACTGACAGCTGCACACAAAATGTATATGACGTCATCCATGACGTCATCATCCTGTGCTTAGAACGCTCACGAGTACGACGTAGAGCAGTGTGAGCGCTGTCAAACACATAGATAAATAACTATGCACTGAGAGTCAAACATCTGACTCATTATGAGAATCTGTCGAAGAATTGGTAGTTCGTCCACAAAAAATTAAAAGTGTAATTTTTTATATCACAAAAAAAATACCCATTTAGTGCCCATGAAGAACGGAAGAGAATGATTTAATATGAATTTAATGGAAACTGACATTTAAAGAACTCGCGCGCATTCTCACACAAAAAGCCGTTCCGATTTGCTTACGAGCGTCAGCACTGTCAGTACTAAATTCATCTCGGAACAGCCAAGTCCTTACGTACGAACGTGTGCACTGTGAGCCCAAATTGAAACGCAGCCGTACTACGTAACTTTTTTGTAAACAAAAACAAAAACTTAAAACATCAAGAAAATAAAAGTTTTTTCATATTACTTATGATCAGTCAGAATCAACTTCAAAATAGTAACAAAGTAGTATTTCACAAGAGCATAGTCAGTTCATTAGTGATTTTGTAGAAATGAAGTCATACTTGGTTGTAAGTTTCGTAGGTATTCGATATTATTTAGCTCAAGTACGGGTTAACTTACGAATATTTAGTAAACAGAATGATCTATTGTAAACATTGTCAAATAAACATTTATTTAGTTATTCGTCGAGTAGTTATCCCGACCGGTTTTGTGACCTTCTTAGTCACTTTTTCAGTGCATGTGCGAGCAGCCAAGACCGCGTGCTCCCTATAAAAAGTGACTCAGAAGGTCACGAAACCGGTCGGGATACCTACGTAACTAATATACGTAAGTTAAACAGTACATAAGCTTAATATCGGAAGTCCTGTTTCTCCAAATGGTAAATAAGTTTCAGACCACAAGGGCCAAGGGCCTTTGATATGTCCTAATGACGGTAATGACAAGACCTGACGAGCCCTCCGGAGTACGGAGACGCCCAGTTGAAATTCAACAGACGCGTTACTTGTTCAAGGATATCAGATAAGGGTACTTCGCTACGTGTACTACACGTGTAGATAATTATTCTATTTTTGTTCTAATATTATGTTTTAAATTGCTAAAAATCATATGAAAAATTTTCTAATATCAGGGTTCTCGACTGGAGATACGACTTGGCTGCCTGTAGCGGAAGGTTATGAAAGCCTCAATGTGGAAGTGCAGATGCTAAATGAAAACTCCCATCTCTCTGTTTACCGTTCCTTGGCTAATTTACGTACTAAAACAACGTTCAGATATGGAAGATACGAATCAGTTGCTTTCAATGATGGTGTTTTTGCTTTTAGAAGGTGAGTTATACGTTCCTATATATGTTTTATTTTTCTGTGCTTTCGCGCAAGACAAGCGACAAATCGATAAATAAGATAATAATATATAAGTTTATATGATTTTTTATTTCTTTTATTTGTAATATGTCACTCGTGCGTTCGTGATGCCAGTTGATGAGTTCCTACTGAAAAACAGCGCGAAGGTTGTCAAACCCTCGCATATGCTGAGTAGGGACTCATTTCTGGCATCGCGCATCACTGCAATACCTACATTAACGTTGTTTTAATTTTGTGCTTATTTTATGTTTATTTTTTATTTTTATTTTTGATGTGTGTTTGTAGGGGTCTGTAGGTTTAAGTGTCTACGTATGTGTATTGTATGTTGCCTTTTGTCAGAAGTAAATATGTTTTCTATCTGTCTTTCTTTTTTTTGCTTTTAGAAGGTGAGATGATACTTCTTTCTATATGTACTTATACAATATTGTTGTCTTGTTCTATAAATGTGTGTTATTGTGACATAAGATATGCAACCACTTTAGAAAATACATCTGCTATAAAAACTCAGTCCAAACTCTTTTTTTAGCGTATTACTGTAAATAGCCGACTCATCTTCTTATATAAGATTGTTATTTTTCAGAAGCTTAGTAATCTTTCTATGTAATGCTTTGAAAGTTGCCGTGGCTCAGTGGTCAGTGACATGACTCCTGTGTCTCCGGGCCCTGGATTCAAATCCCGGCAGGGGCAAAAATTTGTGCGATCAGTGTACGTGGTTGTCCCGGGTCTTGGTTGTTTGTGTGCTATGTTTGTATGTGTCCATGCCTCTCGCTACACAGGGAATCCTACTGCAGGGATTTGAGTGATATGTTTAAGGGTGATAAAAAGAAAAAAGTCAAATGCATTTAAAATAATTGAATTAAATTATCTTATTTAATACCTACTTCCTCATTCGTCACGGTTGACCCGACGTAATGTGCGCCTTAGCTGTAAGGTAATACAACCTATATGTATGAAGAATTTTCATTCCACTTTTCCGAGCAATGGAACTCGTTGCCTGAGACTGTATTTCTTGATAGGTGCGATCTTAGAATCTTCAAGTTCAAGTAAATATGGGTACCTTCTAGACTAGATAAGTATACTACTAAGCACTAGATCTTGACTGCGTCATCAATTAAAATCAGGTGAGACAATTGAGATACGTAGGCTTGTATTACTTTAAAGACATATTAACCGCTGTTTCATATGCGGACACTATTATTTTCTCCAAATTTTATGAAAGGAGAACAAGACGCCTTAATGTACATTTGTTATAAGTAAATTTACAAAGTATAAAAACAAACATAAATTCCAGGTGCAAGCTTAGAGCGAACTTAAAAAGAAAAACATATCTAAACTTATGTTAGCATGGTATAAATTCGATAAGCCGATTCCAACAGGTGGCATCCACTTCAAACTTTCATCATATTACTTTGTAAGACCGTCGATAAGATAGGCAAAACAAGTTCTAACATCCGATATCTCTATTATTTCATTCGTAATATACATACTATATTGAATTAATTATTTTTGAATAAGAGATTAAAAGGATGAAGCAAAAAATATTTTAATGCTATCTTAGTAATATTATAATTGCCAAAGTTTGTATGCATGTGTGTATGTTTGTTACTTCTTCACGCTCAAACGGCTACACCGATTTCGATAAAATTTCCACGCGGGTGAAACCCCGGGGCGCTGCTAGTGTATAATAAATATGCAGCATATTTGATGCTACGCATTAAACATTGCATTGACAGTGATTCTCTTGTTCAACTAAAATAAACTAAAATTATGAAAAATAAAATAAGTTCATACCTATATGATTACGGTAAAGTCAAAATAAATATGTAACAACACTAAAATTGGATCTTTTCATTAAAATCACGGGTATTCTTGGGTAAAATAAGTCACCACCTTTTGGAGCCGACTAAAACTACCCGCCAGTAATCGAATAACACTCGACTAATATTAGAGATAGCGTTGTATGGAGATAGATGAATATTATACGACGTATTTCGTTTTATAATAAATAAAAGCAATTGTTATGGGCTATGGAATAACTATATTACGATTGGAGTCTAGTTAGTGGTATTTCAATAGAAATACAATCAATTAAATATATAATAGCATATATCCATATATATAGCATATATCCGGCGCCGTGGTGGTACCGGCCTAGAATAGTACTCCCCCATTTCTTCCCGCGGGTGCCGTAAGAGTCGGCTAAGGGACCACGTACCAGAAGGTGGGCAGCAGCGCCTTCTGAGCATTGGAAATCATACTGCGTTCGCCAACCCGCCTGCCAAGCGTGGCGAGTATTGGCAATTTCCCCCAATTGGGGGAGGCATTTGTCCAACAGTGGACACCCAATGGCTGAGATGAATGAATATATCCATAAACAGATTCCAGTATGTAATAAAGTAGGATTAAAAAGTGACACAATTTTAGTCAGATAACTATAAGTCCTTAACTATAAGTTAAGTCCTTAACTATAAGTTAAGGACTTATAGTTACTATTGTTAAGTACTACTTACTAATAAGTTGGTTAATAATTCCAGATGGTACAACAATGAATCTTACATTGTATTGGTGAACTTTAGAGACGCAGCATATACAATTGATTTGACTTACTTTGAAAACGTCGGTGGTCAAGTTGAAGTTGTGCTTAGCAGTGTACAATCTCCAAAAAATATTGGGTAAGATGGTTTTGAGCTCTAATTATTTTTATTACTTCTAATTACTTAAACATATATTAAAAGAAACTTTGACCAGTTAGAAAATTCAATCGTGTATTTAGGTTTTTCTTATATATCCTACCTCATGCTAATATTATAAATGCCGACCACATCGTCAGCTAAGTGAATCACAACTAGGCTATTTGAAAATTGTAAAAAGTTAAAAAGCTGCGTGGGCGCAAACTGTATAATAGGACGGTCGGTATAGACCACCTATTCGTAGGAGTCACAAAATGATGTGACTCCATAAGTTTAGCTTTAAGATGTATAGAAGATAAGTCTTAAGAGAAAGAAAAAAAAAAGAAAAAATGACTGGGAAAAGTAAAAAAAAATTTTAAAATATAAAAAAAAGATGAAGAAGTTGTGGCAATAAAATAGCCACAATTGTGTATAAAAAACAAAAAAAAAACCACATCACTGACCAGACGTAGAAGACGTAGAAGTGAGATAGTAGTCAAACGCTAAATCTATACAGTACAAAAAAAAACCAAATGCATCACATACTTACACAATTGCAGATATTTTCTGTCAAGCTGTTGAGTTTACTTCAGTATTTTACTATATATAAATGTTACGTGTTGTATCCGAATGACACTAACTTTCGTTATTTTATTTACAGAGATGTACTCGCCACGTCCGAACTTGAAGTGCTCAGCAGAGAATCTATTGTAATAAAAGTTTAACAACAAATTTAATGGAAATATTAAATTCTTCAACAACTCGTGGTTGCTTTATTTTGTAAACTTCATGCAATTCGAATGGATAGGTCAGGAAGGTTAGAAAGGTTATGTAACATGGAAGTTTAAAAGTTTAAAGTTAAGTTTTTAAGTTTTTTTTTTAATCTATCACCAAAAGGTGACACAGGTTAGTGAAAACAGTGGAACAAGTGGAAAACAATGTACATATATTTTTTTAAATGTATAAACGCCATGCGTTAGACTTTGGACTCCCTGGTTAGGCTTATAAGGCATTTTATATGTTTATCCTTTACACAATAGCTTTCGTTGGAAAACAGTACCGAAGAGAAGATACTAACTTGACTCGACATTAACTTTTGATTTGATTTTAATGATGGGTGACCTTTTTATTTTTGGCTATTTGAATTTGACATAGGTATTGTATTAATTCTGAACTGACATTTTATTGTACTTCATATGTTTTCTATGTGTACTAAATGGGTGTAATTTGCCTGAAAATAAATAACTTTTAATTTGATTTGAAAACTGTCTCACACCTGATTTACACCGATATGGGGGCTGAAATGTAGAAGCTATATAGTCACGTTGATTATATCCCCAAAACTATAGTTAACTAAAAGGAGCCTGGCAATGGTGGATGAGAAAGTAAAAGACGTAGTATTTACCTACATGCATGTATAATTAAAAATACCATAGAGTTTAGCTGAGTTACGTTATTATGGTCAAAGACTGAAACACAAAAGTATGACACATAGTTTAATTACGTATTTGTGAGATTTAAAACAGAATATATCAAGAAAAAAATTATTAAAAATACCTAACTTTACTACGAAATAATCTAGGCAATCGTCTACACGTAACCTCGTATAACATAGTGCTCATTTTCAGCGACAATATTTATGTATATAAATAATGTAAGAACAATAATATGCATGGCAAATGTAACTCTGTGCACAGTGTAAAAAATTTCATATTATTGGCTTGACTAAGTCGTTTTAAATAGCGTGACTAAATCCTGTCCCCGAAGCGGCAATTTTTCTTTACATAGTTAACGATTTACTTACAAAATTTGGGTAATTTCGAAAATCAATAGTTTTATGACGTCAAAGATTGCTGAATAGAGTAAAGTTGAAGGCAGGTAAAGGGGTGACAACATGCTAGTAAAAAATTTTTTTAAACAAAAATGCAACCGACTTCAACACTCAAAAGTGTGAAATAACTTGTTGAAGTCGGTACCATGATACAAGAGTCACAAGAGACACAAGAGTAACTATCATCACAATATTGAGCTCATGGTACCGACTTCGACAAGTTATTTCACACTTTTGAGTGTTGAAGTGGGTTGCATTTTTTGTTAAAAAAAAATTTATCACCCTTTTCAGTGACCTTTGCTACTCACGGGATCAATTAATTGTCATTGTGTGTTCTGCGATGTCTTCAACCGCGACAATAATATCGTCAAGATACGCGTAGCACTTTTCAGTTATTGGAGTATAGCTCAAAAACCGCTTGTCCGATTTCCATCATACGGACGAAAAGAAAAAGTACATTGAGTCGTGAATAAATTCATCGCCATAAGTGCTAATATCCATATTTAGAGAAAAGTGACTACTGGAGGACAAAATATGTCCGCCGTATAATAATATTATCATGCAAATGAAGCTTTACATTCCTAGATGTTCAAAATAGGCACGTTCAACTCGACAACAGGAACATATTAGCTTAGAACTTATTTATGGTAATTATAGGTCGTTGGGGAATAAAATTAAAAACACGTCGTAGAATCTAGAAACTAGAGCGTTGAAACATATGATAAAAGTTAAACTTAGTAAAGAGTGAGGTGGTCGAAAGGAGAGTGATCGAAGAAGACGAATCTTAAGCTGATGATGTTTTGACTGAAAGGTGTTCGGGTAGAGACAACAGACTGACAAGTACAGAGTATGATGATGATATCTATCAATAACATAGTACATACCTACTTATTCCCACCTATCTTAAGTCATCCTACTAAATTTTAAATGTATATAAAAACAAATTTGTAAACTTTAAATCTAAACGTGTAAATACCTTAGTTATTGTGGAACTTAATATGTAACTTTCGGAGTAGGGCGTTGACATCTGTGACACAGTTATATACTTCTGCAGTTGTCATCGTTTCTCATATGTTTGTAAACAAACCATGTTTTTGTTCCAAATAAATAAATTGAATTGAATTGAATTAGGTAGACCGATGACTGGATGAAAACTGTAGGAAGACTGGATGCATGCTGCTTATATCTAGTCTTTGGAATTATTACGATATGCAGCGCTGATATGATCTAAGACCCGTTGTTGTAAGACTTGGAATAACCTTAATGTTACTTGGAAACCTATCAAAATACATCAAAATCAATCCAAAAGTGTTCTTAGCGTGATGTTATTGTGATCACAATTATCATTTAAAAGTCTTGCTAAATGTACCTATGATACCAAAATCAAGAAATGTGTAAAATAGTACAAGACTAGTAATATAATGCGCTGTAATAATAGCTTTTGATAATAAGTGTTTCTGTTATTAAACGACGGTAGTGTATTAAAGTGATATGTTTTATATCTTTATTAAAACTATAGATTTAAAAACTCTCGACCGTTTAAAAGTACTTTTAGATGACACAACTTTTAGAGGACCGCAGGTTTTCAATAACAGTAATTTTGACTGAAATAACAGTCTTGTACTTGCCTTATGAAGCTGGTAAAAAGTAGTTTTATATCAGTCAAAACTTCTCAAAAGTTTAACATAAACTAACCAACCAACCATCAATAAATTTGACTCTGCAGCCGCGATTAAAAGTAGTTTTATCAAAGGCGTCAGTCAAAATTACTTTCAACCACAAAACTACAGTTAAAAGTATTATAATCCAATGATTTTTAAACAAAACTACAACCTAGCATAGATCAATACTACTTTTGCCTGTTTTCTTCAAATTAAAGGTACTTTTAACCAGTTTAGAGTTTTGACTATGACATGTACATTTTACCTTAGCTAGTTGGTAATTAACAACCTGCCATCGAACGTAGTTCGGCATTAGTTGGGCTTATGTCTTGATGTCGACAAATATTTGTGTAAGTTTTATCAGGCCAATATGTCATCACTGTTGATAAATGGATTTCCTTATTGGAGATTAAACCGTAATCTACCTTGGTGGTCCATTAGGTAGACGTAATTAATAAACAGTGATTTCAAATCTCACGCATCAGAGTGCCTTCTTTTTTTTTTCTTTTTTTTTTATAATATGGGACAACATTCAAACAAGGTCTTTAGGTCCCAAACTTGGCAGAGCCTGTACTATGTTAATCTGATGACTGGTATATACTTATATACATACTTATATATACTTATATACATATACACACCCAGACACAGGTCAAACAGACATGTTCACACACAGAAATGTTTGACCTGTCCGGGAATCGAACCCGGGACCAGCGGCTCAGAAGGCAGAGTGCTACCAACTGCGCCAACCGGCCAGTCAGTTTTCTCACTAATCAAACGCTTATTGATCTAAGGGAAATTAAAAAATTGTATTGGTTAGTTGCAGATAATATATCAATATTATTTATTATATTTACTTATTTATTACTTATTATTTATTAATTATATTAGTAAGATTTAGCTAATTAAACGATCACGTTTAATTAGCTAAATCTAACTCTCTAATCTCGCTAATCTCACTTTTATTCAAGTACTAGCGGCCCGCTCCGGGTTCGCATGGGTATCACTACTATCTCCACTATTTAATGGATGTTATTATACATATAAACCTTCCTCTTCAACACTCTATCTATTTAAAAAAACCGCATCAAAATCCGGTGCGTAGTTTTAAAGATTTAAGCATACATAGGCATATAGGGACAGAGAAAGCGATTTTGTTTTATACTATATAGTAATTCAACAAGGTAAAAGTGACTTAACAATCTTTGTATACGACTGCTTGATCTCTAATGCTTGTGTGATGAGCCTGGAATGTGTTTTATTTTTGAAATATTCATTTATCGCGCCATATATCGTACACAAACATAAGTTGTCATGTTTCATTACATTATCTCTTCTCTCCCACCGTTTTCGTTAACGACGTCGATGACGTCACGCGTCTTACGAATTTTCGATCAGTGTCACTTGTCCTGACGCGAGTTTAACATTTTTCCCTATACACAAGTGCACAACGCAGCTAAAGAAGTTTTCACTTCAAGAAAAATTAATTTGTGTAGCGTAGGAGTAGGAGATAGGTAAGGAAAATTACTTGCGAATGTCTGCGCGTGTGATAAATTTACATATGTTTGGCTCAATTAGCTTATTCTACGTGACTAATCAGGCAGAACTCTCTCCCCACAGCGGTAGCGGTTAATAATTATGTATACTGTAAATTTCATAAAGTATTTTGTTAGTTTCGTACCAATAGTTACACGTGGGTGACGTCAAAGTATCACTGAATGGAGCACAGATAATCAAAGTTAACAAAATAAAGGGGTGAACAACATGCTCTTAACACTTTCGTTAGGCTTCATCAAAGAACTACCACATGTAAGCGTAACAAAGTCGTTCTGTATCTAACACGCAGTCTTACGTTTAAATATTTTTTAAAATATTGATACATTTTTTGTTATCACATTACATTTAGTTTTCAGAACCTTTTTTTAGTTTATTTTTTAAACGACTTCAAAAAAGAAGGAGGTTACTCAATTCGACCGTATATATGTTTTTATTTTATTTTATTATGTGTGTTCGCGGATAACTTCGTCGTTTATGAACCGATTTTGATGATTCCTTTTTTGGTAGATAGAGTATACTTCCGTTGTGATCCCATTCAATTTTCATCAAAATAGAACAAGCGGTTTTTAAGTTATACTCCAATAACTGAAAAATGCTACGCGTATTTTGATGATATTATTGTCGCGGTTGAAGACATCGACATCCCGTGAGTAGCACAAGTCACTGAAAAGGATGAAAAAAAAATTTTTTAACAAAAAATGCAACCGACTTCAATACTCAAAAGTGTGAAATAACTTGTCAAAGTCGGTACCATGAGCACAATATTGTGATGATAGTTACTTTTGTGTGAACTATCATGGTACCGACTTCAACAAGTTTTTTCACACTTTTGAGTGTTGAAGTCGGTTGCATTTTTTGTCAAAAAAATTTTTTACGGTATAGATCTAGCGTTTGAGCACTACCTCATTTGATGGTCATTGACAATGTGGTCGGAGATGTCATCACGCTAGACCTAGAGTGGTTACTATAGCTCTCAAGGACTGCTGCCTGAATACACTATGTGTTTGGTGACAGTTGTTCAAACTTGAGGGTGGTAGCTAACCAGGTGGGTTCACGAAAGTACCCTACCACCGTGCTGGAAATTTAATAACGGTGTTACCTTCACCGGAAGCTCACGCCAGTGTCCGTCAGATTCACAGTTGACGCTCCACCCGCTGAGCTATGATTGCATCAATATTAATTATTATTCAGCTATCACAATTAAAGCTTACTGTACAAAAGAGTACTAATATGTATCATAAACATATTATACATATTTGTACTCTTTTGTTACTATGCTTTCGAGGAAAACTTCCTGATCACACTGTGTTTAATTTTACAAATTTGCGTTTGCTAGTAAGTAGGGTGCTGAAAAATACTGAGCTGAGAAGCTCAACCCGTTGTTAGGGATCGAACCAGAGCGTCCGTCAGTTTGACAGCCGATGCTTCTACCGCTGAGCTACCATCGCTTCAGATTATAAGCATTTCAATAAAGCAACTTATTAATTAGAAAGATCTTATTTTAATGCTGCGCTGAATTTCGCAGCGCCACGCCGAGAGAGCTCGAGGAAAAGACGTCACGTTGGCGCCAGACTTCAATACATAAGATGAAAAACGTTGCGTCCTAATACCTACAAAGTCTAGTTTCATTATAAATTTGCTTTGTTGTTACAAAATTATTATCAAGTTAGCTTTAATTACGTAGTTCATTTGATAAGAGAAACAAAGCTCGCGTAATAAACACGTAAAAAACATTTATATGGCCAGAGTTGCCTACATTGGTTTCAAAAACATAATAGCTTCTTGAAGTATATAAGTTTTTATGATTCTGAAACTGGGTTGCCACTGCGGAGTGTTTTATTGTATCTTCGTTCCTTATATAAATGTACCTGTTTCATAACTATATTTCACTGTAGGTACCTATAGGTATGGACGGGTGAAGTGTGAAGAGGAATAAAATTGCCATGAATGCGTGTGGAATTGTGGATTGTAGGGAAATAAGAACGCTTTGTTGGAATTGCTACTGAATATTAACATTATCGTCTAGTTTGTGACTTTAGCAGAAGGAAAAAAATGCAACCGGGTATCTTTTTATATACTAATTAACCAAATATTTCATGCGAGATATTCGTATAAGATAGATAGATAGAAAACTCTTTATTTGCACACTATTTCAAAACTACACACATAAGGAAAACAAACAAACAAATATAAATACAGTGATACAAAGGGTGGCCTTAGCGCTTAAAGCGATTTCTTCCAGGCAACCAAACATATAGGAATTGTCATATATATATTTTTTTAAGATGTTTATTTTAAACTTTTTAAATAAGTGAGAGAAATCAAATGCTTAAAAGAGATAACAAAAGAGTTGGGTCTACATTGAAACTCTTTACGGATATAATTCTCACATACAGTGGCTGGCACGCATTAAGGTAATGGCATTGTCAAGGCAAGCAGTAATCATTGCAAATTATATAACGTGTGCAGGAAAAAGGACTTACGACAGTAACTATAGTGGCCACATATTTTGACTATTTTCTGTATTTAATAAATTTACAAGCATTCAAATTCTTAAACTTTTTTCAAATTCATAGAAGATGTAATTGATGGGGACAAGGTTATTTTTCTGCCTTCTAACGAGTAAATTCGATGCATGTTGAGATTACTTTATTAAGAAAGAATGTCAAAAAACAACTAACAACTATAGAACAAGGGAAGCCATAGGACACAGCTTGTTTTTACATCACTTTGTAGTTTAAAGAAATTATTAATTTATTAAAATTGTCTGCTTATGATGTATGATATATGTACTTTTTAGACATTTACGATCCCAACGCATTGTTAATAAATGTGCCGTTCTGAGTCTACAGTTCTGTGACAGCCTTAAATTTTAACAATATCAAGAGCGGGTAGTTGAAGAAATCACCAATGCAACTCGGTCAAAACGTCTCGAGGTATTTTTTGTTTACACACAAAACATGAGCATTGTAGGTCTAGCGTGATAACATCTTCGACCACATCATCACTGACTGACCATCAAGTGAGATATTGGTCAAACGCTAGATCAATACAGTATAAAAAAACCACACACACAATCACAGCACACAAACATCTAAGAATCGGGAAAAACATCAACACTCATCGCATAAAAGTTTGCCCCTGCTGGGATTCGAATCCAGAGCCCCGGAGACCCAGAAGTCATGTCACAGATCACTGAGCCACGGCGACCGTCGAATGTTACTCGCGCGATCAAGTCCCAATTGATTTAATAACGACGGAACTCTCAAGCATAAAATAACTGGAAATTTCTCCAATTCATTGTTATGGTATTGTTGAATATTGATTAGGTACCTGTAACTTACTTCAGAATTGGTATCCATAATTCATAAGCTGAAACTTATCAGCTCTGGGTCCAGTTCTTTGACATGCAAATTTCATACCGTGGTGTGAATTAATTATTATGTATATAACTTTGGTTTTGCGAAATTTAGTACCTACGAACTGACCTCGCCTTGGCATTGTTCGCGTGAACTACACGATGCAAAAACTTGAAATAGATCTCTTATACCCATAAGAGATCTATTTCAAGTTTTTGCATCGTGTAGTTCACAGTGACATTATTCTCAAATCAATTCTTTATTTAACAAACAGACAAACATACATACGCATTTACACTCACACCGCTGCAATAAAATACCTTATGTCGCGGGAGGCAAGGACACACACAATCACAATACACTTACAAGTATACACATACAACTTACAAGTTCTAAGATCAAACATATAATGCTCATCACATAAATTTATGTTGGCCCCAGCCAGGATCTGAACCTGGGGTCATGGTACTAAAGTCAGTATCACTATTCACTGGGCCATGACGACCGTCAATCGCCAGTAAGCTTATTTATATTTAATTCAACAGGCCACATTAGTGACTATCCGCGATGTTAGAGTTTTAATAATAATTAATTGTCTTACTGACAATGGGTAAAAAGGGTAAATTTGCATTTTTTTTATAAAAGTCTAGATATTTCATATATATATATACCTAGTGTAATGCTAAATAAACTGATTAATTATATGACAAAAAAATCGTATATTTCAGGCTCTTTTGTTTTGAATACTTACTGTTTATCTAACTTTATTTTTATTAACTCGCAAAATATTTTGTATTTTTGTAACCTTGTATAACTAGATCCATCTTGGTCAATCGGGTATATAAATATGGCAATACACTTCAATCAAATATACTATAATTATGTCACTGGGAAATGGGAATACATGTTTTTTTTAAATTACTAGGATTTTTGTAATCCTAGTAATTTAAAAAGTGGGGTGGGTACCGACTTCAACAAGTTATTTCAAACTTTTGAGTGTTGAAGTCGGTTGCATTTTTTGTTATACAATAACGCATCAAAAATGTAATCACACCATTGTAATTATAATTAGGGATAATAAATCAACAATAGATCGCAAAAGGTCAAGGGTTAATTAATTAAACGTTACAAAAGTGAACAACTAGAACCATTAGAAACGAACCTTTGTACCGCGTTTCTGGTAAAGGATGATTTATGTTCTAACTACTGTCTGTTTGTTTATGTCTGCAGTAAACTTTAGTAATGTAACTTACTTTTGGGTACACAACAGTAATGCTGAGTCATGGACGTGTATTAGAAGTGTACTCAGTTAATATTGATAGGTTTTCTTATTGGTCTAAGATCCGGCTTAAGAAATATATACCCTCATCTGTTATTCAATCATGAGAAAGCTTAAATGTTAGTTAATATATAGAGGGATAAGGTACACATTGTCATGTGGGTTGCCAAGCTATATATTAACATTTTTTTATTTTTTATTTTTATACAAATTTAATTTAATTTCAAGTCAGTTTTTTGACGTGATAACGTTTTATAAATTGATGAATACCAGCAACACTCATGAAAAATCGTAACGTTCCGCGTAACGTTCCACCTGAGTTTTGTATTACATAAAATAATCAAAGTCAAAGTCAAAGTCAAAGTCAGTCAAAGTCAAAGTCAAAGTCAAAGTCAAAGTCAGTCAAAGTCAAAGTCAAAGTCATAAATGATTATGACGTTATCACGTAAATCGTCCGTAAACCGACTTTACAGACAACCAATTTTTTTATTTATTTATTAACATTCACACAAGGTCTTCAGGTCCCAAACTAGGCAGAGCCTGTACTATGGTAACCTGATGACCGATATATATACTTATATACATATACATACCCAGACACAGGTCAAACAGACATATTCATACACACAAATGTTTGACCTGTCCGGGAATCGAACCCGAGACCAGCGGCTCAGAAGGCAGAGTGCTACCAACTCTGCCAACCGGCCAGCCAAATATGAATAATTAGTATAGTATTCATATACAATAAATTGTAGTAGTAGCTTAATCGTAATCTCAACTAATATAATAAATCTGAAGAGTTTGTTTGTTCGTTTGTTTGTTTGAACACGCTAATTTCATGAAGTACCTACTGGTTTGAATCGAAAAATTATTTTTGACTTGGATAGTCCATTTACCGATAAATAATTCAGGCTTAAAAACAAAAGATGACGTATACTGCGCGGTGCTCAGATTGTGTTCCTTTACGACGTAAACATGCTTACTGCGACAGATAATACGGTACAAATAATATAGAAAAGGCTATATGTTTAGACTTGCGCTTGAAATACGCGTCGTAATCAAAATTACCACAATTGACTTAATTTTGCCGCCTCAGTTTCCGCGCGCTTGTGCGACATCTTACTCTTATAAACATATAATATAATTGCTTTAAAACAACATGCTACAACCAATGAAAGCAGAGCATAAATGACATCGCTATGCTATATTATTTGCATAATAAGTATCTTAAAAAAAATGCTTCTCAAAATAAATATTCCACGCGGACGAAGTCGCGGCCTAAAACTAGTTATATATAAGAACTTGATAGCTTGATCGTACATATCTTTTAACTGCGAAAACAATTCATCAGTTCTATGTTATACGAAGACTTTTCTCTAACGAGATAAGCCCTAAATTGCCCTAGATCAAATCAGCCTCATCTTTATATGGTGTGACGATTATTTGAGGCATCATTAAAAGTTTCGGCTCACGACATAAGTCACTCGTTTATATACCCTTAAAGAGCTTCATGGTATATAAAAATGCCTAATCAGGTATGTTTCTATAGTATGTTTTACTATTAAGGCCCCGCGGTTATGCCCGCTAAGACAACGTGTTAAGTCGTCTCTCGAAAACTTGGAACCAAATCACGATAAAAATAGCCTTTGTCATCATACCTTAGTGGTATCATATTCTATTAAAATTTGTTGAATCGAAAAAGGTATCAACCAAAACTGTTGTATCAGTATTTACACAGAAACATACTGCCGCGCTCCAAAACAATCACACTATATACTCGAATATATAAGGGAGAAAATTTATCTGTCTTGTCAACTCTTCAACTATTCAGTTCTAAAAGGGAGCAAGTAGTACTACCGAGCACGGTATATACCGTCTGTACCCCCGGGGACAGACGGTACATTATTTAAATTTTAATACCAAAATGATCTGTCTATTTCCACGCATACCTATACTCGTTGCAGGACAGACAGTACATTATGGGGTAGGTCTATGTCCAGAAGTGGACGTCTTATGGCTGAGATGATAATCATAATGATGAATCCCCATGGGACCGGTCATGGGGATAGACTGAAATATTCCACATTCCGCACATTCCACATTCATTGTAGTAATACAATAACACTCTCCGGAAGAGATGTGAACTAAATACTCTTATACTAAAGTACATAAAAGTAAAAAGTAAATTTTTTTAACAAAAAATGCAACCGACTTCAACACTCAAAAGTGTGATATAACTTGTTGAAGTCGGTAACATGATAGTTCACACAAAAGTAACTGTCACAATATTGTGCTCATGGTACCGACTGCGACAAGTTATTTCATACTTTTCAGTGTTAAAGTCGGTTGCATTTTTTGTTAAAAAAATTTTTTTCTCTCTTTTCAGTGACCTGTGCTACTCACGGGATGTCGATGTCTTCAACCGCGACAATAATATCATCAAAACTCGCGTAGCACTTTTCAGTTATTGGAGTATAACTTAAAAACCGCTTGTCCGATTTTGATGTTGAATGGGACCACCACGGAAGTATACTCTATCTAACAAAAAAAGAATCATGAAAATCGGTTCATAAACGACGAAGTTATCCGCGAACACACATAAAAAAAAAACATATATACGGTCGAATTGAGTAACCTCCTTCTTTTTTGAAGTCGGTTAATAAATGTAAGGAAAAGGTATAGTACAAAATTAAACAAACTACTGAATATCATATTTATTATATTAGCAATTTCTTTTCTCAAGTCGCTCTTGGATGTCGGAGAAATTCTATTGTAGTCTGGCTGACGACAAGTACCTCTCAAGTCTAGATTTGCTCGTCTGTCTATTCTTGAACAGAATCTTGTTTCTTCAGCTGTGGTATTATTAAAATATAGTTTGACTATATAGACTTTCATGAAATTACAAGCGCCTGATAAAAATAATAAAATGCGGAAACGAAATGACATTTATGGTATTCCAGAGCGCGCGTGTGGCGAGCGGCCCTTGTTAAAGTTTTGTAAGTATTATTTTGTAGGAAACATCGCATGCATCGGTGCCGTGGTACCGGCCTAGAATAGTACTCCCCCATCTCTTCCCGCGGGTGCCGTAGGAGTCGGCTAAGGGATCAGGTACCAGAAGGTGGGCACCAGCGCCTTCTGAGGAGTGGAAATCATACTGCGCTCGCCAATCCGCCTGCCAAGCGTGGCGAGAATTGGCAAATCTTCCCTATATGGGGGAGGCACAGTAGATGACCAATTGCTGTGAAGAAGAAGAAGAAGATCGTATGCAGTTGAATAAAATAAGATTTTTATCTGTGGAGGCTTGTAAATGGCTCTTCCGTACAATATTTGTTGTGCTAATTTGTAACTTTAGCTGTAACCCACCTTAAGAAAATAAAGTAAATAAAAATAAGATAAATAATAAGAAAAATAAAAAATAAAAATAAAATTCATCATCTCATCCAGAGAACGTCCACAGTTGGACATACGCCTCCCCCATTGATTTTCACAAGGACCGGTGGGAAGTGGCCCGCATCCAGCCCTTGTCTGCGATTTTAGTCAAGTCGTCTGTCCACCTGGTCGGTGGCTGTCCTATACTGCGCTTGTCAGTTCGTGGTCTCCATTCGAGATCTTTTCGACCCCAACGACCATCAGTTCTTCGAGCAATGTGCCCTGCCCACTGCCTCTTCAATTTATAGTTACTCGTAGTCCGGTACAAAGCCTAGCAGGATAATAATGGCAGTTGTTTTTTTATATATAAACTAATAGCGCAGTAAAGGGCCAAGATTATATACGATCTTGTATACAATCTTAGTCCTTGTATAAAATATATGAAGGATAATTCTTTTAATATTTTATGTACATATAAGCCGATATTACTACTGATACTGTCTTATTAAACCATTCAAGTATTTGTGGCTGGTAGCCTCTAATACTTGAATAGTTTAATGAAACACACAATTCTTGCGTATATTGTAATAATTATTTGAAGCATTATCAATGTATAAAACACGGGAGTTACTCACGTAATAAGTCAGAGGGTTCCGACTATAGTTTCAACCACATTCGGTGGTCTTTTTCAAGGAGAATACGGGGCGCTCGCGGACGAATAACAAAATTATTTGAAGGTTATATACCCTCGAAGATTATTATCCACAAAAGGATTAAATGTCTGAGGTTGTCCCATTGTCACCAAGCCCTGGATCACCTCTTCAGATCTATCAATGGGACCACTTCAGGAATTTGCTTCTTTGAATAAAATTGAATTTTGAAAATCGGTTTACAATTGACGGAGAAATCCTTGAACATCGTAAAATACATACAGGCAGGAGTACATTGAACCTGTTTGTTCATTGAAGTTTGAAACGCGAGATTTATTACTGTGTTTTTTTATTATACTCCCCTTTCTAAAATAAACTCTGCATAAGATTAAACAATACACACAAATAGGCAAGCATTTGATCACTAATCTCACCTCATGTTAAGTGATGATACGGTCTAAGGTAGCGCACGCCTACCTAGAGGACTTTTTTTTTACACTCAGATTTATTCACTCGTGACTTGAAGAAACCCAGCTTCTATCTCTGCGAAACGTAGATTTAGGCGAACGAATTTTTATCATTTATTTTTTATTTAACGAATGAATTCCATTCGTTAGCTGTACGGACTATCAATGTGGAAGATAAACGCTTTCTAAATTTTTTTTTTTTTTTACAGCTTTCCGAATTCACTAGTACATCTTTTCATTCAGAGATTTATTTAACCATGGCAACTGAATTGAAAACGATTCTAGCAACCGATCAATTGTCCAAAAATAAACCAAATTTGGAATAAAAGCTTCTCAGATTCCGCCCTGAAATTAATAAGGGCAAAGATGTTTGCTCTTGATTTGCAAAATCAACAGACAAAACACTAGGTTTTTTCTCGAACAAACATCACAAATTGCTCGCCAAATAAGAACTGAATTGTGTGAGAAATAAGAAAAAACTTAATCAAATTATTTCGCAGCAGCGAAATTAAAAAGTAATTTTCTTCCTGCTTCAATTTTGTCGTTATAATTGGTACGTTTCAAAAGCGTTTTAATTACGGTTACACTTGAGCATTTTACTTTTATTGTATCAGAACCTGGGGTGCGATTATCTAAAAATGTTATTTAATTGAATAATACGAGTGGTGTTTAGTGTTAAATTTTAAAAAAATATTAATTGAAATGGACATTATTTTAAAGAACATTTGAATCATTACATCGGACTGGCCGGTTGGCGCAGTTGGTAGCACTCTGCCTTCTGAGCCGCTGGTCCCGGGTTCGATTCCCGGACAGGTCAAACATTTGTGTGTATAACATGTCTGTTTGATCTGTGTCTGGGTGTGTATATGTATATAAGTATGTATATGTATAAGTATATATCAGTCATCAGGTTACCATAGTACAGGCTCTGCCTAGTTTGGGACCTGAAGACCTTGTGTGAATGTTGTCCCATATTAAAAAAAAATAACAAGTTTAATTTAAGTACAATGCACTGCAATGATACGGCTACACGGATTCGCATGAAATATCTAATATATTAAGATAGCTTAAAGTCTAGATTTACACATAGGCTACTTATATCATGGAAAAATTATAGTTCTCGTGGGATAATTGAGGTACCGCAAAAACCGTTGTCCAAGCGGGTGAAACCGCGGGCCGCAACTAGTAAAAAATAAAAAATATAAATGCATCCGTTGGAGATGCGCTCCTTCGCGAAAATTTGTCCTGAATGAATAGAAGGCAATATGGTTATAAGACGAATATATTTTCACTTTGATATCCTAATAAGACATGAAATAGAACTACATTTTTTAAGCTAAAAGTCTAGCGGTAGGATCTTCGGCTGTCAAACTGACAGTTGTGGTTCGATCCCCACCAACGGTTTGAGCTTTCCATTGAAGGCATGACCGTTATCAAACTTCCAGTATGGTGGTCTTTTTAGCATAAATAAATAAAAACAAAACTCAAATGTCATGTCATGTCAAATGGTGCCATGAGCACAATATTTTGATATCAGTTACGTTTGAACTATCATGGTAACGACTTCAACAAGTTATTTCATACTTTTGAGTGTTGAAGTCGGTTCCATTTTCTGGTAAAAATTTTTTTTTCAGTTTTTTTAGTGACCTTTGTTACTCATGGGATCAATAATTGTCATTGTGTTGTAGGTATGTGCACCGATGTCTAAGCACACATTCTTCAGTTTTTGACTAGTAACTCAAAAACTGCTCGTCCGATTTTGATGAAATTTAAATGGGACCACACGGGAAGCGCCAGCTTTCAAATAAAAAAAAACGATCAAAATCGGTTCACCCAGTCGGAAGTTATGCGGGAATAAAAAAAAACATACGGGTCGAATTGCGAACCTCATCCTTCTTTTGAAATCGGTTAAAAATATCTACAATCCTCAAATTAAAAACTGTCACCAAACATATACTGTGCCTGGACGACTGCAGTCCTTGAGAGCCTGTAAGCATCAAATCATACAGTAGCAAAACGCAGATCTATAAAGCAAAAAAACCCTATACTTCCCCATTTCTATAATATTCTACAATCGAATAAATATTTTCTCAGTCGTTATTACGCGTCACATCTGCAGATTTTTTCTAAACCATTAAGGTTATTTTTGCCATAACCCGGACCATTTCAAAACATTACGTTTCTCCGTGAAGTGCATCCATAACCATGAGCTAAGCTATAAACTGTCCATCCCGTTTATTACCATCAACGTACTTCACTAATAGCCTGTCACTACAGCATCTTTTCACTCTCCAGGGGCAAAAATATTTTGTACCATTTTGAACCCTTCCGTAAAGGATATAAGAACAAGCTACAGTGACTTTTCGAACCAAATTTTTGAAGACATGTCACTGATATTCATTTAGAACCTTATTTTTATGCTTATAAGTCTGAAATAGGCGGTGAAAATACTTTCGTACGTTGAGTTGACCTTTCATTCTAAGGATTATGGAACGCTCAGGCGCTATGTTCATAAGCGTGATGTTAAACTAATAAGGTTGATGAGTGTTTTAAAAGTAAGATTTGTGATTATACTTTATTTGCTGTGAGATCACAGCTATTTCCATAAAAACTCTATGTAAAATGTATACCTATATATAAATATGTTTTTTCACTGGTTAATTGACAGATCTTAATGTCTCAGACGGCCGAAACTTTCTTTAGTTTTGGCTTTTGGCTTTTTTAGTTTTTCTTTTTTCTCAACATACTGTCTTCTCGCCATAAAAACCAGACAACGATTTTTTATAGACAACATAGGTACAAATAACTGTTTTCCCGTGTCATAATAGGCGTTGCTAAATGAGGCGTTTTCTAAAAAAAATAACTCGTAGTACCTACCTAATAAAAGTGCCCGATAGACGACTCTATTAACTTTAAAATTATTTTGTCACAGGTGTGTTTGTGTGTGTTGTTTAATTTTCATTCTGATTTCTTTTTCGATCCTGGATTCCCGCGTTACTTTTTTACACTGCTTGACGACCCGGCTATGTTATTAACTCTTGTACCCTTCTTGAGTGCGACTTACGCATTTCTCATCAATTCTTGTCCATAAAAACCTTCAACTTTTTAAATTGTGGCCTATGCGACGTTACCACAAGTTTGCAAAAACAATACATTTTAGACAGATAGCTCTTGCTTCTCTGAATTGACAACGGTAGCGATTCTCTACAACTGAACTAAAATTTTGGAAAACTAAATCATTTCTTATACGGTTACGATAAAGTCTAAATTGGTATGAGACTTATTAAAAACATTACTAAAAATAAATGTATTTATTAAATTTGCGGGTAGTTTTAGGTAAATTATGTTGGCACTTATTTGGTGCCAGCTAAAACTACCTGCAATTCGCCAAAAATGGAATAAAACTCGTCTAGTATTAATAAGAGCGTTGTAAGGAGTTATACGAATTTGAATTTAAGCGTAAATAGAATACAAGCTATTTTATTTTAGAGAATTTTAGTGAATTTTGTGTACATAATAATTCCTTGCTAGTTATTAATACTATGCCCATTGTAAGTGGGAGGAGAGGCGTGAGAGCGACGCGCAGTTTCATTGAAAGAAACCAGATGTGAAACTTTCCGGATTATTTACGATAGTTATTCCTGTTTTTCATACTACACAATACGGTATTTTGTATTTATAAAATTAACCTCGCTATATTCACTTTGCGCAAGTAACATTAAATATATAATTTTATAAAGCACGGATTGCGTTTGTAGCCCAAGGCTGTGTGTTATTTACTTACTTACTACAATGGCGCAGCGACTGTGCTTTGGATTCTTAGAATTTTCGAGTGTAAGGTGACACACCTGACTTAAAAACGAAATGTATTCTCATTATTATACGCGAAATAATCTGATAATCGTACTAATCTTATACATGCGGAAGTTTGTGTGTATGTTTGTTACTTCGTCACGCTCAAACGGCTTCACCGATTTCGATTAAAAAGTATTTCTATTATTAGTTATATTTATTATTATATATTAGTTATTCGATTGAAAGTTGGTATAGAGATAGTTTAAGCCCTGGATTAACACATAGGCTACTTTTATCCCGGAAAAAAGTATAGTTCCCTTGGGATAATTGAGGTAGCGGGAAACTGTAATCCATGTGGGTGAAACCGCAGGGCGCTACTAGTAACATTATAAGTCACGCGTGTAAAACGCACACATATTATACTAGGTACATATAATATACGTGACAAGCTATCAACTATCTGTGTTACAGTCGTATTATAGCTTAAATGCTTTCACTTAGTTCAACTGTCAATTTTTAAATCTGATTTAATAATGACATAAATGTCGCTAACTCCTGCGGCAACGCTTTACAGATAAGTTACGGTATCTTGGCAATGATATTATATGTTTATATGAGGTAGATGTCAGACAAGCACGCGGAAACTGAGGCGGCAAAATTAAGTCAATTGTAGTAATTTTCATTACGACGCGTATTTCAAGCGCAAGTCTAAACATATAGCTATCCTTTTCTATATTATTTGTACCGTATTATCTGTCGCAGTAAGCATTTTTATGTCGTAAAGGAACAAAATCTGAGCACCACGCAGTATGAATATACGTCATCTTTAATAAAACATCATTGTATCTTGGTAAAGAAAATTGAGCTGTGGTAACAATATACTATTTTCACTTCAAATATACTTCCAATGACCTCTTTTTTTTGTCAGTAGCCAGTCAGTGATCAAGGTTACTTCGTAACACATTTAATCAATGAGTTACATGCACCGTTCAAATAATAATACCTATAACTAGTTTTATTTGATATCGTAGTGAAATAAAACCGGATTCATAACATAATGTAGTAGATGAGTATTTAAGTAAAACAATAATAAGGTGACATGCTCGCGATTTTTCCCACACATAATAACATTAAAAACAACACGACAATTATATACACATTCTATATTATTATTCTAATTTATACAATTTAATAAACAAAATGTATTCCGTGTAGAAACTTTAAATATTGTGTTTGTGTATTCCTTATAATTATGGACTTTCCCAAACGCCTTAAGGTACAAAATTATAAAAAATACTTTGTATTTTTTTATTAAAATTTACTTATATTCATTTTGAATAAACGATTGATTCTTGTTACGTTTGTGTTGCCCAGCACACCTAACCTGATATTTGTTCAATATTATTTATGTAGCTACAGAATTTTGCCTTTACAGCCTTATTAAAATAAAATGTATGTGATAAGCACCCATCATATTTGTTAGCAGTAATCGTCTCCTATAGATATCGGCAATTGCTAAGCCTTGTCGGAGGCCCTTGGGCGGCCTGAAAATGTCAACTTTGGGCATGCCACTTGCATATCGCGCCAACCCGCGTTGATCAGCAAGGTGGATTATGTCCAACACTTTTTCTAAATGCTTAACATAAAAAAAAAATTATGAATACATACAACAAAGTCGCAAGAGTAAAATAGAGTCAAATATCGAGCCTTGCTACAGTCTAGTCAACGTTTCTAGAAACCTAGGAGCTTCCTAATGAAAACCTCGCTATTATCAAGAAACTCAAGCCTATTTCATCACAAAAACATACCAGACTAACACAGACATTAATACTCTATCATACCATAAACCGATACATTCCCATTGAATACCACGCATTTCAAATTCTAGAGTCACGGCATTTATCGACTAGTATTTAATCTGTGTTCACAGAAGCCGACCTCATGTTTACCTTTCACGCCTCACGCCTAATCTTGACGCAACACCAACCCAACTGTTTTAAAACGGTCATCAAACGTGTTCGCTGACGTAGGTTCTGTTAATACACGCAATTTTAGTGCGTATTCCAACCGGGCGCGCCTATGGTTGCAAAACACTGCGGCCCACTCCAATTATGAGCTATTATGCAGTAAAGTGTTATTGATGATAGTATGAGTTAATTCATCAATAAACAAATTAATTGCCGCAAATGTTTTGGTCTTGGAACGTAACAGGTGATATTGGTTATTTACCTGCATTGAACATTTGTTTATACATAAAAATTGAGTGTTTTTTAAGGTTTTGCACTAATTACTTGCCAAGAGGAACTCAAGTTCAAATTAAAGAAAAACTGCTATTAGTCCTAGGTACTTGAACGTATGGTTTCTTACATATAGCTATGTTAACAAACTCCTCTATCCTTTCGATTTGCCAACCAAACCATAGTAGCATTCCGCAAGCGGTCCCAATTTATTCATTCATTAACGACACGTTTCGCTTAGCGCCATCTACTTCAAAGATACTGAACTATTTGAATGGCATTTGAAGTTTTTTTTTCTATACTCATTTTTAGTGGTTTACTATATAATATTATGTTTGCCGAATTTCCACCCGCTTCTTTTATTTATTTAAGCTCTATTTGTTTAAAGAGAATTCATCCCCAATTCGGCAAGGATTTTTGAAGTAGGAAAGTTTCCTACTTAAACATCATATGAATTTCATAAAGAAGTTAAACACAAAACTCACAACCGACGCGAGGAACTATCCAGCAGCCAGCTGTCCATATTAAACCTTACAATAAAACGGTTTTTATAGTAAAAGTAAGATTTTAGTTTGGCCCTTTATAGTTATAAAATTGCGTTCGAATAATTTAGAGTACGTGTGTTTCAATTGTTTTAAATGTCGTGTGCAGTAAAAACATTTCGCCGCGTTCACCATTTCAATCCTACGTAGAAATAGCAATAGTTTAAAAATTTACGATTGTCGTGGCTTAGTCTGTGACTTCTAAGTCTCCTGAGTTCGAATCCCGGCAAGTGCAAACATTTATGCGATGAGTTTACGATGACATAGTTTTAGTAGCCTGGATCTTGGATGTTTGTGTGCTGTGATTATGTGAGTCAAACTTCCCGCGACACAGGGAATCCTACTGAAGCAGAAAATTAAGGTGATGCAATTATAATTATTAAAGTATCTTATAAAAAGGTTTCACTATTACATGAAACACTGAAAAAAATAGTTTTACGTATATTTAATGATGAAACGAACTTATCTGTACGTGAAGTTCTATCATAATTATACTAGCGCCGAGTCCGAAGAGATTAGTCCTGTAGGTGACACCACTCATGCACTTAGTTTGGAGAGTTTATATTTCTTAGTAAATTTACCCTATTTCGTTCCTCCAACCATAAAATAAACAACATTTTTGGTATTACCATATGTGAAATAAATATATGTATTGCTGTCATGAAACTATAATTTTGTACAATGTATTATTTGTATCGTTTTTGATATATTCTCGCGCCATCTGCCAATTTTTTTTTTAAAAGAATTTTATTTTTTCGCTATTTCATATCATATAATGTGCCCGTTTCCATTTACGAATACCTACAATATGACTTGTATAAACACATATAAAGGCATGTGATAATTCCCGCCAGATAACTTTTTTTTATTAACTATTTTATTATTATTATTCTTTTTCACACTCAGACCTCCGCACTAGAATTCTCTGTGTCGCGGGAGGCATGGACAAACCCTATCACAACACACAAACAATCAAGTCCCGGAACAAAAATCTATACTCATCGCACAAATGTTTTGCTCCTGCCGGGATTCGAACCCAGGGTCCCGGAGATACAGAAGTCATGTCACTGACACTGACCAATGCGCCACGGCGACGGTCAAAACCGTCAACTTTACACTAATCACCTCAATGTATTAAGGCAGCTATGTCCCTACATAATTATACTGAGGCATATGTGTAAATAACACACAGTAAACAATACACATGAAATAGTAGTCCAGTGCCACTTATTAACTTGGTCTACTTACACTATTTTTCTTTTTATTAGATATTAAAAAATATCTTTATTACCGAAAGATAATTATTACGGACTTAAGTCAAATTCAATACCACCTGGTGTGGACGGCGCATTATCGCCTGCCTGGTCGTTCGTATATGGAATTGGGAAAAATTAATCAAATTATGCAGCTCCAATGCACTTCCAGAAATATTTAATTCGATAACAGATATTAGTAACTTTATGCCCCTGCTATTGATTTAATTCTGATTTTGCACGCGTATGTAAAAAGTATAATTAAAAAAACAATTTCAATTAAATTTTTAATAAATAAAAAGAAGTAAAATTCCAACTTGATTCATTAATTGCAATAAATATCGATGTACATGGTTAAAACATTTCCATGAACGATAGATCTGAGAGTTAGCACTCAAAACAGTAAGTAACATCAGTAAAAAGTGTCATATATTTTTATCACAGGGTGTTAAATTTATTGCAAATTGTGTACATTTGTATCAAACAATTTACGAACCAATCATGGTGGTACGGTGTGATACCGTGTGATTACCGCTGACCTTTTGCTGACATTTCCCCGCTTGGTTTTGGCACAGATTAAACAGCAGTACCTGCGTGTTTTGGGTCACCGATAGGCGACCACACCGAATCGTCAACTCCCAATGCTTGCATTCAGATCTGCTCATTGTCAACTACGATATATACTATATATAATATGATGTGGCAATCAGGACATAAATGGTTACTTTACACCCAATGATGTTATAAAAAAAAATTTACCAAAAAATGGAACCGACTTCAACACTCAAAAGTATGAAATAACTTGTTGAAGTCGGTACCATGATAGTTCAAAAAAAAAGATATCAAAATATTGTGCTCATTTATTTCACACTTTTGAGTGTTGAAGTCGGTTGCATTTTTTGTTAAAAAAATTTTATTCATCCATATCGATTAATCTTGATACAATGGCACAGCGCGTCATTTTCCGTAGTTGGTAAGCACACAAAATGCCAAACGCCCTTCTAAATCGGCACAGGCCGAGCATAGATTCAACATAGATACAGGCCGCTATGAACTTTACAGACTACGAATGTTTGGCGTTGTCTTATTGGCATCGGCTCAGCCTCGTACTGGACTCAATCCGAACACGAAATTAGAAGACTTGACACCCTGAGCTTCATCAAAAAGCACAAATAGCTCCTGTGAATGTAACAACTGGGTGTGACAAGCATCGGCCTGTAGTTGTTTTTAGTTCAGTTTTCAGTTACGTATCTGAGAGTGTATGTACCTTCCTTTTTGAACGCTATCATTGTTTACACAACCGTAATTTTAAAAATAACTTATTAAAAAAAGTAGTTAAAAACTACATATTTTATACAAGCTGCTGTGACTAATTAGAAAACCTCCAGCCGGGAAACATCGATACTTTTTAAATAATTCATCTTTTGTTCAAATTATTGATGGAAAAATTTCGCTACTCGAAAATATTTTTATAAGAAATTGAACATATATTACATACATTCCGTTGTATACATTAAGTTGTTTAATCAGTTAGCATCAAACTAATTAAACCACTTATTGATTAGCACAACAAAATTCAATGTCTTGACGTAAATATTATTATGAACTCGTATATTAGGCACGCCAAATCCACCTGTCTCTTTTCTTTCCCTTTCTCTTTTCAATGTTAATAACAAACACTGTGCATAGCTTGATTAATTAAAAACCGATACCTATTGATATGATTGAGAATAAGTAACAACTTACAGTAGTTATAATGCAATCAATTACACCCGTCCACAACCAGACAAACCGGAAATCGGATACCTTTTGTATAGCTGACAGTTTGATCGACACGCACCACTGTTATCAGTAGTATTACATCTCGTTTTAACATACAATGTGTTGTCGCACTGACATAATTATGTTTCACATATGTTGCATTTTAAATGTCAACTTGACATAACAATGTAGAGATGACGTCAAACAAGTTTGTCGTAATGTTAATTAATTACAATACATTACAATATAATTAATAAAAATGTGCATACTGACTGTTGGAGTCTTATTTCTTAAAAAATTTCATAACTAAAATTCGATATGGTTATTGAAGCGATGATAGCTCAGTGTTGGTAGCGTCGATTTACAAACGGACGGTCGCTGGTTCGACCCCCACCAATGGCTTAAGCTTCCGATTATCAAAATACTATGCTGGAAATTTTATAGTCAGTGATTTTGTGGTCGAAGATGGAATCATGTCAAACCTAGAATCTCTCTGAACACGCTGTGCGTTGATGACAAACTTTTCAAACCTGAGGGTAGAATATATAGAAGGTATATTATGGAATGGCAGGAAGCATCTCTGGAAGATGTGACGGCGCCAAGGTATCAAGGCATGTAGCGTCCTACACTAAACGCCGCCCTACCTACCAGGGAATAAGTGTCATAGCGTCAGGTCTTTTATCATGAGCCCATCGGTTCAAGAATTGTAACAATATAGACCCGACGAATGCTAGCGGGAAATTCGATCACTTCTGGAACAAGAAAGCCCGTGGTGACCGAGTTGATCAACTGCAGCACCACATTGGCAGTGATGGGTGTCATAGCATTTTGTATCTAAATTTAAGCTGACGCCCAAATGAAAATAAGATTATTATATTATAAAATACACTGCCTTGTATTCATACATTAATATAGATGTACAATAATGCCTCCTAATGTATGTACCTACTAAGACAATTACTCACGACTATAATGTGTAAGAACCTTGGAAACTGTATTATAGCTATTGTTGTTTATTGTCCAACCAGTTTAATATGTAGGTACTTACGAGTAAATATGTGCATTTATATGGCCAGCAAAACTTGTGTGTCTAGTTCTGCTCTATACTGCTAACGTATTGTTTATAATACAACATTAGAAGCTGGGCGTAGTTAAATAATAAGAATTATCGACATTATCTCTGCGATTGGACGAACACAGCTAAAAATATACCTCCCCCTTTAATTTCGATAATTACCCTATAACAGAATATTTCGAAAAAAACTGTCATTCTAACGCAAGGGTCAAATCTATAGACTTTGATTATGACTTTTCTCATACTTAGCACATGCAAAGTATTTACTCAGGCAACAACAGGCATAACAAGGATTAAGTACTCGAACTCGTAAGTATTTACTTAGCAAAGTTCGCCAAAAAAAGCAAAAGCAAAAAATAAGCTAAGTCCAAGTACGATATATAAAATTCAATCAAGCTGGCATGGTCATTAATGACCATGCCAGCTTAAAACGTAACACAGCGGTTGTTATAAAATAATTAAAGCTGAAATACAAATATAAATAAAAATAACCGTGTCATACCGCTCCCTCTTGAGATATTTCAAGCAATTACCTAAACGAGGGACTGAAATCAGTGTCCATAAACAAATAAACAAGCTTGATGGATGAGCAAACCATCTTTCATCTTGTCACTGAAGCAAAGTAATATTGTCTACGGATTTATATTCAAGAAAACATTGTTAGTAATTCTGTTGTTTACTAAAATTACCTAAAACTGTGTAAAATACACTGTCTTCTTCTAGTTCCTAGCCTTATTAATCCCATTTCATTTGGGGTCGGCTCTCCTAGTATTCGTGCGCCATGATGCGCGATCTTGAAATGCATCTTGAAAAACGTTTTGTAAGAGTCGATTGATACATGTTTTTATTTTTTATTTTTACAATATTGATTTTTTTTTTTTTATCTATCATCTCAAGCTTTGGTTTAGGTTAGAACTTTATTCTCATACGAAATATATTCCACTTACAATGAGATACATAGAAATTTATAAAATTAGCACAATTTATTGGTCCTTGGCGCTTGTTGCGATGTGTAATTTAAGTTTGTTCTTGAGTGCATATATATACTCTTACTTGTCTGTAGTTCACTTGGTAGCTTACTGAACATCCCATTATCATTCTTCACACTCATTCCAAATTTCAATATACAACCCTAGACATATACACAACCGATTAGTTTGATCACATTTAACACAACACTCGTTATTTACATCTAAATTTAATTTCATTTTTGTTCTCTTTCGTTTTCTTGGTAATTAGAGAATTGTATTCATATAGTTTAGGATTTATGATTTATTGTTCTAATGTAGGTACGTACTGTATTATTATATTATTTTAAGATGATTCATATACTATGCCTATTTTGGGGAAGACACTGTCTGCTGCAACACAGTGTATACTAAAGCAGCAGGCAGGGCTTTCAATGTATATTTTGTTTTAATTTTTCCGTGAATAAAGAAATTTGTATTTGTATTTATTTGTATCTGTAGTCAAATTTTCTGCTTTCATATTGTTCATGATAGTCGTCATCCAAGTTGTCGGTGGTGGGCCTCGGCCTCGTTTTCCCTCCTCTATGTTCAGAACTCTCTTTGTCATATGGCTATCCTCCCGTCTCATTACATGTCCATACCACCTTAAACGATTTTCTCTTAATTTTGCGCTTATGTGTGCGATTTTAAATGTTCCTCGAATATACTCATTCCTAATTTTATCTAGTTTCGTCACACCACCCGCCCATCGAAGCATTTTCATCTCAGTTGTATGAAGTTTTTTCTTATCTGCTTTCCTCATTGGCCAGCATTCCGATCCATATAGTGTAAAATACACTGTCATTTCGACATTATTAACGTGTTCATATTTGCTATTGGTGCGATTTGAACCCACGACCTACAGTATGTCCTGTCGCTTTGCCATCTAAGCTGTAGTAGCATATCATACTAGGCAAGCTTGATATTATGACCTACTAGTATCGCCCCGCGGTTTCACCCGCATCGATTACGGTTTTTCTGCTACATAAATAATTTCTAAGGAAATCATACATCGGGATGAAAAGTAGCCTATGTGATATTCCAGACTATAATCTATCCCAGATGCGCCAAATACAATCCAGTTGCGTTTAGCTGATCTGGTGTGATTGAGTAACAAACAAACATCCATCCATCCATCCATCCATCCATCCAACTTTGACATGTATAATATTAGTAGGATTTTTGCCCAATTTCTAATCTTGATCTAGAGGAATAATGCCAAGAGCCAAGTTTTCATTGATACCACTCTAGTCACTAATCCTACAACAATACTTATAACACTTCTGTCAGTTTGTCACAAATCTCACAATACAATGTGCTCCAATATGGTAGAGCCTTCAGCGCTCTATGTAAAGAGGTTACCTCATAGCGCTACTGAAGCATTGTTACCAGGTTTGTCACGCTCCTGCAGATTCGCCTTACTCATAAAACATAAATTAAAAAGCAATCAAAAGTCACAATATACAAAGGATACGATTAATGACAGCATCGATTGGATATCCCAAATTTGCAATAAACCTGCAATGATAGCTGAACGGTAGATTTAAGTACTTTATTACAATATATAGTACCATTCAATGCGTAAGTCTTCTAGGGTCCATATATGGTACGTTTTTTAATATTTTTTTACTTTGGTTGAATAAATTAAGCAAGGATGCTTAATCTCATTCAAATACTCCAAATTATGACATAGCATTACCAAGCAATTTTAAAGTATGACGTAAACCTAGCCTCTCAAAGCATATATTTGTCAAACAGATATACAAATAACAAAAATAGATCGACAACAAAAAGCTAACGCGTTATCTTTACAGAGCAGTAAAATCCGAACAACAAACACTTTCGATTAATGATACATCACTGTTATCCGATAAAGAGTTATCAGGGTATATCAGGTATTATCAGTTATCATTGTGACGTCACCACTGTAACATCATGTCGGCGACGACATGATGTGAGATTAGAGTAAACATCGATAAGTGCGCTGAAATGAGGCGCGGACGGTCGGTTTAATCATCATCACGCGGGTAAAACCGCGGGGCACGCCTAGTAACAAATATGTGAAGCAGATTTTGTAATATTTTAAATCAACACGTACCCGCCCTTTCTGCCTGTAAAAACCCAAAAGCCTCTGTAATTGTTAATTAATGTTCGATTCCCGGACAGGTCAAACATTTGTGTGTATGAACATGTCTGTTTGACCTATGTCTGGGTGTTTATATACAAGTATATATATATATAAGTATGTAAATAAGTATATATCAGTCATCAGGTAACCATAGTACAAACTCTGCGTAGTTTGGGACCTGGAGACCTTGTGTGAATGTTGTCCCATATTATTATTTCTTATTATTATTAATATCATCAAATGTAAAATAACGCAAGCTTAAAAATAATCTTCACAAAGCCGTGATTCAATACCTATTTTTATTTCCGGCTCTATTTCAATCTTACTTAATATTATAAACGCGAAAGTTTGTGTGTGTGTTTGTTACTTTATCATGCTCAAACGGCTATACCGATTTCGATGAAATTAGGTGTGTAGATACTTCAGGTTCCGCAATCACATTTAGGCTACTTTTCATCATCATCATCAATCATCACCACGCGGGTAAACGCGCGGGGCGCAGCTAGTAAAATATAAACTGCTTAGTAACGAACGACCCGAGTGAAATAAATAGTTTTTTATATTTTTATTCACTTCTCAAATACATATCTTAATAATATTGAGAAACCTGTCACATATCTTATTTCAGCTAATGATCGCAAAAAGTAGAATTATTTCCTTACCCGTTTAAATTTCATTCGAGAAGTAGTTCTAAGGTTCAGTGTATTTGGTATTTGTATAAACGCTGTTATAATAACTTTAAAGAATAATCACGTTACTTGGGGATATAGTTAATTTTTATGGTTTTCTATTTGTTTAACGCCGTTTCGTTTCTTTAGAGTATGTTAGGGTTCTCAAAAAGTGGGTAAATTTTAACAAAATAACTTGTAATTATAACTACTGAATCGCTTAAGTAATCGAGAATTCTCGCTTAAGCAAATCATCGTGGAGAGAAGAATTACTTTTTCCTCCATCTATTTTAGTATCTGAATACGTCATCCGTAAATGCAGTGACGTTACGCGCGTTACTTTCATAAAAGGCTGTTTTACATTATCTTTAACTTTACTCAAAATACGCCTTATAATATTCTAAGCGTTTGAGCACTATGTTACTTGATGGTCAATGACGATGTGGTCAGAGATGTAATCACGTCAGACCTAGAATGCTTACTGGCTCTCAAGGACTGCCTGCCTAACCAAATCAAATGTTTGGTGACAGTTTTTATTTCAAACTCGAGGGTGGTAGCTGGCCAGGCATGTACTTGAAAGTACCTTACCACCATGCTAGGAATTTGATGACGGTTTTATGGGTCTTATCGTATATAGCGATTTATTCCAGACAACCAGCCTTTCGCTTCACGGTAAAGGCAGTATATGATACAAATTTTAATATACCTACTCGTACATACATAAATTATATACGAGGCGCTTTACTTAGATTTGCATGCATAAATGTATACAGATAATATCAAAGGAATTGCGTTAGCAAATTAGAATCGAACATCAATTATGCTCAAATGTAATCTGCTAACAATGTTTCCTTGAGCGATGACGTAGGTATTATATGTATATATGTACGGTTATTTGTTTCGCTGTACATTTATGAAGAATTGAATGTAAACTCTAAGGCTTTCACGAGTATCAGAGTACTCAGTATCAGAGAAGACGCCGCGAAGGAGAGTTTTACGCTCTTGTCGCCGCTCGGACCTGAACCACTGAAGATGTCGACCGCAGTGATCGACGAAACGTCTGGAACACAAGTTTCACATAGACCACGGCCATACAGCCCGAAAGCAATACATACAACATATAAAGAAATTGTCCAAGTAATTGGCAACAAAATTCCGATATGTTTGTACAAATACATATTTTCTTTATTGGGAAAGCTTACAGATACAAAGTTATTGTACTTTTGTACTTTGCCTTTGGATAAGATTATTTAAATCAAAATACATATTATGATACAAGAAAGTGAACAGTATACTCTCAAGATGTATGTTATATGTGTGATTTAATTGGGTGCCATTAAGTTCTAGAAATATCCTAAAATGGAAAAATATATTTATTTATTTAAATATTACTAGCTGTCTTCGCAGTTTCACCCACGTGTACTATGGTTTTCCCGCTACCTCAATTATTCCACGGGAACAATTATGTGGAGAAAAAGTAGCCTATGTGGTATTCCAGGGTATAAACTATCTTTATTCCAAATTTCAATCAAATCCGTTCAGCCATTTCACTGAGAAGAAGTAACAAAAATACGAACGACAAAATTTCGCCATTAGTGTGATAATGTGATATGAAACTTTTAGATATTTTACCGATTTTAATTATTCTTTTACAGGATAGATATGTCAGTTATACCTGTCAAATGAAAGAGATTTATTTAAATAATCAATGCAAACAGTAAAAAAAACACACGAACTTAGAACTTCCTCCTTTTAATAGCAAAAAATTGTTTGTTTTGTTTTAATTTTCGATGATTCAGTACTATTGCAAGTGCTAAAATCATGTAGCAGTGACAACGACAGACAATGTATTTTTTTTTAAATACCAAAAAATGGAACCGACTTCAACACTGAAGTTTGATACAACTTGTTGAAGTCGGTACCATGATAGTTCAAAAGTAACTATTATCACAATATTGTGAGCATGGTACCGATTTCGACAAGTTCTTTCACACTTTTGAGTGTTGAAGTCGGTTCTATTTTATGGTATTATTTTTTTCACCCTTTTCAGTGACCTCTGCTACTCACGGGATTAATTCTCATTGTGTATGTTCAACGATGTCCTCACCCGCAACTATAATGTCGTAGCACTTTTCAGTTATTAGAGTGTGTTTAAAAAACCGCTTAACCGATTTTAATGAAGTTCGGACCACAAAATGGGACCACACGAGAAGCACCAGCTTTTAAATAAGAATACAACGATCAAAATCAGTTCATCCAGTCGAAAGTTCTGAGGTAACAAACATAAAAAACATACGGGTCGAATTGAGAACCTCCTCCTTTCGTTTTGGTTAAAAAAAAGTAAACACGCCACTATCGCCCTGAATGTGGATCGCCTAAATTAGGTTCATGCAAGTAGTTTGTTAAGGCCTTGATTAGGCCAGCAGTAATACAGCACTCGTGATCACTAAATCCTACTAATAATATAAATGCGTAAGTTTGTGTGTATGTGTGTATATTTGTTACCTCTTCACGCTCAAACCGCTACACCGATTTCGAAGAAATTCGGTATGGTGATAGCTTCCACCCTGGATGAACACATAGGTTTCTTTTCATCACCATGTCACCATCATCACCATTTTTCATCACCACGCGGGTACAACTGCGGGGCGCATCTAGTCCAATGATCCTCAGTACAGAGACATCTGAACATCATCATCATCATCTCAGACATAGGACGTCCCCTGCTGGACATAGGCCTCCCCCATTGATTTCCACAAGGACCTTATTATTATTATTATTTATTTATTCTTAATACAAATCAATCAAGTACATTGGCAGACACTGCCCAAAAACCAAAGTTAGGTTTGTCTGGACAGAGCAGTTCTATAAAACATTAATCTATTACCTACATCAGACAACAATATTATTACATATATTATTATTATTAATTATCCAACAATAACATTTGTAATTAGTACTATATCGTTATAGATAAGTGCTGTCGCTATGTAACATACCAATAACAATATATGTAACAAATACCACATAACAACCTGTTGACATTGGTGTCGGACATCCGTCGACCATTTAGAAAATAAATTAATTGTGTGTTCCCTCTACTTTGAATCCCATTCCGTTGATACCCAGTGTCGAAATTAAGCATATTTGACATAACATTGGTAGCTATTGGCTATCTATAATGAAAATGGAGAGGTGACTTCATTTCTATTTCAAAACGTCAAATGATATAGAGGCTATTTCGATAAAACTAGACCGACCAATATCTGTATGTTGATTACCTAATAAATGCCTTATAATTTGTCCTTTTAGTTCAAAAGAACATTTCTATATATGTCGTTTCCGAAGGGAATAATTAAGCTCTCGTTATGACAGCTAAGCTAACAGTGATATCTCTGAAATATGCGACCGCGTATTGTATGTGACAGTAATCTCGGGAACTGGTGTCAGAAGATTAACGGTTTTGATTTGTCATGATTTCGTGAACTAGTTCAAACTGGTATATACCTGGGTGATATAGAATAATCCTGTGTAATTACTTGGGAAGAGTTGATACAGATTTGATTACAACTTGTGAGATAGAATTCTATGTTTTTAACCGACTTCAAAAAAGAAGGTTACTCAATTCGACTGTATATATGTTTTTTTTATGTGTGTTCGCGGATAATTTCGTCGTTTATAAACCGATCTTGATGATTCTTTTTTTGTTAGGTAGAATATACTTCCGGGACCGTAGTGGTCCCATTTAAATTTCATCAAAATCGGACAAGCTGTTTTTGAGTCATACTCCAATAACTGAAAAGTGCTACGCACATCTCGACGATATTACTGTCGCGGTTGAAGACATCGGAAAACACACAATGACAATTGATCCCGTGAGTAGCCTCAAGAGGGTGAAAAAAAAATTTTTTAACAAAAATGGAACCGACTTCAACACTCAAAAATGTGAAATAACTTGTCAAAGTCGGTACCATGAGCACAATATTGTGATGATAGTTACTTTTGTGAATTATCATGGTACCGACTTCAACAAGTTATTTCACACTTTTGAGTGTAGAAATCGGTTCCATTTTTTGTTAAAAATTTTTTTTAAGATTCAGATTGTCTCAAGGACAAGGTATTCTATGACTGAAGCAGAAATAACGTGGGTCACAGTTAACGTTTAAATAATTGAGTAACGCACAGTCCGTACAGACTATTATTTATCTGTGTCACAGTTGTACTAGTTCAATGACAGTGCTGGATCGAATGTCTTACGGTGTAATACGCCGGCGCTAATACTGCTTCGACGAGTGCTTGCTAAATTATTAATAATCTGTAATTTCGATTGAACGCATGTGATCCAGAAAATTTTTCAGTAGGTAGGTACAAATGTTTCCCTCCAAAATATTTTGACGTAAATTTCACCTGGTATGCTTCGATGGAAGAAGTTAATCGTAAAAAATCTATAAGCTAATCTGTGTATACAAACTAACTCACACTAGTTAGAAAATCTGATAAGTGTTAAAGTTCTATACAGGAAAAATATTTAAGCAGGAAGCACCCTGTGAGCCATTGAAACTAAACGCAGTTTACACTGCAAATAATAATATGTTGTATTTATACTTACATAAAACATTAAATGGAAGAATTAAAATTAGGTCACAACAACTACTTGAAATTCTTTATCCGGATACATATAATTGGCCTCCTTGTATAAATGTATTGTGTATTATGTATATAATTATATATATAAAAAACGTGTGCCACTCGGGGACTGCCGCGGTAAAGCAATTGCATTACATTTTTTATCAACTTATGCAATTAATATATTATTAACTTATGCAGTACCGCCGATACAACCAATGCCACCTAGAGGCGACTTGTTGAACTAAAGAGACAAGCGTGATATTTTTAAAAAGTCACTAAAAGTTTTGCTATTCATCGATATATGGCAAAACTAAAAAGTGTCACCGTTCTGCCGGTCGGAGTGGGGGGTGTTAGGTTATTTTCGTTACGGAATTTCTGAATTTGGTCTCCACGCTCAAGGCCCGCGATAGAAGCTATGCAATAGCTTAAAAAACATTTACAAATAAAGTAAGCTATATTTACCTGTCCCCTGCTAGTTCTTTTCTATTCTATTATGTAGGATTAATAGAATAGAAAGTGCCGTGGTGGTGCCGGCCTAGAATAGTACTCCCCCATCTCTTCCCGCGGGTGCCGTAAGAGTCGGCTAAGGGACCACGTACCAGAAGGAGGGCAGCAGCGCCTTCTGAGGATTAGAAGTCATACTGCGGTCGCCAACCCGCCTGCCAAGCGTGGCGAGTATTGGCAAATCCCCCCTTTATAGGGGAGGCATATGTCCAGCAGTGGACGCACATGGCTGAGAGAGATGTAGGATTGCCATCGAGTATCAACGAACTAAATAAAAGAGACAAGATCATAAGCGAGATTAGAGTAAGGCGTATGAATTTAGTCTTTTCATATTAGGTACTTCATCGATATCCTACTAATATTCTAAAGGCAAAAGTTTGTATGTATGTTTGTTACTTCTTCTTCTGATTATTTTTTAATTGTTCTTTTGATGAAATTTTGTATGAAGATAGGTTAGACCATGGAATAACATATAGGCGACTTTTATCCCGGAAAAAGTATAGTTCCCGTGGAATAATAGATGTGGCGGGAAAATAGTAATCCACGCGGGTAAAACCGCGGGACGCTACTAGTTTCAGAAAATAATATTGAGTATAATAATTACAAGATACAGAAGATAATAATAATAATATAAAATGGTTTAGGGTAGAGTACACAAATGATAGGTTTGACTAAGCAAATGGGTCAAGTGAATAGAAATGTTGGAAAGGGAACACATCTAAATGTTCCGAAATCAGATTGAGGAAGTTCTAAAAAAGGGTCAGGTCAAGAGTACTCTAATACGACATTCTATATATATGTATAGGTTTGATATAAAGTGAAAGAGGTGTGTGATTATAATACCACATGGAGAGTTGTAGTCTCAGCCATAGCCAAGTGAGAACGAGGAGTGACTTTTTTTTTCTATTTACACTCAAACCTCTGCACTAGGATTCCCTGTATCGTGGAAGGCATGGGACACAATTACAGCATACAAATATCCAAGACCCAGGACAAACTACACTCATCGCGTAAATGTTTGTCCCTGTTGGGGTTCGAATCCAGGGTCGCCGGTGACCAACAGTTGTTACTGACGACTGAGCCACGGTGACCGTCAAATTATGATACATTTAAGACAATGTCTCTCCATAATTTAATTAGCTTCCGTCAAAGGCAAGTTAGCTGAATTGAAGGGCATGTAATCACACTTACCAATAACATAAGAGTATCCATCTAGAGTAAGCACACATCTCCTGGGCGCACCCGATGCGGATCGATGTCTGTGTGTTCGGGGTGCTGCGCCCAGCGCCCTGCCACCTCCAGGGTCACTGTGACATTTATGCACCAACTCCTTGTCGTTAGCCACCGCTTTGCCGTCGACCGAGCCTTGCCTGCTGCCTTCCAGCAGCGCTTTGGTTCGCCGCATCATCACATCATACGATATCTCCGACAATGTCACTCTTACAATAATACACCATCAGTTGTCCCACTCAGATCACAAGACACTACTAACAATATGAGTTAAAACAACAACGCATCACTGAAAACAATGGAACGTCACAAACAACTACTTGAAAATACGTCACTCACGATCATACGTCAAGAATCGAAACAAATGCTCAAAAGCTGTTTTTCTGCACAGATTTTTACACCTGAGATTCTCGCACGTTACTAAGATCACGTCACTCAATGTGTTCAATTTATCACTGAGCTATTTTGAAAAGTAATTTGGCTACGACACGTGATCGCTCCGATCAATCACCCGAAAAAAATTTAGATATGTTTTGGTTTTTCCGCTGTGTTTTGATATGCTTCAGCCAGAGATCATAAATTATTGGCGAGTTTTAGGCATTTTCATTGCTTCGTCAGTCTTGAACCAATAAATCGTGAATTATTGGACTAAATGCCGCGTTTTATTTATAACGTTCGATAAAATCGTATCCGTTATCGAGGTGTGATGGCTTGTGAAATTACATAACCGAAATTGTTGATATCATTCTTTCATTTGAAATTCGTATGACTAAAGAGTCTTGTTTCTTAATTTGCAGACACTTATGCGTATGAACTGACACTTATATTAAAGTGAAGAAGTTCAAGATAATATTTAGTCCACGAAGACCTCTAAAATGTTATCTAACATTTGGTTGACGGTGGCAGTTAATGAGGTAATAACTTTAATAGCTATAAACCAGAGATTATTCGTCAGTTATCTATATGTTTATAACAATAATTTATTGCTTTTAAATCCTATTAGAGCCACAAATTCTCGCAGGACGTGACAAACATGAAAATTTTTGTAATTCGAGTTTGAAATTTGTTGTATATTCAACGAATTTTCTCTAATAGACGCGGTCTAAAAACTACGGTACATTAACTCGATAGTCAAACGAGTCTATGCTAATTAACTATTAGCATTCTATGAATAATTGCCATGGATTTTAACATTATTTCATACATATGTCGATGTAAACAAGTAAACTGTGGTAACACGTATTTCTATGAACTTATGAACGAAACATTGATTCAATTTAATTTGCTGTAAATTTACAAAATTCCAAGTTAACTCATTGTGTGTATGTTATAATTTCATACCGAGATTGCGAACACATGACTAGCTTTTGTTTTTTACAGCTCGTAATTTACCGGAGTGTGGTGAGACCGTAATAAATGTTTGGTTGTTTGGTTCAACGCAGGTGGGAACGCGGAAATCTATTTCGAAACTGTGGCGACTTGTTTTTCCGCCATGGTAACGCACGGGGAGCCTATGGAGCGTTGCGTCATTGCTCACGGTTGGGGGTGGTCGTCCCCCTTGTAAACAGATTGTGACGCTCTGTCCACCGGACTATGTCAAATCGCGACCAACAGGTGGCCCTTCGAATTCAAACACAAGACAAGCGAAGCAATAAAAAGTTATGTCAAAACTTTTGAAATTTAAATCTCCCGGCTTTTACCGTGGGTTATGATCGAGTTCACATGCCCGGACGGAGTGTCTCAGTACGACATGACGCGACCGCGCGACCGTACCGCGTGGAAGCCTGCGCGCGACTGTTGTCTCGTCCCGTCTGTCTGTGCCGCATGCTCTACCCGCTACAGGTAGCTGCTGATTAGTATACCAAGTTCCAAATTCGAAATCCCCGGGATATTGAGCAATTTCTTTTCTAAATACGGCATTCGGAATGTATTCTAGTTTTGCTTTCGGCCAGTTGTATGACCTTAATAGATCGGAGGTTGTATAGCCTTATGGAAATCAGCTGATTTTATGTATCTCGTAGGTTTAATAATTTTAAATATGCAGAATTGTCTTTTTTATGTTATGCAAAAAGGAATGGCGTAAAAACATTTACTCTTTAGACGAAACATTTATAAAATAAACCAATTCACACATGGCTGAATAAGGCTTTGTTAAATAAGTGCAAAAAGATAAAAGCCTACAAAAATTTGGCACGTCCTATCGAACGTACGATAAAAAGGTTGTATTACGGCCGGGGTCACATATCCATATTTCCGTGAGATCAATCCATTTGCCCAAATTCAGACGAGATGTTTACTAAAGCTGTGAACATTTTCTTCATGAAAACCTTTTACTCAATATTAGTTCTGAGAATATGACATATTTTTTGTGTGGTTAGACAAGTATTATTTAGCGGGTTTTCTTAATTTCTTTGTACATACCAATATAACAAATTGGTGATGATGCATTCTACGGTGGACCGCTTGCTTAGAGGATGCTAATGTATTCTCAGTCGTGATTTGAAGATACCCAGATTGCAATTATGGGGCAACCCTACTCGGGCCATAAAACCTGGCTGCTTTGTAAAGGTGGGTCTACACTGGAGGAGCCGAACACGAGCCGAGCAGTTCCCCTCGCGTAATACACTTATATACATATACACACCCAGACACAGGTCAAACAGACATGTTCATACACACAAATGTTTGACCTGTCCGGGAATCGAACCCGGGACCAGCGGCTCAGAAGGCGGAGTGCTACCAACTGCGCCAACCGGCCAGTCTGAAATTAGTCGGGATTTCAGCAATTGGCAAAGGCAAAGGCTGTGATCTTTGCCTACCCCTACGGGAAAGGGGCGTCAATATTATGGATACATGTATAAACTATTTATAAACCTTACTTTCATTTTTAAGTGATGTTTTGAACTTATGACCAAAAGCTCTAATTGTTGGCGAAAGTTTAACTAGTAAATCACTCAACTAGCTAACTTATCGGTGAAAAATACATATATTAGTCACCAGTTTGAGTGCACCAGATGTAATATATTTTTTAACATAAAATCTATTTTAAACTCAATTTTACGCAAACGAAGCGTATAATAAATATAATTAACGAGCAAAAAAACTATTTCGTTACATCGTTTGATCTCACAGCGAGGCGCGTAGAAAAAGTTATTCTAGAAACACGTCATGATACAAGTTTGTTTGCCGCGAACAAGATATTTTGTCAAAATCCTATACAATTTTCGACTATTACGCCTCGTCGAGTAGAACTGTTATACTACTAGTGGTATCTTGTTTAACTAAACTTGTAGAAAGAAAAATTAATAGAATAAATTCTTATACAGTCACGATAAAGTCCAAAATAAAATGATACTAATTTATAACAATACTACAGTTAGATTATTTTATTAAAATTGTGGATGGTTTTAGTTAAAATAAGTCACCACTTATTTGGTGTCCACTAAAACTACTGCTGGCCAGCCGCCAGCGCTTGAATTGCAGTTCAGTTTTTTACAAATTGTATCTGTCTATAGGCAAAGGTTACCACTTAACATCCTATGGGCATTTTGCTTGTTCCTTCACCTTATCCCTTAGAAGAAAATAAAAATACACATTCACAGAATATCCGCCTGGCTAGAAAGTCCGGCCACAAATACACCATGCCCACATAAGGAAAGATTATTTTAATCTCAGTAAACATTTTATTTCTAGCCTATCCCTAGTTCTAACTCTATCTTCACTGACTTCTTGCTAAAATATTATTCAAATTCTTAACCTACAAATTCACAATTTTCACATTCAATAGAAATCTGACATTTTCTGACTCCTTTACAGTCATCGGCAGCTTTTTACATCAGACTATTATAAAGGCGAACGTTTATTTGTCGTTTGTACGCAGCAACGGCAGAACGGAATTACATTAAATTTGGAATAAAGATAGCTTATACCCTGGAATAACATATAGGCTTCTTTTTATCCCGAAAAAATGTAGTTCCTGGTAGATAATTGAGGTTTCGGGGAAACCGTAGTCCACGCGATTGAAACCGCGGGACGCAGCCAGCGTATAATATCTTTATATGAAAACAGTTTTACTGAATACAGTTACATTATATTTCGTACCGCATAATATATTTTTATGTTCTTACTGGCCATAGCTATATTACCGTTACCGATTAAGCTTCAAACGCGTCACATAACACATTTATATCTATTAGTTACTTTTATCGACAACTAATTGACAGGATGACGAGGAAGCCAATTAAACCGATGTAGACATTAGATTTGCGTCACTCGGTTACTTATTAGTGCAAAGAGAACTAATGGGCGATCATTTATTAATAACTACACAACTTCTAACGTCGCACGAACAAACATACCATAAGACACAATACCTACAAGAGGTTTTATAGCCGTGGCATAAGAGCCAGCGCCACTTTCGATCTAAGTGTTTTTGATACAGTATATATGCGACTCAGCAGCAGCCGGGGTCTTCCTCAAATAAATATGAATTGATTATAAATATGTACTACTTTGGTATGGTCTTAAGTATATAATGTCATACTGATATTACTTAGTAATCCTATACATTAGATGACGTTATAAATAAGTATTTATATCTATATAAAAAATAACAACCAACTCTGGCAGCGGCTGGAAAATAAAAACTGAAAATTGGGCTCAGTGGCGTACATTACGAGAGGCATATGTCCAGCTAGTGTACTGATTTTGAATCAAGATGATATAAGACATAGTGTACGATTATTTTGATTTGATTTGATTTGATACAAGTGAAGATTTGGCGAAATATATTTAAACTGATAGAGCGGTTTACTGATAAAGCGGGCTAAAAATTTAATTAATATTGCTTAACTAATTAGACCTGCACCTTCACGTCGGTACAAGCGCTTCTTCAAAAGCAAGATGACTCATTGGTCGAAGTGCTCAATATAATTTGATATGCGCTAATGATAAATATATAACAAAAACTGAAAGGTGATTATTTTAATAATAACTTAAACTAAATACTGAAGGATTTAAGTTGTACTTGTAGAAGAACTGAAGAATATTTATTGTATATATTTGTAATTATTTGCTCTCTATAAAATGCATGGTAATGGTCAAATGCAAGGACAATATTAACTCTTATGTCTCTGAACGTGACAGCTTATAAAATTTTTACCAAAAAATGGAACCGACTTCCACACTCAAAAGTGTGAATCAACTTGTTGAAGTTTTTTCTATCAAATAATTTGAGCGTGTATCAATTGCTTTAAGCTTTAGATATGCAAGACCGACCACTCTATTCGCCCTAGCTATCCCAAAGTCTAAAAAATTTTTGAAAGAAAATAACGCAGTGTATCGGGCTGTCGGCTCTTCACCTTAAGCGCAATAATTGGATGGATGATGCCGATATTGGTAAGCCGTAGATCGCGTGTCGTCGCGCCTTAACTCGGCCTACACTGGCATTTTGTATTATTATTCGGGAAGATAAGATAAGAATATAATATATAATGTAATAAATACATACATGTATTTATTTTCATTTAAATGTACCGATTACCATAATTATACACAAATTATAGGATTACTGCAATATATTTCTAGGATAAGCTCGATTAATACGCACGCGTATCGCCAAATACAATTATTTTTTGACTGGCCGGTTGGCGCAGTTGGTAGCACTCTGCCTTCTGAGCCACTGGTCCCGGGTTCGATTCCCGGACAGGTCAAACATTTGTGTGCATGAACATGTCTGTTTGACCTGTGTCTGAGTGTGTATATGTGTATAAGTATATATATATATCAGTCATCAGGTTACCATAGCACAGGCTCTGCCTAGTTTGGGACCTGAAGACCGTGTGTGAATGTTAAGAAGTAAAAAAAAAAAATTTCTTGCATGACGTGAAGTGGCCGACTTGTTGGTCAGATATGTAATATCGCGCCAGCTTTGTTACTAGTTACGTAGCAGAGTACCATTAAATTAATGATTTTATTTGGCTGCCATAATGGTTTGATGAACCTAAAAAAATACCACTTATAAAAACAGTTTATGAAGGTAAAAAAAAATTGGTTTGCTAATTTTATTAGTGAAAAAATATTTTCAATTGACCATATTTTTCCTTTATCAAAAATGCTCGCGGGAACTACAAATGCACTTGGACTGTTTCTTACACCGGCAGAATGGAAATTAAAATATCTAAAAATGAGATTATTAATATATTTTGGCGGCAAAAGAGCCCGAGGTCGCAGCCCGATGCGTTGGTCCGATCAGGTCCGCACCACGTTGGACACATCTGTCTATGATGCGATACACGATCGCCGGGAATCGGGGAAGATGGCGTAACACCATTCGGAAAAGGGTTATAGAAGGAGGAGGTCACGACCCTCAGACATGAGGAGCACGAATTAAGGAGGAGGAATATATTTTGAACACCTAAGCCATGTGTACAGTATAAATTTGTAATATTTTAAATGAACACGCAATTAGTATGTGTCGCTCCATCTCTGTCTATCATAAACACCCCCAAGTCTCTGTAATGTCATCAGCACCTGTTAAGCCTATAAGTAAAATACCTACCTCATCCGTATGGCAACAGATAAAAATACTGAAAGTCGCCATACAATACACCTTGTCAATGCCGAGCGCACTTATACAGAACAAAATGAACCTATTACAGTATATTTGGTAAGGTCACTGAAAAGGGTAGAAAAATATTTTTACCTTAAAATGAAACCGATTTCAACACTCAAAAGTGTGAAATAACTTGTCGAAGTCGTTACCATGAGCACAATGTTTTGATAATAGTTATATGGTACCGACTTCGACAAGTTTTTTCACACTTTTGAGTGCTGTAGTCGGTTGCATTTTTTGTTCAAAAAATTTTTTTCACCCTTTTCAGTGACCTTTGCTACTCATGGGATCAATTAATTGTAATTGTGTGTTCTGCGATGTCTTCAACCGCGATAATAATATTATCAAGATACGCGTAGCACTTTTCTTAAAAATTTTTTCTAAGATGCCTTGTGAAGACAGGCCAGAGAGAACGCCCAACAATAGAAGTGACAGACGACAGAATGCGACGTACAAATGAAAACGTATACTTTGACCCAGATCTCCACTCAAGTCGAGTTTACAGTTGAGCGTCATGCTGCAAGACGAGCCTTAAATTATGTTAATGCACAGATTAAATTACTTTAGTAATTTACTTCAATGATATTTTCTTCAAAGTATACGATCTAACCTCTGTGTGTTTGAAACCTTATTACATGACTAACCCTAACAGGGTATCGAATGCGCCCGTCTGGGGACCGACCAGCTCCTGGTTGCTTTTAAAATACCGTTGACTGGGGACCGACCAGGAGCTGGTCGCTCGACTATGGTGTCGTATTACTTAGTTTATCTTTAATGTACACAAACAGGTCTGTGTAAGTGTAAGTGTGGGTATACTCTATGAAGATTAAAAGTGTGTTCTTTTAGGATAACTTTTGTCTCCATTTATAAGTAGTATAGTATAATACCTACTATATAGGCATAAATAAAGCAACATTTGTATATGCGTAAATTGTGCGCAGAATTACCACCTGCACTATTTCTAGCCGCTATCTATCTGGGGAGGTCTCTATTATCCGAGATACAAGTTATGAACTTAGTTCGGAAACAGGACCTTCTTTTGATGGCTTGGTAGCCGGACAATATAATAAATAAATTAAATAGTATCATAAAAAAAAAATACTCAGATTTTCCCCTAGTTTATAAGTTGGTCGAAAAACTTTATCTGATACACATAAACTGCATGTGTCAGCATTGTTTTATAAAATTATGGCTTGAAGGCGAAGATCAAAGCTATAAAAGCTTAAAATTTTATCATCAAACTTATAAATACTTTAGACACCGCGAAATTAATATAATATAATGACATCTACACAGACTATTCATGAAAAGTACATGTATTAACAGATGTCAACGCTATGTAACCCCTATTTTTTTTTTTTCTATTTTAGGCGGATGACCCCCTCTCTGGTGTCGATTTATATTCGGATAAGCCATTTAGGTGTGTTAATGTTGGCTAACGATAATGCAATTCTCGTTTTGTTGAACAAATATCATATTAAACTTTTATTGTGCCTGTGTGTACATTAACATCAAATGTTGCAATGTTAGCACTTGCGTGTCGTGTTCAATTTAACTCAGCGCTTAGCAATTTATTTTATTGCCCAGATAAATCGCTGTGGTTGGGGGATTTCCCCTTTTGTATTTTTTTTTATAGCAACCACTGTACTGATTATTACTTTATTTTACTATGTCGTTTGCACGCATATGTAAACACCTTATTGGTGGTTTATATTTGTTTTTAATTACTAATACACAGTATTAAACCGTGTAAGGCCGTGGTGGTACCGGCCTAGAATAGTACTCCCCCATCTCTTCCCGTGGGTGCCGTAAGAGTCGGCTAAGGGATAACGTACCAGGAGGTGGGCAGCAGCGCCTTCTGAGGATCGGAAATCATACTGCTCTCGCCAACCCGCGTGCCAAGTGTGGCGAGTATTGGCAAATCCCCCCCTATATGGGGGAGGCATACGTCCAGCAGTGGACGCACATGGCTGAGGAAAAAAAAAAAAAAAAAAAAAGAAAGAAAAGTATTAAACACAATGAGGCTAATTAAAAAAAAAAACATTTGATACGTTGACTATCCAGAATTATTTTAAGATGTGAATAAAGAAATACTACGTATAGGAAAATTGTCATCTAAAATGAATGAAACGGCTCTATGTTTATATATAGAGAGGGTGGGGCAAATCTTAAGCGAGTTGATTTAAAATATAACAAATGTAATATGTAATTAACAGACGATCTACTGGCTCACAAAAATATTACTACCTAATACCTTTTTAGACTTTTTAAATTTCTTTCTTCTGGTGTAAGACACAGTTCAAGCACGGCAACAAATTTGTTGCCGCGAGACTTTTCGATAAAGGGAAAATATGATTAAATCTTAGCCGTAGGACGTCCACAGCTGGACATAGGCATTCATCATTGATTCCGGCAAGGACCGGATGAAAGCTGCCCGCGTCCAGCCCTTACCTGCGATGTTAGTCAGGTCGTCTGTCCACAAGGAAGTATATGGTCACTCCTAAATATTTTTGTAGTAAAAAATTAGCAAATGAAATCAACTTTTGTCGAATCAAAATTAACTTTCATGAACTGTTTAATAAGTGGTATACCTATTTTAAGTTTATTAGACATACGACATACTAACTTACAACAAAACAAACTGAATACCAAGACTTTAAATTGTCTATTTCACAAATGGTCAAGCCTTAATTAGAACCAGTAACAATTTTTCAGTTTTAATCGATGCGTATCACGTAATCAATACACTATAAAAGGTTTTTCAAGAATCCTTGTATTAACGGTTATCAAGGGGTTTGCATACCGTTGAGGTTGAGGTATTTAATATATAGTTGTATATTTTACGTATCACATTATGTGGACTGGCCTTGAAAGGAAATCTTTAATTTCTATGAATAGTTAAATCGTTAAATATAATAGAGAAACTCTATTTCATAAAGGATCCACACAATGAAAATATGATAAAAACACCCAAACGCTTGAAGCTTTAGCGGCGTAAAATGGAACTACTAAGCTTTCTACTCACCAATTGTGTATGTGGCGCCATCTATCTGAAAAGTAGCGCTCTTGCACTTCTTGAAAATTTTCCCACTGACGACTTGGCGAGTCACGCTGCCGTGCGTGGCTGGGTTCGAAGCGATTTCCCTCCGCACCACGTGTGTCGTAGCAGCGCTAGTGTCGAATCTATTCCTCAATTCTTCGAAGGACAGATCTGTCGAGAAGTCGGACGACAGATCCGGCGTTCTGTCCCGAGGTCGCACTTGCCTGCAAAGTTGGCCCTTACTAGATTCGGCCGCCTTTTTGTCCATTTTGATAGATCACTTGCACTCACTGTTTCACTTATTTGTCACTAGAGTAATTCATTATTTTCTTTGTATTTATTTATTCACAATACACAGTTAAAAAACTAAAAATGAGATTAGATAATTAGTAGTACCTAATCCTTTCTATACCCTATTCGGCTCTTAGCAAAATAATGAAACTGATATTGGAAACTTCTTTTGAATTTGGTTATTTAAAATAATATGTTTTATTTGATTCTTATAATTTTGTGTTTCCCTAATTATGTTTATGTCTTTTGATTAGATGATTTTTAAAGTATATAAATATAATAATAATATGTGCTATCCAAAACGACACCAAATATCTCATGGTTGTATGTTTTACACTTTCATTCAACTTCGAAGCAAAGGTATATCTTCTCAATATGGGTGTTATTATTTGTTTATGTTGGTAACCTCAAAATCTCTAATAAACCGATTCAAAAAGTCTGTTATCATTTATATATTATCTATGGAGACATTTTTATGTTGGTCCAAATGAAATTATATACAGGTTAATCGAATTTATCTTAACTATTAAGCAAAGTCGTAGAAGTCGTTCTTTACAGGTTTCAAACTATGTAATTATGTAGGTAAGTACGTCTGTATGTGTGTATAATTTTAACAAACTAGTTATTTTAAACAAAACGTGATTACGGAATTCGAAATAAAATGAGTTCGGACGATTCTATAAAAAATATATGATTGGGTTGACTCGCGTTTCAATTGACATTAATGTCTAATGACTCAATATCTATAAACTAAAGATTACATAAAATGACTATGTAGAATTTTCCGCGGCATTGAAATTTCTAAATTTGCTGCCTTAAGACCTATAATTCCATCTTCGTTTAAATCGTTTCCCATGGGAGCAGCAAAGTTATTTATTTTTTTGATTCTGGCGTACCTACGTACAAAGTTTGTGAGTAATTTCATTTGTATAAACGATCAATTCAGAAGCACGGTTTTCATAGTAGTTATTTTAAATATAATTTTTGAATTATTTTTAATACATATTTATTTTAATTTATAATGCATAAAAAATAATCGTAATAATGGAAATGATGATAATATTATATAATAATATACAGTTGTCAAACGCAAACTTATAATGTAAAAAAAAAATATAATGCCCATCAATTGCTTCAATTTGAAATTGTTAAGTACTTAACAATAAACATAACATTATAATTATCAATTATTTTTCAACATAGATACTGTTGGGTTGAGTTACAAAACTTCACTCACAGCCATATTAAATATTTTTTATTTATTGATAATTCAAAAAACATTTCGCTGGCTTTTGATTTTAATATTTTACTTTCTTTCGCTTAGCCTTGTAAAGCTCTAATACCGATAGAGGAAAACAGCATGAAATTTGTTAAACAATAATTAAGCACTTGTAAATACCAACCTTAAGTTTTATGCGTTTCAAACATTAATGTGTCACTTAAAACAAGCTAAAACTCGGTAATAACATAAAAACTCGGGCACTGATAATGACAACCGCAATTTCATTTCATTTCGAGAAGCCCTTTGCTTCAAAATAAGAAAAAATAAAAATACACGTTCCTCTACGCGCAGTATGGTAATACAAGCCAATTGAAAAAGGAACGCACGTGCGCTCTACTCCGGTCGCGGTATTTGTAGGAACGGTATGACACGAACAGTCTGCACTCTTTAATTTGATGTGTAGAGATGGGAAAATAAAACGGAGTCTTAAGACTGTCTGAGAAAATTAGACATTGGGATTGCTCAGAAGTTGCAGATTGAGTGTTAGATTATAAAATCAAACAGAAAGATCCGTTACTGAACACAGTTCATGTCACACAGTCGTCGTTACAATTAAACGCTCACAAACTATGTTTCAAATATTTTTATATTAAAACATTTTCTATAGATAATGAACGGAGTTGATTCATACCATCCGAGGGGAACGTCAAAATGGGTGTTTTAGGAAATTTTCATTTTTTTTTCTTTTGAGAAAAATCTATTTCATCGTGTTTCGGGGACCACAGTCGGATAAAATATTTTATGAACAGTTATTAAACAGTAAACTAATAATAAAGTAACCGTTTTGAATGGTCTAGTGTTAAATACTTGTCAGGACAGACGTTTCGTCCTGACGAATATTTAATACATAAGCATTGAGCATATTTCATATTAATTGTGACTGCGGTTGCTCACGAATGAGGTTTTTTACTTATTTAATGCTCCATGTACCTATATGTATATTATTATAGCGTCTAATGGGGATTTAGAATCATAGAATTTAAGCATAATTTATATAACTAAAAATAATTGTTAGTTCGGTTATCCTTATAAGTGCCAATTATAAGTTATACATAATATTTATGTAAGAAATATTTTTTCTCCAGCATTGGATATCAATTTACTTTAACGTTTGTATCAGATTACTCTGATCGTAACATATAGAAGACAAGTTTCACTTATAGCTGATTGGAACAACCGTTATGTCGATCAACACAGCTGTATAACGTTTTTCCTGAAGACGTTATTCAGAGTGGTCAGAAGGTGTAAGTATTCGTGACGTTTAACACATTTTAACAATTGTATTGCATAATTTTCTTTATTTGTAGTTACTCAGTGGTTACAATAACTTTAGCATTGTAAGTTTTGTGAATAAAATATAACGTATATGTATTTGAATAGGACGCTATTTTTTGTTTTTATTAGTCACACATTCAATGGTCAAAAAAACAATCGTCTGATTTTAAGACTGCAGTCCATTTTGACATCACTATTTGCTTTGAGTTAAAGAAAAACATTCTGACAGTAATTTATGCAATTCAGTCTTGTAAAATGTACTTTCTAAAATTGTGTTGCTTTTGCGCCATGTTATTTACAAACTTGTGTGATTTTTTATAGTGTTTACGGTTGAACAGATCGTTCTAAAACGGTTTACTGTTGTGAGTTCGAATGAATGAAAGTTTACTTACATGTTAAAGGTTCATAAACTTTTGGTAGAATACCGTTGTGAAATTCATGGACTGACGGAATATTGATTGAATATCGGATTTATTTAAAATTGCATTTTTAATGATGCAAAATTAATCGCGCCCTGATTTATGACACGTGCTTAGTTATAAATGACCAAAACTATTTACTCTGTGATGAAATTTGTGTTCCATAAATTGGAATAGTAATAATATTTTAAAGTAATAACTGTATTATGTTTTTAAGCTGTCACGTTCATTGACAATACAAACAGTTAACTTTCAAATGAAATGCAAAATATTGACGGTGCTTTTATGATGTTTTCACCTCTCGATATCTCAGCACTGTTGCAAGGGCCATGATTGCGAGTATGCACGGTACTGAGGTACACAGAAAATATCCCGTTTTAAAAAACTGCTGCATAATTCACACATTAAATTTATTGTACATTTTTACAAGGTTAATGTAGTTAATGGATTATTTATCGTAAAGAATGTTTAGTCAATTAAAAAAGCAGCATTTATATTAAGTAAACTAAAAAATGTATTAAAAGATTTAAATATTTACAGCCTAATTTTACTATTAATAATAATAATAATAATAACGTCCCGATAGTCGTTTCGACGAACGGCTTAGTAGCGAAGAGCCTCGATCAACATCTTAAGAGGCTCTCGCTAGACGGTTGGATCAAGGGTCAGATGCAGAAGGCGGTACTCCTTGAAACGGCGCGTATTGTCCGGAGGTTCCTCACTCTGCGGCCCTAACCACCGGTAGCTTGGGCCCTGCCCCGCTGCTGGCGGAACTCTAGGTTTAGGTTTTTTATAATATCTTTATTAATTTTTGTTTTTGATATTTATACTGTAAAAAAACTAAACCTAAGAAAGAAAGAAAATAAAGAGATAATAATAATAATAAACTATAAAAACTATTAAAGTAAAAGTCTGAATTTTTCGTTGTTTTTAGTTCAAAAACATGGTTTTATTGAAAAGGCATTGTAGCAATGGCGCAAGAAACATTACTAGCTTGACGATGAAGTTACCTTGTGATTGTTTTTTTTTATTTTTCAGTGAAATGTTTTCTTGATAAAAAAGTCGTTATTCAATTCTCTTCTATTTTCTTAGAAAATCTTAGATGGTTATCAAAACAAGCACAGACTAACGTTTCTAATCCTTGCTAGCCGATAACAAAGCCTTTGATGAATGGAAGCTTCGATGGAAAGTGAGTTTTTACACAATTTCCCTATAATAAGATCAAGTAATTTGTCTTATTTTAAAAGTTGTGTAGGATTAAGAGCTGAAATTTCTTTTAAACTGCTTAATTTATGGGCTTTTGATGAAATGATTAAGGGTTTTATTTTATTGCATAGAATGAAATAAAACTTATTTATAAAACTGAATATACAAAACTTATCAGAGCGTTTGAACGATGCGACACGTGACCAAAATGCTGGCACATATTTGGCTCAACTGATCAGCATTGCAGTTCAATGTGGCAATGCTGCTAGGATTCTGGGCACGCTGCCAACTGGTAGCGGGTTAGAGCAATTGAATTATAATCTATGGGCTGAGAATACCTAGTGGATTGCTCAAAAGTTTTTGTAGTAGTTGTAGTATTGTAATTAGTTATATGTGTTTTATTTTAATAAAGGCATCGCTCCATTGCAGACAATAAGAGGCAATTTCTATCGCATATTCTTAATTAGATTAAAAGAAAACTGTCGTAGAGCATCAATCTAGATTCGAGTGGTTTTGTGTTCAAATCTGTATCGCTATTGTAAGTATCAGTTTCTTTCCAGAAATAGTTGTGAGGTATTGTTATTATTGTTCTTTTAGTAATTGGCAACAAAATTGGGTACGAACGTGCCAAAATTGTTTTACATCACACGTGTTTTAATAAACAAATATTTTAATTGTTTGAGCTGCGTGTGACGTCAGTGCAAACACTCACGAAATAAAATTCAGGTGCCGATTTATTTTTTGAAGTTAACGTGAGCACTACGTATTTTAAAAGGGTTAGGAAGGGGAAAAAATGGACCTGTCCAGCTCATACAATACCATCAAAAATAACAAATCAAAACAAAAATTTTACATCGTTTAAAGCCGGCGGGTGTCAGCATGTAGGTCGCCGCGCTTGCGCACTGTCCTTGTCGCATTTAGTAGTTGGGTTTTGGTTTGAGTGTCCTTTCTGACGTATGTACCCCTCGTCTGATGGACAGAACCTAACTGACACGAATGTGCGCGAAGTGTGTTCCCCGACCACACTTTAGAGGTATTAATTTTTTTGATTGTACCAGTCCAGTATGTGGTTGGGTGTACCTACATTCTATAATATGGGAGAGCCAAACCTTTGTCAGGAGTACAAGCGCTAACAAAACAGCCGTTGCTACTCACCCTATGAGTTATTCTATGGCGTTGCTAAGCATCGCATGCTCTATCGCTTGCGTGCTACTACGAACTCAAACAAACGGTTTCCTTTTCAGCGACGGGCCATTCCGTATTTATGCTTTGGGCACCTGTGTGCCTGCGTGAATATGGTGAATTGATTATGTGGAATTTTATTTTGAGTAAATAGTCACAAGTTCTTCTTGAGTGTTATTAAAATTTAATGAATATTTTTAAACCATGTCAACGAAATGATTTTTAATATCAACACCAAATATTTTTCACAATTGTTATTGGTGTGTAAATTTCAAATTGAATTTCTCTTTTTTATATATTATTATTATTCGAGTTGGCTTATATCAAATGTTAAAGATTTAAAATAACTAAAAATGCAGTTATTGTTTTTTAATAAATACAGGGCATGATTTCTTTCACAACTTTTCTCCAACTTTCGTTGTTTCAGACTTGTAATATAATTCAAAGATAGAGACAGATCTCTAAGGGCGTAGTAATGATGAAACTATGATAAGAGTTTCATTCTCAAGCGTGAACAGTACCTGAACCACGAATATGTTGAGTCAAGTCTCCGTATCGCAATCGTATGTAAGTCAATTGAGTAGTTGAGTAAGTATCTTACCTATTACACGCACATACTGCCAATTCTCTGTGCCATAACAGTAACTGTTCTAGATAAATATCAGTTAGTACTGAGTTCAGCTATTTTACGCTGCGATACTACTGCGCTACGATGACGTCATACTTCACCCACAAAACACGTTAAAAACTTTCCATGCTTCAGTCATTTTCGGTTTTTATTGAGACAAATAGCTTTCTGTTGCGTGACAATGTGTTACCTGCTTGATACAACATAAGATTAATGCTCTATGTTGATCCATTAAAGATAATATCTTATCATAAAAGGTTTATCGTATATTAAAATGTTATTCAACATTACTTTATACTTTATTTATTACATACAGTTTCACAGGAACAATTCGTAAGTAACTAGTTTTTTCTATACCATATAGATCTAGCGGTTGATCACTATCTCACTTGATGGTCAGTGACGATGTGGTCGAAGATGTTATCACGCTAGACCTAGGGTTCTCACTGGTTCTCGAGGACTGCTGCCTGAACACACCATGTATTTTGGTGACAGTTTTACAAACTTGAAGGTGCATGGCGGATACTCGAAAGTAGCGTACTTGGGGATTTGATAACGGTGTTACCTTCACCGGAAGCTCAAGCTGTTGTTAGGGATCGAACCCGTGTCTGTCAGTTTGACAGCCGACGCTCCCTCCGCTGAGCTGCTAGTATCATAGCTTCACTAAATCTAGTTATTTTTTAGACCGCACATAAGCCAGATTATTTTCGGATTCTGAGAGAATGCGTTTGAAAGTTTGTTCAAGACTAGATTATACCATATTCGTATCCATACGGAAGGTTTTTCACCTCTTATTATTATCAGATTTCGATTTTTTGGATATAGTAATCTGTTCGGGTCAAATTTGGAAACTCAATTTTGAAACACTTGTCTCCAATTAACTGAATTCAAATTTTGCATACACGTTTCATTTTGCTGATACTGCATATGTAGCCTAGTAACGTCATCCTAATTCTTATACAGCGTGTCGCTCGTGATGGCGAACTACTTTTTTTTTACATGCCAATGGTATCAATGAAAAGTTTACTAAATAAAAAAACACATTACAGCTTGTTTTTGAAAATAAATTTAATTCTAAGTTCATCCCAGGTGTTAGTTACACACAGACGCACACACACAAAGATATCAATTCTAACTCAGCTGTTGCGGAAGAGTTTAGTGGTAAACAAATTGTCATGTACAGAAAAAACATATAAACATAAATATTTTCAGAATTAAGATGGTACATACATACTAAAACGGCCTTAAATTAATTTTCCATCTCCAATTCCCTCAAATCTGATTATAAAACTTAACGTTTTCCATACGGGCTCACGGCGTTTCTTAAACCAGTTCAAAATGAAGCGGAGGTTTTGCCGTGTAGATTATAAACGAATTTGTTGCTGCGTCCCAAGCAGAAAAGGGAAATATAAACTATAAACGTAAATTACTTAGAAAGCGACGAAGCGACCTCTACAGTAGGTAAGGTAAGCTACTAAGTTCAAATTTGGAATCACTAATTTAAAATATCTTCTGGCGTAATTGGCCGTCGCCGTGGCGCGGTGGTTAGTGTCAGTGAAAAAATACCGGCAGAGGCAAACATTTGTGCGATGAGTGTAGATGTTTGTCCCGGGTCTTGGGTGTTTGTGTGCTGTGATTGTGTATGTCCATGCTTCCCGCCACACATGGAATCCTAGTGCGGGTATCTGAGTGTGATAAAAAAAGTCGATGTTCTGTAAGAATTTAAGATTGTACTTAACCTTGATGACAACAAAAATAATCATCCGCAATAAAGGCGCAAGTTTGTGTTTATGTTTGTTATTTCTTCACGCTCAAACGGATACACCGATTTCTACGAAATTTGGTATGTTGATACTTTGAGACTTTAAAGATTTAATTATTTGTTTGCATTGAATAGGTTCCTAAACTACTGAACAGATATGACAAATTCTTTATCTGTTAGGAAGCTACACTACACGGGTGACATAGGCTATATTATTGTTTTTTTTAAAATGAGGGCTTCTCATATATGTTTTAATTTTGAAAATTATTACCCGTGCGAAGCCAGGGCGGAGTGCTAGTTTCGTATAAAAAATAAGTGCCTGTAGCAAGTAAAAGCTATATTTGTATGTTTACATATAAAAACTGCTCTTTATCTGTATAAACCTGAAAGCGACCTCAATATAATAAAAATTAACGTAAAAACCGCGTGAATAATGAGTAGGTAATGCACACCTACAATAACTATTAAAAACAGTCTACGAAATATATAAAAAAGTCAAATAAGCCAGACTAATTAATTAATAAATGGGTTTTCACAAATTGTTGGAGCAAGACTGAGGAAAATAAAACTCGCAGACTCAGTTCTGTAATGAGGTGGCTAAAGTGATTTCAACAAATGTAGCCTCCTTTTTAAAATGAGATTTCTTACGGCCACATTTAATTTTAGCTTATTCCTACATTTTCGAAATTGGCTACAATATAGGTACCTAAGTTGAACCAACATTCACATAAAATTAGTCAATAAGTGCATCAATCTATTCTAGACCGGAACCCAAAATCTGTTATTTATAAAATAATTTCATAGGACCGTGTTTCATCATTATAATTTTTCTAATACTTTATACCTAGATACGTTTGACCACTATCTCACTTAATGGTCAATGAGGGTTTGGTACGTATATTAAAAGGTGATTCAACCTTACTTTATTCATTTATAACATAGTTACACAGCTTAGGAATCATTCTTAAGTAACTAGATTTTTTTAAACTATATTATAGGTCTAGCGTTTGACCACTATCTCAGTTGATGGTCAGTGACGATATGGTCGAAGATGTACTCATATTAGACCTAGAATGTTACCTGGCTCTCAAGGACTGCTGCCTGAACATACTATGTGTTTTGTGGAAGTTTTTAAAACTTTAGGGTGGTAGCTAGCCAGGCGGGTACTTGAAACTACCACACCATCATGCTGAAATTGATAACAGCATTGTCGTATTAACTTAAACAAACCAGAGTCGCGCTGTATAACTGGTTGCTTAAGCTCAGTTATGATGAAACAGAAAATCTACTCAAATATGTGGTATAATTAAGAAAATACTTTGAGTAACGATAACCCCTCATTTTCATACACACACACACACACAGAAATAGATTTATTAATTGCTTACATTTATGTTCTTATTTCTCTTTATTTATTTACAGGAATATCAAGCCGTTCGTAGAGATTGAACCAGCTTCCGTCAGTTTGGCAGCCGACGCTCCCACCGCTAGGCTACCATCGTTTCAAAAACTTCTTAGGAATTCTTTAAAGAAAAAAATATTTAGTGTAAAAGGGGATTCAGTTTCTATTGGAAAAAAATTATGTGTTAGCCTATTCCCTAAAACAGGTTTGAGAATATCTTGAAATGTGGCCAATTTGAAATATTGCCCTATTAATCAAAAAGAGACGTTTACAGATTTTCAAATAGAAATTCGCCGAATGATTTATAATCGCACGGATTTCAAACAGGTTATTATGTTTACATGATAAACCACCGATCGCTACTAAAATGATTTGTATTAGGTCTAAAGGTTTTATTGTACTATGTAATTTGACAACCACCATTATTTGTATGCCAATATGGCTGATCACAGCTTGCACTGATTATATTATTTTGACATCATTATTTATAAGCCTGTGTATCACAAATTAAATATTTTGAATTTGAAAAGGATCTAAACTTCCTTTTTCTTACTAAATTTATTGGAATGACGAAAGTTTTGACGAGAAAAAAAATATTATTAAAACTCACGCTCGTAATTACTTCATACTATTTCTGCGAGTACAGCGCGTCACTTACGCGTAGTCGATAATGACAATCGACAATTCTTTTGCCTTTATCCGAGTGTCGTGTCACTTTGACATTTCGGTAATTTATGTGGCAGAACAACGCTTGCCATGTCAGTTAGTAAAATTATAAAAATCTCGTGTCACAGTGCTTTTTTACGAACTCCTCCAGAACGTGTAGACTTATTTTTATGAACTTTTTTGTGTATAATTTGTACTTCTCTGGTCGTAAAGTATCCTTACATCCTTTTTCCAGTACATCTTTTTATCGCAATTTTATTATTTTTGCATGAGCAAATATCTAAATAATTAATAATAATAATAAAAAATAATTATCATCAATAATCATTGACGTGAAGTATTTCAAATCTAGTCTATCGGTCTTTTATCGGATACATTTCGGAGAGTGTGCTCTGGAGTTGCATAATTTTATTCCACCTTCCCCATTCCATCTTAGGACGACCAGACGGACGGCAATGCGACATCCATACATGGCGGACGTTCCAAATTGTCGCACGAAGCGTTTTCCTTCCACATTCATAGTGCGTACTGCTAACGAGTGGAATGTATTGCCTAAATCTGTGTTTCCGCAAACATGTTTGCGGATGTATCTAGGGAGGCGTGCTCCACCGTAGACCGCATCATCACTTAACATCAGGTGAGATAGTGGTCAAACGCTTGCCTATTCCCAATAAAAGAAAAAATTAGGAGATACATCATTTATTGTCAAAAAAAAATACAAGACATGGAATTGATTAAAATTTAAATAAGTATCTATGGCAAAAGGGACAGCCTAAACATGTGTTATATTCCCAGAACGCTGATTTAACCTACCCCTAAGCTCGGACTTGAGTCTTGGCCGAGACATACAAAGGAAAAATACAAAAAACAAAACACCAACAAAGAGCAGCTTAACAATTCCCAAAAAGTATATAAACCTTTTACAAACAAAACGGCCTTCGCATTGTTGTGAGAATGGGCGAGATTGTGTGTGATCATGTGATGTGTGGTGGCATGCTTGTGGATGCGGTGTGTGTATTAAAGTTGAACTTATGTATGGAATTTTATTAACCGACTTCAAAAAAGGAGGTTACTCATTTAGACCGTATATATTTTTTAGTAGTAGCGCTCCGCGGCTTCTCACCCGCATGGATTAGGATTTTCTCGATACCTAATTATTCCACGCGAACTATACTTTTTCCGGAATAAAAGTAGCCTATGTGTTAATCCAGGGCTTAAACTATCTCCGACCCAAATTTCATCAAAATTTGTGTAGCCGTTTGAGCGTGAAAGGAACCAACTTCACTTAAAAGTGTGAAATAAAAAAAAAACCTTGTCGAAGTCTGTACCATGAGCACAATATTGTGATAATAGTTACTTTTGTGTACTATCATTGTACCGACTTCAACAAGGTTATTTGTTTTTTTTTGAAAAAAAAAACATGGAACCGACTTCACTCAAAGTGTTGAGTGAAGTCGGTTCCATTTTTTTTTTCACCGTTTTCATTGACCTTTGTTACTCACGAGATCAATTGTCATTATGTATGTTTATCGATTTATCCACCCGCAACTATAATGTCATCCACGTATGCGTTGCAAATTTATAAAAGGTAGACCGATTTTAATGAAATTAAAATGGAACCGCACGGGAAGCACCAGCCTTCAAATAACAAAAGAATCATTAAAATCGGTTCACCCAATCGAAAGTTCTGAGGTAACAAACATAAAAAAAAACTTACGGGTCGTATTGAGAACCTCCTCCTGTTTTTGTAGTATGTTAACATCATCATCATCATCATCTCAGCCATAGGACGTCCACTGCTGGACATAGGCCTTCCCCATTTATTTCCACAAGGACCGGTTGGAAGCGGCCCGCATCCAGCCTTTGCCTGCGATCTTAGTCAGGTCGTCTGTCCACCTGGTCGGTGGCCTTCCTATGCTGCGCTTGCCAGTCCGTGATCTCCATTCGAGAACCTTTCGGCCCCAACGGCCATCGGTTCTTCGAACTATATGCCCTGCCCACTGCCACTTCAACTTGCTAATCCGCTGGGCTACATCGGTGACTTTCGTTCTTCTACGGATCTCCTCATTTCTGATTCAATCACGTAGAGAAACCCCGAGCATAGCCCTCTCCATAGCTCGTTGTGCGACTCTGAGCCTGCTCAGAAGGCCCATAGTCAGATACCACGTTTCAGTTCTGTAAGTCATCACTGGTAACACACATTGTTCGAAAACCCTCGTTTGTCTGTTAACAAACAACATTATCTCCATCCACGGACTTGTTTGCAACCACTTGCTCTTTATAATATCCATGAGTCAATTCGCAACAGTTCTGGTCTCCAGGTTTAATATCTTGCTATACATGAATAACAGTAGATACCAATTTGTACACAACTGTGTCTGGTCGTCGCTACTCTGGACTCTATTTGCAAATATCTAAATATAAAAGTTTTCACAACATTTTATAAGCTAAAACAGAGATCACTGTCTTGTTTATACTGCCGAATAAACACGCTACGCGAATTCGCACTTCGAATAATTTAAACGTAAAAACCCTTTGAAATATTGTGCAGTATTTCAGTTTTGTATAGTTTGTGCTCTTAGCTAAAATCATTTCTGAGTAAGCGATGCAGTCATTACAGTAGCAGACTAAAACCCTGCTGTTGATAGCCACTATAAAACTAAGAGTTCACTGACTTTCTAGGATTATAGTTATCATGTGATCTAGTTGGTTTGTGTGCAAACGCGTTAAGTCTCTTTCATACTAACCAGCTGGTCCCCGCGCATACTGTGATTTTCTTGTTAGTTATAATTATGTCTAAATATACCTTGGGTTGCATTTTTAACTGTAGTATTAATAGTATTATATAGTTATAGTATTAGTCAGTTATACTATTAGTTAGTTATAGAAATTAGTTATTCCTTCCTGCTATATCTAGAGCCTATTAGTTATTCTGAACAAACTATACATTGTATAGGCGAAAGAAATTCTAGAATCCGTTCAGTAGTTTTTGTGTTTATTACATACAAGTTACCTCGACATTTTGCGAACGCAAACAACAATATATTATTTGTAAAATAAATAAAAGTCTTTTTATCCACAAGTAGCTACTTTTCTATTTAGAAATGCCTAAAATGAAAATTAAGTTAAGAGAAAAATGTTTAGTGAAATCACGTAACAGTAACAAGTTAATAAAATTAATACATAATGTTTACTCAATATTTAAAAATACAGTTTAAAGACTTTTTTTTTTTTTTTTCTCAGCTATGTGCGTCCACTGTTGGACGTATGCGTCCACTGTTGGACGTATGCCTCCCCCATATAGGGGGGAGGCATACGTTTAAAGACTTATTTCTGTGTAACTTATTGTAGTGTGTTCTTCGTTATTGGTTAAATATTTTATTTTTCTGTGCACATTATTATTCGTATTTATTATTTTAATATTTGCTTAAGGCGTAAGTAGGTACTCTTTTTTCTAAAACTCTGCTCGAAAGGGTCCCTAATGATCTGTATTCTATTGTACTAAAACCTGTGATAGAAAAAAATAATTTTAAAAATACGAATCTCTCCTCTTTTTAATATCAGTGAACATACGTGCCCTATTATTAGTTGGTACAAAGCAAAGCGTGGATCTTGGACGATCCACTAGTTAAGAGGATTATACACCGCGTACTTGTCCATGCAGAAAGATAAACCTTTTTTCTACGTTTGAATATTGGCTGAATTCTGTATTTTTTTCCTTATAATTATCATCATTTACTAGGCTTATACGTGATATATTTTCAATGTTTTATCACTTTTAAATTACAAGCATCACAACTAGTCCATTTTTGCGCTGACACTGTGGTTATTTAAAGTGAATATATCATGAATTTTCATTCATTCTATCATTCATTCATCTCAGCCAAGGGACGTCGACTGCTGGACATATGCCTCCCCCATATAGGGGTGATTTGCCAATACTCGCCACGCGTGGCGGGCGCAGTATGATTTCCGATCCTCAGAAGGCTGAGGATCCTGCCCACCTTCTAGTACGTGGTCCCTTAGCCGACTCTTACGGCACCCGCTGGAAGAGATGGGGGAGTACTATTCTAGGCCGGTACCACCACGGTACCAATATTATTTAAAATAAGAAGCCAATAATAGTAATCGGGTAAGGGACCACGTACCAGAAGGTGGGTAGCAGCGCCTTCTGAGGATCGGAAAACATACTGCGCTCGCCAACCCGCCTGCCAAGCGTGGCGAGAATTGGCAAATCCCCCCTATATGGGGGAGGCATATGTCCAGCAGTGGATGTTTAATTGCTGAGAAGAAGAAGAAGAAGAAGAAGCCTATACACCCTACTCAAGCGATTGACATCAAAAACATTTTTTTTTGTTCCATTTTAGAGAGGGAAAAGAATGATGTTTGCTCCGGAACGTAAATTATACTTATTAGAAATTTATCTTTTAATCTCACTAGCAACAAATGTCTTTATCGGTCGCATAGGTTAATATATATAACGCTGAAATAGCAATAGGTTTGCTAAATAACTACAGTGCGAAAACAGTGTTTGTTATATAATTATCTTAAGCTGCTTAACTACTCTGTGATCAAAACTTGAATAGGCGACATTTTAGTACCATTTTCATCCACCTAGAGCTACATCTTCATTCATGCATACCGGTCCATCTAATGCATAGAAAATCTTGATATTTATAATTTGCTTAATTAAAAAACATTATATTTATAATTGAAAGAATAGATCCGGGAGTTTATGGAATGAATACGATAATTATGTTCATGGGCTATGTTTTTTTTTTAAATATATTGAAAGAACAGTTGGAAGGCTTTGAATTAATGTCAAGGTATTAGGATTGGAAATACAGTGGATGCGGGTCTTTTTAGCCCGAATTTTATTCTCTTTTGTGGTGTAATTGAAATGTTAAATCTACTTAAGAGTGTTGTTTAGAATTTAATCAACTATGCTTCAAGTTGTGAAATGTTTGTGTATTGTGAAATATATCTGTATATACATATATAACACTCTATGTATCAACTACTATATGTATCACTCGAGCAAGCAATTATTTTTTAAATCCATAAAAAAAGTTTTTTATAAATTTACGCTAAAATTAAACACTAAAATTCGCACAACTCCTTTTACATCACTGTCTACGATTAGGCGAGTTTAAACCAATTTTAATTAAATAGGAAACATAATTGTACATAACTAAATGAAATGCAATATCAAAACAATTCCAAAATTTCTAATTTCAATCTTATTTAATTACGAAAGTGTCAGACTGTTTTTTGGAATTTGGCAAGTATAGAACATTTGGTTTTTTTCATACTGTTTATCTTTTATTACATAAACTAGGCCACAGAAAATATAAAGGAACAATCGTCCCAGAATTCGTCCCACAAAGGCGAGCATTGCTGCCTCAACCGCAAGATTACTCCTAATCCTATCTGAACAGCATGAATATTTTACACTGTTTAGTATGGAAGCCAGCCCATCTGAATTTGGACACCCTTGGATTAACTTAAGTTGTTTTGAGTTACCTTAAGTATTACATTTAACGTTTAACCGTTCTTTACGTGTAAAATACACACTATACAGAAATTATAAAATCTCCAAATAAATAATTAAGCTCATGATCTTTCTAGAAGGAACTTGCTATTGTTAACGAGACCCACATGATTGGTCTCCTCACTGTTCATTGTAACCTTAACTATCATTAGCACAATTATTATTATTACTATCATAATTATCAGCAACATAATTATCATTAGGTGAGACAGTGGTGAAACGTAAGCTTATAATCTTAAAAAAACAAATAATACTGGGGCTGCATCGAGCTATATAGCTATAAAAAAGCTAGTTGCCAATTGATATGAAATCCGATTTCAAACGTAATTGTTAAGGACATTTATTTGAAATCCTTAGCCGGTCATCATCAAAGAAGATCCTGAAAAGACGAAGGCAAGGTTCTAACAAGTTGCTCTAGTTAACGAGACAGGTTGGTCTCATCACTAGTTACTGTAACCATAAATATTATACATACAACATTCACGCAAGGTCTTCAGGTTCCAAACTAGGCAGAGCCTGTACTATGGTAACCTGATGACTGATATATATACTTATATACATAAACAGAACCAGACACAGGTCAAACAGAAATGTTCATACACACAAATGTTTGACCTGTCCGGGAATCGAACCCGGGACCAGCGGCTCAGGAGGCAGCGTGCTGTCAACTGCGCCAACCGACCAGTCAATTACTATCACCAGCACAATAGGGGTGCTTGAGAGCACTCCGTTGAGGTTGTACTTTTACATTTTGCTGCTACAAAAGGTACAAAAAAAATAAGATGAAAAATGATACCACACAATGATTTCGACGAGCTTACATTAAATAGAATGGGTTTCCATTGATTTAATAACTTCTATTTACAATAAAGCTATCTACATATATCTAATAACAGTGAACAGAAAATCATATATTAAAATGTTAGTTCATTTTAAGTGAAGATATAGTCTAATCTTCAAAACTAAGAAACGGATTTTCTTGTGAGTGTTTTAAAGTAATATTAAAAGGTTCACGCGGACAAAAGCGCGGGAACCAACTACTTACAAGTGAATATGTTTGATTTCACATATTAATCAGAAATGTTCTGACCAATAATAGCAGATGGGGCGGTATAGTTCTGCGCACCTACAATACACAAAGAGCTCAGACCAATGTAGAATTTCCATTGAATACGACATCGAGTTTCTGAATAGAACTGTATCAATAGACCTTCTATGCTCTCAATTGGAACAAGTGGGTATGTCCAGTCCACTTAATAATCACCATATTTGAACTTTATTTCTTTATCCTGTAATTCTAAATTCGTATATCGCATAATACACTTGTAAAATAAAAATAGTCGTAAGATAGTAAATGTTTCTCAAGAATAATTCAAATATAGATCCTCATTATAAAAGTATAAAAGAGAGTATTTCAAAGGTAGACAGAATTGAAATAAAATAACGTAGCCTTTCGTGGATAAGACTAGATATTAAGTAATCTCTAGCAGTGTACCGTACTTTACTGTACTGTACTGTACTTTTTTGTTGTCTAGAACAACAAAACAGCGGTACACTGCTAGACAGCTGCGCAAACCTTCTACGTTTTTAGGCTTTAGGGAAAACTTAACAATAAATATTTCTGGGAAATAGGTACTTTAATCATCGTGATTTTGAATAATATTTTTATATGGTTGCGTATTCTTGTTTTTGTAGTTTTTAATAAAACGGATGACGTTTGCCTCTACCCGCATTTACAGCTTATCCGGGCGTGGGGTGAGTACTGAAGGTACTTAACCGCAGTGTTAATTATTGTATTGAGGTCACCAATCGATCAGTTCATGAGTAGACTCAAATGTTCTGAAATTTTCCTTCTATTTGAAATACATTTTTTTTTTATAAGAAAAGCTAGTTGACTATCGGTAGCAAATCCGATTTCAAACGTAATTGGTGTGGACATTTATTTGAAATCTTAAGCCGTCCGTCTTATAATAAGATCCAGAAAAAGCGAAGGCAAAGTCTACAACTTATAAAGATAAAAAAGTCCCAAAATGGACCTCGATAGGCATCGGTACCTTCCCATGAAAGGAGTCCTGTAAATTGTGGCGGGAAAAAAATCGTGAAATACCGGTAAAAGCTTCGGGAGAAGATTTATCTCAGCCGATAAACCGATGGACTGTGATGGTAACGGCTGAAGTGTTGGAATTTCTTTTCTATTTTCTCCAAGGCAGAACATAATCTTTTTATTCAACAAATGAGGATGATGAAAATGATATCCGATCGCAAAGCGTTGGAGCGTATAATACAAGATTTTTTGATTAATTTCGAACAAAAAACTCAACTATTATGTCTTGAGAACGCTTTTTACGAGATTAGTCGAAATTGAACGACAGTTTTGATTATAAATGATAAGTTTTGGGTAATATTATAAGCAAAGGATATACTTCATAGTATATCACAGTTTTTGGTTATTTTTAAATGTACTAATAATATTTGATTACCTAACCTTCTTTTACTAGTTATCTTTGTGAGGTAGCATGTGCGGGTTACGTACAGCTTATGGTACTAAAATTAAATAATGCTACTAAAAAACCCTGTGGTTTTCGTCGGTTTTCGCTTCGAACTCAGGGTTCCGGAGATACAGAAGTCATGTCAATGACATTAACCACTGCGCCACGGCGACTGTCAATTCTTATGTCTTTGTTTTACACAGGTTCATAAATTTTTGTATGAGAATTCCTTATATCAATTGATAGGAATAATATGCTGGCAAGCGAACTGAAGCATAAAGAAAAGCCAATTATATCAGCCGTTTTGGGAACATTACATTTATAATCGCCATTAAGCATAATGTGGCTACATAAAATCTGATAGCTGAGACTGAGAGCTGCATGAGATCTTTAACTCAAATATTCAACGAGAAACGAGCATGTAAAGCAAATAGGGTCATGTAAAGGTAATAAAAGCTTGTTCCACTTGGCACCAACAGAAATAACCGCAAACATTACATTGACGATCCCAACAATAGCTACAATAGAAGGAATATATTAAAGATAAATATAATATAACGCAACTAGGAACAGTGAATACCTGATATATTTTTTTTTAACATTCACACAAGGTCTTCAGGTCCCAAACTAGGCAGAGCCTGTACTATGGTAACCTGATGACTGATATATACTTATATACATATATACACTCAGACACAGGTCAAACAGACATGTTCATACACACAAATGTTTGACCTGTCCGGGAATCGAACCCCGGACCAGCGGCTCAGAAGGCAGAGTGCTACCAACTGCGCCAACCGACCAGTCGAAGGAAGGATTTGTTTACTTAAAACATTTTTGAGAAAATGTAATCTAGATTTGTAGCTTATTTTTTTATTAGATTATTGGATTATGTGTCGAGATTTTTCCTTTACAATCACAGTCAGACCCCCGCACAAGGATTCCCTGTGTCGCGGGAGGCATGGACAGATAATCACAACACACAAACACCCAAGACCCGGGACAAACATCTACACTCATCGCACAAATGCCGAGGTTTCGAACCCAGGGTCCCGGAGACCCTTCATCGAAATCGGTGTAGCCGTTTAAGCGTGAAAAGGTAACAAACATACACACTTATACATATACACACAAAATTTCGCATTTATTATATTAGTAGATAAAATATATATATATATATAAAAATAAAAAAATTGTAAAATAAATCTAAATCCACGACAACGTAATCACTTAACACCAGGTGAGACAGTTGTCAAACGCAAACTTATAATATTTTAAAAAAAAGTAAGATTAATCGATCATGTATTACCGGTAGGTACCGGTGTATTACCCTTGTCTGTTGCATTTTATATTTTACTAAAATATCAACTTTAAACTATACGAAAGCGTTGACTACCCCTGGCCTGCATGCTCCTCTGTGATATTAGTTCAAACTTCGTGTACATACTGCAGTAATATAGCAGGCTTCAACTTCCATTCAAAGGGAAATTAACGATTTTGTAGAGCAAGTTCGGTAGCCATATTACTGATTCTCCAATGGGAATAAGACCAGTTCGATACGTACGTTTAATTAATTCCAACTCAATCGCTTGATATATATTTAGTGTTTACATGAAACAACGAAGCCTCAGTCATTAGGGATAATTATGGGATTTCCAATTACTATAAGTATAGGTACTACTCTGGCTGCCGTGGAGTACCTAAAGAGGAGGCCTAAAGAATTTTACGCCCCCATCTCTACCAGTTGGTGCCGTAAAAGTCGGCTAAGGGATCACTTACCCGAAGGTGGGCAGCAACGCCATCTGTGGATAAAATCAACATGATGCATCAGCCAACCCACCGTCCTAGCGTGGCGAGTACAGCCAACCCGAGGTCTCACTTCTTCAACAGTATTGACTGACTGTGATCACATATATTACACATATATTACCTTCCCATGAAAGGAGTCCTGTAAATTGTGGCGGGAAAAAAATCGTGAAATACCGGTAAAAGCTTCGGGAGAAGATTTATCTCAGCCGATAAACCGATGGACTGTGATGGTAACGGCTGAAGTGTTGGAATTTCTTTTCTATTTTCTCCAAGGCAGAACATAATCTTTTTATTCAACAAATGAGGATGATGAAAATGATATCCGATCGCAAAGCGTTGGAGCGTATAATACAAGATTTTTTGATTAATTTCGAACAAAAAACTCAACTATTATGTCTTGAGAACGCTTTTTACGAGATTAGTCGAAATTGAACGACAGTTTTGATTATAAATGATAAGTTTTGGGTAATATTATAAGCAAAGGATATACTTCATAGTATATCACAGTTTTTGGTTATTTTTAAATGTACTAATAATATTTGATTACCTAACCTTCTTTTACTAGTTATCTTTGTGAGGTAGCATGTGCGGGTTACGTACAGCTTATGGTACTAAAATTAAATAATGCTACTAAAAAACCCTGTGGTTTTCGTCGGTTTTCGCTTCGAACTCAGGGTTCCGGAGATACAGAAGTCATGTCAATGACATTAACCACTGCGCCACGGCGACTGTCAATTCTTATGTCTTTGTTTTACACAGGTTCATAAATTTTTGTATGAGAATTCCTTATATCAATTGATAGGAATAATATGCTGGCAAGCGAACTGAAGCATAAAGAAAAGCCAATTATATCAGCCGTTTTGGGAACATTACATTTATAATCGCCATTAAGCATAATGTGGCTACATAAAATCTGATAGCTGAGACTGAGAGCTGCATGAGATCTTTAACTCAAATATTCAACGAGAAACGAGCATGTAAAGCAAATAGGGTCATGTAAAGGTAATAAAAGCTTGTTCCACTTGGCACCAACAGAAATAACCGCAAACATTACATTGACGATCCCAACAATAGCTACAATAGAAGGAATATATTAAAGATAAATATAATATAACGCAACTAGGAACAGTGAATACCTGATATATTTTTTTTTAACATTCACACAAGGTCTTCAGGTCCCAAACTAGGCAGAGCCTGTACTATGGTAACCTGATGACTGATATATACTTATATACATATATACACTCAGACACAGGTCAAACAGACATGTTCATACACACAAATGTTTGACCTGTCCGGGAATCGAACCCCGGACCAGCGGCTCAGAAGGCAGAGTGCTACCAACTGCGCCAACCGACCAGTCGAAGGAAGGATTTGTTTACTTAAAACATTTTTGAGAAAATGTAATCTAGATTTGTAGCTTATTTTTTTATTAGATTATTGGATTATGTGTCGAGATTTTTCCTTTACAATCACAGTCAGACCCCCGCACAAGGATTCCCTGTGTCGCGGGAGGCATGGACAGATAATCACAACACACAAACACCCAAGACCCGGGACAAACATCTACACTCATCGCACAAATGCCGAGGTTTCGAACCCAGGGTCCCGGAGACCCTTCATCGAAATCGGTGTAGCCGTTTAAGCGTGAAAAGGTAACAAACATACACACTTATACATATACACACAAAATTTCGCATTTATTATATTAGTAGATAAAATATATATATATATATAAAAATAAAAAAATTGTAAAATAAATCTAAATCCACGACAACGTAATCACTTAACACCAGGTGAGACAGTTGTCAAACGCAAACTTATAATATTTTAAAAAAAAGTAAGATTAATCGATCATGTATTACCGGTAGGTACCGGTGTATTACCCTTGTCTGTTGCATTTTATATTTTACTAAAATATCAACTTTAAACTATACGAAAGCGTTGACTACCCCTGGCCTGCATGCTCCTCTGTGATATTAGTTCAAACTTCGTGTACATACTGCAGTAATATAGCAGGCTTCAACTTCCATTCAAAGGGAAATTAACGATTTTGTAGAGCAAGTTCGGTAGCCATATTACTGATTCTCCAATGGGAATAAGACCAGTTCGATACGTACGTTTAATTAATTCCAACTCAATCGCTTGATATATATTTAGTGTTTACATGAAACAACGAAGCCTCAGTCATTAGGGATAATTATGGGATTTCCAATTACTATAAGTATAGGTACTACTCTGGCTGCCGTGGAGTACCTAAAGAGGAGGCCTAAAGAATTTTACGCCCCCATCTCTACCAGTTGGTGCCGTAAAAGTCGGCTAAGGGATCACTTACCCGAAGGTGGGCAGCAACGCCATCTGTGGATAAAATCAACATGATGCATCAGCCAACCCACCGTCCTAGCGTGGCGAGTACAGCCAACCCGAGGTCTCACTTCTTCAACAGTATTGACTGACTGTGATCACATATATTACACATATATTACCTTCCCATGAAAGGAGTCCTGTAAATTGTGGCGGGAAAAAAATCGTGAAATACCGGTAAAAGCTTCGGGAGAAGATTTATCTCAGCCGATAAACCGATGGACTGTGATGGTAACGGCTGAAGTGTTGGAATTTCTTTTCTATTTTCTCCAAGGCAGAACATAATCTTTTTATTCAACAAATGAGGATGATGAAAATGATATCCGATCGCAAAGCGTTGGAGCGTATAATACAAGATTTTTTGATTAATTTCGAACAAAAAACTCAACTATTATGTCTTGAGAACGCTTTTTACGAGATTAGTCGAAATTGAACGACAGTTTTGATTATAAATGATAAGTTTTGGGTAATATTATAAGCAAAGGATATACTTCATAGTATATCACAGTTTTTGGTTATTTTTAAATGTACTAATAATATTTGATTACCTAACCTTCTTTTACTAGTTATCTTTGTGAGGTAGCATGTGCGGGTTACGTACAGCTTATGGTACTAAAATTAAATAATGCTACTAAAAAACCCTGTGGTTTTCGTCGGTTTTCGCTTCGAACTCAGGGTTCCGGAGATACAGAAGTCATGTCAATGACATTAACCACTGCGCCACGGCGACTGTCAATTCTTATGTCTTTGTTTTACACAGGTTCATAAATTTTTGTATGAGAATTCCTTATATCAATTGATAGGAATAATATGCTGGCAAGCGAACTGAAGCATAAAGAAAAGCCAATTATATCAGCCGTTTTGGGAACATTACATTTATAATCGCCATTAAGCATAATGTGGCTACATAAAATCTGATAGCTGAGACTGAGAGCTGCATGAGATCTTTAACTCAAATATTCAACGAGAAACGAGCATGTAAAGCAAATAGGGTCATGTAAAGGTAATAAAAGCTTGTTCCACTTGGCACCAACAGAAATAACCGCAAACATTACATTGACGATCCCAACAATAGCTACAATAGAAGGAATATATTAAAGATAAATATAATATAACGCAACTAGGAACAGTGAATACCTGATATTTTTTTTTTTAACATTCACACAAGGTCTTCAGGTCCCAAACTAGGCAGAGCCTGTACTATGGTAACCTGATGACTGATATATACTTATATACATATATACACTCAGACACAGGTCAAACAGACATGTTCATACACACAAATGTTTGACCTGTCCGGGAATCGAACCCCGGACCAGCGGCTCAGAAGGCAGAGTGCTACCAACTGCGCCAACCGACCAGTCGAAGGAAGGATTTGTTTACTTAAAACATTTTTGAGAAAATGTAATCTAGATTTGTAGCTTATTTTTTTATTAGATTATTGGATTATGTGTCGAGATTTTTCCTTTACAATCACAGTCAGACCCCCGCACAAGGATTCCCTGTGTCGCGGGAGGCATGGACAGATAATCACAACACACAAACACCCAAGACCCGGGACAAACATCTACACTCATCGCACAAATGCCGAGGTTTCGAACCCAGGGTCCCGGAGACCCTTCATCGAAATCGGTGTAGCCGTTTAAGCGTGAAAAGGTAACAAACATACACACTTATACATATACACACAAAATTTCGCATTTATTATATTAGTAGATAAAATATATATATATATATAAAAATAAAAAAATTGTAAAATAAATCTAAATCCACGACAACGTAATCACTTAACACCAGGTGAGACAGTTGTCAAACGCAAACTTATAATATTTTAAAAAAAAGTAAGATTAATCGATCATGTATTACCGGTAGGTACCGGTGTATTACCCTTGTCTGTTGCATTTTATATTTTACTAAAATATCAACTTTAAACTATACGAAAGCGTTGACTACCCCTGGCCTGCATGCTCCTCTGTGATATTAGTTCAAACTTCGTGTACATACTGCAGTAATATAGCAGGCTTCAACTTCCATTCAAAGGGAAATTAACGATTTTGTAGAGCAAGTTCGGTAGCCATATTACTGATTCTCCAATGGGAATAAGACCAGTTCGATACGTACGTTTAATTAATTCCAACTCAATCGCTTGATATATATTTAGTGTTTACATGAAACAACGAAGCCTCAGTCATTAGGGATAATTATGGGATTTCCAATTACTATAAGTATAGGTACTACTCTGGCTGCCGTGGAGTACCTAAAGAGGAGGCCTAAAGAATTTTACGCCCCCATCTCTACCAGTTGGTGCCGTAAAAGTCGGCTAAGGGATCACTTACCCGAAGGTGGGCAGCAACGCCATCTGTGGATAAAATCAACATGATGCATCAGCCAACCCACCGTCCTAGCGTGGCGAGTACAGCCAACCCGAGGTCTCACTTCTTCAACAGTATTGACTGACTGTGATCACATAAATTTTCAAGTCGCTATTACTGAATAGTCATCATATTTGCATTCGTATGAAGACTGTTAAATACAAATACAAAAAGTCTATGCCTATTCTTTTATGCCTAATTCTATAAAGTCCTAAAGGCTTAGCAGCTCATCTCGGAGTTGTACGGATCCATTATTGAACTTTTAGAAGGGATCCCTAATTTTTTCGAATAACAAATCTAGTCTATGTTACTCAGGGATGTAATAGAGGAAGAATTTTCGAAATCAGTCCAATACAGTTTTTGAATTTACATACAAATTTTCTTACATACAAACATACAAATCTTTCCTTTTTATAATACTATAGCATGATTGGTGCAAACTTTTAAAAATTGAAATAACGTGATCCAATAAAATGGGAACGTTTGTTCGTAAGCAATCACATATAAAACACTTCCTGCATAAAAGCTTCTATCATGTCTGAATCATTAAAACAAGTAATATAAACAATCCAAATAAATTCTTGTAGAGTACCAGTTACCTAAATCACGTTGACATGCATGATACAAAAATAAATCCGATGTAAATAAGCATTCACTTAGAAGATCAAGAGTCTTTATTCTGACTGAACAAAAGCAGTAGGCATGGAAACTTACTAAACAAGTCAGTCTTTGAGTTCAGAGTTTGTAGGTACAAATTTGCAATTCAGGGAGTTTCAATTTGATTAAGTTTAGTGAATTTTTAAACACTAAAGTTTGACACTTCGGTGTTTTCAAAGTGGGATCCATCCATCCAATCCAATATTATAGTATTTTTTTGGATAATTGGATGTATACCGCTTTAGGTAAGTGCGTTACGAGTAATATAATGATTGATGATGGCATGACATTCCATCAATAGAATCATGTTGTCTTCAGATATCCACTGCTGGGCAATTGAGCATAGCAGGCCTCACAAAAATTAAGAGGCCTTTACAACTTTAAATGTCTATGATTATAACATGGCAGATATATGTTATGGATGTCTGTTTGGAACGTTTGTTATGGACTGTGTTATGGTATGTTATCTAATGTTGCCCTTGAAAATCAATGACCTTTATTATTGACTATATTCGAATGTTGAAGAAGTCTCAGAGTTATGTAAATCTATAGACCCTACTTTAATTTTGCCCTGACGTTTATGAAATCAGTGCAACTTTGAGCAAAATTGATTCAATTGATTAGCAAAGTTAAAGTCATCCAACTCGATGTCTTCGGGAATACTAAGATGTTACCTGTATACAAATGCGAGCCTGACCATTTATTGTTCTACACAAATATAAAATATAAGTGGAAAAAAAAGTATTTTTCTTTGTTTGTAACGAATGAACTAAAAAACTACCGACTATGAATCGCTTTTAAAAAGTAATTTACCATAGGAATGCTACAATATCCGTGATCAGTACAGGCTATATTTAAAAAAAAATTATAATACATATTAATTTCTACTAAACCTTCAATAATAGAACTGAAGTTGGAATAAAAAATCTTTTCATCGCATAAACGCTGTGAAAATTATCGATGATAGTCGTAGAAAAAAATAGTCATCTAAATTTAATCCTTTTTTTATTAAAACACTTGATAGGAAATTCCGGCCGAAATCAGAGAACGTTACCCGTGCCTTAATATTAACCTTATCAGATTATGGAATAAATAATAAATAGAAAAATAAACGCCGCCGTGGTGCGCGATGTCACTCGCGCGATCGACTTCCTACGTTTCATTTTGATTGTTCTGTTTAAAAGCTGACTAGATCGAGTGTTGTAAGCATGGAGCTTACAACACTCGATCTAGTCAGCTTTTAAACAGAACAATTGAAATGAAACGTAGGAAGTCTGTTAAGTGTGTGTAAGTTCATAATTTTCTAAATATTTGTTAAATATCTACCCCTGCATGTTTTATTATTATGAGCATATTAATCAAATCAAACTATATTTGATTTGATTAATATGCTCATAGTATTTTAAATTTTATTCAAATAGTTATATTTTATTATATCTTAAGTTAAGAGCGACAAATGTAAAAATCTATTTAAACCTTACACATTTGAACATTTATCTGACAAAATAATATTTAATTGAAATCAAATAAAGGTAGTATTTGGCTCAATTAATCAGCATTGCAATTCAACCTGGCAATGCTGCTAGCATTCTGGGCACGCTGCCAGCTGGCAGCGGGTTAGAACATTTGAGTTGTCTATAGGCTACCAATAGCTAGTACGATGCTGCAGCTACTACAAATGTAGTAGCTGCAGTATTGTAATTAGTTATTCGTGTTTTATTTTAATAAAGGCATTTGCCCAATTAAAGAGAAATTTTAACTTAAGAAACAATGTCTCAACGCTTTTCTTGCTCATCCTGAGCTGAGATATTTACTCATGCATCACTGAGACTATAAATTCGAAACTCAAATGATTGCTAAATATTAGCCAAAGTCTTCCATAAGTAAAGACTGAGTGAAGTCTAAGTAAGAAGTAAGATTTCAGCATCAGTCATAGCTGAGAGTAAGTATGTCAACTCTGACGGTCACCGAGGCGCAGTGGTCAGTGACATGACTTCTGTGTCTCCGGGACACCGGGTTCGAATCCCGTCAGGAACAAACTTGTATGCGATGAGTGTAGATGTTTGTACTTCGGGTCTTGGGGTGTTTGTATGCTGTAATTGTATGTGTCCATGCCTCCCGCGACACAGGGAATCCTAGTGGTGGGTTCTGAGTGTGATAAAAAAAATCATATCAGGTCAATACTTGCGTATTTACCTCATAGGAAATTGAGTTGAACGTTTTTCACCATAATGCTGCATCATCACATAATTGGAATCGTGTTTTCATGGGTACATAATAAAATAATAAACATGGGTACATTTATAATAATAAAATAGTAGTAATAGTACATATATAATAATAAAATAATCATACTGAGGCTCATGCCCTACGCCTACCATAATCATCCTATAAGAAACTGTAAATTAGTTAGGAGCTGATTTGAGAGAAAAAAAAAGAGTAATTTCGGTGATCAATATATTTTACTTCGTATCATTTTAATTTGAAATTGTACAAAGTTACGGTTAAGTCTATGTTGTTGTTTTGTTATCAAAATAGTGTGATTTTAGGCTAATAGTTACTTTGACCGTCGATACGGCTTCGAAGACCGCAAGCCTAATCCTTAACTAGATTACTAAGCTCGAGACAGAAACTATGAGTAACTAAGTGCCAAAATACCCCTCTAGCCTCTACTTAAAGTGCGCACTGCGTAGTATCACCAAATTTAATCGTATTCACCAAATCTCGTTCCTTAAACAAACTTACGTGATTAAAGCCCACACGAGCCGAACTCAATTTCCGAACGAAGAGCCACCCTAATTAATTTTCAGAGACAAAGTCGTGAAGTCGCAAGTAAATATTCACCACTTTGAAATACATTTTGAAAAGAAAAATCTTTAAAGTTCTTTTAATCAACCAAGTTCCTTTAAACTGTGTCATCTGTTCAAATGTCGGAAACTACGCTTACAGCTTTTACTAACTATGCATTGTCTGTATCTACTATATTTCGATAGGAAGAAACTCACTCACTGACACAATGCAAACTCACAGTCACTCTGTAAAATTCTTTGTTGACTAGCAAAAGAAATCCATCGAGTGAGGTTATTATTGCACCGAGTAGAAAAAGAAATGAGCATCGCATATCTACAGTGAGTTATGAGGATTTTTTAGATTATTTATCTTGTCCAAAGCAAACATAATAGTATAAGTAGTATTTTAGTTTTACAAAGGTCCTAGTTTCGGAAATGACTCGAACTAGCTAATATTTACTAAAATTCTTCAAAATGAAATAGCTCGTATTCTATTTACGCTAAATTTCATATTCGTATAACTCCATACAACGCAATCTCTAATTTTAGTTGAGTTTTATTCAATTGCTGGCCAATTGCGCGTAGTTTTAGTTGGCAACAAATAATTGGCGACTTATTTACGTAAAACTACCCGTAATTTTAATAAAAAGATCTGATTTTATTGTGGAGATTAATGAGTGTCATTCTAATTTGGACTTTAACATAACCATGGTATATATAGCAGAATGTATCTTGCTTAAATTGTTTTTCAGAATTTTAATTTAGTTTGGTTGAACTAGAGAATTGAAGATTTGGTTGGAGCGATGATATCTCAGCGGGGGGAGCGTCGCCTGTCAAACTGACGGACACTGGTTCGATCCCCAACAACAGTTTGAGCTTCCGGTTAAGGTAACACCGTTATCAAATTCCCAGCATGGTGATAGGGTTCTTTCGAATACCCGCCTGCCTAGCTACCACCTTCAAGTTTGAAAAACTTTCACCAAGCACATAGTTGCTCAGAGAGCAGTCCTTGAGAGCCAGTGAGCATTCTAACCGCGGGGCGCTTTTAGTAAAGAATATTTCAAAAAAAAAGAAAGGTTTGCAAACTGTCAAGACGACGACGGTCATTGCATCTGTGCGAGCGTGGCACACGATAAGTATTTATACTGGAGTGACAGAGACAGAACATAATATGGTAATATACGAAATATTCTTGCTTCGCGCCGCTTTAGTTGGTCTAGCTTTTGAAGCTATAAAACTGAAACTGCAAGTACGCTTAGCGAAATTACCTCATTTGGTAACTTAATATTCAAAATGCGGGGCTGTGTCCGAGCGAGGGCTATGGATGGGCTATTACATTAAGTAATTAGAGTGTGCGAGACAAAAATAGCTTACTAGTTGGCAATAAAGCAAACCCTTTGCTAATTAGCAATAAGTAAATTAAGGACTTGTACAGTCGACAAAAAAGTGTAAGTACGTAAGTCAGTACAATAGCGATAGGGGTGATCCCTATCGCTACCAATCTAACAATGAGACGCAAGGGAAAAGCAACCTTGCTGCATGTTGTATATACCATACCAAGTTTAACCCTGAAGTTAATAAGAAATATACAGTTGATTGTAAACCCTATCCTTATATTAGAAGGCGATTGAATATCATACGGTTAATAAATATTTAATTATAGTTCAATATAAATTAATGTTTTAAGCCATTCGTCTACCACCAACTTAATCAAGTAAAAACTAAGCTCAGTGGACTAAACTAAACTAAGATATGAAATAATGTGTCCGTCCCCCGAAAAATAAACTAAAACTATATTAGTGATGGTCAGTTTATGCTGAACGCTAAGCATACCGGACATGAAGGAAGAAGAGAAAGGCTTAGATGAAAGCTCTGATGAAGATAATATTTTTATCTTTTTGATAGTCATTTTATTTTACAGATTTCAATAAAAAAATCTCAGCAATTAATTATCGTGGCCGCAAAGGGGTAACACAATGCGAAGCCTTAATTATAATTAATTATAATAGCGACTGTCTCAGCTCTTTGACGCGAACCAACCTTAGGAGAAATTGTTTCAAGATGACAATATATTAATTAACAAGCATTTATTTATCTGTATAATTATATTCTTGTATTCGTTGTTCTTAAAGGAGGATGGCAGAACCAGCCTTGCTCCCGAAAATCGAAATGACAACCCGTTCATGTATTCTTTATATATGAAAATTTAGATTATATTTTTGTGGATTCCGTAAATAATTTTCATTATTTATAAAGTTGGGAATCAAAAGTACTTTTATTTTATTTATTTATGTGGTGCTTGTAGTTTTCGAACGCACCCTATACTTCTTATTATGTTTGTTGCGTTCGAATACTTACGCTCTGAAATTAATTGTTATTGTTACTCTATAATCTGTAGTCAGCTGCTCTGTAGACACGCGACTGCGTTCATAAACACACCCGTGTCTAGTTTATTCCAGAATATAATAAGTAATCTGTATCTGTAGCGCGATCCATGCAATATTGCTTTCTCTGTCTACGATGCTATAGATGGATAACGATCCATTGAATGGTTCGCATATAGACGTGTAGTTAGCATACTGATACAGACAATTTTCCATGATAACTTTTTACTCCCAATTTCTAGGAAAATGATTGAATATACAATATACAATATATTTATTGTTCTATCGATAGGTATAAGTTTCATTCGTGAACGCGGTTTCTTTCTTCTAGGCTGCAAATGTATGGGAGTCTGCCATCCTCCTTTGAACATAAGTTCCGCCGAGCATGTTGTTAATGCAATAAACCATATAACTATTGGACATTAAATTAAAAAAAATAAGTTAATTTTCATATTTTTACAAACTGCAAAAGTCACAAAAATAATTCAATTTAAAACACTCTAAGAAAAAACGTAGCTTTCCATACGTAATCACTTGGCGTCTGAATAAACTTATTATAATCCCTCTTCGAGCAGTCTTGGTAACTTCGCCAAAAGAATTTCGTTTCAGTTAAAATAAGCCTCATACATTTTCCTTGACAAGAAATGTTCGAAGTAAAGAGGCGTTATGTTGCGTGGGAACTCTCAAACGTAAGTCTTGGGGCAATTCCGAAGATATATATGAGTTAAACCGAGATGCGATCATTACATCATTTTACGATTTACGAAAAGAGTTCTTACAAAAATATTATACCTAATGGTGTAGGTCACGTGTTCAAAGTTGATCGACAGGCATTAAGGTTAGAAGTACTTTATCATAATTTTAAAGATTCGGCAAAAAAGAAGAAAAAATATTATAGCTTATGTCTGTCAACATATATTATGTAGGAATATTTTGAAAATGTTTGATTTAGTTACTTCTATACATGGTAATGTCTATATGTCATATAGACAGTCATGTGGGCTACATTGTTAGATTTCCAACGTGCAACGTTTTTCTTCCAAATTGGGTTGACAAACTATAAGGTCAAGGTAAAAAAAATAATTGTTCAAAAATGATTAGCAATTGATATTGATATATAATAATTGACATGCACGCGAATCAAAATAGATGCACCCGCTGCCGGTAAAGACGCAGTCTTCAGATAGAGCAGCTTAGTATTTTATTTATTGAAACCAGAAAGAATCTTTTATATAGATATTTTTAGACCATACTTTTGCGATTTTTTCTTTAAAAAATTCTGTTTAATTGATTTAAAAAAATACTCGATGAAATTAAAGATGTTTTGTCCTCTATTATTTTATGTCGTGATTATTTGTATAGATTTTTTTAAATTTATTTATCCCACACACCCCCGCACTGGACCCAACACAAGGAGGCATTGACACACACAAACATCCAAGACCCAGGACAAACACTTATTGCACAAATGTATGCCCTTGCCGGGGTTCGAACCCAGGGTCACGAGAACACAGAATTCATCTTACTGACCACGGAGCCACGGCGATCGTCGATTTATAAATATAGATATGTATCTCCAAAGCTAACCTTCGTGGAATACGAAATGCTTCGAAGGCTGACGAGAGAAATTATTTCGTCTGCTGTCTCACCAACTTGGGTTGGCCAATTTATAGGCTCGATATGCATTGTGACTCTCACTACAAAAACGGTGTAGTCCAACCAGCATCATACTGAAAGCGTTGCTGAACTGGACACGTAAAAGCGCGCCGTACAATAAAAGCGTTTAAATAAATTTAAAAAATAATTGTGGCTGCACTTAAAACTAAAATGATATACAATGATCGAATTACTGTCGCATTCCTAACAAAACGGTATTGCGACTGCAACAACTGTCTTATAACTAGTAACCACTATTAGACAGAGAAGTAACGTCTGCATGGACGGTACGTGCGATATTCAAATTTTTTTTTTTTTATCATTTTTTTTTCTAACGGACTAATGCTGTTTGCCTCTACCGGCATTTACAGCTTCACCGGAAGGGGGGCGAGCACAGATGGTGCTCAGCCCGGTATTTGTGCGGGCGCAGAAGGCGCACCGCCTAGTTAGGTTAGCGCTAACGGCGCTGTGCCACTAGGAGAGGGCGAGGCGACTAGCTCAAGGGCACCACTAAGGTTCGGACCTCGGCTTGAGCTGTCGCCAGGACAGGGAGTTATCGGATCGAAAATGTTTATACATCCTACTAAGATTATAAATGCGAAAGTTTGTGTGTTTGTGTGTATGTGCATGTGTGTATGTGTTTATTTGTATCTGTGTGTATGTGTGTATGTTTGTTACTTCTTCACGCTGGCTTCGGCTAATCGATTTCAATGAAATTTAGTATATACATAGTTTAAGCCCTGGACTAAAATATGGGAAAAAGTTTAGTTCCCGTGGGATAATTGAGGTAGCGAGAAAACCGTAATCCACGCGGGTGAAACCGCGGGGCGCTCCTAGTATTAAATACGATGACATTGAACATTAACTATTGTCATTACAAATATGTCTACAAAATGACACTAAAATACAAAGTAATACAAGAAATAATTAGCCTGCTCAAAATAGCTTTTAAAGGTCATTGTAGAACTTATAAGTTACCATCAATATGGTAAACAAGTCGGCTATTTGCTTAGCGCGATAAAAAGTTGCTAAACGAACTAAATACACAACATAAACTTAGTAATCCGCTTCAAGTAATAATTTTTGTTAAGCTGTGTTACTAAGTTATGAATAAGCCGGTAGCAGCACGCAACTACGTTTAGTATACGTAATATTTCGGTCGGTTAAAACAGTTTGGTTTACACATTAGTAGGGTGATAGACTTTATGGCAGGAAGTTAGGATGTCAGGGTGGCAATTTCTTTTATAATGTCTTTGGAATGTAAAAATGCCATAATTTTATTTGTGTGTCGCGGACAATAGGTACTTTAAATAAATACATGTACACTGTACATGTATTTATTTATAATACATGTACAGTACAGTTTACTATACACACACATGTGTATTTGCAATTGACTTTGCAAGTCACATCTTAACGATTTTTTTGATTGAAGTATGTTTTGTTTGTTTGTGCATTTTGTATCTTAAAACATAATTTTAATATTTTGTTTACATTGTTTTTAGACACGTGCTATTAATTTAAACGTCGAATTTATAGCTTAAAGAAATTAAATAATATATATAAAAAATAAATAACTTTTTTATTTTATTTTGATTTGAGTTTATGACTAGTTGTTAATGAGTAGAATTCTTTTAGAGATGCCCAATGGGCTCTTTTCTTCACCATAATATATTTCTGGATTACAGACCTTTTATTTTTATTTCTGTTGATAATAGGAATGTTATTAGGCATGCTTGTGTGATAGATTAAAAACATCAGAAATCTGCATCATACGATGATAATTTTAGTAGTAATTTATTTTATCGTTACACATCGTATAGATTGAAAACTAAACACTTTGTTGTCTTCGTTATTGTTGAGGTACCGTTAAAATGTAAGTGTTCTGTAATAAACAAAGTACCCAATGTTAAAAAGGTCACAAATGACAACATTCCTATAGAGTCAATATTCACAAAACCATAAAAAATGGTTTTTAATTGGTCGTTTACGTCAAGTTGTTAGCAGAAGTCAATGATGCATAGGTACACTGTACTGTAGTATAGACTATTTTATCTTTTTTTCTATAGGTTAAGAGTTTTTAGAACAGTGAAATCACACTTTATATTCATCATCATCATCATCTCAGCCATAGGACGTCCACTGCTGGACAAAGGCCTCCCCCATTGATTTCCACAAGGACCGGTTGGAAGCGGCCCGCATACAGCCCTTGCCTGCGATCTTAGTCAGGTCGTCTGTCCACCTAGTCGGTGGCCGTCCTATGCTGCACTTTATATTATAAAGGCGAAATTGTATCTCTCGTTTGTCGTTTTTATGTTTGGTTCTCCTTCACGCTGAAACGGCTGAATGGACTTGCATAAAGATGGCTAATAAAAAGTATAGTTCTAGTTAAGAGTTTTAAATTATAGTCAAGATATATTTCATAAGCCGTATCTCGCTCTATATGAATACCTAGCATGCTCAGTATAATTTTGATTGTAGAATTCGATATAACGAATAGTAGTTGTTATATCTGAGTGCGACAGTTATACTTCAAAGCGATCATAACTAATTGTTACACTTCGGTTGCTTTAACTTTGCCGCAGACAAGAAATATAATATCTATAGGTACAACCAGTTTGGTCTTTGATTGAAGGTAATTCTCGCATAATATTTTTCGTTATGATGAAATGTATATTTTTCTATCGTTTAATATCAAAACCTTTTTTCTGCACAAACTACTTCTCTAATTTATTTATGTAAAGTTTATCATATTATTTGCACCTTGTTGAAGGAGCCATGAACGCTTACATTGCGGTTACACATTCAAATATTCGGTTAATAGTGTCTTTTCTATAATTACGAATAACTGAGTTATTATAACATTTGAGTTATCTATAGGCTACCAATAGCTAGTGGATTGCTCAAATGTTATTGTAGTAGCTGCAGAATTGTAATTAGTTATTAGTGTTTTATTTTAATAAAGGTAATTATATTTGGATTGTTTAATGTATGTACTACTGATAGTTCTAATAAAATGTTCTGTACCGAAGAACGTAAAATGTATTCATGTTTATTTTTCTTTATTAATTATAGTGGGTGACCAAAAATGTGACTAAAATATTTATTTAAGTAGCCCAGATGCGTAAAATGTCGCGTTTGTTCAATCGCATAATAGATAAGCCTACAATCAGCATTTAGATCGTCATTTACATGTGATCAGCCTGTTTCCATTGTCTGAAGACGGACTTTTGTCTCAGAGATAACCATAATCCACCCCACAATGGGCAATGCGGGTTGCCGGATTTACAAGCCAATTTGGCCCAAGTATTTGCCTAAGAATTTTCATCCGACAGCCCCCAACAGAGCCCCAACGCAACTTAACGAGTATTTTTCTGAGACAAAGAAACGTGGTCACCAAAGTTTAAAACAGCTCGGTTAGAAACGGTCCTAGCTCCCCTAGCAGGCACCCATCATAGCAATGGCCGCAGAGAACGTCACTCAGCCTAGTGAGTTGAAAATAATCACAGCAATAATTTCCGCTATATACAATGTGCACATTACACTAAGCTTTCGTTCAACAATAAGAAGACAGTCAAACTGATTGGTGAAGAAAGATTTACTGTAGAGAGCCGTGTTACTTACTTTGTAGGGAACAAACAAGCGTATCTTCTCTTTTTATTCTTGACTAGCGGTCCACCCCGGCTTCACACGGGTAAAGAATTTCAAAATTGGAAATTATAAGTATCCCTATTTTTTTTGAAAATATAATATAGCCTATGCCATTCGGGGATAGTGCAGTTTCCCAACAGTGACATCAGTTTTTAAATCGGTTTAGTAGTTTCGGAGGCTACTCAATGCAGACAAACAAGCAATCATCAAATCTTTCCTCTTTATTATTTGTTTATATGATATGTCACTACATCTGCAACCTCATACACAGTTTGGTCCAAATCAATTCGATGACGGTAGACGTGGCTCAAGCGATCGATGACACTGTCTTATGAAGGGTTCGATTCCCGGCTGGAGCAAACATTTCTGTGATGAGTATAGATGTTTGTTCTCGTTCTTGGATGTTTTGGCAATGTGATTATGTGCGGCCATGCCTACCTCGACACAGATAAGTTAGTGCGGGGGTTAGAGTGACAACGTGTTTGATTGCGTTTTTATTTAATTTTAAGTTAAGCATTTGTAAGCGCGTTCTTGTGATGATGTGTAAATTTGAATGATTATATAAGGATGCCATTAGAAACTATACAGCATCTCACCACAAAGATCACTTGGCGTAAATCCAAACGAGTAATAACGTATTAAGCACCATGCCGAATAAATATAACTTAAGTATCTATTTACATTTCAATCAATCAATCAATCAATCAATCAATATTCTTTATTTCCAAAAAATGGTAACAATGTTGTCCTCATTTATAGTTACATCTACATACGTAAATTTACATTGCTTCCGTTACATATGCATTATGTATTCGTACTTGTCTGCAGCCATTGTCCAGCCACCGAGCCATCAAAAGAAAGTCCTGTTTCCGAACTAAGTTAATAACTTGTATCTCGGATAACAGAGACCTCCCCAGATAGATAGCGGCTAGAAATAGTGCAGATAGTACGGTAGTAAATCTGCGCACAAGTTACGCATGCACACGTTACTCTATTTATACATATATATATAGTAGGTATTATACTATAAGTATACTACATAAAGAATGAAGACAAACAATTAGTCACCTTTATCAAACATTATTTAGCTATTGATACCCTGTTAGGATTAGTCCTGTAGTAGGGTATCAAACTAATTATAGTACAAGTATTTTTCTGTCGCTCCCGGTAGACTAAATTACAAATAAACTAGATATAAATATAATGTAGTATCCGAAAGAGAATAGATATAATAGTAAAACTAAAACTAGAGTTTTCATGTGTGTGAGTGGGTTATGTTCGTAACTGTGTGTGAGTGACTGTGTGTTTTGTGTACGTGTAGTTTGGTGCGTGTATTTACGGTGTGTCTGAGTAAGTGAATGTAAGTAATTCAGGTTTAGTTATAGAATACGAACAGTTAAAGCATCTTTTTTTTTTTGTTTAGAAATTGAGTCGAAGAAGTTCTTCGGTTTCAGCATAGTTAAGTCCCAGTAGCCAGTTTGTGACTTTTAGCTTACAGCTATACTTGGTCAAGGGATATAGGTTCAATCGTTTATTAATGATGTTATATAAGTAACAGCCTACAATAGGAAAGAACCGACTATAAAAACGGGTTCTGTGTTCGGGTATAGCACAGACAAGATCGCTTCGTCTCTTCGTGCTAACTTTATGAAGGTCATATGGTAGGGACAAGTGTTTACGGACCATTACTTGAAGAATGAAGATACGTCTAACGGAAAGCACTCTAGTTTCGAAATATAATTCGGATGTTGAGAAATGAAAGGGTTTTTTTAGCATGACTTTCAGCACAGCTCTTTGAGCCCTCTCCAGTTGCAAGATTTTAGTCATCGAAGCGCCGCCCCAAACCGAGACACAATATCTCAGTAAAGATTCACCAAGAGACTGGTAAACTATTTTTAATGTTTCTTGGCTGGCGGCACTCCTAAGTGTTTTAAATATATAAATAAGCTTTCTAGTTCGTGCTGTTAGTAAGTCTATGTGAGCATGCCAGTTTAGCAGTTCGTCCACAAGAACTCCAAGATACCTCAATTTGTCTGTTCTGTCTAAGCTAGAACAAGAACACTTGTCTGTTGACTTTAAACACGCATGAGCTTTAATTTCGTAGCTGTCGTGACATGGTAGAGTGGATGATTTTAACGAGAAGGTTATATATTTAGTTTTACCTATATTCAGAGTGAGAAGGTTGTGTGCTAACCAGGACATTATTGTTCGCATAGCATTTTCTGCATATTGTTTTGCTTTACTCCAGTTATCAGCACAAACCAATATCGCGGTATCGTCTGCATAACAAAAAATACGACAGTGTTCCAGAGAAAGACGACACAAGTCGTTTATATATATTTGGAATAGAGTGGGTCCCAATATGCTACCCTGTGGGACGCCATAAAACAAGTGTTCCTCGCCGCTCACCACGTTACCAATCTTCACTTGTTGTTGGCGATCGGTTAGGTAGCTTCTAAATATATCCAGAGCCACTCCGCGAACTCCAATCCTCTCTAATTTATTGAGTAGAATTGGGATAGAGACAGTGTCAAAGGCCTTAGATAAGTCTAAAAAGATAGTCAAGCAATTGTCTTTGGCATCCAGAGTCTTGGCAATAGTATCAACAAGATCACCAAGTGCGTCTTCTGTCGATTTGCCTTTTCGAAAGCCATATTGGTTTTCGGCTATAATGTTGTTGGCGTCAAGATATTTTATTAGCCTGTTGTTCAGGATCTTTTCAAAGACCTTAGACATGGCAGGGAGAACTGAAATGGGTCTGTAATTATTGACACTGTCTCTATTCCCAGATTTAAAGATTGGATGTACCAAGGCTTTCTTAAGTGGATTAGGAAATTCGCCAGTAGAAATGGCTAGATTAAAAATATACACAAGCAAAGGAATAAAAATTTGGCGATGTTGCTTCAGCATTTTTGAGGATATACCATCCCAACCTACTGAACACTCACTGCGTAGGCCTAGAATTATAAGCTCTACCTCAGTATTATCCGTAGGAAGTATGGCCAAAGAGTTCAGTTGCGACAAGCAATTAGGTACATCTGGTATTAGGTTGGTATCTCTAGTAGTTATTTTATCAGCTAGAATGCGCCCTATGTTAGCAAAATGAAAATTGACTTCATTAATTGATTGTATGGAATTAGCTTTGAGTTTCAAAAGCTCGAGAGGTATGGGGGGTGATCTCTGCACATGAGTAACCGCTTTAACAACTTTCCATGTTAGTTTACAGTTATTTTTGGCTTTATCAAATTCTAAGCGCTCGTAGTCTATTTTAAGTTTTTTCAAAAGATTATTTAAAAAATTTCGGTATCTGGTATAGGTCACTTTGAGTATTATATTATTAGGGTATTTACGAAGTTTACTGTGCAGGTTATCACGATGACGAGTACATCGGAGCAGACCAGGTGTCACCCAGGGTTTAAGGATCACCTTTCGTCTAGAGTTCAAACAAACGCGAGTGTGTTTATCAACGATAGTCTTTATCATTAAAATTAATAGATCAGTCGCATCACTGGCATTTCCTTGTGACATGATTTGCGAAAAGTCAGTCGAATTAATTTCGCAGCCCACTGAATAGTAGTCAATACGAGTTTGGATGGTATGAGGTTTATGAATGTTCCCATTATACAAACAGAAAAGAAGGGGACTGTGATCAGTAATAGAGGACAAAAGTACCATTGCACATGCTTCCTGAGTTGTTTTGATAAGAATATGGTCTAGACAGTTATCGAGTCTTGTAGGTAGCTGATGAGCTGGTAGTAAGCCGTATGAGGCTGTTAAATTGAGGTAATCGTTTAGTAGTCTGTCAGTACTACCGGGTTTAATATCAATATTAACATCGCCCATCAGACAAATGTTTCTAAAATTGGAGAGAGATTCAAAAACTGCATTTAGGCTGACATTAAAGGTGTCTATGCATTTATACGATGGTGATCTGTATACTCCTACCACAGCTGTTAGGTTACCAATACAGCACACCAAGCAGTTCCCATCTCTGAACTCAGGTTCACTAACAGTACATTCAATGGTATCTTTAACATACATAACTACTCCGTCATTCTGATTATAAATCCTATCTGTACGGTAGGACAAGTAACCATCAATAATAGGTATGTTGTTAACAAAGCGTAGCCAACATTCAGATAGCACAATAATGTCGCACTGAGGGCGTATAATAGAAAGGACAGTTAAAAGTGCACTATGGTTGCAATTGAGGCTACGAATGTTAACATGAAATATTTTCAAGGACTTTTTATTCGTATCTATATAATGTATGCAGTTTTCAGGTGAACAAATATAAGAGGACGACGGGGCAATTGCATCAATGGCCATAGTTACGTTTTCTACATCAATCATGATTTTTAATATATAGTTTTAATATCCCAGTGTAAATAGATACACCATGTGGGATTATATTCACAAGAATGGATGTGAAATTGGTCATATCAGCAACCGCACCGACATACTTGCTTATCACCCGAGTTATAACTGCATATTTGACATTTGTAAAAGAGTTAAATATACGTGTGTGTATATATGTGTGTTCTATGTCTATAAGTGTAGGTGTAATTAATTGGAAGTACTTTTCTAGTGTTAAAATGTGCGTAGCACATATTGAACTATTTACAATAACTAATATTAAAATAAGGAGAAATATCCCGTTGCTCACCAAGTCATATAGTCATGCCCTTTTGAGAGCGTCACTGAGTGCCTGCTCATTTTTAATCTTTATTGGCCTGGAGTGATCATCTTTTTGTATGAGTATTTTGCCATTGCGTGACCAACAATACTTAAAATTGTTTGTTTTAGCAAATTCCTTTGATTGAAAGAACAGTTTACGAGATGATCCAGGTAAATACTCTGATACATATACTTGGGAGCGGCTGTTTTCGTCAAAACCCAAGTGACTTAAGTTAAGCTTATCTAGGCCAACTCTTTGTTTGTTAAATAGCTTGACTGCTGACAGTGTATTTATCTTCATAGTGACTGATGAAAACTCCAAAATGATTGGACGTACGGAGCCAGGCCTTCCACCGGGGTAACGGTACACGTCACGGATGTCCGCAGGCTGAACGCATACGCCAAGGGTTTGACCAATACTCATAACAATAGATTTGAGATGCTCCAGAGTTTCATCTTTCAGTTGCGGGATATTCTTTATCTCAATAGTTGAAGGACGTGATGACTGGTGTAAATCTTCAATTTCGTTTTCTAGCTGTTGTATTTTTTGAGAAAATTTTTCTTTTTCCTCTTGTAAGTTGACAATTTGTTGCTGCATCATTTCGAGATTATTAGTAATTGTACTCATAGATTTTTCCAGTTCAACATTGGATTTCTGGATCTGACTATTTTGGGACTTAACCTCAGTTACGTCAGACATCAATTTATTTAGTGACGTGGAGTGTTCTTGTTTGGCGGTTTTTATCTCGTGTACGTCTAAGATTAATGTTTGAAGTATGGCTGATTGTTCATTTTTAAACGATATCAGTAGTGACTTTATATCATTTATTTCCTCTTGTACATTTTGACATGAATGCATTGGAGATTTTGTGCGCACTGGGCGAGGGCGCTTACAGCGCTTAGACGCATTTCCTTCATTATCTTGTTGTACCAGTGAGGGCAAGTTAGAATCCGAAAAAGTTTGTAACAAGTTAGAGTCTGAGTATGTCGCCATTGGTGGAGTGCGGTTTAGTGGCATAGTTTATCAATCAGTGCTTTAAACGTAACAGGAGAAACAAGTTGCGTATATAATGTTCCGACAAAGTTATTGAGGCAACAGCGTCTTATAGTCGATTAGTAAAATGTTATACAAAGATTATGTTGGGGCGTGCATAAAATGCTTGTGTCTCTGTGTAGCACAGCGTAGGTCTACGTACCGCGTAGCGCTACGTCACGTTTAGTCGCGCGCAGTCCGTAGCAGCGTTGGATACCGAATTTCGCGCGCCGTCGCTTAGCGTCACCAGTGCAGTGGCTTCAATGCAGGAACTTTGTCGCTATGGATTTCTCCGCGTCGGTTCGATCCCCACCGGCCTTCTTCTTCACCAATTATAATTGGACTTTTCGTTCAAGTTAGACGCACAAGTATCGATAACTAAGGCTATCCTGCTCAAGGCCAGCCCAAAGGCGGAGTTAGTAATCTAAAACGTTCAAGTTGAAGCAGGAAATGGAATTCACCAATCACAGAAAAATATGCGAAATACACACGCGGCGAAGTGACACACGTCCGCTCGCGACAGAAGCTAAACGAGCTATTTATGTTAATATAAAATGCTATTATGGCGGGAAGTTTTGCCACAAAATTATTTATCTAATATTTTTTTCTAAAATGAGTGTGTCTTCGAATGTTAATGTGTGCAAAAGTGTCGTAGCGTGAATTACGCTACTATTATTAATCACCGAAAGTGCACGAGTGTAATAAAGTGGAACAAAATAATTTGCAAAATGTTGCAAATTGGCATATATTTGTAAAGTTCCAGTGAAGTGTCCACACTTTTAATTAATCATAGGAAAAACGGGGACATATATTTGGGCTAAGTTTTTTTGCTGAATCCTGCAACTTGATTAATGAACTACTTCTACCATTAGTGATAACACCAAGCAATAATAATTGATTTGATGATTTATTACGATAAAAGTTTACACGCAAATGCATTTGCCGGAAAGCCAGATATTTTATAAAAAAAATTATATACATAGTCGTATAATAATTATGTTTGATCTTTAAAAGTGGTAGATGAAGGTACAACATATAAGTGGTATCCTATAGGTTTTTTATATACACCGGAAATCACTAGTCCCTAGCTAAGTTTCCAATATAACAATGATGGAATTTCTAAAAACCATTATACTCTGATTTGGGCCGGTCGCTAAAAACGTACGTGAGCAAAATAAAACATTCTGGAAGTGGTTAACAAAACCCGTGGCAAGTTACCTTCAAAGTGGGAGTGACGTCAGTCAAACTGACGGAGGCTGGTTCGATCCCCACAAACGGCTTGAGCATCCGTTGAAGGTAACACCGTCATCAAATTCCCAGGATGGTGGTAAAGTACTTTCGAGTATACGACTGGCTAGCTTCTTCAAGTTTGAAAACCAAATACATAGTCAGTCATCTGTTCAGGGAGTAACTCTTGAGAGCCAATAAACACTCTAGGTGATAACATATTGGACCTCATCGTCACAGACCATCAAGTGAGATAGTGGTAAAACGCTATATCTATAAGGTATAAAAAAATCTAAGAATGTAATATACCAATCAATCTATATTTACCTTCGTAAGTATCTAAAAAGGTCGTCAGAGGTGAATAAACTACCATTTCACCAGTTATACCTTTTATCCTATGTAAATTAGAGCAGGCTTCGGTTTCTTCGCAAAATTTGCTATAAAGTTTCCACATTATTATGTCTAATACTAGCGGTCCTTCCTGGCTGCGCTCGGTTACATGATTGAAGTTTTAGTAAGGATCCCTATTTCTTATAATCTTGCTTAAACTTGTGTTATTCATGGATAATGTAGAATTCGAATGGTGAATTTTAGAGAAGAATGAAGAATTTTGCTGCATTAGATTTTGAGTGTATCCGTTACAAACATACAAATTTTTCTTCATTATAATGTTAGTGTCGATGTCATCATCATCATCTCAGCTATAGGACGTCCACTGCTGGACATAGGCCTCCCCCATTGATTTCCACAAGGACCGGTTGGAAGCGGCCCGCATCCAGCCCTTGCCTGCGATCTTAGTCAGGTCGTCTGTCCACCTGGTTGGTGGCCGTCCTATGCTGCGCTTGCCAGTCCGTGGTCTCCACTCGAGAACCAGTGTCGATGTAGATTTTATAAAATCCTCCAGTCAATTATTTTTCGATTATCAATTTCGTCATCACGTCTACCAATCTTCAAGCGCTTACGATGAAGCAGTAGATGTCATAGAAAGAGAATCCTTTGAAGCGATGCACCTTGTCCAGGCCCACTGGTATGACTTGGAGCAGGTAAAAATATTCGTAGAGAAATATAAGCAATTGGAGGAGCAGGGATTTTACCAAAGAAGACAGGTCCTCACATAGGTCAAGTAGAAGACGGAACTAGACAAATTAAGTTATAAGACTATAATAACAACAAGAATAAATAAGTTCTATGTTGTAATTTTTAGACTTTCGGGATTCGAACACATTGTTAATAAATCTGGCCGGTTGGCGCAGTTGGTAGCACTCTGCCTACTAAACCAAACTAGGCTCTGCCTAGTGAAGACCTTGTGTGAATGTTAATAAATAAAATAAAAACATCAATCGGCGCTTGATCGCGAGAAAAACATTTAGTAATTAATTTACCTCGACGTTTCGACCAAGTTGCATTGGTCATGGTCACAAGAAGACTTAGTTGAATGAGTTCTATGTATTTAAGTTGTGTGTAAGGAAATAGAGCTTATTTTATTATAGAAATATTATGGGATTTAAGTTCTTATAATTATATATTATAAGTTAGGTTTTTCACACAACATTTTAAATCCATTTAGTCGTTTTAGTACAAGCATATTAAAGCAGACGCATACACACATACACACACACACATACACACACACACACACACATACACTCACAAACACTCACGCGAGTAACCTTTTACATGTGTGATATTAGAATATGATACGGGAACACTTTGTGTTATAATATTTTAATAAATTAGGTCTTTGTATATAAAAGGCACATACTCAATATCTAGACGTTACTTTGTAGCACTAAAACTATATTAAGTATAGAATATTTACTTTTTATTCCGCATAAAATCACACTTCACACTAATGTAACAAAGGCAAAAATTTGTTTGTCATTTGTATGTTTATTACCCCTTCACGCTGAAACGGCTGAATGGATTTGCATGAAATTAAGAATGAAGATAGCTTATACCTTGGATTGCTATACAATGTACTTTATTTTTGAAAAAATATAGCCGCTGAGGGATAACTGCGGTAGCGGGGATCCGTTGTGCACGCGAGTGAAACCGCGGGACGCAGCTGGTAATATTAAACACTGTGATAATCTTTGTATAACCAAATACCCAGTTATGTTCACTTGACAATGTGAACCGTGAATTGATGATAAAGTATTGAGATGCTGGAGTCTTCAAGTCGCGAGTGAATAGGTACCTTCTAGGTTTGCGTGCTAAATCCTAGACAACATCATCACTTAACATCAGGTGAGACAGTTGTCAAACGCAAACTTATAATATGTAAAAAAATGCTTTTAAACAACTTCCAACAAGGGGAGTAATTGTCCCATAAAAAAAAAACCCTCTTTTCTATTTCGCTTTAATATTATCGCATAGATGTCATATTATGTAGTTTTTTTTTGTGTAAAGCGTTTATATGTGAGTATGATATTAAAAATCAAGTTATGTACACATAGAAGTCTATTAATAAAGCGCAGGTTTTTAGCAATATTCTCCAGGCAAAGATAGCTTCCGTATTTCTTGAAATGTGCTACTATAAGCATCTATGCTTCATATAAGCTGTAACTTTGCAGGTGCTCAGTCGAAGCGAAGCGTTTGACGGTTCTTATAACTATTATTAAAGCTATTAAGCAGTACTAAAGTCTAAGCACTTAATCGTGGCTCTAATGAAGTAAAAAGCGAAACTTTTCCACTGAAACGAAGCTAAATGGTACTTTTCACGTTATTTTCCAACGGTTCTGTTAATTATAATTGTATTGTATATTGTTGATTTTATAGTCCAGACTTGTTGTTTTATTTTTGTTCCATATTCAAAATGTTATGTTTGATCAATAAAAGGTTTGGATACTAGCGTATCCAGAACTAATGTCCGTCATAAAGCTTCGATCTTACATTTACTAAAATGTCCCTATTTTTTTTGTATGGCTTCACATTTTTCTTGAGCATTTTTTGACTGTCAAAAGGGTCTGCTATACCTATCTGCGGAATGAAATCTATTTCTCACACTCAAGTTTTCCTGTATTGGCTATTTCGTCGGGACTATTCCCAATTTTCCTTCAAAATATCGGGTATATGAAAAAAAATGAACTGTTTGTCATCTACGATCTTTTGTTATGAATTCTTTTTCAATAGAGAACTTGTTCGTCGATATAAAAGCTATAGTTCGGGATGGCGTATAAAGAAATGATACTTACAAAGAAAATTATATTAATATTTTTAGGACGTCGTAAAAACCTATTATTTATCAATGAATACAAATCTTTAAATGAAGCGTTGTTGTCATGGAATCGAATCCTTAGAAAATCAGTGCTCAGTTTGTTGATTTAATATCAACAGTAGCAACTATTACCTCGTACAAACAGACGTAAACATACCTGATGAGGTGCTAATGGATGTACTCCTATTTAGATTACATCTGCGTAGAACGACTAAATGTTTTATATCTACGTAAGCAGCCACGTGCTGACAAAGGTCAGTCTTGCGGATATCACGTAAGCCAAGGCTTCGTAGTAGCTACTTTATAAACTGTGGCCGTAAGATAGGGATTTATATAAAATCTGTAAAAGAATTTCTGGTGCGTGGAAAAAAATCAGCGTGAGTAACGAGTTTATTTTCTTGCAAGCTTCATACTGTATATGCTTCTCGCATGGGGTGCTTAAGTTTCATAGGCTTTTACTGGTACGACCATGCGGATCCTTTCGAAAATGCTTGGTTATGGCTGAGTGAAAAAGATTGGTTGGCTTGGGATATTATTAATATACGTTGATTGATAAGATTCATTGGCATTTTGGCATTCATTGGCAAGAGGAATAAATCTGAGAATCGATCTCCATGCTCAGATTTATTTCTCTCGGGTTAAAGTTTTTATTTGTTTTAACAATGTCGAAGATCATTTTTTGTAATCTTTATAATATGCGTGTGCACGCATAACCTTTTAGCCACCACTAAAAATACTGACTCTGTAATTGCGATGAATCGCACTAATATTATAAATGTCAAAGTTTGGATGGGTGGATGTTTGTTACTCAATCACGCCAGAGGAACTGAACGGATTTGGATGAAATTTGGCACAGAGATATATTATAGTTTGGAATAGCACAAAGACTACTTTTTACCCCGGTAAAATGTATCATTCCCGTGGAATTATTAATGTAGCGGGTTAGGCCGTAATCGACGCGGGTGATACCGCGGGGAGCTACTAGTAAGTTAATAAATATTTTAGACAAGCTGTGCAAGCACACCCTGCGTTTATGGAATGAGCTTTTTTTGAGAGGGATATAAGATGTTTGGCACTCCTTACTGAAAATCTAAAAATAGATTGTATATCAGATCGAATACATGTATCAAATGACGGCCACCGACCAGGTGGACAGACGGCCTGACTAAGATCGCAGGCAAGGGCTGAATGCGGGCCGCTTTCAACAGGTCCTTGTGGAAATCAATGAGGGAAGCTATGTCCAGCAGTGGACGTCCTATGGCTGAGATCATGATGATGACATTTATTAAGACTACTTCGACAAATGTTTTGGTACATGTAAGGAACCGTAAGTGGAAAGGGCGCTTTTTATACATTATAGATATAACGTTTAACCCCTATCTGACTATCTCTGTAATTGATGGTTAGTGACGATGTGGTTCCGAGAGCCAGTAAACATCTACGCTATCTAGGCAGTTGCCTGGACATACTATGTGTTAAGTACAGTTTTTCAAACTTGAACTTGAGGTTGGTAGCTAACCAAGCAGGTTTTTGAAAGTACCCTACCACCACGCTGGGAATTTGATAAAAGTTCTGCCAGTTGAAACAACGATCGCTGAACTCTGCCTATATATACAGAGCGTATGCTTACATATTTTCGCGGACCACGTGCGGAAACGTTATTTACGATGTTGCTTCGAATAATCGGCTCCGATTCGATTGTATTGAAGTGTACCAAAATAAGCACGCGATAACGTGCACTCAATAATTTCTCACGCAATTTGAATACCTTGGTTTAATCGCACCATACTGAAAATACGAATGCTACGCTGCACTGCAACAATAAGACTTTGGCAAATGGCATATATGAGAAGTAACACACAAATTTATCCCACTAATGTTATAAATGTGAAAGTTACGATGGATGGATGGATGTTTGTTACTCAATCACGCCAGGACGGCTAAACGGATCTAAATGAAATTTGGTATGGAGATAGCTTATACCCTGGATTAACACATAGGCTTATTTTCGTCATCACCGTTATTTATCACCACGCGGGTAAAACCGGGGGGCGCAGTTAGTACTATATAAAAACTAAGAATCATTTTGCTTTAGGTGATCGCTTTAGATTATTACATAGTCAGCAAAATTTAAACGAAAAACTTTTACTTGTAGCTAAAAGGTTTAACAAACTGACCTTTTTCACTCAAATTAACGAGGGCTTTTAGACAAATGGCATTAACAACCAGTTGACAAGTAAAATGGACAGCGGTTTTGGGAACATCGTCCCCTTGTTATAACTTTGCCCTCGCAGTTTGAAATCCTTGCGATAATCTTCTTGGTTGGGGTTCATAACATATAAAAAACCTACTTATTCTACTATTTCAAGCAGTTTTGTTATATTTTTATTATATTTGTTTTTGTTTTCTATGATAATTATCCTGAACCCTAAACTCTGAAAGAACGTATTTTTTTCATTTATTATATTATTTATTGATTTACGAATGTAAACATAAATTCAGACACATCTCAAAACAATACAAGGTCACAATTGATTTCTTAAGGACTTAACAGAAATGATACAAGTTAACATAATAATAAAAAATACTAAACAATGGAACCGACTTCAACACTCAAAAGTGTGAACTAACTTGTTGGAGTCGGTAACATGATAATTCAAAAAATTAACAAAATATTGGGCACTTTTGAGTGTTGAAGTCGGTTCCATTTTTGGCCACATTTTTGTTTGGCACCCTTTTCCGTGACCTTTTTGTTACTTACGGGACTATGTCATTTACTCACAATGAGGAAGGCGTCCAGATAGACGTAACACTTTTCAGTAGTTGGAGTGTAACTCAAAAACCGCTTGACCGAGGTTGATGAAATTTGAGACCGTACGGGAAGTACATAATAATTATATATTTATAAAAAATAATAATCATCTAAATCGGTTCACCCAGTCAAAAGTTCTGAGGTAACAAACATAAAAAAATAGAAACGAATGGAGAGCTTCTCCTTTTTTTGAATTCGGTTTAAAAGCAAATATTTTTTATTTATCACTCTTAGACCCCCGCACTAGGATTTCCTCTGTCGCGGGAGGCATACAATCACAACACACAAACACCCAAGACCCGGGACCAATCTTTCTTGTTTTCGTTTCTATTTTTCTTTTTTTGTTCCTTTTTATCTTTTTCTTTTGCCTTTTCTTTAATTACTTCTAATTTCCTGATTAATAAACTAAATCACAAAGGTCTGCAATAAAGTAAGACAGAACATCGCAAATTGTGGAAAAATACAGTGTGATGAAACACTCGATGGGGAATGATTTATGTTTGCTCTTTTTAGGAAGCATTGCGTGACGGATAAACTAAATGTAAGTTGTTACCGATTTTTTTGACAGCGACTCTCGTTTTTTGAATGACATTATGATTGAGTGCGACGCATAGTCAAATTAGAATATCGTGAGCTTCCGTTCGTATCACTCACTAAGCTACGAAGCTTACGTGCTTTATTTTTTTAATGTTTTTTTTTCATTCACTCAAGGTCTTCAGGTCCTAAATTAGGCAGAGCCTGTGCTATGGTAACCTGATGACTGAGATATATACTTATATACATAGGCGCACCCAGACACAGGTCAGACACACATGTTTATGCACACAAATGTTTGACCTGTCCGGGAATCGAACCCAGGACCAGCGGCTCAGAAGGCAGAGTGCTCCCAACTGCGCCAACCGGCCAGTCGATAAAAGGTAGGCTTGGTGGAGCTACATCCTAGACATCGTCATCACTTAACATCAGTTAAGACAGTTGTCAAACGCAAGCTTATAATAAGTATAAAAATAAAAAATGTCGAGAAAAAAGACAGTGTGATGAAAATCAGGATTTTTAAAATTAATTATTAGTTAGAATTGGATCCGATTGGATATCGGAATCTTTCTAAGATTTGACGTTCGCCGTGGCTCAGTGGTTATTGACATGACTTTTGGTACCCGGAGCTCTGGATTCTATTCCCGGCAGGGGCAATCATTTTTGTGATGACCATGGATGTTTGTATTAGGTCTTAGATGTTTGTATATCCCATGCCTCCTGCGATACAGGGAATCCTAGTGCGGGGGTTGTGAGTGTAGAAAAAAAATTGAACTATAAAGATCTTACATCGTTTTTGCAGTAATAAAAAATGATTCTCGGTCGTAAATGAATAGTAAATCTTAAAAGGTTTCTGTATAAAAAAACCTTTTCCAATAACATTTGAAAACACAAACAAACGAAAAGAGATTGGATCCTATATGAATAACAAACGAAACATTTCATCCCATATTGTTCAAAACTAACTAGAAAATACATAGAACTGACCTCAAACAAATTTTGCGTGAAATAGAACGGTCCGTGTAAGTCCCGAAGGACGAACAACAAAAAATAGGCAAGATCTGGCACGTGGTGTTAACTGTAGCCAAGGGCCCATTGTGGACAGAGTCGCGACCTTTGGGGCGGCAGATTTGGGTCTCAGCCTATTATAGGATTATATGGGACCAACCCAATTTACGTTGTCAATGTTGGTTGAGAATTCGTGGTGTTCAATTTAATTATTCATGGGATCATTAATAATTAAACTGATACACATAAATTGAGTTCATGAGTTAGACGTTTCGTAGATGTATTGATTGACGTAAAGATAATAGATGGATCTGTAATGAAGGGAAATTGCTGATTGCTAGAGGAGTGCTACTTTAGATTAGATGGCAAAGCGACAAAGCGGTATTCTGAAGTCATGGGTTCAAGTCTGACCAGTAGCCGCCAATAAACTTGACATCCTCATACTGTATTAAATTAAAGTTCATGATGAATAATAAAAAGTAATATACACAAATTTTTAACTGGCAAATGTCTGTTTGGGAATGGATAATATGTTCAGAAACAGCTGGTCAATAGAAAGTCTGCATACGCTGAGCATACCTTTTCCTTACAAAATCTTGTTTACTTAATATTATATCATCATCACTATCTTAGCTTTGGACGTCCACTGCTGGATATATGCCTCCTCCATTGATTTCTATAAGGGCCGGTTGAAAGCAGCGAAACTCAATATTATTTATAAGGCTTTAAATGAAATTTTATATCTGTATTATCTTTATTTTCCGTTAATACTATTCATTGATTCGAAGTTCGAGCTCTAGAAAAGCTTTTCCATGAATCCTGTCAAAACACATCCAAGTTGATTAATGTGCTCAGGGTTTTAGCGGATCCGAAGCTTCTATTTCGATTATTAAACCAGTAGGAAAGTTAGGAAATAAATGATATATCTATATATAAACAATTTGATATATAAATAATTTGTAAAGAGAATTACATAGATCACAAGATTTATAATATATGCTCAATTAAATTCAATTTCTTTAGTACAAAGCAATCAAATGAAATCAAGCATGGAAATAAAACTGATTAGACAATGTTCACTGGTATATATGTATTGTTGTATTAGCAGCAAAGCCTACTCTTTATTCTTACGCTCGCGTCAGAATGACGCGTATTAATTATTATTACTTAAAAGGCCGAATCTATATGTTAGAACACACCAACACATAGATGTAGAGTTGTATGATCATGATTGATCAAACTCCTTTAAATAAACAGAGATTTTAAATAAATACAGTTACGATTCAATGTATCGTCGGGAAGTTTGGAAATAAGAAACGAACATGTGTTTGTCTTAATTTTTTTACCTTATAACAATTTATTTCTCATAAGAATTCACTACATACGTAATTCACGCCCAGAGAAGTACATAATTTCAATTAAGTTATTTATTATTAAATAACATAAGATTTCTGGTAAAATATTTATCAAAAACTAACGTCGCCCTGCGGTTTCACCCGCATGGCCTACGGTTTTTCACGGTTTTTACGGTTTCTAAAACCTTCTTCAATGGTGGAATACAAAATTATTTTTTTAATTCCAACAAGTAGTTCTGGAGATTAGCGCATTCAACCAACCAAACAAACAAACTCTTCAACTTTATTTTACGCACACTAATTATACTTCACACTATTATAATTACACTAATTTATAGGTAAACGTCTGTAAGTCGTTTATGTGTTTGTTAGTCCTTGACGCTGAAACGGCTGAATGGATTTTCACTAATACCTCATTTATTTTTTATTTGTATACTATTAATAGAATGTTACTGACTTTATTATGTTTGATTATAATTTAGGCGATTCACATTAATTTCTATGAGAACTTTAAGCATTCAGAAAATTAGTTTGATTGCTGCAGAAGAAATTTTCAATAGAAACAATTTTACTATATATATATAAAATATCTTATTTTTAATCACTCTCAGACCCTCGCACTAGGAGTCCCTGTGTCGTGGGAGGCATGGCCATACACAACCACAGCACACAAACACCCAAGACCCGGGACAAACATCTACACTCATCGCACAAATGTTTGCCCCTACCGGGATTCGAACCCAGGGTCCCGCCGACACAGAAGTCATGTCACTGACACTAACACTGTGCCACGGCGATATACAATATGCCATGTACGTACAATTCCAGTTTATTACAATATCACAGGACAGGTACGTTCATCGTTTAGTTCAAACAGAATAAAATATTTATTTAGGCCCGCACGCACCGCGCGAGAGGTCGGGAAATTGGGAACAAATCCTGAAAAATGGCCCCTTAAAAGTTTATCACCTGAAACCTGCCCGAGGTATTAATTTACTTTGTAACCGCTGGTCTTGTTCAGGGCTCGAATACGGGAAGGAATATTTTACTTGGAAATGGAAAATTCAGATATTTATGGAGCATTCGAACTGACTAATATTTTATTTATTGATAATAATTGTAACTAAGCATGTTTTGTGTGTGTGTGTGTTACCAGTGATGACTTACGGATCTGAAACGTGGTCCCTGACTATGGGCCTTCTGAACAGGCTCAGAGTCGCACAACGAGCTATGGAGAGGGCTATGCTCGGAGTTTCTCTACGCGATCGAATCAGAAATGAGGAGATCCGTAGAAGAACAAAAGTCACCGACATAGCCCAGCGGATTAGCAAGTTGAAGTGGCAGTGGGCAGGGCACATAGCTCGAAGAACCGATGGCCGTTGGGGTCGAAAGGTTCTCGAGTGGAGACCACGGACTGGCAAGCGCAGCATAGGACGGCCACCGACCAGGCGGACAGACGACCTGACTAAGATCGCAGGCAAGGGCTGGATGCTGGCCGCTTCCAACCGGTCCTTGTGGAAATCAATGGGGGAGGCCTATGTCCAGCAGTGGACATCCTATGGCTGAGATGATGATGATGATGATGAAGCATGTTTTGGTAATTTGGTTTGAAGTTAGGTTAGGTTAGGCAACCCTGGAAAAACAACAATGCTACTTTCGTTCCGAAAATAGTAGCTATTCCCGTGGGATAAGTAAATAATTCAAAAACCTCTTTTACTAATTCACACTCGAACAGTTGTACCGATTTCGAGGAAATTTGATATAGAAATAGGTTAGGCCCTGGAATACATACACGTAAGATACTTTTGTCCCGGAAAAAGTAAAGAGTTCCCGTGGGATAATTAAGGTAGCGTGAAAACTGTAATCCCACGCAGGTGAAACCGCTGGGCGCTACTAGTATGACATATAGTCTTAAACACCTGCATGTCGCGTACACAAAATTTTCTATAATATATTATCACACTAATATTATAAAGGCGAAAGTTTGTGTGTATGTGTGTATGTTTGTTACTTCTTCACGCTCAAACGGCTGTACCGAATATGTAGAAATTTGGTAAGAAGATAGGTTAGACCCTGGAATAACACATAAGCTACTTTCACCCTAGAAAAAGTATAAAGTTACCTTGGGATAATTGAGGTAGCGGGAAAACCGTAATCCACGCGGGTGAAACCGCGGGGCACAGCTAGCCCAAAATATAATACGAACACTATTATAAGTCGTCAAAAAAGCAAAAAGAAAAAATAAATAATTATACGGTTCGACGAGCACGCTGACAGCCGTATTCTCGTAATACAATTTCAAGTGCTGACATACTCACGTACTCAAAAGCACTTACAACATATACGGAATGCTTAATGACTGCTTGCAAGCGTCACCGTGACGTATTGTCAGTCCTTAACGTTCCGTTGATTTAATGAGAAGTTGTCTGAGAGGGTATGCGCACTTTTGATGGTACTTTCATAAGTCGAATTCATTTTCGAATCTGTCTCCCGATGAGTACAATCCTGGGATCTTCAAGGCACTAAATGAAATGATTCGCCTCCTCAATACTTAATATCAGGTGAGAAGGTAGAAAAAGCCACCTTATTACGTTTAAAAGTAGGTACTATGAGATGGCAGAACGCGTATATGTGGCAATTGCGTTAACACATGTCAAAGGTCATAGGGTCGAAGGTAATATTGGTTTTAGAGATTATCTGTACTGATCAAGTATGTATTACATTTATTTTTTTATTGAGTAAACATTTAAAAAAGACTGGTCGGTTGGCGCAGTTGGTAGCACTCTGCCTTCTGAGCCGCTGTTCCCGGGTTCGATTCCCGCACAGGTCAAACATTTGTGTGTATGAGCATGTCTGTTTGACCTGTGTCTGGGTGTGTATATGTATATAAGTATATATCAGTCATCAGGTTACCATAGTACAGGCTCTGCCTAGTTTGGGACTTGAAGACCTTGTGTGAATGTTGACCCATATAAAAAAAAGTATTTTACTAGCTGTGCCTTGCGGTTTTCACACTAACAAAATTTTTTCGGGACTAAAAGTAGCCAATTATTCCAGGGTATAAGCTATCTTCTTACTATCACACATATTACTACTATTTATATTCAGTGACGGTATTAATCATTTATTGTTTTTGATTTAGATATATTACCTACACTTTTTGCCTCCACGGGACGAATATGGACAAATATTATCGTGCGGGACGAATAAATACTTTTTAATAGCGTGGGCCGAAAAACCGGGACGAATATGGGATAAATCACCAAAAATTATTTTTTTCTAGTAGCTCTGCAGTCTTCAAAAAACGAATCTACTCATGACTAGAATTATCACTTAAACAAGATACTGGTCAAACGCAATGTAGAGGTTTATTATAATATTAAAGCATATGGGTCGCCAATCCTCTCTCAGGGCTCAGGCTTAATATCTCGTATTGGTTCAAAACTTATCGTCTGATTTAAATCATTTTGCAAGAAAAATGTTGTAACTGGTCTTAAAAGTACTTGAACATAAAATGTACGAGCATAATGGTCGCGCTCGCAATGTTCACACCGTGGAGAGTTGTCAACCCTTCAACGCTACTTCGTTATTCTAATGAGATGAATTAGATAAAGATACTTCAGAATAAATCTGAAAGCTTTCTCGCATTTCCTGTTTCGACGTTACATAGGATATATTAGAATGCTTAAAAGCTTTATTACGAAAATATGTGTTTGCTCACACTTCAATTGATTTGAAGCGGAACATTTTAAGAAGTTTTCACAAATTATTATTCTTTCACTTGCGGTTTATTATATATATTGTGAGTATTACTTTAATGACTGACTGGCCGGTTGGCGCAGTTGGTAGCACTCTGCCTTCTGAGCCGCTGGTCCTGGGTTCGATTCCCGAACAGGTCAAACATTTGTGTGTATGAACATGTCTGTTTGACCTGTGTCTGGACGTGTATATGTTTATAAATATGTATTTAAGTATATATATATCAGTCATCAGGCTACCATAGTACAGGCTCTGCCTAGTTTGGGACCTGAAGACCTTGTGTGGATGTTGTCCCGTATTATTATTATTAATTTGTTATTATTATAATTGAGATTTTTTAGTTATCACACTCAATTTGATCTGTAATCTAGTATTTACCATTAACATAGCTGCGTACGTAATTTTTGACTTTTCGAGATCTAAAATATACAAAAAATAGCTCTGAAAATTGGTTTTCAATTTGTTGTTCACTTACAAAATATTTAACTACTTTTTAACTTCCAGACAATAACGGCTATGGGTCAGAGAAGAGCGGGGGCTTAAAAGTTTCCTAAATTAATTACAAATTTCCTAATATTCCTCAAACACCAAGAAATAATTTCCAACATTTTTCTACAAAATCAAAAAGAGTTTTTGTTTAAATATACTTCCTACTTTGAAGGAAACAATTATTTTTCATTATAAAGATTCAATCCAATATCCTTATACAGCCCTTTAATTTTGGCCAATTAACAAAATTTGTGTATTAATTAATATATAGTTATATCTTATGTGTTATTCAGTTATATAAACCATATTATTGTAAAGTTTCATTAAAATTCATGCTGGAGTTTTTGCGTGAATCCTCCCAGCAAACACACATATACACAAACTAATTATAATTAAATATTTCCCATTTATATAAAACTAGCTGCCCCCTGCGGTTGTACCTGCGTGGTGATGAAAAACGGTGATGATGGTGATAATGAAAATAAGCCTATGTGTTAATCCAGGGTATAAGCTATCTTCATACCAAATTTCACTGAAATTGGTGTAGTTGTTTCAGCGTGAAGAGGTAACAAACATACACACATTCACACGTTCACACATATACGGATAACTTTCGCATGTATAGTATTAGTGTGATAATTATACTGACATTTACAACGCGTCCGAATAAAAAATTCTCAACGTAGTATCAGCTGTTTCGTTTACTTGGTTTATGTCCACAACTCATCTGGACATATCTGTTACGAATATATAACATAAAAGTTTTAATAAATACAGCGCTATTAGAGCATATAATCCGCTATTAAAATGTTTTGACAGATATCAAGCTGAACGGCTCTGAACTTCTGTGAACGTAGATCCCTACATCTCATTTACTTTCATTTGACAGCTGCTATTAGCAGACCTCAATTTGAGATCCTTTCTTTCCAAGCCTTATTTGACAGCCTCTCAATGTAAAACGAGCATTGGGTTAAAGGTCAAATGATACCGAGTCCAGGTTTCTGAGTTCATAAAAGGAGTTCTTTGGATACGTTGGGAAAAATGTCTGTATTTGTGGAACTCTAATAAAAAAACTGTGTTTAATTCTACATTAATTATAAGCTATTTTTGCGATTTTCTTAAAACCTTCAATCAGTTTAATAGATTTGTTTAATTAAAGGTCTCAATCGAGAGGCGTATATATATTCTAACCAAAACTACAACTGTTCAAGTATCTTATTGAAGTTGTAACTCCCGACAATGTAATGGTAAACAAAATATTACCGGAAAAACCTCTATCTTAAACTGGTAATTACCTTATAACTCAATGTGATAAAAACTCATATGGTAGGTTGGCCAATACTTTCGCTGGCATGGCGGCAAACCTTACAATGATTTTATTTTATTTCATAAGCATTCCCGGCAGTGGTCAAACGCTAAATCTATGTACAGTATAAAAAAATATCTCATTCATGATATATGAATTTCATTAACCATACATAAAGCTTCACCAGGGAAGGTTATACGAAAAGTCGATTTGTTATCGATTTTTAAGAAAAAGTCACTCTTCCGCTGAGCACACATCGAATCACGATTTGATTTATCACATCAGTACCCCAAACTACGCATGAAACCTAATTATTTAGTACACGAGATGAGATAAGGTAGGGCGGAGATGCGCGATTCATCATTCTCGTTATGCCTGTCGAACTTAACTGATCGATGTTGCCAGAATCCGGGAGTGCAATACTAGGCCAAGAGCTGGCGCCTTGCTGCCCTATGTAATCAACGCGTTCTGTAATAAAATTTATTTTAAAAAAATCTGTTATTTTCTTTTTATGTATGCAGAAATTACCCAGAACATTATTAGTGCGCAAAAGTCATTTTTTTTCTTATACACATATATTATTAAAATTTAGCATACAATAAAAACATCCGCTAAAACGAATTTTAAATAATTAGCCTTAGAGGAGTGTAATGGGTATTGAACATTTTAGAAACTTCCGGGTGAAACCGCAGGATTCAGCTGTTCTATTATAGTAAAAAAATTATAAAACATCATATTAATGCATAGTATTTGAGCTCATACACCCCTAAAGCTTAGTTCCCTTTTAAAATATATGAAACAGTAGTGGAGGAAATACCATTCAATTACACGCTGTCAAAATACACTCTTGAACATCGTTCAACTGCAGGTACATACTTTTATTGTATCCATTGAATATACCTATATGCTATAACAAGCAATAACTAGTAATTAAGTAGGTATAAGTTTATGTATGTAAAAGTTTGACCTTATCTATCCAAATTTTTCTATATTTTGTAAATAAGTAGGATACGTTTTCAAACTTACTAGGACTGTAAGGAAGAGCCTGTACTCCACGACACAGGTTCAAACTAGTGTGGAGCATAGTGCCCCCCGAGTTTACTAACTTATATTAATATAAGAATAAGTTAGCTTCGCCTAAACTCGATGTAACCTAGATTTAAGTTTTTCTGTGCCCAAATAAATTATTATTATTATTAATTATTTTCATTTGCGCAAAAGCAAAATAATATCACATTAACTTTGTTATGGAACAATATTGATGAGGTAAAAGAAGAAATGGATAGATACTTATTACTTATAATATACTTATAAGAGGTTATCTTAGGGTAGGTCCGTAAAGAGACAGAGAGAATGTGATAATGAGAACAAAATGTTAAGATGGAGTCCGTTTTTTGTGTACAACTTCCATATAAATATTCCGAAGCGTTTCCGGTCACCAAAGAGGAAAACCGATGTTTTTTAGTTGTATGCAGCATTTTGGATACACACCTATGTTCAAGATCAATCAGTTTTGTGAACCGTCTAGGATACTTTTGAAGCGATGATAGCTCAGCGGGGGGAGCGTCGCCTGTCAAACTGACGGACACTGGTTCAATACCCAACAACAGCTTGAGCTTCCGGTGAAGGTAACACTGTTTTCAAATTCCTAGCATGGTAGTATGTAGTACTTTCGAATACCCGCCTGGCTAGCTACCACCCTCAAGTTTGAAAAACTGTCACAAAACACATAGTGTGTTCTGGCAGCAGTCCTTGAGAGCACTGGCTATATACGCTCTATATGCTCCAGTGACCTATAATGCTCACTGGAGTATTATAGGTCTAGCGTGATAACATCTTCGACCAAGCCGTCACTGACCCTCAAGTGAGATAGTGGTCAAACGTTATATCTGTACAGTGTAAAAAAAAATACGCGGAAGGGAAAAGGATACAGAGGCTTAGTGCTTAGTCTCTGGTTGAACGACGCTCGTTGACTGTATCAACTGCTCGGTGACGATCAGTTGATACATCCAAAAATCATTCAAAAACAATTTGAAATATCAATAGTTAAGACAATGTGCGTGTATTTCGATTTAAAATAGCTCCTCTATTTTTTTCTAATGTTTTACATAATATATAGGGGATAAAACACCTCAAATTGTTTATCAGTAATTTTTCCGTATAGCAGTTTATTAAATTTACATTTAAAACTCCCATCACATTTATCTTTTCTCAAAACGCAAATTTTCTTAGACAATCTATTAAAATCAGTAAATTTTATTAAAATTATATGGTGTTTTAGTTTAGTACATATTGTTATAAATTTATCTGGTCAGAAAAAAAAATATACCTTCGGATTCGAATCGGACACAATTAAATTTGTTTTAGGCTTCCTTTTGCGTGAGCAAGTAGAAATTTTAAAATGAGGTTGATTACTTCATTCATATTTATTATTCCACCGTTTTTTAAAGAATAATCCATCAGTCTGACACGAACGTTCTTTACGTAAAAAAAAAGAAACAACCGATTTTTAAATTTTTGACAATTCAGTTTTTGATCTGTGTTTTTTTGACCGTTTTTTAAAGAATAATCCATAAGTCTGACACGAACGTTTTTTACGTAAAAAAAGAAATAACCGATTTTAAACTTTTGATAATTAAGTTTTTTTGATCTGTGTTCACATTTTAAGCCCATGGTGAGCAAGCAACCATCGGTCTATCTGAATCTACGTCTAAAGAAAAAAGTACGCACATATTTTACAATTAGCTAACTTTTTAATAACTGATTGCCTAAGCTCCAAAGTTAATATCTAAAAAAACTTATTTGCACTAAATATTTCAAAAAATCAAATAATACAAAATCTTTTCTAGAAGTATTTTTCTGTATTTATTAACATTTATGTAAATAAACCATATTTCCTATTTACCATGTCTTAACGATAAAACACACATCGTAATTGAATTCTAATAGCTTTATATTATGAAGTCATGAGAAACGAATTATACTGAATATTTGCATACAAAAGCCGAATAAGTCTCATCTATATACATAGTTATTAGCATAACTTATTCCATTATTGTCTGACACCATCATAATGAAATGTGCAGATTAAGTCCAGAGCATTAATGGCACGATATGAATTTTATACCATCGCTTTTGTACATAACACAATACACTTTTACATAAGAATATGCCCGGATTTTTCAAGACATAAATAATTATATAAAAGAAAACAAAACACAACGCATGATAAATTAAATTCGAAATTCAAAACTGTGTTAAAAAGTTTCGAAAACTTTTTGAAGCTACATTACAAACCTCCACAGTCCACGTTCACTTTTTAAATCCAACTCAATCACTGATTTATTAGGTCTCAGTTTGTTGCACCCGCGATTCCGACTTATTTACTGTATGGTTTACGTAACTGAAAAGCGCGATTTCAGTTATGGCCGCTTGAAGCGTGCTTTCATGAAAGCGTTTACGGCGCGTCTGGCCGAACAGAGTTGGCTCGGGGCTCGCACAACACAACCCCCTTGCCAGCAAAGCCTTAGACATAACTGCATTGCGCTCATATAAACTGAACAGCCTACTGTCCTGAAAGGCCTTGTAAAGTGAAAGTAGTCTTGTAGTATTGAAGATATCTATTTTTGTCCTAACAGTTTTTTCAAATTCTCTTTTATGTTGTAGTACTTAAATTGGTACCTGATTGCAATGACGAAAATAACATATTTTTGTGTTAATGCACACACGTCTCATCATATTATTATAAATATTACCATAATGACATAGTTGCATTGTAAGGATTGCATTAAGGGTGACACAAAGTTTACCATATTATGTGAAAACGAAATAGCATGTTACGAACTTTTGACACATACATATAAGACACGATATTTGTTGAAATAAATATAAAAGTCAATAATAAATGATGACGATGAAAAGTAGCCTGTATTAATCCAGGGTCTAAACTATCTCTTTACCAAATTTCATTGAAATTGGTGTAGCCGTTTGAACGTGAAGAGGTAACAAACATAGACATATAAACACAAAATTAGCATTTTTAATATTAAGTAGGATTAGGAATCTCCACCTTTTGCTATATTGTATCTAATCGAGTTACTCATTTCGCGTCGAAATTTGAGTGGTGTCATAACAGCAGTAGTATCGTCAGTTTATTGCCATCATTCGTTTCTCCCGCCTTTTGTGGTAATTTAATCGTTTCCTGGATTGAGGCAAATTAATGAGGAGGTTTTTCCCTTTTCCATTTAAAAGTTCTCAGTATAATGAAGGATTAGTGGTGTCCCTTTGTCACTGTCTCTTTGTGGATTTTCTTTGAAACTTGCTATTTTTGTCCTTAAGTCGTTGGTTATTTTACGTTTCAGATATATAATTTGGTGGTTTTTTAATCTCTAGACTGTCGGAAGCAATCGATTTAGCTTCGATTTCGGCAAGATGTTTTCTTATGCCATGTGCACTATTATGAGTCGTTAATTCAAATATTGTCTACTGATATATTTTCTTACAACCTTGACAGATAATTTCCTAGATAATATTTAGTATTTAATTCCTAAGATTCTTCTTCATTTCTATCCGTCCTTAGTATATCTATCTAACTGTCTTTGTTATTACTTCTATAACAAGCACATCAAACAAAAAATGTATTAAATAATAAAATTTATTGAAAATGCTATAAGCTGAGTCTAAATTGTACCCAAATGGAACAGCTGCGAAACGCAAAGGAACTGGAAAAGATATAATTGTAAATATGGCAGATATTAACAAATCGAAAATAAAAAAACGGGTTGCACTCCGGGAGTGCCGGCTGAAGTGAAAACTTGCATTTATGTGGTGTGGTGTTAAAATACAATATTAATTTATTATGCTATCGTACACAAACATGACAATAGGTTAAGTTTGTGGATTTTACGTAACTACACATTAAACATTATAGTGAGGGCGATAGAGCATATCATAGAATTAAGTCAAAATCAACAATATCAAACTCACGAGCGAGGTGAGCGCGGTCTGCTTCAAAAAGGGCGTATTATATGTATAAGTCGTAGTAAGGCCTACCAACAAACGAAAATGTTCCTTATGTGTAACACATTTAGGTTTAAATTTCAACTACTCTTCCTCCGTCTTACGAATTTTCGACGTCACGCGCCGCAAGAATTGTATGAACAGTGTCACGTGTCCTGACGTGAAAAGTCATGACGCGAGTATTTCGTTTTTTTTTTAATTTTTTCCCACTTACAAAAGTGATCAACGCCGCTAAAGAAGTTTTCACTTCAATTATCCGACAATAATAAACATAAATATTATATGTTCAAATATTTGAAAGAAAAAATTCGGCTGCTAGTGACTGATAGACCAACATTACAGTTGATATCGTATCAAACGAAGGCACCCTACCCTTATTTTAAGAGTTTTTATTGTGTATCGCATTAACTACATGCTAGGTAGAACTTATGTTCAAATATAGCAGGTGGCAGGTTTTAAAGGAATTTATTATATTCCTTTAAAACCTGCCGTTCATGAGTAACAGTAGCCGCCGCCAACAGTCCCCAATGGAACTAAAAAATCCGCCTTACCACTTTTAGTATCATCCAAAAGAAATAGCTGCAAAAAAGACAAACATATAAGTAAGTATAGTGGAAAGGAACTTATCGTACATAGAGCATATCCGACTATTACATAACTATTAAATAAAACTGCCTTACATGAGTAACCGTAACAGTAACCGCAGCCAACAGAGTCCCCAATTGAACTTAAAAAAATCCGCCTACCCACATCTCGTCTCATCCTTCTTTAATCAGTAACCCAATAAGCTTTCGTCCAGCGAGTGTGTTCAAACAGAATTCCCGAAAGCTATTAACTTTTTAGCTTGTCATTTCACTGATTATAGTCTGTGGACGTAAATAAGTATTGTCACGAACAGTATGTGCAGTAAGGGAATACTGGACAACGCAATAGAGATTAGGGTTTAAAGCCAGCCTTGGTTTTTAATTAATAATCTATAATCCTATTATGTAATCTGTCCACTTTTAATATAATATTTAAATGTAATTCGTGATATAATGCAAATAGTAAAAAAGTTTTTATTGCCATGTTGAATAGCAAAATGCAGGCATTATCTGGTTCAAAGATTAAGCATTGCTATTCAACGTGGCAATGCTGCCAGTATTTTAGGAACTTTTATCATTAGTAGCGGTTTAATAGATATGTTTGTTAATATTATTTAAGTTGTAAATATGTTATTTTTTTAGAAATTATGTTTTACAGTTCAATTATATTTACCAGTCATATATAAAATTATATTTTTTTTAATTCTTAAAATGGCCAATTTAAATAAGTTCATAATTTAGAAAAAGTAAAGCAATATACACACAATACTACGCTGCATTTGCTGGTCCTTCGATTTTCGCTCGAGATCCTTTTGACCCCATCAGCCATCAGTTTTGCGTGCGATGTGCCGCGCCCACAACCTTTGAACTATCGATATTTTTGACTTCCATTCTTGTACGGGTCTTTTGAGAGTAAAAATATTGTTTGATCAGAAATTAGTATCATTAGACCAGAATAATTATTTCACAGCCCTTACTGGTTATACGTTATATGGTAAGCATACCCGCCTATAAAGTTTATTTGAAGATAAATTCTACGACAGATTTTGGCTTAAATGTAGAAGTTTTCAGATACAGATGAACTTTACTTTTAATATTGTATAGATTTAGTTGATAGAAGTTCCAAAATTACTTTAAAACGTAATTAAGTAGCTTAGGTATAATTCAACAAATTGTACTTTTTATTCCATTTATTTATTTTAAATCTTGGACTACGCTAGACGCCTTAGTGGGGCTAAAACCCTAAGTGTTTGCTGACCTATTTGCCTGTAAAAAAGATAGTAAATAACTATAATAAAAATACTATTTTGTATAAAAAGGTGAACATAATATGTATCATATAACATAGTTGACGAAAATTTAAGTGTAGTTTATTTTAAGATTCATAAAGAAATAAAGAAACATATTATGTCTCCAGATGACAACATAAAATGTGATACTTACTCATATTTTGAGTTTCACCAGCTGGCTACATGTGTGTAAAGTCCTTCATGTCAAGTTGGTGACTAAACCCAATTTACACTCCTTTGCTGATTGCAGTAATTACGATGAACGGATTATGCCACTATAAGATCATAATAATACATAATTTCCTCTGATTTGAAACCCTTAATCCTCAACTACGGAAAAAGATAAAACTCCTTTTAATATCCATCAAGCTTTTACCACTAATAAGCTAAAAAGCATTGCCATTATCGAACAGAACATCGCATGAATTGCTAAATTTAGTTCTAAATCCGTGAAGTAAACAGCAATCAGTTTAATTGGTTTTAACCGATGTGCGAAGCATGTGTTGATGGGTGTGGAGAATGCCTTAGTGGATTGAAAGTGCGTGTATTGAACGTGGCTGAGTATTTGATGCGTGGTCGTGGTTGGAAATGCTCGATCGAATTAGTGACTAAACTTTGGTCGTCACTGTAATAATGTTGAACAGATTTGATTAGTTATTCGGTATCTTTTGGTTGTTTAGAACCACTTATAGTCTTGAAAATCTGTAGAGAAGTATAATCAAAATGTATAAAGCTGTGTATGTACTTGTGTACATAAACATTTGATGTAGACATTTATGATAGCAAAATTTTTTTATTGCTACATTTAGCTTTGTCTGAAAATCAGCGTCGGAAGCCGTGGTGTCCGATATAAATGCTGTTTCAAAACTTTTTTGTATTAGATTAAATTACCAAAATATTGTACTTAATAACAATTTAAGTTCGCCATTTAGTTTTTCAAACTTGAGGGTGGTAGCTAGCCAGGCGAGTACTCGAAAGTATCATACCACCATGCAAATATAATATTATATATCATTTAGTACAATAACGTTTTCCTACTTTTAGCACCATTATCGGGGTCCACACTCGTTGTATTTGACTGTGTATACCTTGACGATTTGACGGGTACAGCCGCCGGCGACCGACCCAACTCTTGTGGGTTGCAGATAAACAGAAATAAGACAAGTTTAATATCTGGTTTTGACTTTGTGCTTAGAATAAATTTAAAATAAATAATATAACAATAAGATTTATTTTTCTAATTATTTAATTCATACATTCACAACATTAACAAGGTAACATTAACATAATTTAAAAATAATTTAGAATAGCAATAAAATAATCTAACTTAAAATAAAAACCTTAAAAATATAATAAAAACTAAATTAAATCTAAAACGGGCCCCTGCGGCATTGTACCCAAGATGCTGGCAGCGTTCCCTCTTTGTATTGCTAGGCTAATACGTTGAGCGAGGAAGCTGCCAGCTCTTCGGTCTCCTGAGACGTCAACCAGTAAGTATATTATTTAGTTATAATTCAATACTGAATACTCTTTAATATAAGCGTGATTTTTCTCCTCAGTCTCAAACAACCAGCTGAAATGTAAAAAAAAAAATCGGACATTGCAATTGAATCGAATGAAGCGCAAAATGAATCGATTGAGGAACGAAATGAATTGAATAGGGATGAGATAGCTCTTCGTGCTTTGTGTAAAATAATTTGCTGCATAAATGCATTGACAAAATAGCAGTTATTGACTCCGTTTTTTATGTCGACTAAAAACATAAAACATATGTAGTAGTAGCTTTGTATAGTATTGTCATAGGGTACCGGTCCTGAATCTTACTCCCCCATCTACCCGTGGGTGCCGTAAGAGACAGCTAAGGCACCATGGATCAGTAAGTGGGCGGCAGCGCCTTCAGTGGATAATATCAGCATACTGCGCCACTGCGCTTACCAACCCGTCTGCGAAGCGTGGAGACTACTGAGGGGTGAGGATGCGTATATACCCCAGTAAGAAAGGTAGCTTAATAGTATGTGAGAATGGATTGTATATAATGATAGGATGCGCTCCGCGGTTTTACCCGCGTCATTTCATCATCATGACGGTGATGATGAAAAATAGGCTATATATTATTCTAGGATCTGAAGTATCTACAAAGCAAATTTCATCCAAATCGGTCGGCCAAACATCCATCCATCCAAATATCACATTTATAATACTAGCTGCGCCTCGCGTTTACCCGCATGGTGATAAAAACGGTGATAATGGTGATGATGAAAATAAGCCTATGTATTAATCCAGGGTAAAAGCTATCTCCATGCCAAATTTCATCTAAATCAATTTAGCCGCTTAGGCGCGAAAGAGTAACAAACACACATACATTACATATACATTTTTCCATCCATCCATCCAAACTTCCACATTTACAATATTACTAGGATAAAGTGAAACCTTTAAAAATAAGTGCTACATAAAAACACTTTATTTCTTCCAATACTTCAAAAGATAAAAAATGTAAAGCATTTTCTGTATGGCAATTAGGGTCCAATGTTTTTATTAAATCAAACAAGAACAGTCGAGCTCTAGCAAATGTATCGACGTTTTGTGAAATGGTATAAAAGCAAAGCTTTGATGCTATTTTTAATTTAATTGCCATTTCATATTGCGTGAATATAATTGTGTAAGGATTTGTATTCACTGGCGCTTAAAATGGAATGAAGAATAAAAGATTTCATTTTGTGAATAAACTTAAGGCCAGGTAATCACTAGATCTAATAGTGAGTATGGAGTGGTGAATAGAAGACTTTATTGGGAATTTTACTTAGGTAATTTATCATCATTACCATCTCAGCCACCCATTGCCTGATGGACATAAGCCTCCTCCAAGTGTAACAATTAGAAAATGATATAGATTAAAGTGTATAAAACTTATTTTAGTACATTTTCTTGAAAATAAATACTAAACTGGTTATAATTAAAATTATAATTGAAACCATTTTAAAAATTTCAGATCGGTTACAACCCAATTGAGAACCTATTCCTTTTAAGATTATTATTTATAGTGTTCGAATATATAAGATTCTTATATTACACAATTTTAATATGACCTATGGAGCTATGGAGAGCTATGGAGAAGGCTATGCTCGGGGTTTCTTTACGTGATCGAATCAGAAATGAGGAGATACGTAGAAGATCGCAAATCACCAATATAGCCCAGTGGATTACCAAGTTGGAGTGGCAGTGGGCAGGGCACATAGATCGAAGAACTGATGGCCATTGGGGTCTTAAAGTTCTCGAATGAAGACCACAGCCTGAGCATAGCATAGGATGGCCACCGACCAGGTGAACAGACGACCTGACTAAGATCGCAGGCTAGGGCTGGATGCGGGCTGCTTCTAACCGGTCCTTGTGGAAATAGGTGGGAGGGGCCTATGTCCAGCAGTGGACATCCTATGGCTGAGATGATGATGATGATGATGATGAATACAATTACTATCATATACAATTACTATTACTATTATTACTTTATTACTTATAACCAAAATTGGCAGAGCGATCTCTTACAGGCCCTACACTTATTCTAATGTGGCGGACGACTTTACTACTGGCTGGAAGACCGAATAAATACTCTTTTTATACATTATATGACATCTTGTACCTGTCACGCTGTTTGTGTCTTGGCTAGGAGATAATTCAATTTTTCACTGATAAAATTATACTTTATTCCAAATACCACCAATACTTTCAATGCAGTCCAAACATTATGCTAATTCTGCTCATTTTACGTCCCTTGAATTATGCGTGAATACTGAGCCTTATGGTATTATTGCCTCATGCCTACTTACACAGCGCTATTTAGTTTCAACAGGCTTGGAGACGGTTATACTAACGAGAAAAGTTGTATTAACTGATGTTTTTAGTTCTGTATGCATGTGAGCTACATGCATACAGAACTAGTTATAGTAATAAAACTTGTACTAATAGGTAGTAAACCCATGCGCGTAGGCACGCACACCTGCCAAGAGAGAGAGGAAGAGAAAGAGAGACGGGATATTAATCGCATGTTGGCAACACAGATCAGGGTTATACAGTGCCGAAATATCTAAAAACATCAAAAATACACGGTAAATAATCAAAGATAGTATCAAAGATGTATATCACATTTCATTTGAGGAAATAGTAGAATAAAAAAATAACACCGGTGTAATTTTTCTATTCTTATACTATTTTATTCAATGAAATGTGATTTGCCGCAAATAAAGACGATAATCAAAACCAACCACAGTTGAATTGCTATGCTGATCCGTTGAGATAAATATTATGTGCCAGCATTTTGGTTACGCGTCGCATCGATCAAACGCTCTGTAAGTTTTGTAAAATCCGACGGCAATGATGCTAGCATTCTGGGCACGCTGCCAACTGGTAGCGAGTTAGAGCATTTGACTACATCCGACAATAGCTAGTGGATTGCTCAAATGTTTATGTAGTAGCTGTAGTATTGTAATTGGTTATTTGTATTTTATTTAAATAAAGGCATCGGTCCATATGAAAAAAACACAGTTCAACCAGTGTGAAAATATATTCATACTTATACGTCTGAAATTATATGACATAAATGGAAAAACATGGTTGTACTATTGTTTCTTTTGTACTTTTTGATCGCATTACTAGTGGTTAAGCAAAGTGGTCCTGCAATAAGTGTCTGGAGGTAAAAGAGGACCAAAAATAGTGCTATTTTTTTTTTAAATTGAAATTTTTACGTTTTCGCCCTTAATATTTTAGCACTGTTTACCATAGATAAGTCAACTCATAAGCGAAAAATTATAAATCAGTTTCCTTACTCACTGTAGATGGAAGTTTAAAACGAGATTATAAACCCAATGAAACAAAAATGGCCGCAGATACGTATTTTGGCAACGTGTAACTTGGCAATGTAACTGGAGGCTTACATAAGACTCGTGTAAGCAAAATTTATTGTTTTATTGCATAATCAACGATCGTATCGTTTTTGTTATTGCGTTTTTTTTTATAAATTTAGCTAAATACATGTATCTTTAAATGAAGTAAACTAATGAAAGAATTACATGTTACTTTAAAGTAACTGTAAAGTTGTAATCATAAACATCTGTATCTATCTATCTACAGTATCTATCTGGCTATCTATCTACATTAAAGAGGCCTGTACTTAAGCATGCATCTGTCCCCGTGCCTGTACACAGCCTCTTCAATATCGCTGAGCGTTCTTCCTAATTGACGACGATTATACCTTTGAATAACTAAATTTAAAAAAGTTACATCCCAACTTTTTCTTCTTTTCGTTCAAGTGACTCTCCGTCTCAAAATTTTTTATTTTTTCTATACTCAGGGTCTATCAATAAAATTTGACATGTCATGGCATATTCGCTCTTATGTTTCTTTTGCAAGCAAAAGTGTGTTTCAGAGATACCAAGCCAACATCATCATTATCCTCTATAAACATAAAGAACGTATGTTTTTATCTTTTACAGCGTTAGATAGTTTATCTTTTGTCAAGTATAATAACTTTTGTCAAGCACTCGAATTTTTATATTGTTTAACATTTTCTTATGGTCACCATTTTTAATGTCAGGAGGGATATTATTATTAAAATGTATTCAAGTTCAAATATTTGAAGGAAATATTCCGCTGCTAGTGGGACTTGAACCCTACCTTACTAACATCCCCTCAGATGTTAATAAGGAAGGAAGTAATTCGGCCCTTTTGATATGGGCTGCTATAGCTTAGTTTGAATAAGCGACAGGACGGTATTCTGTAGTCGTGGGTTCAAGTCCCACTAGCAGCCGAATTTTTTTCTTCAAATATTTGAACTTAAGTTCCGCATAGCATGTTGTTAATGCGATACACAATAAAAACTCTTTAGATAAGGGTAGGCCGGTAGTAGTAGGTAGTAAGGTAGTAGGCCTTCGTTTGATACGATATCAACTGTAATGCTGGTCTATCAGTCCGATTAATTAATTGTTCATACAATTAAAGGTAGATGGCGCTAATAACATCCCCTCAGATGTTAATAAGGAAGGAAGTAATTCGGCCCTAGTGGTATGGGCTGCTATAGCTTAGTTGGACAAAGCGACAGGACGGTATTCTGTAGTCGTGGGTTCAAGTCCCACTAGCAGCCGAATTTTTCCCTTCAAATTTTGAACTCATTACCACGCGGGTAAAACCGTTAAGCGCACCTATTAGAAACATATTTCGTAAATATAATTGGTGCTTTAGCATTTAAACATAAAATGAAGTAAAAGTTGCGACAAGTTACAAAAAAAGAAACTCAACCCTCTGATTTGTTATATATTAAAATAAAGTATTACATAAGTATTTTCTGCGGCTTGAGCAGCGCACGGATGCGAAGGTTTTTAATGATAACGATGTGTTTGTAATACATGAACGATCTCCTTAAAGCTCGTTACACGTTACTGTAAGCCCTATAACGAGTTTACTTTAGTATATTATATGTACTACACATCAGCGTGTTTTACTAATAATCACTTATGGTAACAAAACACAATATGCAATGGAAAGACCATAATCAGGGTTTCCCTAAAAGATCGAATCAAAATCATTGAGATTCCTAGAGGAAGGAAAATCCTTGAAAAAAGCGAAACAATGTTGAAAAAAAAAATTCAAATTCTTCCGATATCTACCAAAGCCTCATAAGAAGCTGTGGGAGAAAGAACGGATATCATCGCCAACGTTTTTCGTCCTCATACGGGTGAAACCGCGGAGAACCACTAGTAAAATATGAATGAAACATCAATCAATTCGTTGTAGAAATAATAACAGAAACTTTATCAATGTATAAAACACGGGAGTTACTCACGTAATAAGTCAGAGGGTTCCGACTATAGTTTCAACCACATTCGGTGGTCTTTTTCAAGGAGAATACGGGGCGCTCGCGGACGCGGTCGCGATTCGCCTAGTACTGGGCAGTACTAGGCGAATCGCGACCGCGTCCGCGAGCGCCCCGTATTCTCCTTGAAAAAGACCACCGAATGTGGTTGAAACTATAGTCGGAACCCTCTGACTTATTACGTGAGTAACTCCCGTGTTTTATACATTGATAATGTCTCAAAACCACGTCAGTTTTAATAACAAAATAACAGAAACAGTACCCTTTTAAATTAGACATGCCAAAGTCAGAACAGGGAATAGCAAACCAAAGTGTTACCCGCGGCATTTTAACCGGTCAGCCCTTAATCTTCCTTCACTAATTGGGTAACGTAATCAGAGAGCCCTGTAACAGATTAGTTATCAGTTATTGCGGCGCTTTGTGCGATGTTGTCGCCAGAATTGAGAGTACCCAATTGCGTAAGGGCTATTATCGTTTATTTCTATTCAGCAAGTTAGCGAGATTAAATTTAATACGTAAAAAATGATATCCTCTTCCTTGATTTGAATTCCTCATGTCTGAGGGTTGTGACCACCTCCACGTATGATCTTCGCTTCGGCCACAGTATATATGTGAGCTCTACATTCCTGTGTGATTCATACAGTGATTTGACGCCGTAGTTTTGCCGCGAAGTCATCGCGAAAAACATGTCCCTCTACATTTGCTATCGCTCACAGTTTAATTCGCGCGCTCGTCAAGAATGGACGCCAAAATAATAATATCATTCACGCGCGGGTGTAGATGCGTTTGCGTTCACCGGAGGTTCGCGCCTCGCATACCCTATGACGCGGGCGCAAATACCGACACTAAGCGGAGAACAAAGCGTGAACAAGCGCGAAGCCCGTGAACGGGTTCGAAAGCCATTCACATTCGCGGTTTGCTGCTTTCACGGGTGTTCACGGCGCGAATGTGGAGCCCGCTTAAGACATTGCTGTGACAGATATGTCAGTAGCAAATATAGATAAATTCAAAAAATGGCCAACACGTGGTAATTATGCTGTTAAAATGTAGCTTATATGACACGTTCGTAGATTTACCATAGCAGCGCCATCTATTGATTACTTACTCAACCCAGTCGAAAGGTATCGACATCTGTTAGAATCATTTGGAGTTAACAGATAATTGTGACTGTCAAATAATAACAGACAAATAATTAGCAATAAATTAAAATTGCGAAAATAAATTATAAAGTTTTGATCAATGAAGCACAAATAAATAAAAAACAGGATTAATTTCACTGTATTATCTTCATTATAATATGAATTCAATTTACACTCAGTCTAAGTAACACGTGGCCGGCTATGCTAACACCAAGTATTTCGTTCACTACAAAATAAATTTAATTAATTTTATAGCGTCAACAACACGTGGTAATTACGCTGTTAAAATGTAGCTTATATGACACGTTCGTAGATTTACCATAGCAGCGCCATCTATTGATTACTTACTCAACCCAGTCGAAAGGTATCGACATCTGTTAGAATCATTTAGAGTTAACAGATAATTGTGACTGTAATAAGTGTGCTAATAATTAGCAATAAATTAAAATTGCGACTATAATTTGAGATTTAAACTATCCTATCTCTCAAGTTGGATCGAACTGCACATGGTGTGCGAATTTTATTATAATCGGTTAAGTGGTTTAGGAGTCCATTGAGGACAAACATTGTGACACGAGATTTATATATATTAAGAATATATCGAAATAAATTTAAAAAGTTACATTGTGAGACAGCTCTTCTATGACAACTGTATCGAAATGTTACTTTTTTTGCCATTAGGATTCCAACTTCAGGTCGACCAAGAAGGTTGCAATACAGTTTTTCTACATATAGTCTGTGGACGCGGCGCAACACGTATCCGCGGCCTGCAAATGGATTTTGGCGCTAAATGATTACAAATAAATGCAAACATATTAGGCTGTAATTTTATGTAAATTTAATTATCTATTTGATAGATAGAGATTGAACAAAGTAGTGTATGAAACTGCACATAATTTGGTCCTAAAACTCTCGTGTAATACTAAAAAAAACTTGCCTACGGCTCGTTTTTTTAACTTACACTCGTGTTTTAAGTACCCTTATTATGTACAGTTTCATGAACTACATACTATTATGAAACTGTATCATATTAAGAGTTTTGTAAAATAAGAGTGTAAGTTAAAAAAAATCACCGATGGCTCGCTTTCTTCTAACATTACACGAGTGGGAACATAAGTATGTTATTAATTTGAGCATAACTTATATAACTTTCCTTTGATTTGATTTCGTTTGATAAGGATACCTCTGATAACAATGGCAACCTAGAACGCTGTCTTTGTATGGTCTGAGTTTATCTATGCGGCTTATATATTCTTAAGGCAGGGCTTTGCCGACAGCTTAGACAATTAGCACTCAAACGTATATATAAAACGTGTATAAAATAAGCTATGAATTTATGGGAGAGTGCAGAGCGATCAAGCATAGGTCCGACGTTGGCAGTGGTCACGGTCACAATGAGCGTGTGGAAAGTGGACTAGCCAACTCAAGTCACGTGGTACTAGGCGGTAGTAAAAATTTAAAATATATTTTATAAAATCACAAATAATGCATAATGCAATAAAAGCATGACTGTTTTTTGTGACCTAAACAACAACTTAGGTTTTGTATGATAATTCTTCTTACTTTGGAATATATACGTATTTTATATTTTTAAAAGAATGTATTGGAAAAATAATAACTTTTGAGATATCCATAATAAGTGTCCTGCCTGACCATTCTTTTATATTGAACTAAAGATATTGAATAAATGAAAGCAATTATTAATAAACATATTAAAGCGTTTGATTGACGCGACGCGTGAACAAAATGCTGGCACATATTTGGCTCAACGAATCAGCATTGCAATTCAACGTGGCAATGCTGCTAGCATTCTGGGCACGCTGCCAGCCGGTAGCGGGTTAGGACATTTGAGTTAGGTATCTATAGGCTACCAATAGCAAGTGGATTGCTGAAATGTTATTGTAGTAGCTGCAGTATTGTAATTAGTTATTAGTGTTTTATTTTAATAAAGGCATTTGCCCCATGAAAAAAAGATATTAATATTGAAAAAACGAAAGCCTAGTTTTTTGCGTATCTTAAATTTATTTTGTAAAAGTTAAGGTTTGTAAATGTACAACGCCATGAGGTGAGACGGTGAGGAATGAAAAAAAAAATATCGATTCCGTTCTATCCTACCGTTCAATTTAAAATAATTCTTTTCAGTTCTCGAAATTCATTTCAATCGTGAATGCACCTTTCAAACGCTAGTCGTTACACAAGAAACGAACTCTTTCACAGCTTTGACTTCGGAATATAAACGGTGTGAATTTATTTACTGCAATTCTGAAAATGTGGAAACTGTGCCATTTTCTCGACATTATGTATTCGTTAATTCCATAAAGTGTCAATTTTTCTTGTCTACATAAAAATCGTCCTTTTAAATGTGACGCGACTTACTGCCCTTAGCAGTTTTTTTTTGGGTTTTTATCACACTCAGTCCCCCGCACTAGGGTTTTTTTTTTTTTTTTTTTTTTTATTTGCTAATGTATCCCTAACGTAATCAGGGGTGTGTTGTCGTTTTTATTCTAAGACATTACACGAACGACAAGAAAATTTTAGGTGCAATTGGAGTAGGTGACGACAATTTTTCTTTTTTGTTGCTAACTAAATACATTCTAGTATACTATACTATACTATACTAGGTTACATACTAATTTACTGCAAGCTTAAAGCTGATTATTGCTTACTATTTCTTTTATTTATTCTTTTTACTATATTTATACAATAGTTGATAAATATCTCTCTATTCTTATTGTCTAACATTATTTCGTTTATTTTTTCTTTTGACAGTATGACATCTAATTCTCTTTCTAAGTTGAATCTTGCATATCCATATACTGGGCAATCAATCAGCACGTGTTCTACACTCTCATGTTTGAGGGGGTTGCAGAGACACGATGGGCTTAAAACGGTGCAGGTATTCTGAGAGCCCACCGTGTCCCGTCAGTACTTGCGTCAGTATACCGCTCAACTTCAACTTTTTTACTACTGGGTAGGACAGGATGGGGTCGGGGAAGAATATTTTTGCTGTCGACGCTGTCTCTTCCGTTATATATCTTTGACTCCATTTTTTAAGCGAGCTTTGTCTTATCGTTTTTTTCACGAATGATATTGGGCACTGGTCGTATTGGGGTCTAATTTTAAGTTTTTGGGCTGCCTCCTTGGCCAGCACATCCGCCCTCTCGTTCCCCTCGAGTCCCGCATGTGCCTTTATCCAAAAAAGCTGTACGTGTTTGCCCTTTCCCTTACAGGTTAAAAGGTTTTTCCGCGTTTGGACTGCGAGGGGATGGAGAGAGCAGTTGTTTATCACTGTGTCCAGTGCCGATCTGGAATCGCTGTAGATCCCGTAGGTTTGTTCCGGCCTAATTAGTACCTCATCCACCGCGTTACATATCGCCAGTAATTCCGCCTGGAAGACGGTACAGTAGGACGGTAGCTTCAATTTCTTTTTTTTGGTCTCGACTCCGCCGTTCCATATGGATAGCGCCGCACCGACCTTTCCATCGATTTTGCTGCCGTCCGTGTATATGTTCACTGTTTGTGTGTTTGTTTGCACTTGGTCCTCGTTCTCCAGGCACATGAATTCCAGGCACATATGCTGCGAAGGATGGGGGGTATCCTTGAACGCTGTTCTACGCTCGATATCCATGTCTCTCAGTTCTGGTAGCATACCGCCCCTCTTGGCTTCATACAAGGTGGCTGCTTCTTGTATCCGAAGGTCCAGGGGCAGCAGGCCAGACAGAACTAGTGCTGAGTTTAGAGATACCGTGCGGTAGGCCTTCGCCGCACTAGGGTTCCTCGCATCGCGGGAGGAATGGACACATACAATCACAGCACGCAAACATCCAAGACCCGGGACAAACATCTACACTCATCGCACAAATGTTTGCCCTGCCGGGATTCGAACCCAAGGTCCCGGAAACACAGAAGTCATGTCTATGACACTAACCACTTCGCCACGGCGACCGTGCAGTTGTAGCGTCGAAATAATAAGTACTTACGTACTAAGTACCTACTTATTATTTCGATGAGATGTAGCGTCATTTAATGTGTAAATCATGGCTTCATACGCTTACGTAAACCATTATTAATTCCTCATCATGACAGCGATGTGATCAATTTTATAATAATCACTTATTTTTTATTGTTTCACAGTCATATACGATTTTTTTTATTAAATTTTACTATCTCTAAACGAACCAATTTATGTTTTACGTCTTTATTTTTCCACTATAAAATGCAAGCAAACAAATAGTTAATATTTTTTATATACGAAAACGTTTGAGTTGTTTTAAGTATTATAATTTAAGTTAATTAAATAATGAGATATTATGTATCACTGTTGACTTTGCGAGTAAAATAAAATATAAATAAAGATCTTCGTGAATGGGTTATAAAGTTTTTAAAATGATTTCACCAGTAGAGGAATGTACGTAGTCTTATTTATTCCAACACGAGAGTTTAGTTACCTATGTTTATATACATATACTTATACTGCGATGTCTAGTCTGCGCCTTACGATTGAGTACATCTTCAAAACTAACTCAGGACTGTACTTTTTGAAGTGAAAACTTAGTTAGGCGCATTGAGCACTTTTTAAGTTAACAAAAAACATGGAAATCGCGTCATCGTCACTGAACGCTTTCCATTAGCTATATGTCTATATATGTGTGTATTTTTAGGTTAACAAAAAGCGCGAAACTTGCAACATCGTCAGCGCACGTTTTCCTTGTTAGCTTAGAAACCAGTTTTCACTTGTATCGGTGGTCCCCAAAGACGGCCCTTTTGCTTTTATTACGTACCGGCTGTTTGACAGTGAGCTATAAAGTCATTAGTTTGGAGACATCCAATGAAACCCATGAATCATTATACATGTAAAGGGTTTCCTCTATAGTAATTGTTTGCGCCAGTGAAAAGATTCGGCAGTAAAATATGCTTGGATTGGATAATGATTGATTGATAATTGAAGTGTGTGTGTGTTAGCTACTGTTAGCATGTAACTATATCCAAATTTATAACCGACTTGCAAAAAAGGAGAAGATTATCAATTTGGTTGTATTTTTTTATGTTTGTCACATAAAAACACCGTTAATTATAAACCCAATAATAGGAGTTTTTTCAATTTTAAACAGGTTCCAATTAGTTGGATAAACGCTTCATTATTTCAAATTATTATAATATTGGTAAAAAAATTTATGTAGCCAAAAATTATTTGCTAACATAATTTTTTTTTACCAAAAAATGGAATTGGCTTGAACACTCCAAAGTGAGAAATAACTTGTTGAAGTCGCTTTACGATTAAACTTATACAATACCCTGATCGCACACTAGCTTATATGGTTGAAGAATACCTTCTATTCTTCAGACATGAACTTATTCGTACATATACAAGCCAATCTTTAGGATTTACGAGGAAACCGTTAATCGAGTGTGTGCCAAGTTTGATGGAATGGGTGCAATGTGGAGAAAACTTTTGCTGGATCCAATTATGAACTGGTGGTGGATGGATATGAACACAATTTTGTGCTGGACTTTGCTTTGCTTTCTATTTGTTGAGGAAATATATAGTAACTCTTCAAAATCAATAACAATTCAATTAAAAATCTAATGCATAATGAGGCAATTTTCTTTTTTTTTCACACAGACTCAGATATTTCATCACACAGACATTAATAAATAGATAAAAACTATTACATTATATAATAATATAAGCTATGCCTATGTCCAGCAGTGGACGTCCTATGGCTGAGATGATGATGATGATGATGATGAAAAGTAATAAATAAATATCCACACCTGCGCATCGCTGAGTTAATAATATTCATTTTTACTAGAGCCCCACAATTTCACCCGCAAGTATTACTATTTTCCTGTTACCTCTGTTGTCCTACGGGAAATATACCATTTCTGGAATAAAAAGTAGCCTATGTGGTATTTCAGGGTATAAGCAATCTTCATTCGAAATTTCGTACACATCCGTCGAATGGTTGTCTGGAAGAGATTACTTTCGGTGATAAGGCCGATAATAATCTTTTGCATTTAGAATATTAGTGCGATAATTATGTTTGGTAACATCTATGGAAAAAACCTACTATACTGACCTCAAAGGATTTGGGACTAGGGAAAGAAAAAATAGTAAAGATATAATCACGCAAAGGGTTGTAACCCTAATCATTCAGATGTGGGTACTTCGAAAAAGGCAAGAAACCTAATCAAGCTTACGGCTCTATTACGAAATCTATCCGATGAGTTGAACCAATAAAGTATTAGTAATCGGGGAGTTTCGTAATCTTAGCTAAAGCTCTATTATGCGGGGTAATGGTCATGACACATGTTAACTGATATAGGAAAAAGGTCTTGGTTATACTCTATAGATCGAATATCTAGATCTAGTAAACTAGGTTTGCTTATATAATAGAAAAAGAATATAGAGAGAAATTAAGATTATTTTTCACACACAGATTTCACACAACTCCATTAAATAAAAATAGAACGTTCCCAATACTTTTAAGTTCTTTGCACATAGTGTTCCTATCATTCGATAGAAAGAGAGGTAAATCGGTTTGTCGATACGGGAAAAAAAGCGCGTCTTTCGATACTTCAGTCAATTGTTTTATCTTGGAAATTGTTCGGTTCTGGCAGATCCGTGATAAATATCACGAAGTTAATAATATATTGTTGTATGCAAAGAAACATTGAGTGCGTCGATGAATCACGGGAATGTATAGAAAAATTGACACGTTTTTATTTAGTGGGGTGAGTAAAGATTTGTTTACTATTGAGAAAAAATATTTTTGTTACTTGCTTTATAGGAGAACAATATATCTTGAACCAATGATGTTTTACTATAGATGACGTATATTCATACTGCGCGGTGCTCAGATTTTGTTCCTTTACGACATAAACATGCTTACTGCGACAGATAATAATATAGAAAAGGATAGCTATATGTTTAGACTTGCGCTTGAAATACGTGTCTTAATGAAAATTACTATAACTGACTTAATTTTGCCGCCTCAGCTTCCGCGCGCTTGTGCGACATCTACCTCATTCTTATTCTTATTCGGACTAGGGGCGATAAGTCCTGCACTGACGTCCCGCTAGGGGTGTATTGTGCATTTCCCCCGCCAACTACCCTAACCATCCCAGCTCCTTTACATAGCGGAGCATGGCTTTAGGTTGTTGGCACAGCTGTTCCAGTTTTGGGCGAGTAGGTGGTTTTGCCTCCCTGGACTCACTTTCTTCCGAAAGTGATTTATATTTTGCATCTTCATGTAATATGGTTCTGCGTCTTATGTCTTCTGTGGCTGTGCATTGCAAAAGAACATGTTCCACAGTTTCATTTTCCTGCATGCAGCCCCTGCACAGAAGGCTATCTGTTCCACCAGTTCTGTGCAGATGGTAGTTTAAGTTGCAGTGACCAGTGATTAAGCCTACGATAAGGCGTAGGTCCTGTCTCGTGAGCTTCATCAGCTTATTTGTTGTAGTTTTGTCCGAAAGTGGACACATGAGCTTTGCCTGCCTGCAGTCTGCTCTTTTGGTCCACAATTTTTGGTGTTCTTTTTGCATATGGGGAACTAGTAAGTTTCTAGCTTCCATTGCCGTTGGTTTGCAGAACTCTGTCACATCATTGCCGATGTGTTTCTTGGCTCCCTCTTTTGCAAGGGCGTCTGCTTTTCTGTTGCCAGCGCATATGTTATGACTCTTTGTCCATTTCATTATGATTTTATATTTAGTTGACAGGCTCTGCAGCGCAGTATGGCACTCTGAAATAACCCTAGACCTAGTCGTGGGTTTACTGAGTGCGTTTATAACACCTGCTCTGTCTGTGACAAAGGAGAGAAGTTCACCCTATTGTTTTTCTTTTCGACTACTCGCTGTGTCCATATTTGATATTCTTTTTGCCGCTAGAAGTAATTCTACGGCTTCTGTCTGCAAAACAGTTGAAGTATTGTTTAAAGCTATGGATTCTGTGATTCCTAACTCTGGAGAATAGATGCCACAGCCTGCTCCTGTCTTGTTTCTTGCACCGTCCTCCGTTCCATGGAAGGTCCTCATCGACATCTTCCATAGCCAGTTCATACCCTTTATTGTCTAAGTATGTGCTGGCTATACATATACACGCCTAGACACAGGTCAAACAAACATGTTCATACACACAAATGTTCGACCTGTCCGGAAATCGAACCCGGGACCAGCGGCTCAGAAGGCAGAGTGCTACCAACTGCGCCAACTGGCCAGTCTATCAATATCAATATACAGAATATCAATTAGCAGAAAAGTACTGAGTTTTATTGTTGAATTCCCAAAATAATAGATATTCAGAATCGGTATGTCGGGAATGGTACACAACTCAATCGAACATAGCCACCCGAGCATGTCTGTTTGCTTTCCGGGCCGTTGGACGGGGCCTAGCTCCAAATTCACGTCCGAATCACATTATTATACATCTTTATAGAAGACAGTATGCAAATCTGATCCTTTAACTCTTCAACATTAGGCTTAAAATCGGTTGGTATGTAAAAATACATATGGAGTTTACTACATAAACAACATTTGAAGCTCCTGCAAAACGTAAGGAGCGGATTCTATTCCTTTCATTATACATAGGTTGTAATTTTTATATTTTTTTATTATACATAGGGTTGGTCGAAGTGAATGTGCCAAGCATGTATGTTTTTATACTTTATAGATCTAGCGTGATTGACCACTGTCTTACTTCATGGTCTAACGTTTGTGAGCTGTCAAAGAGCTGCCTGAACTATGTGTTTGGGAATGCTGAAGATTTGATGAAGGTGCTAACTTCATCGGGAGCTTAAGCCGTTTGTAGGGATCGAACCAGCCTCCGTCTGTTTGACCCCGAAGCTAAACCATCGCCGCTTGATATATAAACGCAGACGCAAATATTCATCATCATCTCAGCCATAGGACGTCCACTGCTGGACATATGCCTCCAATACTCGCCACGCTTGGCAGGCGGATTATCGATCCTCAGAAAGCGCTGCCCAATTTCTTGTACGTGATCCCTTAGCCGACTCTTATGGCACCCACTGGAACAGATGGGGGAGTACTATTCTAGGCAGGCATTTTTTAATACTTCAACCTCGCAAAAATGCTACCTGGGAAGGGACAGCAGCTTGCTGATGATCTCAACACAAATATTAATATCGTCAAAAACAATGCATACACATAAATATCTTGTTCTAATTAATATGTACGATTATCAAAGTAAAACCTTTTTTTGCAATAAAATTAACCCTTTTAATATGTACCTGTACTAAAAAGTGCTGTGGCTCAGTGGTCGATGACATGACTTCTGGTCTTCGGTGCCCTGGAATTCCCCGCAGCAATAATCGTGTAAGAGAATCGATATTTGTCCCGAGTATGAGAGATGTTTTTGTGATTTTATTGTGTGTCGACGCTTCCCGCAACACAGGGAATTATAGTGCGGAGGTATAAATGTGAAAACTAATATTAAAATTATATAATGTGGGTAGATAATAATACAATAATCAACTATACCCCGCAGCTGCCACACAGGGTTCCTCAAAAATACATATTGTTCTATGAGCCATACGCACTTCCGTATTAAGTCTGAAATGCAGATAAAACCGCAATGTTGAAGGTAATTATGTTAAATCAAAATATTCATAGTAGATACCTCGGATTTCCAGTGAAATCCTTTAATTCATAATGCTTTTTCAGTGCTATGGTTTTTGCATAATCTGGAACGAAGTAACGGTAAACTCTCTATTACATTTGTTAGGCACCGATCAACAATATCAAAAATAATTTATATTGTTCTTATAAATCATGCATTTAAAAATGTATGGAAATAAAATGGCCGGTTGGCGCAGTTGGTAGCACTCTGCCTTCTGAGCCGCTGGTCCCGGGTTCGATTCCCGGACAGGTAAAACATTTGTGTGCATGAACATGTCTGTTTGACCTGTGTCTGGGTGTGTATATGTATATATTTTATTAATAAATAAAAAAAAGGTAATGTGACGCTTATGTGGTCGTTTACCTATTTATGATGTAACTAGCAGCGGCCAACGGTTTCATCCGCGTGGATGACGGTTTTCCCGTTACCTCTATTATCCCACCAGAATTATACTTTTTCCGGGATAAACATAGTCTATGTGTTACTCCAGAGTCTAACCTATCTCTATACTAAATTTCATCGAAATTTGTACAGCTGTTTGATGGAAGGAATAAAAATGTTTTTGAAAACTTTGCTTATCCCACGGGAACAGCTGTTATTTTCGGGGTGAAAAGTAGTCTATGTGTCAATCCGGGTTCTAACTTATGTGCATACCAAATTTCATGGAAATCGGTGTAGCATGTAATAATTTTAGTATAGGTTTTTGTAAAACTATACTACTGCGTTTGACAATATGGAAACAAATTTTTTAAATGCCATTCTTCACCGGTGCTATTATGATAGACTCCTGGGTTCGACAAGTAAATAAAGGAGGATGGCATACTCCCATACATTTGCAGTCTAGAAGAAATAAACCGCGTTCATGAATAAAACTTATACGTATCGATAGAGCAATAAATACATTGTATATTGTATATTCAATCATTTTCCTAGAAGTTGGGAGTAAAAAGTTATCATGGAAAATCATCTGTATCAGTATGCTAGGTACACGTCCATATTATGCGAACCATTCAATGGATCGCTATTCATCTATAGCGTCGTAGACAGAGAAAGCAATATTGCATGGATTGCGCTACAGATACAGATTACTTATTATATTCTGGAATAAACTAGGCATGGGTGTGTTTATGAACGCAGTCCGGGTCTACAGAGCAGCTGACTATAGATTATAGAGTAACAATAACAATTAATGTCAGAGCGTAAGTATTCGAACGCAACAAACATAATGAGAAGTATAGGGTGCGTTCGAAAACTACAAACACCACATAAAAAAATAAAATAAAAGTACTTCTGATTCCCAACTTTATAAATAATGCAAATTATTCTCGGAATCCACAAAAATATAATCTAAATTGTCATATAATAATATAAAGAATACATGAACGGGTTGTCATTTCGTTTTACGGGAGCAAGGCTGGTTCTGCCATCCTCCTTTGTATTACCAAATTGTTTTGAATGAATGTTAAAATCTGCATGCTTGAATAGTTTCAAATTGAATTGCATTCAATGCAGCCACCATGATTGTTGGTCAGAGCGGATATGATATTGTGCGGTTGTGGGAAAGCGGACGACAAAATTGAAATAGTCCTGCCGAGGGTGGCAGACGGCCGCGGATTGTCACAGTTGCCTTGCAGCTGTCACTGCGTTGGAAGTTTCGGTTAGGAAATACCTATACTTTGATTTAAATTTACAATAAATAATTCGAATTTGATCCATTGACTCCGAGTCATGAAAGTCGTTTTGCTTTTTATAAAGAACTAGTAGCGCCCCGCGGTTTTACCCGCGTTGATTAAGGTTTTCTCGCTACCTCAATTATCCCATGGGAACTATACTTTTTCTAGAATAAAAGTCGCCTATAAATTCTATAATATATAATCTATATATCCTAAATCCTATAATATATATCTATATAATCTATATTCTATATATCCTAAATCGGTGTAGCCGTTTGAGCGTGAAGATGTAACAAACACACACACATACACACAAACTTTCGCATTTATAATATTAGTAGGAGTAGGATATACAGGCGTTTGCTCACTATTTCACCTGATGTAAAGTGATGATGCGGTCTAAAGTGGACCACGCTTGCTTAAAGATACCTCTGTAGAATTACGTCACATTAACATAGCACATTATTGACGTTTGTAATTAATAATAATAATTAATGTTTTATCATTAAACTTTTAGCAAACATTCCAAAATCAGATTGGGACTTCTATACAACTTCTATAAAAAGGCCAGGTCATTAGTACTCTAAACTGACTTGTATGAAAGGTCTGATGAGCGTGGGTCCAGTGAAGGGAGTGTCGGTATCGTAGCTATAGGAAGGGTGTGGTCTCTTCCTGCATCTAGGGGAAAATGACGTACATATTATTATGTATAAAGCGAACCGCAACTGCGTCCGCGAGCACTCCGTAGGTACTCTCCTTAAGACCACCGAATGCGGTCGAAACTATAGTCGGAACCCTCTAACTTATGTACCTACTACGTGAGTAATTGATTAAGTGAAAAAAAAATCCCGCGTTTTATACATTCATAATGTGTCAAAACCTATAAATAATTTAAAAAAACATCCAAATAAAACAAATACAACAGTATCAGTACCTAGTAGTTTTATTAATTAAATTAATACCACAAGCTTCAAATTGTATCTCCTATAAACGTATATGCATAGTGATACAGTAAGATATAATTAAAATATTATGCATTAATCCTTTGGTATAAATCAAAACAAATCTACGTTCGCAAATCCTTCTAAAAATTGGGGTAAATATTGGCGACATTGACTTCTGATCTCTTTAAGGCAACTGTATGCCGGCAGTGGACATCTGACGACTGAATCATGGAAGATGCTACAACTTTTATACAACAGAAAATAAAAAAAGTCGTTGAGTACAAAAATCATTAGATACTGCGATAATCCGCTCTTTGATTTCGACGCGATAAAACTTTTATTCATCCATCAAAGGCTGCGTGAAAACGCTTGCATAGGCAGCGGCGCGTTTCAAAGGCCATAACACTCAATTGTTCGGGTTCAAATTTTATTCTCTGATTTTCAGGGCTGACATTCCATCATAATCTATGCGAGTAGGGATATACTGAAAACCAGCGCAGTGTTCACAAATCGCACCGTGAACACTGCATTATGCTGAGCATATTCCAATTGCCCAAAGTACACATATAACATGGGACAATAAATATACATAAGTAGGTAGGTAATGTAAGATTATTTTTAATGTAAAGCCTTATGCATTATTTGAAATCTGTCACTTTGAGGCAATAAATGAATATTTTATTTTATTTATTTATTTTATTTTATCATTCATCATCAATAACTGGCGCTATAGTGCGCTTGTCTGTGACATACAAAGATAAATAATTTCTTAAAACGTTTTGCTGTATTGAGTCTGCAGATACAGAAGCGAATAGATCTATAGATACATCTGAACGATGGAAAACTGTCAAATATTTATAAATGGAACAAAAAAACAAACAATTAAATAAAAGCGTTCACACTCGCACATAAATACATATCCCCGATAGAACACCCTGTGGCGCGGCGCTGGCATGGACACACAATCACAATACCTAAATATTCAAGAGCCAAAGAACAGAAATGTTTGCCCCAGCCGGGGTTCGAACCTATGTGGCTGGTCTAAGGTCAGTGTAACTGATTATTGAGCCACGACGACCGTTGAACTGAACATATTATAAAGAATTTATTTCCATTTTATTATTTATTTCTTTTCACAATCTTTATTTACTTGTTATAACGAATTGCACTTTTTAAACGTTATTTCTGTAGTTCTAAATACTTATTTCTGTAGGGATTAATATATACAAGTACCTACGTAATAGTTTATAGAACAATAATAATTGATCGCTTTACCTATGCAGTACCTGTTAGGATATGTAGTATAAGCCTTGTGTATTTCTTACTAGTGTGCCGCGTGGTGATGATTGAAGATGATGATGAAAAGTAGCCTATGTGTTAATGCAGGGTCTAAACTATCTCCATACCGTTTGAGCGTAAAGAGGTAACAAACATACACACAAACTTTCTCATTTTTAATATTAGTAATATCTATTAATTTAAAAGTGTATTGATAAAATCATTATTGATCTTATGTTTTCGCCAACAAGATCTATCAATGTGCCAATAAGTAGATCATAAATTTACTTATTTTGCTAACATTGATTTTGTTCATGAGGCGTGTACATTTTTAATTTGGCATTTGCCAGGTTTTGCCAGATTTTTTTTTTATCACATGTAGACCCCCGCACTAGGATTCCCTGTATCGCGGGAGGCATGAACACACAATCAATCAGATCATGTCTTGAATAAATGTGGTTTCTTTTTTTCTTTCTTTCTTTCAATCACGGCATACAAACATCCAAGAACCGGGACAAACATCTACACTCATCGCGCAAATGTTTGCCCCTGCCGGGATTCGAACCCAGGGTCCCCGGAGGTACAGAAGTGATGTCACTGACACTAACCACTGCGCCACGGCGACCGACAAAAAATGTTGCCACTAGCAAAATTGCAAGAATTAGTAAAAAGGGTAGTCAAGAAATGTTGTTGATAAGGGAATTTAAACATTGAAATCTTGAAATTTTCTTGTTATCGACAGCCCTATTTAAGGATTCGTTCTCACGTTTCAAAGCCTCGTTTTGCAGTTGATGTTACGACGGTTTTTTTTGTAGCCGTATTTTATGTCACAAGCTTAGTGTGAGCGGTGAAAGCTGAACAATCTTGTTCCGAGAACAGACACGTTAAATTATATGTCCTATCTATTCTACGTTATGAAAGACTTTTTATACCATTGCCATATGACGGGTGTCAGGTCCAGAGTACTTTAGACCGACGCTCTTGTATGAAAGGTCTGATGAGCGTGGTTGAAGCGAAAGAAGTGTTTCGGGATCGTAGCATTTTGAAGGCTGTGGTCTCTGCCTACCCCTACGAGAAAGGGGCGTGAATATGTGTGTATAAAAATATGTTTAAAATCGAACTCTATCGAGAATCACCATCTCAGTATTTTTTTACATTTGCTATCTATACTGTCCAGATATTGAAGTGAGGATATTGCCATAAACATTTGATGTAATACTCCTCCGAAACGCCGAAATTGGAAATTACGCAAGTGACATTTGACGGGGAGGCATGCGCTATGGGCCCTTAATGGCGAAGTTTATGGGATTTTTATGGTAAAAGTAATAAAACGAATAATCACGTCACGTTCTAGGTATCGTATGAAAATCCATGAGCGATAAATTGTTCGTATAGGTTGGGTTATAGCTTATTAAATAGGATTCTATTCGAATATTGTCTTTTACCTTTCAAGCTACGAAGGAAATCATAATATGTATTCTTTAGAATCATTAAATAACAGGAAAACTATCGCGATGGTAATGGAGCTCGTTTATGAAATGGTATCAGTTAGGTTAAGGCTGTTAAAAGTCACAAACCGGCAATACCACCTTGTACGAATAGGTGTTTTGGCGTTTCCGCAAAGACTAACAATCTCATGATTCTTAAGACATTTGTTAGAAAGGTATTTTGTTTTTAGGTAACTTTTCAATTATGAGGTACAGTGGAATGATGAATTAAAGAAGGAAATAAAAGGTTATTGAAGCCACAAATATTGCGGGTTAAAATATCTAAATATTTTCACGTATACATCAAATTAAAAATTTCTGCCAAAAATCTTATGAACAGTCGCACAAATGAAATAAAAAACCTAATAGAATAATATACGCATCAAAGTAATTTTTTTTTTTTTTTTAGTTTTTGAACAAAAGACTTTATAGTTATTTATTTTTATTTTATTTTATTTATTTATTGTATCTATTATTGTACGTAATAAAAAAATAAGTCTCTTTCAGTATATAATATTATATAGAATTATAGTATAGAATATTCACTGTATTTAAGGCGATATACAAAAATATCTTGGCCGCCTGCCGACCTATGCCGGGGTCTTGAACGCAAAAGAGATAGATATACATTTCTGCGTTGGATGTTGATCACAGGGTGCCCGAAGCGACAAACAAGAAAATAATTAATATCATAGAAAATATGACACTAAAACTAAAATCCTTTTTTATTTGTCTAGTTAATATGATTGCCTAACAAGTTGTATAAAAATGTGCTGATAATCTTTTCATGCTTTTGAATTAAATCGTAATAAGAGTTTGGGCAGAGCCAACTTCAGAAAATAAATCTATCGAGAAAAGTTTCACCAATCGTGTTTCTGTTTTTTATTTTCGTGCCTTTGAGTGAAAACGGTTAGAAAATGTAGATAATTTGTAAATATTTTTATATATCACCTTAATTAAGTCTTTATTTACATAAATCAGCACTGTTTTTTGGAGTCAGTCTAAGTGAGAAAATAAGAGTGTAATAAGCTGTACCTGTTCTTCTTAAAATTAGTGTGAGCGTCACGTTCTGTCGAGCAGAGATTCCACTAACTAAATTTACGTAAATGTACGTGCTAAAATGTAGTACGGTTTAATTTGAAACTGGCTTCATTTGTTCAACTTCGTCGTTTATGAACCGATTTTGATGATATTTTTGACGTGATAACGTTTTAGAAATTGATGAATGCCAAAATGAAAAATAGTAACGTTCCGTGTAGCGTTCCGTTTCCGTCAAAAGTCAAAAGTCAAAAGTCAAAAGTGAAAAGTGAAAAGTGAAAAGTGAAAAGTCAAAAGTGAAAAGTGAAAAGTGAAAAGTGAAAAGTGAAAAGTGAAAAGTCAAAAGTCAAAAGTCAAAAGTCAAAAGTCAAAAGTCAAAAGTCAGAAGTCAAAAGTCAAAAGTCAAAAGTCAGAAGTCAGAAGTCAGAAGTCAGAAGTCAGAAGTCGAAGTCGAAGTCATAAATGATTATGACGTTATCACGTAAATCTATCGTCCGTAAACCGACTTTACAGACAACCAATTTTTTTGTTTGATAGAGTATACTTTCGTGGTAGTCCCATTACAATTTCATCAAAATCGGACTAGAGGTGTTTAGTTACACTCCAATAACTGAAAAGTGCTACGCATACCTCGACGATTATTATAGTTGCAGTTGAAGACATCGGTGAACATACACAATGACAATTGATCCCGTGAGTAGCAAAGTTCATTGAAAAGGATGAAAAAAAAATGTTTACCAAAAAATGGAACCGACTTCAACACTCAAAGTGTGAAATAACTTGTCGAAGTCGGTACCATGAGCACAATAGTGTGATGATAGTTACTTTTGTGATCTTCAACAAGTTATTTCACACTTTTGAGTGTTGAAGTAGGTTCCATTTTTTGTTAATTTTTTTTGATTAAATATTTATATTCTATGCATAGTATCTACTAGTCCATAACTTTCTTACAAGTTCTGTTTTGACACAATTAAACCATACTTATAGAATTAAAATAATATATATGGTAAGTTTGTCTTCGAGCCTTTTGGGGTTGAAACGTTGAATTTGAACGCCTTGAGGACTGGTGGATCACCGAATTTTTTTCGACTTGTTGGGGCAACACTTGACCAAAATGCTGGTCCCTTGCTCAAAGATTAACCATTGCTATTCAACGTGGCAATGCCGCCAACATTTTGAGACCTTTGCCCCCTGGTAGTAGTTTAATAGATTAGTTAAATAATATTATTTTATGAATGTATAAAAGTCCGCGGTTCGCCTCGTAAGACCAGAACAAGACCACCGAATGTGGTTGTAACTATAGTCGGAACCCTCTGACTTACTACGTGAGTAATTTCCGTGTTGTATATATTTCATATCTCAAAAATACCTCAGTTTTAAATATTAAAATATTATTTTACTTGTAGTTAAGCTATTATTTTTATATTTTGGAATTATGTATTTGAAATGAAAATTTGGTACCCTCTATTTAACTTTTATTGCTCACGAATGTATTCGTAGCATCTAGAGCTTTTTGGCACGATCTCAAACCCAATATATTTCATTCCACATTCTTGAAAGTATAAATGCAAAAATTTTTTTTTTCTTTATTTTCAACCTCCAATTCTAGAAAATCTAGCGTGGTAATGTCAATAGACAATCGTGCAAATAACTACTATTTAACTAAGCATTTTTTTAAATATCGGTTCAGTTTAATTTAGAGAAGATGCATCGATTCTCTTTCTCTGACCGCTAGCTAGCTCTTTATTAATTGTTCTCGTTGATCACGTGATATATCGCTTGGAAGTGTCAATGTCATATTTTTTTTTATAATTTCTCGCGTACAACCTTCGCGTTAACGTTTGTAGAATGTTACTTTGTCTAGCACTACTAAATGGTATTTATTCTTATTATCTTAGTTTCCGAACAACACGTGAAGTGTTTTCGTCCAAAGACTTGTTTTTTATTATATATTTAATATCAAGAACAAATAGAATTATGAAAGGTTATCGTGCCCTCTGAAGCATGAAAGCGAACTATATACTACTACCAAATTATAAATAAAACTAAGCTACTTCTCTTACCATGAGGGTGGTTGCCAAGATATTTTGGCGTTCTCTTTGTGAATACTAAATCACTTATAAATAAATATAAATCACGGATAACTTAGTTTTCTATTAGTATACAAACAATACATTCGGGTATGAGTGCAATTTGAAGTCATGTTTACTACTTTTTTTTATACGAGTAATAGCGTAGTTTGCAGTGACTGGACGGAGAGGACGGTATGCTAAAGGTTTCGTCAAAAAAACTATTTGCTTCCAGTAAAACACAATTTCCTAGTTTTGTTCCGGTATCTTAAAAAAATAATACTGAAATGCCTGAAAAAGAAGGTCTTCGAACAGTGTGTGTTACCAGTGATGACTTACGGAACTGAAACGTGCTCTCTGACTATGGGCCTTCTGAGCAGGCTCAGAGTCACATAACAACCTATGTAGTGGGTTATTCTCGGGGTTTCTTTACGCGATCGAATCAGAAATGAGGAGATCCGTAAAAGTACGAAAGTAACTGATAAAGCGCAGTGGATAAACAAGTTGAAGTGGCAGTGGGCAGGGCACATACCTCTAAGAACTGATGGCCATTGGGGTCGAAAAGTTCTCGAATTAAGACTACAGATTGGCAAAAGCAGCATAGGATTCCCACCGACCAGGTGGACAGACGACCTGACTAAGGTCCTTGTGGAAATCAATGGGGAGTCACCGATATAGCCCAGCGGATTAGCAAGTTGAAGTGGCACTGGGCAAGGCATATACCTCGAAGAACTGATGGCGGTTGGGGTCGAAAAGTTCTCGAATTGAGACTACAGATTGGCAAAAGCAGCATAGGATGGCCACCGACCAGGTGGACAGACGACCTGACTAAGATCGCAGGCAAGGGCTGGATGCGGACCGCTTCCAACCGGTCCTTGTGGAAATCTATGGGGGAGGCATATGTCCAGCAGTGGACGTCCTATAGCTGAGATGATGAGATAATGACCTTACAGTTGAATGCTTGTTATTGTTGTATTCTATAGCAAACTGAGATCAAGTTCAATGTACAGGAAAATGAAAATAATATGATATCTGCATACAAATGAAAGTGAAAAAAAAAAAGAAAAAGAAAGAAAAAGAAAAATATATTTATAGAGAAACAGAAGTCCTATTTATGCATATACTGATCTAAGCAGTAAGTGAACTTGGTAATAACTGTATGCATATTTACAATAAGTCAAAGTAATAAAAATATTGACATAGAAATATCATGACAAACTCATGTGTTTGAATGGGTTTTACGATAAGTAATTGTAGTAATCGTCATGGCTTATAAATGCAGTAGAATATCTGAAATCTACTATTAATTATTTATCCTTAATTATCCTTATATTGAATTATTTATCCTATTATTTAAATTAATTAATTTTAAATTTGTTTACAAAAAAAACTAAGTTAATAAAAAACAATAAGATGTTATATAAAGTGAGACATTTCGAATGCTAAAAAAAAATATACGTTTTGTAATAAATAGTAGATACAAATTATAGTTAAGTATACCTCGTTATAGTTGTAATTAAATATTCAATAACATTAACCAACTTGTTTATATTTTATATTGTTACGTGCAGCTCCGTCCTGAATAAATGATTTTCATTTCATTTAGATTAAAAATTACATGCTAAGTACACTCGCAGTTTAAACATAAATTTTCATCATCATCATCTCAGCCATAGGACGTCCACTGCTAGACATAGGCCTCCCCCATTGATTTCCACAAGGATCTGTTGGAAGTGGCCCGCATCCAGCCCTTGCCTGCGATCTTAGTCAGGTCGTCTGTCATAAACATAAATTTTAAAAGGTTATAAAAAGTAATTTCCTAACCACATACGTAGTTTCCATAACATTCTACACACACTACGCACGAGAATCGGCATTAACTCTACGTGCCCTTGAGATTCCTCCGAGTATGTATTCAGAATTCTTATACAGCGTGCTCTCTATATTGACATGAAAAGAAAATCTCATTATCGTGATGTAATACGCGCAGCTCATGTTAAATAATAGCTTGATTTATGTTAATCCGAGGCGTACGTGATGTCGCCCACCTAGCCACGGCTCATTTGTTTATTGATCTCCTATCTCTCGAAAGCATGCGACTCCAGGTGGCTCGAGTTCAGTTTCACGTGTTACATGAAATAATATATTGTTTCGGCTTAATTTTTTTTTAACTTAACCTATTTCGCTCAATCTATCTGAAATTTGATGTAGCGTGATGCTATGTAGTAGATTGTGCGTGGTAATGAAAAACGGGGATGATGAAAATAAGCCTATGTGCTATTTCAGACTATAATTTATCTCTGTGCAAAATTTAATCTATTGATATTAGATCCCTCCAGCCGTTTTAGGGTGATTTAGTAACAAACATACATCCATCTATCTATCTAAGTAGTCACATCAGGTGAGACAATTGTCAAACGCAAACTTATATGTAAAAAAAAAACATTATTTAGCTACGATTTATGTTCATTAAGCCTGATCATTTTCTCCCGAATTAATGTCTCCTGAGAGTTTTCTGCATATTATTCAGTGACTTGGTGACCACTTCACAAGTAGATAAACGAATGCAAAACATTTAAAAATTAAATAGTATTTGATTTTTGTTGTTTCACTAATTCCTTATAAAATTAATTAAATATTGCCAATTTAATTATTTTACTCTGTTCGATAAATCCCCCTTGCTAGAAAAGATCATTGAATCAAGCGCACAAAAATCTTGATATTTTTTTCATCTCTTCAGATAAATAATTTTAGTCTTTTTAAGTAAAAATCCTTAAGTTTTATTTCAATGGTATAACAACTAGGACGAAAGTCTGTACGTGAGCAATTTTAAGAATACTCTTAGCATGCAAAGCTTTTTGGCACGATTTCCTACTAAATAAGTATTTCATCCTACTATCTTGAAGTAAAACGAATGAACATTTTTCTATGTTTGACATTTTATATATTGAAAGAAAATCTCTAAATAAAATCACTATTTTCAGAAAATCTTTTGTAGAAATATGACAATAGATAAGTTTGGTGACAGTTTTTCAAACTTGAGGGTGGTAGCTAGCTAGGCGGGTACTTGAAAGCACCCTATCGCCATGCTGCAAAATTGATAACGGTGCTACCTTCACCGGCAGCTCAAGCCATTGGTTGGGATCCATCCAGCATCCGTCAATTTAACAGACAGCTAACGCTACCACCGCTGAGCTATCATCGCTTCGACATTGACAGAGGCACTTAACTAAATACTATACGAGTAAATTAAATAAATAGTAGGCAATTGTAAGAGTACTAGATCGTATATCAGATAGTTTCTATGTGTACATAAAAGGAAGTGGAACCATAAATTAGGGAAAATTATGTATGTAGTTATTTTTTACCATGCTACAATTTTAGATTACTTAGATCAAAACTTGTGGATTTTTCAAATAGCTTTCCAAGACTCAAAGTTGTCTAGGTATTTGGTACTGTAAGCTGTTTTAAGGTAAGGTTAGTTTGTTTTAATACATAAATAATTACACTTTTTTACACTTTTCATTACTTGCATTGAGATGAAACAAACACAATTCCAGATAAAAAGTAAATGAAACACGTATAAGTCATTGATGTATGTCATGCCCTAATTATGAAAGTAAGAGATATCTGTTGACAGAAAATGCAGCCAAAACTGAATAGATGGCGCTATTTTCATTCGTAAGCGGCTACAGGCTACAAACAATGCGTAGCAGCTACGAATCTCGGTGGTAGCGGTGGCAGCGGGAAGCATCATGGCTGCGAGAAAATGTACTAGGGTAACATAAACAGCTATGAATGTAATGAAAGTTTTCTTTGAACTGTAGTTTAGTACGGATTTTGGCTTGGCTTCTGTAAGTTTCTAGTCTTCCTTTTACTGTTTACAAACGGATTATTGATAATTATGCTGTATACATTTTTATTCTATGTTTGGCTTTAAAGCACTTGGAAACCCGTTAAGTATATCAAATAATAATAGTACTCAGTTACCTTATTATATAAAACACATTCAAGTTATATAACTTTAATTCAAAGCTTTCATTTTTCAATGACTTATTTGCACCTCGTACAAGACGTGTACAGCTCATTCTGTCCACAAATTTTCAGAAAATGGAGATCTATTAGTCCCACGATTTTGAGATCACTATTTTGCTAGTGAAGAAACTTGCCGATATTAAGAATTTTACTGACCAAAAGTCTATTGTTTTATAAGAATTGGGGGTGCTAGTTACATTATTTTACTTTAAATGATAGTTATTCATTGGGTTACTGTTAAGACACCAAACATATCCGTAAAACAGCTACGGCGTAGCAAATTACCTCTTAGTTACTGAAAAGCTACCAGGATGCCAAAAACAACTAGAAGTTTAGCAACATTTTTCCTCTCTTCTTGCAACGAGACTACGTTTACCCCAGCAGGTACTCAAAGAAACGTTTTCTGAAAATAAAAAGCAACCACGGTGTAATGAACAGCAAGGAGTTTCATAGCAGTTTATTTGACTTTCATTCAAACTCCGTAGATGTCACTAAACGTTGCTACGACCGAAAGAAACTTCTTCGTAGCAGCACGCCGCGTACAAGACATTGTCGCTGAAATTAACTAATGTACACAAATGGTGAGTATGATGAAAGTATTTCTTAGTATAATTTACTTTTTATTAAAATAAAACACTAATAACTAATTACAATAATGCAGCTACTACAATTACCATGAAATGATTATGTTATTAAAACTGACGTGGTTTTGACCATTATGAATGTAGAAAACACGGGAATTACTCACGTAATATAAGTCAGAGAGTTCCGACTTTAGTTTCAACCATATTCGGTGGTCTTTTTCAAAAAGAATGCTCAAGGACGCGGTCGTGGTTCGCCTAGAACCGCGAATGAACACCGGATGTGGTTGAAACTATAGTCAGAACTTTCTGACTTATTACGTGAGTAATTCCCGGGTTTTGTACATTCATAATTAAATGATTATTTTTAAAAATACTTGATATAAATAAATATCAATAATTGAAGTGAAGCAAAAGAAACCTAGACAAGAACTCGCAAATGTCATCCAACGTGGGTTTCAGACATTCTTCTCAATTTAGGATCCAACTGTAATTTGTATGAAAAATTAATTTAAATTTTCATAAAGTCATGCGATGTCAATTGATTTTTGCGCTTATTTTCAATCAAGATATAAGACATAAATAAAGAATATTAAAATGAAACTAAAAACATAAAACCACTAATAACATAAATTATGTATACAAAAAATATATATATATATATATACATATACATATACACTATGTATCAAACCCTTCAGCGGTTTTCATAGGCTAAGGTTGCACAGAGATAGTTATTAATAACAATTTACCATTTACACAACCTTATATTTAAATATAGCAAGAAGCATATATCTGCTTAACTGAAAAACCTTGATTATCTGTAATTATTACTTAACTATTTTTCTGTAAATTTCTTTTGATACCCTCCAGCGAAAAAGTTTTAATAGGTTTTATATTGAGAGGTACGTCACATATAAATGTTTTATTTGTGGCAGTGGAAAAGTATTAGTCATTTTATTATAAAACAGACTGAGATGAGTTCCAAATCAAAGCTAAAACTAGTAATCCCTTCTCAGTATACCAAAAAAGAAAAGCGCTCAGGTTCATTTGACCTCAGGAATTCCGAACCGAATTGGTTTTGGTCCATTCGAGTCTTGGGAGTTGTAAAATGTTGGTTGTCCCAAAAGGGCGTGAAAAATAAAATAAATGTAAAGGTACAATGTTGTAACATTGAATGTCTTGAGATGAATTTCTGTTATTAGAAAACCGCTTGAGATTTAATCAAAATGGGTTTGTCCATAAACAAAACAGTGTCAATCGATTAACTTTACAATAACATTATGGCTACTGTTTACCAAAATAAAACTTCCGATTATCAATTTAACCATCGGTCAAACAGTGTTTACCATACAGTTGACCGAAGTTTAATTAGTAATTTAATAGTGCTTAATTGTGTAATTATTATGAATTTAAAATGTGACTGTTATATTGATGATGTTATGAGTCAGTGTTACTTGATTAATAAATGAATTTAATTTAATTTAATTGATAATCGGACGATTAAGTTTTAGTGATCTCCACCCCTTAATTAATCAAAACTGCAGGGATTTGATTAATTTGACATTTACGAAAAGTTGAAATTGATTGAAGTAAATTTGTACACAAGTTGTAATAAGCTGAAAGCATTATTTATATAAGTATTTTCATCTTCATTATCACCATCACAACTTTTTTAAAGAAAATATATGCGATTATCGATACTATTTTTTTATGTATCTCCTAAGCGAATCTCGTATTAAGCGCTCTCAACGGAAGTTACCATGCGATATAAACGATCAACTGAGTTAAGCTACGTACTTCTCGGTCACAACTTGGACGGGTAACCTTTGGTAGCATTTTCATTTGCGTTTTTCAGCATTCCGTCCTTCGGAGGGGAAATTTAACCTTCAGTTTTGGTGGTTTTCTTGGCCGATGCATGGCAGGCCCAAGTCCTAGCAGTGGGATACGAGCCTACAGTGGACTGATTTTGCTGCTCAAATATATCGCAACACCAAACGCCTATGTTAACAAACAATACTATTTTGTAGCAATTTTAATTTCAATTAAAAAAATTAACCTTTAGCTGTTGTTATCTTAAGACACAGATATCATATTAAAACTTTCTCTTATGATAATTTCAGATCGTATTCGATGCTAGAGACGCTAATGCAAGTTAGGCGCTTCTTAATCGTCAATTAATTAAAGATATTATTACTATATATAAAATTGGCATGTAAAATAAATGCAATAATACATAAAACAGATAATTTTCTTTATCGGATAAGGTGCCAAAAAATGGCACCCTTCACTTGGCACTTAAAAGCTAAAAAAAATATTTTTTTACGAGTGAGCCAGTTTCGTAACTAGAGACTTAATGAAGCGGGTTTTAGTGTTAAAAATGTTGTATTAACATTCCATAGTCATTATTTTGTCTCGAAACTTTTAACAGTACATACACAAATATACCCAAAATTTCGCATTTATAATATTATGATAGGATAAGCATCTAAATTTTTTTCCAAAGAAACGTTATTATTCCTAGTGCGTGCTACGAAGCTACAAGCTACGGCGCGTAGCGGAAGGCTTCAGGGCTACGGGAAAGTGTACTAGAGTTGCATAAAATACAAAGAGCTAAAGGAAATGACTTAACCATGAAAACCCGTGGAAAACTGACAAGCGGAAGTGGGATCGGACTTCTAAATAATTCCTATCGTTGAAAATAAGGTTAGGGAAACCTCGATTAGAGCGGAAAATGTCTACTCGATACCAGGCGAACAGAAAAGCCTTGGAACTAGATAAATAGAGCAAGATAAGAAGGGGGTGTTTCCAAGGGCGGAGCAATTTCCCGCATGCGCACCGCACTTTTTCCCATGAGATGTTCGAATGAATAATGATAAAATGTTAGCAATATTAATAGGCATAAACATACTTTTGGATATAAACGATTTTTTAAATATTGTATTCCACATTTATTACCTAGACGGTACATAACATGTTTTAAGAACAATTCTAAATATTTAAAGGACTTGAGATTTGTATAAGCGCCATCTAGCGAAGCGGTTTATAACAAACATCATGGACTAGAATTGTATTTATAATTATAACAGATTTTTGTATTTAGGATTCAGTGAATTTGACAACATGAGATGCCTGAAAAACTCAGTCAAGAAACAGACTACTGATGTACTTTTAAATTTATTATTTGTGCCTTAGCCTTATTTCCAGTTTGTAAGTTTTTAAAAGCGCCATCTAGGGTTTTTTTAGAAAACATCATGATGTAAATAACTGCAATAAAACGAGGTAGAAGTAACCTTGTTCTAGTTCCCTACACATTAACTTAGTTTAGCTGTAGTAGCGAAGATGGCGCTTAAATACATAAATAATATTTCTGACCTAGAGTAGTATATCCGTTGAGCGAAATTCATAATATATAATAAATAATGGCGAAATTTCTCAAATGATCAAAAATACAACTTTTAGTTTATTCAATTAGTAGGTTTTCATCATGTTTATCATTGAATGGTGGGGATGTTTCCTAAGAAGGAATCACGCTATATGACAACTGTCAAAATTCAGTTTTCAAAAAAAGGTAGTGGCAAAATGGCTTCAAGAAAATGTCCTATTTATTGTACAGCTCGCGCCTAGAGTCGTTTTCAATCCACGATCCCACCCATTGATTGCAAACGGCGAATTATCAAATGTATACTTTAAAAGTAAAATTTCTTTGTATTAATCTTGCACCTTGGAGACGGGCACAATCTGCAACATTTTCCTATATAGGTGCTGCCCTCATGGGTCAACAATTTAAGTCCCAATTATTATTTTGAAAGACCTGGGTGTCAATTCAACTAAATACATTGCTCATAATTTATTAATAAATTGTGTTTTCCTAGGGGACGGCCGGACAAGAAGGAGAGGTCGGGCAAGAAGAATACAACCGATATATCGTTCCTTGATCGACAGTAATAAATAGCGCTGGTACTGCTCGACGCATGCCACAGATGCACTAGACGACAGTGTGCCGCCAAATCGATTCGAAGTGTAACTGATTATTCTCCTCGGAGTATTTGTAATGGCTACACAGATCTAATTTCTAGCGCTGTCGAATTACAATGCAGTCGAGATGCAATTTTTAATTTAGCGGAATACTAAGTTTAATTTATGAATTTCTTATCTTAATAATAAAAAGCCCCTGATCGGTGACCTACCTACTATAATTAATTCTTAAGTATATTTTAACCCGAGTAAGGTTGCCTTGGGGTGCAAAGTTAGTAGGTGACGTAGGGTCACATCGCAGCCATATTACTTCCACTGCTGAACATATGCCTCCTATGGATTTGCCTATGCTCGCCACGCTTGGCAGACGGGTTGGCGAGCGCCCGGTAAAATAAAAAAGAATCAAAACAATCTGATCATCCAGTTGAAAGTTCTGAAGTAACACACATCAAATCGAATTGAGAACCTCCTCCTTTTTTAAGTCGGTTAAAAAGAGAAAATCACGGAAATAAATTGGGTAGTTTCAACTTTATTTTCAACCGAAGGGAGATTGAGAGACACTGCATGCAATCCGCGAAAACTAACCTGATGAAGATGAACATAAAGTAGGAATAAACCAAATTTTCTGACTTATTTCCCGTTTCACTATCTGTAATCCAATTTTTTTAAATAAGATATTATTTGATTGCATTGGTTTGCGCAGATAATTATTGATTTAATTATACACTGATTTAATTATATGAGATATCATATATTGTTTTCAATTTTGTAATTAACTTTATTTTCTATATCTTGACCATTATCCTACCTTATTACATTTATTTTACCGTATTTTTCCGTAATGATGAGGCGTCTCATAATACTTGAAGACGTACCTGAAACAAAAATTTGTTATTAACTACTTTATTTTAAAGAACATTTTTAGACATTTATTTATTTCGAAACTGAAACTTTGTAATTCTACACGTAATTATAAACAGAAGTTAATACATAGATACAGCAAAGTTAGATTTAATGACAAATAATAAAGGTGAAGTAAATAAATTTTAATTTTAATTACATAATATTAAAAATTGGCAAAAAATAAGGCATGCAAGTAAATTAAATTAAGTTAAATTTAGAACTACAATGTTACAAATCCATCTAGATTTGGATAATCACAAAGATTTCACAATTGGATCTCTAGCTCTCACGGTAGGATTCTAAAAGCGCTAGTTGGGAGAGCTTGCTAGATAGTTAAGATTAAATAATTTCTTTAATATATTAAAATTAACCCCGGTCGGGATTTGAACCCAATATCAAGATTTGAAGTCATAGTTTTACTAAACAATAAAACTATTACTTAAGTTCAAATATTTGAAGGAAAAAATTCGGCTGCTAGTGGACCTGTATTCTGTAGTGGGTTCATGTCCCACTAGCAGCCGAATTTTTCCCTTCAAATATTTGAACTTAAGTTCTATCTAGCATGTTGTTATTGTGATACACAATAATAACTCTTAATATAACTATTACGTCTAACGTATAGTATAATATCTGTTATTTAGTATACCTATATGAATTTTTGGGTTTCATGCATCACAGTTTTTTCAATTCCCAATATGAGAACAATTTAAATTAACCAATTTAAAATTCTTCCTACATAACTATATATGTATTTTGTAGTATTGATTGTCAATTTTCATACGAACCCGCTTGACACATTTCAACATCATCATCATCATCATCTCAGCCATAGGACGTCCACTGCTGGACATATGCCTCCCCCATTGATTTCCACAAGGACCTGTTGGAAGCGGCCCGCATTCAGAAACATTTAGTGATTGTGAAAGTAAAAATAGTTCATAAAATATTTTGTCCACGTTTCAACCATATTATACAAAATATGCTCGACTTTGCTCCGGAATTCTTTTTGTGCGACATTTTTGTCACGTTAACATGACGGTAGAAAAAGTCCAAAGCCATACCTCGTCTCGTATCCTTGAATAATTTATTTTTTCATGCATCTCTAACGGCCTAGAATTCTTTGACATTCAGAGCGAATATGTACTGTATACGCACAGGCAGTAGTCAATATTTTGTTAATAAAGCTTTTGCATTCTCCTTTTTTAAATCACCATGTTAGTTTAATTTTGTTAAACCACATTTTTGAACGTGTCAAACAAGACAGTTTTTTATAAATTTATGGTAAAATAAAAAAAATTAAAGGATTTTACCATCATGCTAGGCAGAACTTCAGTTCAAATATTTGAAGGAAAAAATTCGGCTGCTAGTGGGACTTGAACCCACGACTACAGAATACTGTCCTGTCGCTTTGTCCAACTAAGCTATAGCAGCCCATACCACTAGGGCCGAATTACTGCCTTCCTTATTAACATCTTGCGGGGGAATTTTTTCCTTCAAATATTTGAACTGAAATAAAAAATTATGCATAGACTGGCCGCCTGATTGTATACGATCACCATCGCCTATAGATATTTGTAACACTGGGGGCATTACACTACGTTGTTTATAAATAAATAAATCACAACTAATAATAATTAAGAATTTAATTTCATATGTAAATTACTTAGATTTTTATTGAATTTTGTTTTTATTGAATCGCATCTACTTTTACTCTTTTTGTAACTTGATCCTTTCCTTATTCGAATGAAACTGCTCTAATAGAAAACGAATTGTAAAGAGTTAAACGAATTTCAATTTTGACATGAATGAAATAAAAGCTATTTATTTTATTGACGTGATAACGTTTTATAAATTGATGAATGCCAAAATGAAAAATAGTAGGTAACGTTCCGTGTAGCGTTCCGTTTCCGTTTCCGTCAAAAGTCAAAAGTCAAAAGTCAAAAGTCAAAAGTCAAAAGTCAAAAGTCAAAAGTCAAAAGTCAAAAGTCAAAAGTTAAAAGTCAAAAGTCAAAAGTCAAAAGTCAAAAGTCAAAAGTCAAAAGTCAAAAGTCAAAAGTCAAAAGTCAAAAGTCAAAAGTCAAAAGTCAGAAGTCAGAAGTCAGAAGTCAGAAGTCAGAAGTCGAAGTCGAAGTCATAAATGATTATGACGTTATCACGTAAATCTATCGTCCGTAAACCGACTTTACAGACAACCAATTTTTTTTTATAGAATTTTAACCAGTTGTTGTTTATAACAGGATTAAATGAATAACTCATGTAAGATAAGTACAGAAATGTGATCTCAATTTAAATCTTAATTAAATTAATTAAGGTTTTCATTTTGACATGTGAGCGGCGGCGGTAGCCTCCACTAACAAACAGACGAACTCTGGATTACGATAACGTGATTAAAACCATGAGATAGGGGATAGGATACTTTCAATGCCTAGCTACCTCAATTTTAACTCTTTTATCAAATTACAACACGTGTTCAAGCGGGTTTTCTTCAGAAACACTTAACATTTAAGATCGTGCGTGTTTTTTTATGACACTTTTTAATCCCGCACTATGATTTCCCATGTCACTGAAACACACACAATCACATCACACAAACATCCAAGACCTGAGACAAACATTTACGCTCATCGCATAAATGTTTGCCCCCGCTGGTATTCGAACCTGTAGCCCCGGAATCATGAGTCATGTCACTAACCACTGAGTTACAGCGACTGTTATATTATTTCACAATGAGTATGCCGTTGTATTTAACGATAAGCTGCGCCCCTGGCTATCCCGCGTGATGATGATGATAATTAATAGCCTATGACACTCACAAATAGGGTTGCTTTATTATAATTACTATTGGTAAATTAATTTTCATTTTTTTTGTAGATCCAGAGATTACCCCTTTCAAACTAACAAACTCAAAAACTTTACCTCTTCATAACGTAAAGTAATAGATGAGTCTCCCTCTTTTTAAATAAGAATTGCTCAAAATGATCTTCTTTTTAAATGTGAAAGTTCTCGTACGTTACGTAAACAGCGTAGCGTGAGTGAGTGACGTCATCATTTTCTCCACATTTCCGCTTATTTCACTTAACAAATGTAAGGGATACCATCTGACAACCGTTTTGCGGGATGACGAAGGAACACATACGGGTCGTCCCGTTTATCTTTGTGTGATTCGTTTTACTTATTTACGTGCTTTGTCGGCGGCTTCATATAAATGGGACGAAAACTGCAAAGTTTCTTTATGACTTATGTTCAAATATTTGAAGGAAAAAATTCGGCTGCTAGGGGGACTTGAACCCACGACTACAGAATACCGTCCTGTCGCTCTGTCCAACTAAGCTATAGCAGCCCACACCACTAGGGTTCTTTATGACTTTTGCTTGTTTTGGTGAACTTAGATAGACAGATCGAAAACTTTTTATTTGCACACTTTTTTCAGAACACACACATAAAGATTTTTTTTTCTTTGAGTCTCTTTTCGCGAGTGTGAGTGCAACCTTTTAAATTTGCGTGCTACACCTTAGACTGCGTCCTCACTTAACATCACGTGAGACAGCGGTCAAACATAACCTTATATGTATTATAATATTATGTATTATTATATAGCATTAAAAAAAAGTGAAACCAAGGGCTGTCTTATCCCGTTAGTGAGTTTTACATGTAAGCAAACAGAAAGGATTTTTTATATATTTTAAGGGGCAATTTGCCGCAAACACTACTCAATTACTACACTCAATAATTATTATTGTAATGTAGTTGTGTAGTGTAAATAATGTAATTATTTGAGGCGACCTACTTATTATACATATTTTATAGTATACTATGGTACAAGTGATCTCGTTGTAATGAGTACAGTTCAGGAGTTTCATACGATATTTTTCAACACATGCGAGGAAAAAACAAACGCATTGCTTATATCGCTTAATTGTTGGAAGCGGCCCGCATCCAACCCTACCCTGCGATCTTAGTCATGTCGTCTGTCCACCTTTTCGGTGGCCTAGAGGTGGAGAAAGGCAGGAGGACCTTTCGACCCCACATGTTTGCTGATTTAATATAATTCTGATATGGAGTTCTGGAAAGTAACGCATGGATCTATATACTTACAAACAAAATTATAATATGAGTTTTATGGTTCATTGCATTAAAAGCATGATAAGCGGAACTTACGTTAAAATTTTAGAAGGAACAATTCGGCTACTAGTGCGATTTGAAACCAGGTCAAATGTATTAAGATATTCTATGGTCTGATAGCTATACTTATGTAAACGCAAGTTTATATTATGAATGTGGGTACTGATAAATTAACATGTATTACTACCCTCGAGATCTGAATAAATCAGTGTACGACCAACTTGCTTGTTCTACTACATACAGGCTACCGTCCTGTCGCTTTGCTATTTAAGCTATAGTAGCACCCTTCGCTTGATCTGTTACCAACTGCAATGTTAGTTTATCAAGCCTATTAAAAGTTAATACAATTAAAAGTACATGGCGATAAGAAAAACATCTCCTTAGATCTCAATTAGGAAAAAAATCGTATATTTAGTGGAGTAATATTTGTGTGGTGTAATTTTTGTACAATATTTCCACACACAAAGGCAAAACTAGCCTAATTTTAACTAAATTTTAGTGTACCGTTGTATTTTTTCTTTGTGTATTTTATTTATGTACCAAATTAAGGAATTATAAAGATATTTGTATTTGTATTTAGTACTATTATAGCTTAGATGGCAAAGCGACAGGACGGTATTCCGTAGTAGTGGGTTCAAATCCAACAAGTAGCCGACAAAAATGTGAACGTAAATTTATAATAATTAAAGTTTTCCTCTCTATTCCATGTCAGATAGATAGATAGATAGATAGATAGATAGATAGGTATACACTTTATTGAACACAGTATACAAAAGTAATAATTAACAAAATAATATTAAAATAACAACTGTATCAACAGGCGGTCTTATTGCTGTCAGTAATCTCTTCCAGATAACCTTTGGATGCAAAAGAAAACGCGAGCAGATGTCGGCGTCCATAAATTTAAATTTTAAAAGACTGTACATCAACTACTGTGCTATAGAATCTTATAAATATACATAAACTATAAAATACAGTTATATATTCAAATATTCATATATTCCCTCTCTTATACTCACTGAATCCGCTAGTTTTCTTTCCATTAAGTTGTTATTTTTTTTTTTATTATATATTTATTTATATTATTATAGTATTTATATATTGTATAGTATTTTAGGTATTATTAATGTCATATTTATTTAATTGTATAATATTCAGCATATGTATACGTTTATTATATAAATTTAAGATCTTGTTGCACATCACATCCACAATATTCAATCTATCCTGTCCATCCAAAGGTTGTCTGTAAGAGATTGCTTTAGCGATAAGACCGCCGATTGTATAACCATAAGCTACAATTAGTATAAAATACACTTTTAATGTACATTTTATGATTTGCAATAAAGAGTTAATCTATCTATCTATATTCTACAAATGAATTACTCGTCCTATATTTTTACAGAATAGTGTAGATGACATGTGTTCAAATATTTAAGTATCTCAATCGATTATCTAGTCTTGCAGGTAATCAGTTGTTCAATGGAGTTGCTTTATTACTCAATTTAGAGCGCGGCAGGAAGCCTAAATAGTAAATGTCCTGTTAAGGCGGAAATCAATTTGTGAAGGAAAACTTTATCTGTTCGTTACAGACTCACCGCAGCGAACTTTGAGTGGAAACTTTCAATCAACGCTTGATTTATAGTATAACACAAGAGTTGATCGTTATACATTTTATACAGACTCTTTTATCAAAGTGTACGATTATTTCTTCTATTACATACATATTTTTAAACGGAATTGAAGGATTTTCTCAGACTTCCGGCCAATTTTAGGTGCTATAATTTACGGAATTGAAGGATTTTCTCAGACTTGCGGCCAATTTTAGGTGCTATAATTTACGGAATTGAAGGATTTTCTCAGACTTGCGGCCAATTTTAGGTGCTATAATTTACGGAATTGAAGGATTTTCTCAGACTTGCGGCCAATTTTAGGCGCTATAATTTTCTGATCTTCGCTAAGCACAACTTTTCCGACCGTGAGCCATGCATTTTATCGTGATGTCATATGGCGTGGACAATTTTGGAGCGGGCTCTCGGACTATAATTATGTAGAAGCGTTTGACCACTATCTCACCTGCTGTTAAGTGCGGTCTACGATGGAGTATTATTACCGTTACATCAGTCAGAAAGATTGACGACGGGCCCCAAACTAGGCTATGCCTGTATCTTGGGTATCCAGTATAGCTTGACAAAGTTGATTAGACGCTAGATTACAATTCTACTACGTATAATACAGTTTACGTTTTCTACTAAAGGAGGATTGAACGGTTTATAAACCTTTTTGTAAGTCGTACACAACAATGAGTTAATTTCGTGTTCAAGTATGTTCAAAGCTTTTACTATACCATCCTAAAATAGGTTTCCATTTCATAATTCATTCCATGCATTACGGAAGCCTCTAATAAAATTTTACCTTAACATTTACCTCAACCTCTTTGTACGCCATTTACCTATACAGTATAATATACCTGTTACCTGCGAACGAAGCCTCATCACGTTTTAAACTGTACGTTTATCTTGATAAGGTCAATTTTCTCTTAAGAATCGATCTCGAGGGCATAATATCAATGCTTCGGTAATTTATGAATCGCGTTATGAGTAACTAATTCAGTGAAATATGCTCGGAACTCTGGCAAATGGTATTATTATTTTCGCATAAAATAACTAGGTTTAATTTTCTGTGCATCTCACGAGACAGCTAAGATATATCGTAATTTATATGTAAACTGATAATTTATAAATGTATACATCGAATATATCATCGTACAAATGATATACCATGACCACACTGAGAAAAAAAATTCTGTAAGCAGGAGCGTAATTAAGCTCCTGTAATTATAGACCTAATCTATAACATACATACAGTACATATTGTCATTTACACGTTCATAGTAATCTGATACTCCACATCACACTAATATTAAAGGCTAAAGTTTGATTCTCGTTTGTCGTTTTTCGTTTGTATTTTGTGATTCTCGTTTGTCGTTTGTCGTTCGTCATACGAGTATATCGCTCTATCACGTTGCCTCAACCTATTTTATCGCTCGCTTTGCAACGAGAACAAACATTCAACGGCTAGAGAAAGAGAATCGCTATGAAGCGATGCAACTTGTCTACGGGCCGTGCGCGGGCGCAAGCCCTTGGCACCGCTCGTGTAGCTCATTGAACTCATTGAATATGTGGGTCTAAATCCCATAAAACCGGTTAGGTGCCCTCCCGTTACTCTACTTTCATTCGTAGGTAAAATCTGTTAAAACATATTAAAAATAGAAAAAAAGAACATGGATAAAAATTACGTCATAAAGATAATAAATTATTCAAAAACTCGAGATACACATTATTCAAATCTACAATCCAACAGTCTTAGATTACAGTTCATATAATTAATCTGCTTAATCAACTCCAAAATCCTATTTAAAATCATGGAATGAAGAAGACTCAACAAAAGAGTTTAATTAAAAACGTCAGAGAACCTTTATTTAATCAAATCGCTAGTACATGGAGGACCAGATCCGTAGAGATGAAATACTGAAGTAGACTCTCAATGCTATTAAATAAATAAATTAAAAACTATCTCCAAAATATTTTTAAGCCTCAATGAATGAATGAAGTATAGTTTTATTTACTTTCTTAATGCGTACTGCCAAGGAATGGAACTCGTTGCCCGAGTCCGTGTTTGTTTTTTCATAAATATTCATATAAAACATAGCTTTTACAATAAATATTTAAAATTTTCCTTACATAAATAACAAGTTAGTAGTAAGAAATGTAACAATATTTGACACATGAACACTACTATGTCGAAAAAAACAACTGTTATTATTACTACTTATAATCGGAACGATAAACGGACACCCTCCCGCTAAGGTCGTTTTCTTAGATATTTGTTTTACCACAACTACCACTATCCTATTCGATTTTGTCTGCCGCTCGCTTTTAAATTCGATTCTGCGTAATGTGCCATTTTTTTTCTTTGATATTATTTTGTTAGGGCAATTTTTTTTTTTTTTTTTTTTTTTATTAACATTCACACAAGGTCTTCAGGTCCCAAACTAGGCAGAGCCTGTACTATGGTAACCTGATGACTGATATATATACTTATATACACACCCAGACACAGGTCAAACAGTCAAACAGTACATGTTCATACACACAAATGTTTGACCTGTCCGGGAATCGAACCCGGGGCCAGCGGCTCAGAAGGCGGAGTGCTACCAACTGCGCCAACCGGCCATCGAATTGAATAATAAGTATAATCATCATGTACACAGACGTGATATGATGTTTTCAGTTGTTTCACTAAAGTATATATGCGTGTGTGTGTCCAATACATTTGTGTGTAATGTTTTTTTATTGATTCAATGTATTTTTATGCATTTTTTTTTCTAAATATTAACATTCTGCATTCCTTTTGTATATAAACGTGTGGGAATGTGGAAGGAAAGTGTGGGAAATTCTTCTCCGTCCTGGCAATTTTCGTACAAGGGGGTACAAAGTTTTCGTTTCATGTGAATCACGTATAATGATATTGGTAGTGATTCGCTTATTCAACTGAACTAAACTAAAATTTTGGAAAACTAAATCAGTTCTTATATGGTTACGATAAAATTTAAATTAGTATGAGACTTATCAATAACATCACTAAAATTAAAATATTTTTATTAAATTTCCGGGTAGTTTTAGCAAAATTAAGTTGCCATTTATTTGGTGCCTACTAAAACTACCCGCAATTGGCCGACAGTTGAATAAAACTCGTCCAATATTAGTGAGACCGTTGTATGGACTTATACGAATTTGAATTTTAGCGTAAATAGAATACGAGCTATTTCAATTTGAAGAATTTTAGTGAATTTTAGCTAGTTTATGTGATTAACAGAATTAGGGCCGTATTGAAAAATTTAACCTCACCACTGCCACGGATAACAAACACGGAAAATCCATTTATTTATAATGTGTAGCAGGTAATAATTAAATGTGGTAGAAGGGCTATAATTGTATGCTTAGTTAAATTTGCAGAACTAAGAATGAAAAGTGAATAAAAATAAAAATAAAATATAAACGAGTGAATAGGTACCTTTTAGGTTTGCGTGCTAAATCCTAGACAACGTCATCACTTAACATCAGGTGAGACAGTTGTCAAACGCAAACTTATAATATGTAAAAAAAAAAAAAAAAAAAAAAAACAAAAGAACTTAATAATATTATTTCCTCTCCATGGGACTAAGTACTCAATGTTATTAAGTAGGTAACGGAAATTCCTGCATTGAGAGAAAACCGCGATCGGACCGCTTTTAACGCTTGAATTAATTTTCGCAATCACCTTTTATTAAAACCAGCATTTTGGAATTAAACAAATGCGACGATTCCATTCATTACTCCACATTCCGAATAAGACATGTGTATAGTATCAAGTTAGTGTTTGTTGCCCTAATTATATAAAGGCGCGTTCCATTCGCAATAACTCCTTGATTTTGCATATCTATTCTTTTTATTTTTAATTTATATAAGATTTGCTTGAATAAAAACCGTAAAACGTGTTCATTGCACATTTCGGCATTTTTAAACGACAAAAAAAGGCGGTTACTCAATTCGACCGTATATATGTTTTTTTTTATGTGTTCGCGGATAACTTCGTCGTTTATGAACCGATTTTGATTGTTAATTTTTTGTTAGATATAGTATACTTCGGTGGTGGTCCCATTTAAATTTCATCAAAATCGAACAAGCGGTTTTTGAGTTATACTCTAACAACTGAAAAGTGCTACGCGTATCTCGACGATATTATTGTCGCGGTTGAAGACATCGGAGTACACACAATGACAATTGATCCCGTGAGTAGCAAAGGTCACTGAAAAGGGTGAATAAAAAATTTTTTCACAAAAATTCAACCGACTTCAACACTCAAAAGTGTGAAATAACTTGTCGAAGTTGGTGGTTGGTGTATCAACGCTATCCAATATCTCGGAATTTGTATTCCGTTCGAAATTAAGATGATCCGTCCAACGAGTAACTCGCTTAGCGGAAGACGCGAGCAATTTGGCTGAGTTGCCACAATGAAGGCATTTTATCGCAGGCCCTACTATAGCAATACAATACCGGCAGTCTTTAATCCTACAATGTTACTTTACGAGGAATTCGCAATTCCTCAGAAGTAGACTAGTGACGTATCTACTGCGTGCAGATACAAAGAATGTAGTTGCCTGAGGTAATAAATTGTGTCGGGATGTTTTTTAACATTTTGACAGCTTTGTTGAAGGGACAGATGGAATTGGCTATTATTGTATTAATATGTCATCTCTATGAGACAAGATCTGTAGAGATAGAAACGTTAGCTGTTGATTATCATCTTCTCTGTAAATCATCTTTTATGATAGGATGGGATAGAACTGTTTCTTTATAATCCAGCGTCTAACACGAGAAAGTCTAATTTTAGTAATCGTAAAAAATTGAGAAACGCACCGTGTTTTTAACCGACTTCAAAAAAAGGAGGAGGTTCTCAATTCGACCCGTATGTTTTTTTATTTATTTGTGTTTGTGAAGCGATTTTGATCGTTCTTTTTTTATTTAAAAGCTGGTGCTTTCCGTGTGGTCCCATTTAAATTTCATCAAAATCGGAAAAACACTTTTTGAGTTACAAGTCAAAAACTGAAAAATGCGTGCTTATACCTAGACGATAGCTTAGTAGCGGGTGAATACATCGGTGAACATACCTACACCACAACGACAATTGTTCCCACGAGGAACAAGGGTCACTAAAAAAAGTGAAAAAAAATGTTTACTTCAACAAGTGACTGACTTCAACAAGTTATTTCATACTTTTGAGTGTTGAAAACGGGTCCATTTTTTGCTAAAAATTTTGTTGTTGTATGTATTGCTTCCGGGCTGTTTGGCCGTGGTCTAAGTGAAACTTGTGTTCCAGACGTTTCGTCGATCACTGCGGTCGACATCTTCAGTGGTTCAGGTCCGAGCGGCGACAAAAGCGTAGAACTCTCCTTCGCGGCGTCTTCTCTGTTACTCAGTAACAAGTTATTTTACACTTTTGAGTGTTGAAGTAGATTCCATTTTTTGGTAAAAAAAAAATCTATTAGTCGGCTATCTCTGTAATAATGGAAAACTAGTTACTTCTGCTGTAACTTTCACCATAATGTACGTTTTTAGTGAAAGAGATATTAAAACTTAGACAGTTCCTAATATATAGGATATATCCATAATAATAAAAAACAAAATGACCAGGGGAATGGGGTGTTACGCATTAAAATTCCTTAGGAGAGTCAATAACGAGGCCGAAGGCCGAGTCTCTAATGGGGAGTTTTTTCCACATATCGAGCTGGTCTCCGAGGCACCGGCCCACGTTAACCACTGCTCTTAGAAGTGGGGTACCTTAGAAAAAGTCGTTTACAATTATATAATATATAGGATATATCCTATTTATTAAGAACGCGAAAAATTGTATTTGTAAATATGTATTTTAATCTACCAACATAAAAATGTGAACAAAATAAAATAAAAATTATGATTAAAATTATTTACAGCTTCCGAAAGAATCGACGTTTATTCTTTCCCAATCATTGATACTTAGGTAATATACCTATAATATATCCCACTAATATTATACATGTAAAAGTTTGGATAGATGGATGTTTGTTACTCTTTCACGCCTAAACGGCAATATAGTAGCAATGCTTTAGGCATATTTAATAAGCCCCTATGTCTATATCAAATATTGTTACCATAGCAATCGAAATACCGATAATATTTTAGCACCTGATATACTACAGCTCTAACTTATGATAAAAATCCTAATTTAAATCTGAATTACTTAATAAGTTATTACCTAACCTCATTTGACACTCGGTCAAATTGGATTATTCAACAAGATCTTACTAATTATTGTTACCATACCAGTTCAACTATAAATGCGAAATTTACCAACTTAATATGAGATGACTACCAACCTATCTAAATTGAAATCTACTTTTAATTTTCTACTTCATTGATATTCAGACAGCGACAAAGGCGCGCTGAGTTAGTACCTACTAATTCTTTGAAGTATTAAAGAAAAATGAAAAAACTAGCTTATTCTAATCTTGCGGCTTTGCCTGACTTTTTACTAGTTAGTTACCTCGGATATACGGAGGGGTATGGTCGGCTATAAGGCATAAGAACATAATATATATAATAAACTAATAAACGGATTAAAGTTTCTAAATTTTAAAGCGATTATAGCTCAGCGGTAGGAGCGTCGTCTGTCAAAGTGACGGATGCTGGTTCGATCCATAACAACGGCTTAAGCTTCCCGTGAAGGTAACAAGTTTAAGACAACAAAAACACCGTAATCAAATTCCCAGCATGGTGGTAGGGTACTTTCAAGAACTCACCTGGCTAGCTACACTCAAGATTGAAAAACAGTCACCAAACAAACAAAACACATAGTGTGTTCACGCAGCAGTCCTTGAGAGCCAATAAGCATTCTAGGTCTAGCGTGATAACATCTTCGTCCATATCGTCACTAACCATCAAGTGAGATAGTGGTCAAATGCTTGATATATTCAGTATAACAAATAATTAATTGGCTCCAATTCGTTTTTTCGATTACGTTGGTGATGAAAGCGCGTTTACAGGGTTAAGTATTTCGGTGTTTACAATTCGATTATTGTAATTAAGTTGTTATTCATCTAACAAATAATTTTTGCACACTCAGCAAAACATTAACAAAAATAATGTTTTATTTTACTGAATATAAAAGTCTCACACAACGTCCAGGCTTTGTTCAACAAGCAAGTATAATAAAAACAATGAAACAGCACAATATGTCAACTCGCTGTTCTCGTCAGACCAGTTTTCTTATGTTTACAAAGTACAAAGTCGCTTCTCGTCGTCTCTAGGTTTGTAACTTTTAAATTGCGCTACGGATTTTAAGGATTTACCATTAAGTCAATAGACAATTTTATATATTTTTATGTATCATATTGTCATGTCTATGGGCACCGACTGAAAATCAGTGACTGAGGCTCTTGCCTTGGTTTTATGCTGAGTCGAGGCTCATGACACTCACAACATCATTAATAATCTGTTATTCATGTATAAAACACGGGAGTTACTTACGTAATAAGTCAGAGGGTACCGACTATAGTTTCAACCACATGTGTTGTAAGTGTCTTGAATAAATGTGCTTTCTTTCTTTCTTTTATTTTATTATCTCATACATATGTAGTATTAACGATACGATTGAACGGACAAAAAGCTTCAAGGTGTTTGCAAGAGACAGGTATAGACCTGTGAGCAAATCCAGATGACTGAGCTGAAGAGAGATGACGGCAGTGTAGCGTCTTGAGCAAAGGTTCGCTCGCTTCGAGCTCGACGTCCAGCTTCCCGAACAAGCAGGTTTCCAAAAAGCCTAGAGTATAACTAAGCTAAGAGAATAACTTACCCTTTCGTTCGTGAACAATGAGAAAAACTTTGATTCGATCGAGACATGGGCGGTGCTATAGTCTCTCCAGCTGTGCCGATTTGACGATCCGTTTGTCGAAGTGTTGAAGTGTTTGTACAATAACGCCACCATGTCGGTCCGAGTACAAAAGCAAATTTTGAAGGCGATTATATTGCAAAGAGGCGTGAGACGATATCATTCCGAAACTGTTTACTGCTGCATTGGCAAAACGCCTTCAAGCTCTTGGCATGGCAAGGATACGGCATCAACATCAACGGCGAGTACATCACTCACCTTCGGTTAGCCGACAACATTGTGGTCATGGCGAATTGATAAAAGACTTCAGTACGATGCTCGAAGGTCTCAACAGAGTTTCCCTAAGGGTGGGCCTTAAAATGAACATGAACAAGACTAAAATTATGTCAAATGCCCATATTGCGCCCGCCCCTGTGTCGGTTGTCAAACTGATGCACTCTGGTTCAAACCTCAGCCAAGCTCGAGCTTCCGCTAAATGTAACACCGTTATCAAATTTCCAGCATTGTGGTAGGGTATTTTCAAGTACTCGCCCGCTTAGCTACCACCCTCAACTTGAAAAAACTTTTACAAAATACATAGTGTTTTCAGGCGACAGTCCTTGAGAGCTAGTAAGCAACATAATTGGTCTAGCGTGATAACATATTTGACCACAACGTCGCTGACCATCAAGTGAGATACTGGTCAAATGCAGTATAAAAATACACCAAATAGTATCTACATGGCACCCGTGCGAAGCCAGAGCATGTCCTTATAGTAGATGTATAAGATGCTACCACAGTTTCGACCCCTTAAGCACACTAGAGGACCCTAGAGGATAATCTTTTATTTATTTCAGAGTGCGGCACGAGTACGGAACCATTGTCTTCATAATGAATACTTGAATGTGAATAATTACGGAACGCTTTACGAAACCTTTGTCTTGTTGTTGCCATCTCGTTGTTTAATATTTTTTTGATATTCTTCTTGAAGGAAAATGTTTGATAATGTTTCATTGAGTTTTTGCCCTTAATTGTTAATCAGTCTGGTAGCTGTTCATAATGGATTAAGGGTACAAGTGCCTACCTATACCTCTGGTTGTAAAATTAAAAAATATATACTCGTAACATAGTAGTTTTATATATATAATTCTACTGCACGTATGTATGTCACTGAACTCTTTTTTGGATCTGCTCAGAGGTAGCGGTAAAGATGACCCTCAGGAGGGTTCGAAATAGCTCCATGATTGTATTTATAGTCATAGCTAGTCTATATTGTAGATACGTACTATAAAAAATTCAATGCAATCCAATCAAGGTACACAATGATTTAGATGTAGATTTGCAATTCCCTTTTCTTTTTTCCTTTTGTTTTGCTACGCATGAATTTATATTCTGTTTAGTTCTGTTATTTTTGTATATCGTAACTATTGTATCTTTAATCCTTACTAGCTTCAACTTTAATACTTTGTCTTATAATTATCTTAACCCCTTATATACTATATAGTAACCTGTGGTCAACGCTGTTGGTCTCACAATGATTCTTTTATTAATTAAGTTTTATTTATAAGTAACATATTGTGAAACTGTTTGTCGATTCTTGAAAATAAAAATATATATAAAAAACTCCTAAACGGCTGGACCGATATTGAATGAATTTTTTTGTATGCGTTTTGGTGGTGCCCTGGATGGTTTTGACTCACAAAAAAATGGCGCTGCATGTAGTACAACGTCTGTCAGGTCCGCTAGTATATAATATAATAGTTTTAAAACAACGTAAATCTTTTCTGGGCTATATTCTAAATGCCCAAATGCATTTGATGCATCCCGTAAAGAACGTAAAATTCGCCTGTGGTGTAATGCTTTTTCATCGTGATTGGACTGTTCACGTCCTCAATCACTTTCTATCATTGTTATAAAACCAAATAATAAAACATATTAATATTGTATGTTGCCTAGAAAGTAAAATAGACACTCAAACTAGATATCGACTGCCTTCTAGCTATCGATAATTTACCGAACATAATAATTGAACGTTCGATATATGAGATTCGATATGAGGATTGTGTGTCGAATATCGAATGCTATGACGTCACGATATCATTAATATAACACTTGAGTAAGTCGCATGTTTTAATAAACCACGAAAAACGTGTATAACCATGCACGACTCTGAACATTAAAAAGATAAAAAGTTGGGATTCCATATTATGTTTGGTAAAATTTTACTTCCGCTTTCGACACCACCGCCGCCGGTGGGTGGAATTTATTTATTTTTATTTATTTATTTATTTACTTATAAAGCACATAACAAAGGTACTTATACGATAAAGTTTCTTAGTAACAAAAGTATTTAACTAATAATAATACCTAAGCAATGCACGTAACATTAATTAGGTCAGATCGAAACTTCAAGCTAGGAATAACCTGTGTTATGAAGTTCGATGCTTCCCGTCGAACGTTAGTATACAGTGGTCGGTAACATTCGGAAACTTACTGCAAACAAACTCTAAGTAACAATAATAATAAAAATAAAATAAAAATTACAAAAATGTACTTAGTGATACAGAATGCGGAATGTTTTTCATTTTACCGAAAATAAAATATTTAGGTCGGGTAATCAGCCAACAAGAACATAAAGAAATCAAGTTTAGGCGGCAATGGCCCTAATTCTGTTAATCACACGAACTAGCTAAAATTCACTAAAATTCTTCAAATTGAAATAGCTCGTAGTCTAGTTACGTTAAAATTCAAATTAGCATAACTCCATACAACGCTCTCACTAATATTAGACTAATATTAGAGTTTTATTCCACTGCTGGTCATATGCGGGTAGTTTTAGTAGGCGCCAAATAAGTGGCGACTTAATTTCGCTAAAACTACCCGCAAATTTAATAAATGCATATAATTTTAGTGATATTGATAAGTCTCATACTAATTTAGACTTTATCGTAACCGTACAAGAACTGATTTCGTTTTACAAAATTTTAGTTTAGTTCAGTTGAATAAGCGAATCACTACCAATGTATGCTACCTACATTATTTTAATACAATGTTACAACGATAAATGGCCGACGTAGGCAATCGACGGCCGCCATGGCGCAGTGGTCAGTGTCATTGAAATGACTTCTGTGTCTCCGGGGACCCTGGGTTCGAATCCCGGCCGGGGCAAACTTTTGTGCGATGAGTGTGGATGTTTGTCCCGGGTCTTGGATGGTTGTGATTGTGCGTGTCCATGCCTCCCGCGACACGGGGAATCCAGGGAAAAAACATTTAGTTTAAGGTTCAGAACTCAAGGGACCCTACAAACCAGCAAACAATCAGGCTTACACAAGAGTGAAATTATACAAAGGTCCGAGAGCCCTGCTCTTGTAGATATAGAACCATTGTATAAGACGACATCCCATTTGTGAAGCATACATTCAGAGAGAAAGTGACGGAAACCGGGGGTTTTTACTGTGACGACATCCATTGAGGCAATCTACTCGTAATCGGTACTCTCGTAACTCGTAATCGGTACGTAATCGGTATATTTTCTGCATACTTGTTCTGAACATTTTTTTTTTTCGAGTAGGTAGTACTGATATCGACTACTGATAATATGCCTATTAAATTATTTTTTTTTTTTTTTACATATTATAAGTTTGCGTTTGACAACTGTCTCACCTGATGTTAAGTGATGACGTTGTCTAGGATTTAGCACGCAAACCTAGAAGGCACCTATTCACTCGCGACTTGAAGACTCCAGGATTGTACATATCGGGAAACACAGACTCGGGCAACGAGTTCCATTCCTTGGCAGTACGCATTAAGAAAGTGAAAGCATAACGCTTCGTACGTATAGGTGGTATATCTACCAAGCGATGGCGAATTGCCGTACGTCGAGTTGACATATATATATTTGTATACACTGTACGATTATGTAATTTATCATAAAATTTAAATAAATTTACTTTCCTATAGACGCGTTGTATCTGCAACGCGCAATTATAAGTTAAATTTAGCAGTTTAATGAAACCCTTTTTTTATATCCAGACTAAGGTTCCATTATATACGTTATATTATATTCCTAATATTTTTCAGCTAGTGCAATCACCATCTCCAACGAAGCTGAATTCTATGAGCAAGCCAGTGTATGTAGTGTATTTGGTCAGTGACGATATGATCGAAGACACGCTAGACTTAGAATGCTGGAGTGTTACAGTTACTGTTCTAATAAGCTACTATGAGTTTGAGTTATCTCTGTGGCTTAATTTTAAATAGCCTAGCAGGAATTTCGCTAGGCTCTCGAGGTATGATTGAATTTGTCTGCTGCGGCCTAACGCGAGAGGAACCTTTTTAGTAGAACTGGACAATATTAATTTAAAAGTTAAACATATTCGATATACAGGTTATATCTATGAGGCTAGTGATTTTGTAATTTTGAGACATAAAATGTTCCATCTACCAATGATAATTTAATTAGAAACTGGCCAGATATATATATTTTAAGATTGTGATGTATTGTAGTAATATGTTAGAACAATATTATATAGGAAGGAATCAATGATGTTTTACTAAAAATGACGTATATACATACTGCGCGGTGCTCAGATTTTGTTCCTTTACGATATATACATACTTACTGCGACAGATAATACGTTAAAAATAATATAGAAAAGGAAAGTTATATGTTTAGACTTGCGCTTGAAATACGCGTCGCAATGAAAATTACTACAATTGACTTAATTTTGCCGCCTCAGTTTCCGCGCGCTTGTGCGACATCTACCTCATATAAACATATAATATCATTGGGAAGGAATTGAGTTGTCGCCGGTTAGCTTGTAATGAGCAAACTCACAATCATCAAATCATATTTTTTTATATATGTCTTAACCGACTTTACTTGCAATTCTAAGTCAAAGCTTACGTCAGTTTCTACAAACAAAAATAAAATTCCTTGATAACCTACTAATATTATAAATGCAAAAGTATGTGTGTATGTTTGTTACTTCTTCACGCTCAAACGGTTATACCGATTTCGACGAAATTTGGCATGGAGATAGTTTAAGCCCTGGATTAACACATTGACTACTTTTATCCCGGAAAAAGTATAGTTCCCGTGGGATAGTAGACGTAGCGGGAAAACTGGAATCCACGCTGGTGAAGCCGCGGAGCGCAGCTAGTCTAGTATATTTTTAATAAGTCTTAACCGACTTTACTTGCAATTCTAAGTCAAAGGTGAAAAGCTTACGTCAGTTTCTACAAACAAAAATAAAATTCCTTGTTATTTGAAATAAACAAGTAAAACTTGCGTAGGTATTGTTCGACAAATAACATAATTGTGAGAGTTTATTCCGAATTCATTGTCATACCACGTTATGAGCTATTTATGTGCTCTGTTATTAAACTAGCAATTACAAAGCAATTGACATCACGCGTGCGTGTTCCCACGCGGCTCCTAACAACTTTGCCGCCATTTTCGCGATAGACTTTTCACAGCTCAATGAAATGTAAAAAAATTTTTTTAACAAAGTTATTTTTTTTGAAGTCGGTTGCATTTTTTGTTAAAAAAATTTTTTTTCATCCTTTTCAGTGACCTGTGCTACTCACGGGATGTCGATGTCTTCAACCGCGACATTAATATCATCAAAATACGCGTAGCACTTTTCAGTTATTGGAGTATAACTCAAAAACCGCTTGTCCGATTTTGATGAATGGGACCACAACGGAAGTATACTCTATTTAACAAAAAAAGAATCATCAAAATCGATTCATAAAGGACGAAGTTATCCGCGAACACACATAAAAAAAAAAAAACATATATACGGTCGAATTGAGTAACCTTCTTCTTTTTTGAAGTCGTTTAAAAAATGAAATAATGCCTACTTATATATCCCAATAGCTTTATTTTCATAGATATGTTTTTGTTATAATATTTATTTATTTAAACCGACATCAAAAAAGAAAGAGTTTCTCAATTCCACCCGAAAGTTTTTTTTATGTTTGTTACCTCAAAACTTTCGACTGGGTGAACCGATTTTGATGATTCTTTTTTTTATTTGAAAGCTGGTACTTCCCGAGTGGTCCCATTTAAATTTAACCAAAATCGTCAAGCGGTTTTTGAGTTACACTCCAATAAATGTAAAGTTCTACGTACACGCGACGACATTATGATTGCGGGTGAAGAAATCGGTGAACATACACAATGACAATTGATCCCGTCACTAAAAAGGGTGAAAAAAAATATCTTAGTAAATATTATATACATTAATAGTAGTAAATATCGTAGTCAGAGACATGACTACTGTGTCTTCGGGACTCTGGGTTCGAATCCCGGCAGGGGCAAACATTTGTGCGATGGGTGTATGTTTGTCCCGGGTCTTGGATGTTTGCTTGCTGTCATTATGTGTGTCCATGCCTCCCGCGACACAGGGAATCCTAGTGCGTGATACTAACTCCATCATGTAGCCGTGCGAAGCCAGGACGGACCGTCATAATATCAGTCATTCATATCATAAGTCAATTATAAATCCAATCATAATCTACATGTTTTACAGATTATAACAAGGTGACATGTGTGCCTACTATCCCCTCTAACAAAAATGACGAGCTTATATAGCAACTATCCAATTTAACACTCTAATACTCATTAGAGAAGGTTGATAATACCATGGCTAAGGTTGAAGCCACCTTTGTCATGTGTGGCGTGACCCATAAGGCTTATCTCGTTTTTTCTGAAGCTTAAAATTGTTCACGGTTCAGTAAGTACATAACTGAAGCTTGTTACAGCGAAGGGTTATATTAATACACTGTGGAAAGATTTAAGCTTTTACATTATAACGATACGATTTTATTTTTATTATTTACTAGTTGCGCCTCGGGGTTTCACCCGCGTGGAGTACGGTTTTCCCGCTACGTCAATTATTACAGGGGAATCATTTATTTTACCGGGATAAAATGTGGTAAGCCTATGTGCTATTCCAGATTATCTATCTCTTTACCGCAGACCTAGGAATACTTCATGATTTCTAAATTAATTAAAAATAAACTTAATCAAAATTCACGATTTTTCGATGTCTGTTGATGGGATGTTACTGTATCGGATTGGAGTAGCCATTAGTGAATTTTTTTATTACATTCATACCCCCGCACTAGGATTCCCTGTATCGCGGGGGGCTGGACACACACAATCACATCACACAAACATCCATGACCCGGGACAAGCACCTACACTCATCGCACAAATGTTTGCCCCTGCCGGGATTCGAACCCAGGGTCCCGGAGACGCAGAAGTCATGTCACTGACACTAACCACTGCGCCACGGTGACCGTCAACATGTGTCAATATGTACAGTTTCACGCAACAATTATAAGTAAGCTGTAAGTTTGGGCGCCAAAGATACAGGCCATGCCTAGCTTGGGGCCCGTTGTATAAGAACTAAATTCAGTTATATTAATATAGGTACCTACAATGAAATAATTTGTGATATTTTGTGGAAATTGTGTTTCTGTGAATAAATTATTACTGATTACTGATTACTACTGGTTTACAAGACCGTTATATTGTTTCCATTATGTTGAGAAATTGCCACCTTAATGCAGTTGAAGTTCAGCAACAGTTTCTTTAGACATCAAGGAACTACATAGTGACAGTACTGTGAGAAGAAGACTTGCTGAAGCAAATCTGGAACTCCGAAGATCCGCGAGTGGTCTCAAACTAGAACATCAATAGCAAGACTGCAATACGCCCGTGAACACTTACAGAGAAATGAAAAAAAATGGTCAAGTATGTTGTTAACAGAAGAGTCGATTCACTTTACACTTATTTTATTTTATTTTTTATTTTATTTAAAACTAATACCAAAGTGTCCTATATATATATATATATATATATATATATATATATGTAACACATACAATATAATATACAGCTAGTTCACATATAGAAATAGTTTATTTTACTGAAAAGATTAAACTTAACAATAAAATAAACTTTTCATTACTACTTAAAATTACATAAGCTTACTTGAGATAAATTAGAGTTTGGATATGGGTCACTAGCTCCCACACTAGGATTCCCTGTGTCGTGGCAGTCTAGCCTCTTCCTAAGGAACAGAAATAAGTACTTATTTAGATATTAAGAATGTCAGATTATTAAGTTAAGGTCTACAAAATAGATTACCTACACAGTTCACTAGAGCCTTATTTTTAGTTTTTGCTATTGTTTCTTCTGATGGAACTGTCTACAGGCAGTAGATTATGTATCAATCGTTGAACTAAATAATCTATAATTAGAAGTAGTACCAAGCAGTGCCCGAAGCTGCATTAAAAAAATGACTATTTTTCTACGTGTATCACCCTTATTCGATATACAGAACTGCGAATACTATTGACTAAAATATGTGTGTTCTCTAAGAAAAAAATATTACTTGCTCACTTTTATGAAAACTTACGCATGTCCAAAGGCGGATCCAGAACTATGGGGGTCAAGGGACCCCATCCAAGGTCTCAATCCTTGGACAAAACATGCCTGAAACTTTAAAAAAACACACACTTAAACTTACACTATACTATGTACTTACTTATATACTTATACTATAACATAAAGATTATGTTTTAAACTTTCATGGCTTTTCACAATAAAAATAAACGCACCATGATTTTGATTGAGTTCCCGATATTTCGGCGCGGTTCCACGCACCGTGATCACAGAGAACTCAATCAAAATCTAAATCATGGTGCGTATCCCGTGTTAAACAATATTTGTATAAAGATATTGGTTTCATCCCTGCAGTATAATAACTAAACGTTTCAAGTACTAAGCATAAAAGCTAAGTTTTATCGACATACCCTCACTTTGTATCGATAAAGTAAACTACGTCAAAGTGTTGTCAAGTGTAGAGAAGGCCATTAACAGATTGGAGCCCCGGCTGAACACATATGCTAATATCTACGAACTAATATGTTAGCTGCCCGTTGACACGAGAAACACAAGGGTATACGAGTAGGGCCGTAGCTAGAGGAAATAGAATAGGACCATAGAAAAGGGCCGATCCTTGATCCAGTACTGCTTTAGGCCTAATAGAATGTTTACGGACTAATGAGTGTTGCTCTTTCCATGATTTGATTATTGTGTAGACAGACGACCTGACCGCAAATGAGGGCTGGATGCGGGCGGCTTCCGTCCGGTCCTTGTGGAAATCGATGGGGTGGCATATATCCAGCAGTGGACGTCCTATAGCTGAGGTGATGATGATGATGATTATTGATAAAAATACATTCTGACAAAAAGATAATTTAGGTGAGATAGGATAGGTAGATTTTAATTTAATCTTATTAACTAATATTTTACAAAGGTTATTGTAGAGATGCGAATTAATAGCATAGAACAAAGATGTTTTACTAAAGATGACGTATATTCATACTGCGCAGTGCTCAGATTTTGTTCCTTTTCGACATAAAAATGCTTACTGCGACAGATAATACGGTACAATTAATAAAGAAAAGGATAGCTATATGTTTAGACTTGCGCTTGAAATACGCGTCGCAATGAAAATTAGTACAATTGACTTGATTTTGCCGCCTCAGTTTCCGCGCGCTTGTGCGACATCTACCTCATATAATATCATTGGCACCAAGCATATTTTACAATTTTAATGGATTTCCTTAAAGTCAAATTTGCCAAACTAATTATCTCACAATGAAACTAAGTCTAAAGCTATTCTCAATACAAAGACAAGCGCTCTTCAATCAGTACAAAGCATTTATTAAAACCCTTCCATCTAGTCTACTATAGTTCTTTGATCGTCTCAATCAATTGTCACTAGGGATCGCCCTGCCAACAACTATAGTTTTTTTTCATTTATCACACTCAGACCCCGCACTAGGATTCTGTGTCGCGGGAGGCATAGACAAACACACAATCACAGCAGTATTTTAAAGCTGCATAAATGCTGGCATGAACATGATGTTCAAAAGCCCTTATAAATAAATGAAAAAAAAACAGCACCCGTTCACTAGCCGACACGTGCTAGGCAACCTCACCCTATACTTGACTATTGAACTAATAAAAGCCACATAATTTAGCCCGAGCTCTCCGCCCCTCTGTCTTCGTCAGAGTCAGAGCGAAAGTTGACCCCATAATTGATCATGAATCAAGTGATAATGAATGTGGGTAAGATTGAGCTCGGCTGATCCTCAGTATGTTGACCCAGTTTTGTAATACACGAGGAACAAGAGAAAAGTTAGTGAACTAGATTTATATAGGACAAATACATTGTGAACTAGTCAGGTGGATTGTGGAAGTCAGATTTGAACCGGCCTGGGTTCGAATCTCGGCAGGAGTAAACATTTGTGTAATGAGCATGGATATTTGTCCCGGGTCTTGGATATCTATTGTATTGTCAATGTGTGTATCCATACCTCCCGCAACACAGCGAATCCAAGTGTGGGGGTGTGAGTGGGATAAGAAAAATAATTAATGCATATAATATAACTATATAAGTAAAACTGGTAAAACAGTGATGATGTTGATGATAAATTGAACCTATGTGTTAATCCAGGGTATAAGCTATCTCCGTACCAAATTTCATCTAAATCCATCCAGCCATATAGGCGTAAAAGTACTCTTCTTTTGTTACTACAAAAATTAATAGATCTATACAAACTTTCGCGTTTATTATATTTTTTTATTTTTTTTATTTTAATCACACTCAGACCTCCGCACTAGGATTCCCTGTATCGCGGGAGGCATGGACACACACGATCACAGCACACAAACATCCAAGACCCGGGACAAACATCTACACTCATCGCACAAATGTTTGCACCTGCCGGGATTCGAACCCAGGGTCGCGGTGACACAGAAGTCATTTCGATGACACAAACCACTGCGCCCCGGGACCGTCGTATTATTATGATAAAATCAATAAAAGTAGATACAAGTGAAATAGGTGAAAAAATAATTATTTAACAACTCGATTTAAATACATGGTACAATTCCCAACGGGCCCCAAACTAGACATAGCCTATATCTTGGTGACCCAAGTAAGAATTAACAGTACAAGATGAAAACGCGTGTAACGCGGTACTTATCATAAAAATTGGCAAAAGGCCATGAAAATAATTAGCCGAAGATAAAGTGAAGTGTCTACAGAACTAATATACGGATTGTTTATTAAGAACAGCGTATTTGCCACGGGATTATTATTATATTATCTTAATAAAAATGGAAATATATATATATAAAGGACAAACACATTGGTTACCGCAAATAAAAGTCTTACAGGACACCCATCAGTTTATTGACAAGCGTGTGTATCTCCGCATGAAAATGACTAGCTTCGATACAGGTATAACAGTAATATGGGTCATGTCTATGGGCACCGACTGAAAATCAGTGACTGAGGCTTTTGCCTTAGTTTTATGCTGAGTCGGGGCCCATATTCATGACACTCATAACATCATTATTATTCTGTTCTGTATTGTTTTTTATGTATCTCTTGTGTAATATGTGTTGTGAGTGTCTTGAATAAATGTGGTTTCTTTCTTTCTTTCTTTCTAATATTGAATTGTAATGTCGTGTGTATAGAAAATAATGGTAAAACTTACTATTTTAACTTACTAAACTATAACTTACTAATGTTTTCAATTTTTGGCTCTTTTGTCCGCAATGGGTAAACCTACCTACCTCTAGTTTAGACCATCTCCAATCACATACAACTAACATTAATAAAAAGGAAAATTTAAATTTTGATAAAACCCACGACGTTTCAAAACAAATTGAAATAAAATAAAATAATTTAAAAACCCCCGATTTAAAAAATAAATGTAACGCGCGATAATGAACGTCGAAAGGTTTAATAAATAGAGTTGAAGTCACGCGGAGTCGACCATAGGTATATAATTATGTAAACAATAGAGTAGGTATCCATTTTTATAGAATTTCCCTACGTACTATTTGGTTCTTGATGATTGTAGATGTGGCAACTACCTATAAAATTAATAAAAAAGCCAATAATATCCGACGGGTGCTGCCATCTGGAGAATGTACCTCCCTTACTAGCAATCTCTAAACATATTATTCGAAATTGTGAGTATTCACACTCTTAATTAAAATTCTCTCGCTCATTTATTTCTCCAATGGGCACCTAACTAATTAGAAATTCTCATTAGTGAAAAGTTTATTAATTTCGACAAAGGACAAGGACATTCGATAAGAAACTTTGAGGATTACATAAATATTTTATAACTCATGCACATAGTTCGTGCCTATGTACCAGGGAGACATGAATTTTGTTTAGAAACTTTTCTAAAGTACAAAAAGTATGCGTAATGTATTTTACAGTAAATTAGTAATTTTAATTTTAAAATCTGTAACGACGGTTGCCATGGCTCAGAGGTCAGTGACATGATTTCTGGTCTCTATTAAAAATATATAAAACTTAACGATATGTACATATTTATATTGAAAGTGGAATCTACTCAATAATTCAAAACGCAATAGTTTAACTCAGTTCAAAAGTTCATTTTAGGTTATATTTATCTTGACTTCAAAATTTGTATTCCCTATTCTTGACCAAGAAATGTTGAGTGTGAGTTTATCGAACAACACACAATTTGCCGAATTACCATTCTCCATTACATTTTCAGGATTATCAACAATATTTTTATTGTGGAACTGTACGATATTACGTTAGAGGGAATTTATAATATCCCTCATAAAATTGAAAGGCTTTTTATAGCTGACAAGGTCACTTAGTGGTATGTTTTATAGCCTTTAACTGTTGAAGCTGAAAACCTTAAAGTTTATTTTTCACATAAAATACAAAAATAAAACTACTTGTTATTTACCAGATTTTAGCGGATTTTATTTTAGCAGATTTTATACCATGCTTACGTATCATTCATATTAAGGTACGGTATAATATTCTGGGGCAATTCTACCCAAAAAAATGCATTTAGAGCTGAGAATAAATTTATGCGTGCGTAATATGAGAGTTAGCTATGAACCAGTTTTCCAGCAGTTAAAATTATTGGAATTGCTTTCTGTTATTTTCAGTCAACTAAAATATAAACGACCTGTAGGTAAAATAACAGCGCCGGCAAGAACAGCAAAAGAATATTCAGCAGCAAAGCTTCTTGTACTCTGTTTTATTTACCAGAATGAAAGAAACTACAGCAACTTAGCAGGCATATTAGCTTGGATGAACGTTAAAGTTTAGCGAATCACTGAGCTGCCAGGTAAGTCTACCGCGTGCTTGCATCGCAGACAACTTTCTCAACTACGACTCAATATAATTCAAATGTATAATGAATGAATATGTATATTTGAAAAATTGCACTCACACACACACCGAATTTGGTACATTTTTTATCATAAATGTTTCTAGTGACTCGTTGCGGCTGTTTATATTTTTTCTTAGTTTGGCATATTCATGTTCATCACTTTAAAACAAGCAATTATACATATATAATGCGATTTCATTATTCTTTTACACCATCGTAAACAATTGACCTACAGGGAAAGATTTATTTCAGTATAATAAATAATAAAAATGCGCACAAGCGACTTAGAACAAAACAACGAATTCAAGAATGTGATGACTGTCTAGCAATAGTTATGAACTATAGAATGTAAATCCTTTTATTGATTGTAAGATTAGATTAATTACCAAAAAAATGTTAAATTAAGAGTTGTGAATTTTGTTTGATAAATAAATAAATGTGCCGATAACATGGATGGAAATGTACCAAAATGTGTACCTTGGTTTTGGTTTTTCCTATGCCGTTCAATGTGGCAACTCTTCCAGCATTTTAGAGACGTTTCCCTCAACCATTCGAGATTTAGTTTAATTATTTTTATGGCGTTTACCTGACAAATACCGGAGTTGGTTGGTAACGATTCGGTCCAAGGTTCACCATAAACACAGAATGATAACTGAATCTCAGAGACACAGCTACCCGATAATACGTAGGTATTTGGTAACAATTTTATATGCTAAGTGTAGGTACTGGAAAGCACAGTACCCACGATGCTGTGGATTTGATAGCAATGTTACCTTCACTGCAAGCTTATCCTGATCCTTAAATTTTGGTTGACAGTCGACGTTCAAATGCTAAGGATATCATTGCCCAAAAAGTTTTAATATAGTTTATTCCTAGATTCGGTTTTATTTATATCAGTTTATAATTATTTATAATTAAGGTAGATTTTTTTTATAGTTACGTTTGAAGAAAAATGTTTTTTAACCAATAAAAATAATGCGATATGATTAAAATAAGATTTTCATAATCCCATTTCACATCAAAGAACACAATCAGTATTACCCAAACAAATGGGTATTTACAACATGAAAGGGAGGCAATAAAAAGGGTGCTCAAATAGTTTTACAAGGATGAGCTGGTCTTACGACAAGACGTTTTCCTTAACGGTAAAAGGATACCTCGTCTGTGAGAATCCTTAAGTTTGAGGATTTAAGGAGCACGTAATAAAATAATTGTAATGTAACAAACCGACTAGGACTCACGTGGTAAGCACTGGAAAATTACTCTCCGACCAGTTTCGAACTTATTTGCAGTTCTTCATCTGGGAGTTATGATCGTGCCAGGCGGCGAGCGCGAGCCTCAGCACGTAACTGGCGTTGAGACGGCTGCGCTGCATCAGTCAAATTGTCCCGGTGCGCACTGTCACTTGAGTCATTGTCACTGAGAGTGTCATTGTCACTGTCACTTTGGTGATGATGATGGTAGGAAGCCGGTTTACACACCGTGCTAGTCGTGTCGTCCTCATGTTTCCATAGCCCGGATGTATCGCCTATATTTAAGACTGGTATCCAGGCCGGCGGAATATGCCACCCATTATCCCGGTTGAAATTAGGGTGACGTCTCGACGTCGTAATAAAATATATACATAAACTAGGGTCATTATCTAAAAAATCATTTATGTATCTAAAAAATCAAAAACGGACATGACTATTCAGAAATAGTAACTTAGAAAATAAAATACAAAGAAAGCCAAATTTATATTTTATAGCTACTATTTTTTTTTGTTTATTTAGCAGAACGATGCGTTACTGTGTTAGTTGGCCTTATTACATATCAGTTTTTCAAAAATCCCCGACGATAACCGAAAGATGGCGCTATAATTAATGAATATAAATAAAAGTATGTATTGTTATTTATTTATCTTATTTGTCTTCAAAACAAAGCCGTGTAAAATTAAACAGGGTCGAATTTTTATTAAATTATGTATGCTGTATGAAGCTGGCTGTATTGTTAAAAACATAACCAAATTATAACTTTTCCAGCCCTGATTCATGTTTACCTTTGAATTAATTCGTATAGGCTGGGAGCCCAAGATAAATGAAGTTGTATTATTTTATGTTCTACTTAAATTTCGTTTTATAGACGTGTCAGTTACTCTATTTAACAAATATCGTTGTATAGTTTTGCACATAATTTAGCTTAAGGATAAGGTGTTTAAAAAATATTTACTTACTAAAAGTGCTAGTAATTTTCCTTAATGTCGTCAATTAATACTTTTAGGCCACAGTCTAAAACAAATAGTTGTTAAGAGAATTATTTAAAAATGGAACATTATCACTCATACTATACAATTATTGGTCTATTTAAATATATAAGGCTATGCCTATTTTTACCTGACGCGAATGTTGTTCTAAGTTGCTACTTAGGGGTGCACAGATAATCGGTTTCTAGCTCAGTTTTCTAATCTCAATCTATATATATGTACTTTTATTATTTTTCAATATTTACTAATTATTCAATTCGTAAAAAAAAATATACATAATATATTAAGTTGCTTTTGTATCCCGTGTGATTCCATAAATTGGAATCTTCAGAAATAACATGGATACGCTATTGAGCAAAACTTAAACTCATTTGATAATTCTAAGCATGACTGTCTAAGATAATCGTAATTACACCTGGCAAAAAAAGGAAAACAATGTTGATTGAAACATTGATTGACTGGTTGGTTGGCGCAGTTGGTAGCACTCTGTCTTCTGAGCCGCTGGTCCCGGGTTCGATTCCCGGACAGGTCAAACATTTGTGTGCATGAACATGTCTGTTTGACCTGTGTCTGGGTGTGTATATGTATATAAGTATATATCAGTCATCAGGTTACCATAGTACAGGCTCTGCCTAGTTTGGGACCTGAAGACCTTGTGTGAAAGTTGATAAATAAAAAAATAAATAAAAAAAAACATTACGTTTACATAATTATTATAAAAAAAAGTGTCCAAGCATTAATTGGCCACGACTACGGCTTCTCAACTAGTGGTTTTATTATGCACTTTCATGGCATATTTTTGCATTTGTCAAGGAAATAATAGTCAATTAGTCATTAGTAATAAATCATTGATTTTGTGGTAACCTAAATTAGGCCGTTATTATAATATGTTATTTAAAAACTTAGTAGCAAGCTCAGGAAAAATGAAACAGTTTAGTATGAAAATGTGCGTAGCCTTTTAGAAATCAACAGAAACGATTTTTTCTTACCGTCTTGTAAACCATACTTTTAGGTTATGTCTTATTTGAAACTATGGACACAATTCGGGTTCGGGGGGTGTAATGGGTTCGATTCCCGGACAGGTCAAACATTTGTGTGCATGAACATGTCAGTTTGACCTGTGTCTGGGTGTGTATATGTATATAAGTATATATATCAGTCATCAGGTTACCATAGTACAGGCTCTGCCCAGTTTGGGACCTAAAGACCTTGTGTGAATGTTAATAAATAAATAAAATAAATAAATTGTTCGGATTAATTGAGAATGGAATTATTATACTGCTTACAAGTTTGTGAGTAAGAATGTTTAGGCTTATTTTCTTAATAATTATCATCATTGTTTTTTATCATCACGCGGGTAAAACTGCGGGGCACAGCTAGTACAATATAACTTTCTAAGAAACGTTTATGAATAGATCATATTCCATCTACAAAGGAATTCTGAGCGCCTCTGGTGTTACAAACTTCCATGTGTGTGACTATGATCATAGTGAATGCAACAACAGCTTGTTTTGTTTTTGAAAAAAAAAGCTTATGCACTCACACTTACATCGGAGGCATGAACACGCAATATCACATCACACATACAGCTTTAATCATAATATAAATATAAATCATTATTATAAAAAAAAAAAAAAAACCATATTTTGACTACAACTACAGCTATCATAGATGTTTATATTTCCTACTTTACTTTTACAGAACCCTGACAAAACAACTCCAGGGTTGACCCGTCACAAACTCCTATGCTCATCACATAAATGTTTATACTGGCTGGAATTCAAAAAAAAGACCCCGGAAGCGGAAGTCATGTCATTAACCACCGAGTCACGATGACTGGTCGGGTTCAGCTTTCTACCGCTTAAATAAATCTTTCATCATTTCAATGATTTTTTTCTTATAACCCTTCATTTAACCATCAATTGTTGTTACTTTACGAAAATTACCAGTCCATTAAACCTCATGATGTCATATATTTACTAGATTTTTGACAACCTGTTCAGTGTTTTACTTTTTAATCTGCTTTAACTGAATTCGTGTACAGAAAGAACCCTGACAAACATCTGTAGGGGTATTTTCGCTGTCGTCGGATTTAATTTCGCATTTTTCAACGTCAACGCATAAATGCCGCTTCATTAATTCTGACGCTGAGGTGCGTAATCGATCGTCAGCAGAAAATACTGAAACGGATAGATTTCTGACGTTTTAATCATTTTTCATGCTAGTTATAAAAACGATAACAGCCCAAGATTATAATGCGCTGATGATATTAAAAAAACTATTTGACATTTTGTATCAAAAAAGTTCAAGTTAAGGTTTGATCACTACTATAGTCTACAATTCTGCTCTTTTCTAATTAGGCGCGATAATGATACATTCACGAAGATATCTTCGTATATACGTATCATATGTATATTCATATGATTGAACTAGAACTGATAAGTAAAGGTGATATTTCGGGCCGCCATTTGCATTGTTCATTATTATTCAGAAACTATCGGTTTGAATATTATCTGCGCACAAACTGGATTGGAAACGCCTTGACCTCATTTAAAAATTACTACACGTCAATTCCTAAGTCGGTCTTTGCAATTCAAAAAAACCTATATCATTGCAATTCAACGTGGCAATGCTGCTAGCACTCTGGGCACGCTGCCAACTAGTAGCGGGTTAGAGCATTTCAGTGATCTATAGGCTGACAATAGCCAGTGGATATCTTAAATGTTTTTGTAGTAGCTGTTATATTGAAATTAGTAACAAGGCATCGGACTATTTAGACACGTTAAATAAAATTCAGTCTGTATAGTTAAAAACCATAAATTCAACTTCTAATACTCAATACCATAATTTTAATCGTAATGTTACTTATCTAAAGCAGTTTTTTGTAAAAACCGTTTAACCTTTATTAACGATGAGTGATTATAACAAACTGATGCAATTTGAACAATATATTATGTACCATATCAATCTGAAGTCATACACTTCCAATTAAAATATATACTTATTCAAGGAAAGATTGAAAGGGTTTCCTTTCCAGGCAGTGTTGGCAGAAGAAGAACATTCTGGCTAAAGAACTTACGCCAGTGGTTCAACAAAAGTACCCGTTCATTGTTCAGAGTTGCTGTTTCAAGGGTACAAATATTTTTGATGATCGTGGACCTTTATTAGAAGTTGGTACTCCAAAAAGGCGAAATAAAAATTTAAATAAAATTATAAGTGACAGAGATTAATAACATCGAATTAAGAACTTTCTCCTTTCTGAAGTCGGCGAAAAGTCAAAATGAAATTGCCAACTTGACTCCATTAAAAATAGAATGACGTCACCATTTACGTTAATATCTTATATCAGTCACCGTTTATTCCACCGCCTTACCTTTTCAGGTTAAGTGAGAGGTAAAATCTGCTATTATGGCCAAAACAAATTGTGTTTACAACGTTTTTGGGCTCGAGTGTTGGAATTATCTTTATTATCATTATGCTATATTCGACGGTATTTTGTTACAAATTAGGGTCCATTATTACTTTTTTATGAAAATTACAGCTTTATTTTTCGTTAGTGGAAGGTACGTGTTGAGGAATATAATAACTTGAACAGGAACGTAACTACAAAACAGCATAACATCAACAGTAGCGAGTTGAGCAAAGGTAAATAATTACTGTGATTTTCACAATTATCTACTAATTATAGTATGAAAAATAATGAATTTTCAAGCTATTTCCAGCGATGATAGTTAAAACCCAACACTGAAGAGTAAAATAATTCTTAGCCCATGTACAATTTCATAAAAATACAATATACATTTGATAGACACTTGGTATCCCAATAATAATCTTACCTCCTCAAGTAGGCCGAAAACTGCCTGAATCCAGTTTCATCTGGCGATTTTTATCCACCTCGTTAGTAAATATTTTACATTGCGCATTTAAGCAGTTTGGGCTGTAAAAGCTTTTGAACTCAAACAGCCTAATAATAACGTCGATAATGGAAAACTTTGCAGTTTTGCAGTTGATGTTTTGAGTAGACTATAAACTTCTTTAAAATTGGTTGCATTATATAATATAATATATAACTATATATATAACTCATTCGAGAATTCAAGCTGTAATATATCGAAGAGGTCTGAAGATAACCTTAGATTTATTTCTTGAATTATTTCACGCCTACACGGTCTGACGGAATCGGCCTCTGCTCCCGGTTCTGCATAAAGCCGGATATTGACCGGATTTCCTTTACCCGGGGCTGCTATTTCTGAAAGCGTTTATGTATGAGGACGGGCAAATGTCGGTTCAAGATGGTTTGGTGTATGTTACATTAGCAATGGATGTTTGATCGGGGCCCGGGCATAGTCTGTAGTGTCCGACCAAAACTAATTTTTCGGACAAAACTAAAACCGAACTTCATAAGGGGAAACAATTATGACCTTTAGTCAAAATAGTCATCCCTCTTTTAGTTACGTTTATAGTATTGCCAATGTCATTATTACGAAAGATACTTAAAATTCGATTTCTATCAAAATATTATATAATATTTTTTTAATATATAAGCATACATATATATGCTGATGATAACTTCCATTCACGGAGAAGCCAGTTTATTTTAGAAAGATAATAAAGACAATCTCGCCATACTGATGTATTTTAAATGGTATTTTCTTAGTGTAATTGGTATTGCCGAATGGATTTTCTTTTAAAAATAGCCCATTTGGTTCAATTGCAGATGGAGAGATTTAGATTGTCGGCTCTCTGGCTTTAGTTTAAAGTGCACAATAAGACTACTTAGGATATTATAGTACGAGATACGGCTTAAGAAATATATACCCTCATCTGTTATTTACTTTATAACAGCGATTCTACATTGTTAATTAATAATTATGTACATTGCACATGGGTTGCCTAGCAAAATCCCGGAACTACAATACTAACTTTTATCATAAACAATTGACTGTTTTTTTTAAAAATAATGCATATTTTATTGCCTATCGAACAGTATTAGGTTGCCTACTTAAAACTGTGTCTTGTGGATGGTTGCTTATATTTTTTAAAAGTTCTGATAGCAGTAGGGAGAGTGAGAGAGAACAGTTGCGTTGATTATCAAATCCACAGCATGGTATTTATCTCTCTCTTTCGTGGTGGTAGGGTACTTTCTAATAACCGCTTGGCCAACTACCACCCTCAAGTTTTAAATACTGTCAGCGTGTGGTAGGTGGTACGTAGCTAAGCTTATATTACCTATTAAATATTATATGCTGCTAGCATTCTGGGCACGCTGCCGGCCGGTAGCGGGTTAGAACATTTGAGTTATCTATAGGCTACCAATAGCTAGTGGATTGCTCAAATGTTATTGTAGTAGCTGCAGTATTGTAATTAGTTATTAGTGTTTTATTTTAATAAAGGCAATTGCCCTAAAAAAAATTATTTTAATTGTAAATATTATATAGAGCATATTATATACTTGAAGTGAAAAAGTAAGCAGTGAAAATCGTAGTATTCAAACGATTACACACTGAGATAAATCATGCCCCCGCCTGCGGCTCCCACTGCAACCCATATCCTCGTGTGTAATGAGCTACATAATTCACTTGTCTCATACGACATGTTTTGAACATTTGAGAGAAAAAAACATTCTGTATTGCTTATATCGTTTGCTTATTAAATTGCAAATGCTCTGTCTCTGTCTAACTTGCAGCAAGATACTAGTTTATCTTTGTTAGAATAATTTCATTACACACTAGCGTGTAAAAGTTTACGCACGTTTGTGTTATAGCTCGATTTTTGACCCTAAAAACTATGTAATAACGCTTATCATATAATTAGCAGCTTAATATATAAATATAGATTTATTTAACTCATTTTTTTTTTATGTTCATTTTCTATACAGGGTTTTTTCTTAGAGAATATGACACCCTTATTCATAATCAAATTAAGCTACAACAATTACCTAGCCCCAGTCTTCACGACTGCGTGGTACAATGCATACACTTTTCTGGCATCCGCAGAGTCAGGTTGCGACAGCACCCCGTTACAACCACCTACCTGCCAGAAAGCATGTTCAGAAACAAATAATTGACGCCGTAAGGCGTCATTTAACTTATTGAGACTGGACAATTTAACTATATAATCGCAAGGTGCTATGCGCGACCCTGATGTTACTCAAAATCTAGGTCTTTAAGCCTTCACAAGCCTGGTTTTATACTGCCTATCTATTTGGGTTGCAGCCAAGCTGCGGCTTCAGCGAGCTTATATTCGTACAACCAACTTTCCTTATTTTGAATTTCATAAGAAAAGTTCATGGTCATAGTGAATTGGAAAACATGCCTTTTTGCCATATTTAAGGTGAAGAATAGGAGGCAGTTGGGCGTCTTTTAAAGGATTCTACGCATAATAAACTTATCATAAACAATCATATTAACCTTTTTTTATATAATCAACATTTAAAATAATGCTTTTTATCTAAAAACAATGTAAAAAAATATTAAACATTATGTCTTTCTGAGGCGTAAAATTTGATTAACTCCTAAAGTATATTGATTTTTAACTTTAAACAGAGAACTATAAATCGACGGTCGCCGTGGCTCAGTGGTCAGTGACATAACTTTTGTGTCTCCCGGACCTGAGGTTCGAATCCCGGCAGGGGCAAACATTTGTGCGATGAGTGAAGGTGTTTGTCCCGGGTCTTGGTTGGTTGTGTGTTGTGATCGTGTGTGTCCATTCCTCCCGCGACACAGCGACTCCTAGTGCGGGGCTTTGAGTGTAATGAAAATATAAAAAAATATTATTTTCGCCCGCAGGTTCACTCACATGGACTACGATTTACAGTTACCTCTCTTGCAAGTCTCGTTAATGATAGTTTTTTGTGTTTAAGTGTGTGGTGAGGAATGGCTTACTTTACTGGCTATCTAGCAGTGGATGTCCTATGTCTAAAATGATGTGGTATGAAAATGTAATTTCATCATTCATCATTCATCATTCTTTCATTCAGCTGTTTATAGCACCGTAAAAAATATTCAATGATTTCTTCAAAGAAATAAATATTGAACCGATATCAATGATAATGTTATGGGACTAATCTAGAAGTACCAAAGTAAGTTTAAGTTGAACATTTCAACTGTGTGTTGTTTTTTATTAAATATAAGTAAAATAAATTAATTCATTGTAATATGAAAATGACTGAGTTATGGCGTAACAAACATAATTAAAATAGGTATAATCGAATCTATAATATTGAACTTTGGCGTAGACGAAATAAGAATGTTAATATTTATATGTAGTAGGTAACTTCGGGTGAATATCAGAATCGCCAATGTTTCATGTATTCCAAGGAGCGCAGCGCATCAATATTTTCACCTACAAATGCAGCGACCGCAATTTTGCGCATTTATGCCCAATTTCTTCTTGTCTTTATTAGAAAAAAACTCATGATCTGTTTGCGGTTGCTGGACAAGTTTAGGTCCTTCCAAAGGGTTTGCAAACAAAGGTAAATAGATAATAAAGGTCATTGATCATGAAATCAAGCTTTCTTCAGGGTTATTTATCTACAAATGGCATATCATTGTTTTTAAATAGTAATAACATAGGTACTAATGATAAGATATCCTACAAATTTATATAAAAACGATAGGTATTAGAAACGCTTTTTAAACACTCGAACGGAATTCAAACGTAGATCATCTTTACACATCCTACTAATATTATAAACGCGAAACTTGTGTGTATGTATGTTTGTTACTTCTTCATGCTCAAGCAGCTACACTGACTTTGATGAAATTTGCTATAGAGGTAGTTTAAGCCCTTTCTTTTCCCGGAAAAATCCTTTATGGATACCAGCGGCCGGGGGAGGCGCGGTGGTTATGTGGGAGTCAGTGCCAAAGGGGGGGCATACCGACTAAAAACCCGGGGTGTTCCTCGACAAGTGACCGGGGGCATGGGCATGCTTTCGCAACCTTTCGCATCCCCCGTCGACGCCGCTGCCCGCCTTGCGATGGGCCCACCTTGGGGAGGGAGCCATCATCCTCCCTCACCCTTCGTGCACGACGCCCTCGGGAACACATCGAGGGCATCGCCACCTCGTAGAGCTCATACTGTGGGGGTGCCAGACGGCGTAGTTTAAGCCCTGGATTAATACATAGGCTACTTTTATCTCGGAAAAAATATGGTAAGGGGTAATTGAGGTAGCGGGAAAACCTTAATCCACGCGGGTGAAACCGCAGGGCGCTACTAGGTATTAATACGTTTTAAAGGAACGCATATTATACGCGCTCGTTATGAACGCATATTCGCCCAAGTACTGGTCGGTTGGCGCAGTTGGTAGCACTCTGCCTTCTGAGTCTGCTGGTCTGCTGGTCCCGGGTTCGATTCCCGGACAGGTCAAACATTTGTGTGTATGAACATGTCTGTATGACCTGTGTCTGGGTGTGTATATGTATATAAGTATATATATCAGTCATCAGGTTACCATAGTACAGGCTCTGCCTAGTTTAGGACCTGAGGAGCTTGTGTGAATGTTGTCCCATATTATTATTATATAAAATCTGTAATAAAAGATTATTAAAAGACAAATATTTGCCGAAACATGTCTACGTAACCTCACACCGGCTTGGAAATTCCAAACACGATGCGTCGTACTAAGTACATCATTAACATAAAGCTTAATAAAAACAACTCTTGTGGAACAAAGTGGTTCGCTTAACCTCGTCGAAGGAAAACCGTTTACTTCATAAGCCGGGTAAAAAGATACATTTATACACGTGATAGATAAGATAATTATGTCATGTTCGTCATAATGTTCGGGGTATCTACATCTACACTTACCCCCTTACTTATAAACGTTGAGTAAGCTGCGAATAGTAATTCATTGTTTTGTTCCGTTCTTTCAACGTCAAACTGTATATAAGCGACAAAGATAAAACACTGAATAACTATTCAGAGGTTATTCAACGTTTATAAGTTAGGGGGTTAGTGGTGAGAAATTGACGATCGTCGTGGCCTGGTTGAATTTCAGAAATTCAAAGATTAGTAGACGTTTTTTTTAAACATCCCTATTATATTATATATGTTATCATATACGATATGTATATATCATTTATTTTACCAAAACTATTTGATTAAGAGATGTGAGTGAGTAACTTGTGACATATAATTACGAGTAACCTCTTGCTTAAGTCTTTAAAATAATTTAGGTGACATTTAAAGTAACAGATTATTATCAGTGTTACAAATTATTTTAGAGAAAATAAATATTATTTTAAATGCTTACAAGTTGAGCTAAAATTCTATCGATGAGGTTATTTTAAAGAATAAATAATATAATCTTACTTTTCTATTTCACCACATTCAGGAATTCGGTTGTGAAAGAGCATATTCGATCCGCAACCAACCTCTATGGACTTATAACTATACTAAGTAAAGATGTAGGTAAAGGCTTGTATTTTAGAGCACTGAAAGCTCTCCAGTCAGATGGAAGCAAAACCGGCTCAATTTCAGAGAAAAATGTTGTATGTGAGCTCAACCAAACGGAAATGCGAACCTCGGAAAAGATTTTCCGAAAAGTCTAGAGTGCCTGCATGCATGAAAACACTTATGAAAAATAGAAAAAGCAATTGGAATAGTATATTATATGGACTGATATATGGCGGCCGGTTGGCGCAGTTGGTAGCAATCTGCCTTCTGAGCCGGTGGTCCCTGGTTCGATTCCCGGACAGGTCAAGCCTTTGTGTGTATGAACATGTCTGTTTGACCTGTGTCTGGGTGTGTATGTGTATATAAGCATATATAGCAGTCACCAGGTCACCATCGTACAGGCTCTGCTTAGTAAACTAAGCAGAGCTTTAGTTAAGCAGAGCTAAGCAGAGGTTTTAGTTAACTTTCGCTTTTCTAATATTAGGGTGGAGTTCACCAAAATTTAAGCGTCCGATTATAAATTAACCATTGGTTGTACTGTATAGTAAAAACTGATTGACCGAAGGTCAAATTGATAAGCGGACGTTTTAAATTTTGGTGAACAGCAGCCTAAGGCTACTTTCACCAACATTTAAACGTCCGATTGTCAATTAACCGTCGGTTAACTGAATGGTCAAAACTATTTGACCAACGGTCAAACTGATTATCGGATTTTTTAAATTTTAAATTTTGGTGAATAGCAGCGTGTGATGCCTGCTAGCAAATCGTTTATCAAATTCAGATCAGAATTCTGTAGGTAATTCATGAATATGGCTGAAGCGTGCCAATGGAGTAAGTACACATTGCTCGAATCCAATTCATTGTTCAGTACAATCGAACACCCGTCATGTACAATAATCGACTACAATATTATATTTACTCTGAAAAACGAGGGTGTAATTCGTTTTCGCAGCCCAATGGTTACGTTCTATTGAAATATTATTTACTAACAGCCAAACCCAGCCTCGAGCATATACAATTAACATTTTGTACGACATGAAGATAATTATTAATTACAGTAGAATCCAGTTATAACGACGGGGAAGAGACCGGTGAATTTACGTCGTACTAACCAGAAGTCGTACTAAACAAACTGACAATGGTTATTTTTTTTTATATTAAAAAATCACATACTTACATAATATTCAAACATTAATGTGACAATCAGAGAAAAAAAAATTTAGGTAAAAAATTAACAATCAAACATCTAGTGCAAAAATTCTGTCATTTTTATTGTTATGAATTTTATTTCTTTAGTTAGATGTACGGACTGCATCATGCAAATGAGACATAATATTCTTTATGGTGTGATCATCAAAGTTAGAATGCACAAATATAATTCAGGACACGTTGGGCCATCATCATCAACAGCAAGATATTGTTCAAGTTCTTCGATGGGGTTGCATGGGGTGGAGATAGTTCATATCTACTTTTTATTTGCAAACACGTCAATGCTTCTCGTCGTTGTGACCGGACAAGATTTTGTGAAATTCCGTCGTAAAAAGCGGTTGGTCTTTGTAAGCGGAGTCGTCATAGACGGATATAATTTTCTAGTGGCTCATATTAAAACTAAAGCTATGCATATACTGACGTCGCTAAAAACGGTTGTTTCTTATATGCCGAGTCGTACTAATCGGACTACACTGTAGTACATCATCTTTACATAATTATTAATTAGGTTTTATTTTCAACTTATGTTGTGAAAAAGCGAAAATGCCTAACATAAGTATTGCGAAATTTTTGATGGCATTATAGTTCAAAGAGCTGGGATCTTGGTTGAGTGTTACATTCTCATCTAACTTTGACAATATAGATAAATCACCTACAATGTGTTGAATTATTGTTACAGAAAACGTATCAAGGTAAAGGAGACACGACATTTCGCCATTTGGCGTTCTCATCGCCTCTAGCATCAATCGTATCGTAATATCCGTCGACATTACCCGACATATCTGCGAGATGCCTCCGGGAACCATTCTATGGGCTCACAACTATGTAAGGAAATTGCCGAGTCGTGCTGTATCGACATTTTTCAGATGTCTGCTATACAAGTATATATAACGAAAGAGTAAACATTAGACCAGGATACGGACCTAATAAGGTAAGGAGTATTGGCAATCCCTCAAAAATTGGGGAGGCATATGTCCAGCAGTGGACATTCTATGGCTGATATTATGATGATGATGATGAGTAGCTACATAAATAGAATTTTCATGCTGTGGGTGGCGTCGAGACGGCAACATCAGGTTGACGATCAACGCTTACGACGTACCAGGTTATCATCGCTTAAAAGATTTAATTTGATTTGCAACATATAATAATTCTTGGTAGTGAAGGTCTAGAACAAGATTAGTCATCTCCTCCTGTTGTCTTCATGCCACGCTAGCTATAATAATAATAAATGTTTTATTTCGGGTAGTAAATTCCCATAGCAGTAGTACACACAAAGTCAAAACTAAACTAAAATTAACTAAAAATAAAATGAAGCAGGTATGTATATGGTACCTACTTCGGTCATCTAAATCGGTCTAAGTCATCTTAAGTCTAACTTTAAAATTATGTCATTTTTTATTACCGTCCAGGTGAACAGAAATCCAGTGCCGAAATAAGGGACTACTAAAATTGTCCGCGACAGTCTCAATCGATGCCAAAAAGATGCGATTCTTAACCTGATGATTGCAAAAAAGTCAGGGACCCCCGCTTCTGCAAACATGCTCGACGCACTACAATATCTGGTAGCTATGGTCAGCACAACCTTTTTTCCTTTTTCATTCTGTTTTGTCAATAGGTATTTCAATGCAACACTTTTCATATAGTGATATCATTCGACATTCAATCCACCCAATCTTCTCCGGTCTTAGAGATAAACGTAAGTAAGTAAATAAATACCAATAATAAAAGGCTCGTTTAGTGTGTTTGTATGTAATTATTTCAATTATGAATGTTACACATATACAAACATAATAGTAAATAAGTACATATTCCTGCAACGTGCCATCGAATTTGCTTTTCGCAAATTGATATACCAGCCGCGATCGCCGGCGGCGATGCTCGCCGATTTTACGCCCTACTTGCAATCACTTTACGGACATGCCAGCCTAGTCTGTGCTACACTAGACCTTCCACATTTAATATATGTAGATATGTATATGTTATAATGTTATGCTTATGACGTACATGCACTAACACAGGTAGTACCTATGAATACTTATTACATTACATATAATTTTCACAATAATTAAAATAAGCTTAAACACATCTTACACGTTAATAATAATTAATGAAATTACAAAATGACTATAATAGACTAAATTTAAAATACCACTTAAACTGTAAATTTGTATAGTACCTACATCAATACACATTTACATACCTTCTACATTTTAGTCTAACAATCCGCTACCAGTTGGTAAAATTCCCAAAACGCTGGCGGCATTGCCACGTTGAATTGCAATGCTTATTCTTTGTGCAAGATAAAAACCAGCATTTGGGTCATCTGTTACTTCGACTACACGCTCTGATAGCTCTTGTATTATTGGTTCGCACTTATTATTTAATTAAATATAAAGCAATGAATAATCGTATTTAATTCAATAATGAACCAGCAAACTTACATGACTCGAGTTATACTTATACAATATATAGATGTACGCATAACAAATCTTATTGGACTAAAAATGGTAACATTGGCTAGCTATGAAAGACAACTTTCTAAACAAATACTAATTTCACAATAAATGATTTTTCTTCTTCTTCTACTTCTTCTGAAAACACTGTCTACTTGGTAATATATAGTTGCTAGGCAACACACATAACAAGTGGAACCTTTTGGACAAACTATAAACTCATAGATTGTCCAAGCCATCCTTCATAATAATAGCACAATTCATAAATAGCATGCGATAAGGGTGAAATTAGCATTTTAGAAACATTGACGGAAACGCAGAAAGGTACGAACCGTTGAAAATACCGGGTCAGCTAAAGTAATCGATGTCGACGCGAACGGCTGCCAGTCACGTCCGACACAAAGAATCACCTTGTCAGGCAGCTTCCAATTACTCATTCGTTTTTGCAAAATCACCCTTGTGTTCTTGAAACATGTTTGAAAGTTCATTGATAAACATAAATTATGTTGATCAAATAGGAGTTAATATTTGTACGATAGTAAAACTATAAGCCTATATTATTATATTATTATTAGTGCACCATGTACCTTACTGTTTAACAATAAACATTATTAAACATCATTATTATTATTATTATTATACCGTTGTGTTGCCCGAAATATTTTTAACACTGTTGTGAACATGTTTATTTTTAACGGTTAATTTGTTAAAATTGAACTGATTTTGACATATTATGAATGAGACACATTGAGAATACGGAGCGCTCGCGGACGCGGTCGCGATTCGCCTAGTACACGTCCGCGAGCGCCCCGTATTCTCCTTGAAAAAGACCACCGAATGTTCTCGCAACTATAGTCGGAACCCGGAAATTTTTTTTACTACAATACGTAGTAGAAAATGTTTAAAGGTGTATCGGATTCTGATAAAAGGGAGGAGATAAAGTTTTGTGGATTTTATAAAGCATATTTGTATGCAATATTTAAACGAAACGCAAATGTTAAGGTCCGATTTATAAGAAATATTTTATTTAAATGCTGAAATAATAACGCTATGTTATTGCTTCTGTGTATAATAGGTAAGAGTTATATGGAAGCAGTTTTATCTAAATCTCATACTGAAATAAATATAAAGTTTAAAAAATCAAAAACAGGACTCGAATGACAGTGTTTATCCCATAATATTATAAATCTGAAAGTTACGATGGATGGATCGATGGATGGATGGAAGGATGGATAGATGGATGGATAGATGGATGAATGTTTGTTACTCAATCACGCCAAAACGGGTGAACGGATCTAGATGAAATTTGGTATGGAGATAGCTTATATTTAATTCGCACTAACTAGATTCACACATAGGCTTATTTTCATCATCACCATCATCACCGTTTTTCATCACCACGCAGGTAAAACCGCGAGGCATAGCTAGTAGACAATATATATATCGAAATACATTTCAAAAGATACATCATGGTTCAGCTCTTCTATCGACAACTGTATCGTAATAAGGATTCTTAAACAGTAATGTAAGTTAAATAAACGAGCCGTAGGCGAGTTTTATAAAGCATTACATAAGTGTTTTAAGACCAAATTATGTACAGTTTCATCTGTCAACTACTTTAACTAATGTCATAAAACAGATCATGAAATTATCTATTTTATGAAATTATGGGGCAACACGCATGCGCGATTAGCAAATGGATTTTGGCGCAAAACCTTTACAAATAAATGCAAACATATGCTGTAATTCAACGTAAATTTTCTTATCATCTATTTTATGAGATTAGATAAAGTAGTTTATGAAACTGCACAAAATTTGGTTAAAAGGTTAAATAACAGCATATGTTTTTATATTATACCAATATAAAAAATCAAACTAATATGATGATAATAAATGAATCCAGAGAGATATTCCAACGATATCATCATCATCGTCGTCTCAGCCATAGGACATCCACTGCTGGATACGCCTCCCCCAACATAACAAGGTAAAAGCCGTGATTTTTGCGAAATCTTTAGGAAAATTATAAACGTACTTATTTCTGTTGCAGTATTATTAAATAAAATAAGTCAATATTTGCACTTAAGGCGTGCTTATAGCAAATGTTAAGGTATTTTACGCGCGTTAGAGCAGGACAGTAGCGGAAGCAGCGCGCCGCGCCGCCGCCCCGCGCCGTACGCACGCACGGCTCCAAGAAAGAGTAAGATTTACTAATTAAGACTTAAACAGTCTGCCTGCTGTTGTACATTTGTAAGACTTTGTATTAATTTTAATAAAACGTGCTGGAGGGTCCATAAAATTTAAAATGAAGAAAACCTTTTGTAATCTTTTGTAATAAAAAGCGTTAATGAAATTTTTCGCAGAATTTTATTGGTCATTATTAAACTTCGAACAGACGACTTGACCAAGACCTCCTTGTGGTGATGAATGGGGGAGGATTATGTCCAGCAGTGGACGTCTTAATTATGGCTGACATGATGACGATGATTCAACTTTGGGGATTGCAAATATTGCTATGATTTCTTTATCATGCAATTACTGCGGGGTGTGAACAAAATATTGGTTACAAATTTCTTTTAACATATGGGTAGCATTCACACAACTATATCTGCAACTCCAGAAGCTCTACATAATTTAATTGTGGGACTCGTGTTATAAATACTTAGCTAAAATACCCATGGTGTATTTTATCTAAGTGTTTCCGAGTAGTTTACTGTTGTCTGCAGGAGACAGGTGAGGTTTATCACGAGTATTTTAAAGTAGTCTACCTACTTTTTTTATAATTTTTTTCTGTAGCACTAAGTATTTTGTTATTTAAACTGAGTACGTTTAACTTTTAGACTAAGTATTTAAAATGGAACTACCTATTTACTGAGGTCGTTGGAACGAAACATAAGTAGGTAGTAACCTAAGTAATACATAAACCATACCTACTGTGTTGATTAAATAAATCATAGTAATAAAAATAATTGACAATACATTATATATATTTACATACTCTTATAAAATCATCAGCTGATTTGTGAGCGCGTGTAGGTATGTATATTTGTGCGGACGCACAGATTGCATAGTGCGTACCTACCTAGAACGACATCGTTAAATACGATGCGCATAGTAAGAACAGCCACAGTAATGTGCACTGGAATTACACAATCTGATTCCACCATCCCCTTTCTATCATCGGTCGACTCGACGTACGGCAATTCGCCATCGCTATATTATGGTGGATATACCTACCACCTATTCGTACGAAGCGTTTTGCTTCCACTTTCTTAATGCGTACTGCCAAGGAATGGAACTCGTTGCCCGAGTCTGTGTTTCAAGATATGTACAATCGTGGAGTCTTCAAGTCGCGAGTGAATGAGTAAGTTTGCGTGCTAAATCCTAGATTAGCACGCAAACCTAGGAGGTACCTATTCACTCGCGACTTGAAGACATGAACAAATATTTTATGGTTAACAAATAAGTATAAAAACATGTATAAAAGTGAACATCACTTTAAAAAAAAATTTTAACAAAAAATGCAACCGACTTCAACACTCAAAAGTGTGAAATAACTTGTTCAAGTCGGTACCATGATAGTTCACACAAAAGTAACTATCATCACAATAATGTGCTCATGGTACCTACTGACTTCGACAAGTTATTTCACACATTTGAGTGTTGAAGTCGGTTGCATTTTTTGTTAAAAATTTTTATTTTCACCCTTTTCGGTGACCTTTGCTACTCACGGGATCAATTAATTGTCATTGTGTGTTCTGCGATGTCTTCAACCGCGACAATAATATCAAAATACGCGTAGCACTTTTCAGTTATTAAAGTATAACTCAAAAACCGCTTGTCCGGAAGTGTACCTACTCTATCTAACAAAAAAAGAATAATCAAAATCAGTTCATAAATGACGAAGATATCCGCGAACACACATAAAAAAAACATATATACGGTCGAATTGAGTAAACTCCTTCTTTTTTTGAAGTCGGTTAAAAATAGAGAGTCAAAGTGCCTACATCAGTGGTGTTTCATGTGAATACGTGTGCTTACGGTATGCTTTGTCTAAAGGCGCGGATATAACGGTTGATCGTTCAGTATCTATCTTGCTTCTTCAGAAGTGAGGGAATGACTTAGGACGGCTCTACCCTCATTCACCGTATGACTGTGTAGGCTACGGACTCCCCGAGTTTATAAGAGGAAACATCCTACCTATACTACAAAGTACAAAAATTTCGCTTGCGTGATTCAGGACTGCCCCCTCGTTACATGAACACCTTTCACTTTTTGTCTATTTTTGCTTTAAATAATTTTAAATTGTAACTTTTTTAAAGTAGTTCATATAAATTACATAATGATTAAAGAAATTTCAGATAATTTAAATATTTGAGACGATTAGTTGGATTTCGAAATTATTTTCAAACAGATTCGCTTACTGGAACCAATGAGTTTCTTCCTCTTTTTCTCTCAGCCATGTGCGTCCACTGCTAGAGATATGCCTCCCCCGTATAGGGGGGATTTGTCAATACTCGCCACGCATGGCAGGCGGGTTGGCGAGCGCAGTATGATTTCCAATCCTCAGAAGGCGCTGCTGCCCACCTTCTGGTAGTGGTCCCTTAGCCGACTCTTACGGCACCCGCGGGAAGAGACGTGTCCTTACGGTGAGTAGGTACGTTATATTATTACGTTATATTATATATATTGAAAGAAGGAAGTATACCGAATTCCGCCAATTAACTCAGACATGACGCTCTCTGATTGGTCGAATCTAAACATACAACGAGCTGCAATTGGCTAGTGCTGCCGGCTGTGACAATTCTGATAATTTGGGTCCTGCATTCGTTTTGCAAAATCACAATGTAGTTATTTGGCTCTTTGAGTTAGATGCTCGAAGGGTTTTCGGGAGACACCTCTCTACAAACGTCTGTGTTGCACAAAGCACTCTTTATGCCGATGCGAGCTACTCGACAGCATCGTCATTGACAAAGTTATTAAAACAATTTTAGTTTTTTTTTAAATTTATTTAAGGATCATCAGACAGTACATAACAAAAATTTAAAACAAAAATTTAAAATTTTTAGATTTTTAGATGAAGATCAAAGCTTTATTGTAAAATAGATATAGGTATAATATGCCTATATATTGCCCTGACAAAAATTATCTGAACGTGTCGATCGACACATTGATGTATTATTAAGTAGGTCACTTCACTAGTCCTCATATTATCATACCCACAGATCATACCTATCAAGCGTCTAGGTTTAATGCCGTACTAACCATTACTTGAAAAATAATTTAATTATATTTTCGTGTCGTGTTGTGATGCCACGTATGTCTTATTGATTTCACATGACGTAAATGTAACCTAAAAATTATGACCGAAAAGGAAGAATTTTCTCAGACTTCCGGCAAATTTTAAATGCTATAATTTTCTGATCATCTCTCATCACTACTATCCCGACCGTGAGCCATGCATTTGATCGTGATGTCATATGACGTAGGCAATATTGGAGCCGGCTCTCGGACTATATTTGTAATATATTTCAGTTTTTGCTATATAAGGGAGTGAATTTAAAAAGTTGTATTATTTATTTTAACTTTATTTCTTACTAGCGGGAAAACCGTAATTGATACCGCGGGGTGCTACCCCGCGGTATCAATTACGGTTTTCCCGCTAGCTCAAATATCCCACGGGAACTATGCTTTTTCCGGGATGAAAGTAGCCTATATATTAAACCATCGTTTAAACTATCTCGATACCAAATTTCACAGAAATTGATGAAGCCGTTTGAGCGTGAAGAAGTGACAAACATACACACAAACTTACAACAAACGCATTTATAATAATGGTAGGATTGATTAAAAAATGCAAAAAATCAACCAGACCTTTGTATAATCACAACAGACCGTTCCACTGATATGCGTTATGTCTGAAACAGTCCTAAGACTGCATAAAATTCTTACTGCTATATTTATCTAATAGCAGTAAGAATATTAACTATCCAATATATATGAAAAATAATGATTATTCTACAACTGAATAAATATTGGGCTTATTAAAACTCAATACACCCAATACGTCAGGCAATACGAACCAATAAACCTTCCATCATATCCGCGATGCGTGAGGAATATTAAGAATGAATAGTTCCGGAATACACGTCCGCTCCGGCATAGTTTGTACGACATTACAACATTCCTGTAACTTTAAGGACAATTAGAATTGTCGCAAACTTATCACATATATTTTCTGCGTCACAACAACGGGAAGGAGATCTTATATACTCTGTAATACAGTTCATATTCGTCGTAGACCACTAGTGCATCCCGTTGTGTTTTTGTTAACAACGTACCCAGTTGTTAACAAATAAAACAGCGGGTTGCACTCAGGGAGTGCCGGCAGAAGTGAAAACTTGAACATTAACGTTGTGCATCTTTGAAAATTTTGGAATGGCTAGGCAATAATTTCGCATGAATTGCTTTATTCATCAGTAAAGTACTATCATTTATGTAGTAAAATACAATATTCATTTATTGCGCTATCGTACACAAGCATGACAATTTATATTACATTATATCTACTCTCCTTCCGTCTTCATCGACGACGTCGATGACGTCACGCGTCTTACGAATTTTCAATCAGTGTCACTTGTCCTGACGCGAGTTTAAAATTTTTCCCCATACAAAAGTACATAACGGCGCTAAAGAAGTTTTCACTTCAATAAGTAAAATGGCGTAGTTGATGGCGGTCTGACGAAATATTCTGTGGTGCTGTTCTATTATATTCACATAATTATACTGACCTACCTACTATCTAGCCATTACGCATTTATTCGTGATAACCTGTAATTGGCTCTGAGGTCTATCTGTACATATAATTCTCTGTTTTTATATTTTATAGACGTTTGAACACTATCTCACTTGATGGTCAGTGACGATGTGGTCGAAGATGTTATTACGCTAGACCTAGAATGCTCACTGGCTTTCAAGAACTGTTACCTGACCTCACTATGTGCTTGGTGACAGTCCCTCAGACCCTCAAGTTTGGTGTCAAACTTGAGGGTGGAGGTACTCAAATCTTCGTACCACCACGCATAAGTCCGAGATATCGAGGAAAATCTCGACCAATTAAGTTGGTGCAAGTGGGCCTTACACTATCCATAGAAGTTACCCTAAATAATTTATTTTATTTTTCGAATTCAAAAAGATCGTTGTTACAACCAATCCACGTACAGATTTATTTTTTTGATTTTAACTATGATTGCAATAAGACAGCCTTTGCCGTAACTAATTCATAGGTTTGGATTGCGTTTGTCAAATCATGAGACTTAAACAACCGTCCTGATTTCACCGATTAGGAAATTATATTTTTCACAGATTCAAAGGCGGACGAGGTTTAAAGATTATAAGCTTGCGTTTGACCACTGTCTCGCCTGATGTTAAGCGACGACGCGGTCTAAGGTGGAGCACGCAAACTTACAAGGAACCTATTCACTCGCGACTTGAAGACTCCGGGGTTGTACATATCGGGAAACACAGACTCAGGCAGTGAGTTCCACTCTCTGGCAGTACGCAGTTATTTACATACTGACAGACGGACAACGAAGGATTCATTTTTATGAACATAAATACTTACTCCTTGATTAAAAACAAGAAGGATAAAATGCTCATAATTTAGATGACTTTTTTTTTTTTTTTTGAGAAATTAGTTTTTATTTCTGTCATATTTTTCAATGGAACTTTAATTCTCCAGCCTGTTGTAGATTGAACACTGCAAAAATGGGGAGTCAAATTGTGTACACTACTTATAAACTAATGGTTCCTATGCGTGGCAAGATAATCATTGGATTGGGTGACTCAAGTATTGGTAATGGAGTCGCGAGGGATGATTTAGGACGGCTCTACCCTCATTCACCGTATCACAGTGTACAACACGTACTCCCCAAGTATTTCTTAGTAAATATCCTACCCATACTACAATGTACAAAAATGTTGCTTGCGCGATGCAGACCTGCCCCCTTGTTAAGTGCAAACCTTTCATTTATTGCCACTTTTTGCTACTAATAATTTTAGGTTGCAATTTTGTAATAGTAATTCGTATAAATTAAATAAAGATTTAATAAATTTCAAATACCTTAAATTATTGAGTTAACTTTTGGTTTGATTTCGACATTATTTTCAAACAAATCGTTTACTGGACCAATGTCGTTAGGGAATAATGGATGAATGATGTCTACCATAAATTTGTTGATCAAAATGTTGATCTACGACTAGCACCCTGCTCCGGGTTCGCACTTGTAGCTTTTAATTTAATATTTAGAAAATCATTAACTTACACACACTTAGCTGATTTTCCATGCTTAAAACCCTCGATCAAGTTAGCTTTCAAACAAAACAATCTAAGTTAATTAAACGTAGGAAGGAGTCCCTGCGATTGCAACTTACCTATGTACTCCTTGTTATCATTTTTAAAGCTTTTACATGAAGTGTCAATTGACTCAACGTACCTTTACATAACACCCCCATGGTCCAACTAATTATCGACGGAACTCGTATGGCGAGCAAGCAATAACTTCAATGAGATCACGTGATTTTGACTTCTATGTACCAGAGCATCTAGGGCACAGTGGCGGCTGAATAGTGAGTTTTTCGTCGTAGACCTGTGCGTTGTAAACAAAAATAGGCAATATGATATTTGATTGATGTTCAGTCTCAGAAAATGTCCTGTGATCTTGTTCTATTTAACATGTAGGTACTATCTAACCATTTCGCATTTTTTCGTGCAAACCTGTAATTGAATCCGTATACTCGTAGTTCGAACTATACATGAAATTATCTTTCTTGTTACTTTATAGATGATTGACTACTATCTTACTTGATGGTCAGTGACGATGTGGTCGAAGATGTTATCACGCTAGACCTAGAATACTGACTGGTTTTCAAGGACTGCTGCCTGAACACACTAAGTGTTTCGTAATGTTTTTCGAACTGGTAGCTGGTAGCTAGCCGGTGGTAGCTAGCCAGGTGGGTTCTCGAAAGTGCCCTACCACCAAGCTGAGAATTTGATAACGGTGTTATCTTCGCCGGAAGCTCAAGCCGTTGATGGAGATCAAACCAGCGTCCGTTGGTTTGGCAGCAAACGCTCCCATATTTGAGCTATCATCGCTCTCAGACATAAGCTGTTTGATTTTCAATAAATACATATTAATATTATACTTTTCTAGCTCCGCCGCGCGGTTTTACTTGCGTGGTGATGATGGTGAAAGCGTTTGACAGTCACAAATAAATAAATTGGCTTTCTATTGGTAAAATAATTTTTAAATTTGGTTCAATAGATCCAGATGTTACCCTCCACAACCTCACAAACTTCACTCCTTTATAATATGAGTATAAGTAGATATAATTATGTACTTTACAGAATATAAGCTGCGAGTTCGTAACACATTTTTTATCTTTTTAATTTCCTTCCTTCTGGTGTAAAACATAGTTCAAGTGCATTTAACCTAATATAAATCTTGAAAACACTGTGGAACGCAATAACGTATAACGCGATAACCCATTATCCTACTTCCCATCCCATTCTATCCCACTAATATCCGACTGGCCGGTTGGCGCAGTTGGTAGCACTCTGCCTTCTGAGCCGCTGGTCCCGGGTTCGATTCCCGGACAGGTCAAACATTTGTGTGTATGAACATGTCTGTTTGACCTGTGTCTGGGTGTGTATATGTATAAAAAAAAGTATATAAGTATATATATAAGTATGTATTTAAGTATATATATCAGTCATCAGGTTACCATAGTACAGGCTCTGCCTAGTTTGGGACCTGAAGACCTTGTGTGAATGTTGTCCCATATTATTATTATTATTATTAATATTATAAATGTGAAAGTTTGGATGGATAGATGGATGGATGTTTGTTACTCAATCACGCTCAAACGGCTGGACGGATTTGAATTAAATTTAGTATGTAGATACTTCAGGTCCCGGAATAACACATTGGCTACTTTTCATCATCATAATCATCATTATCATCAATCATCACCGCGTGGCACAGCTATTTTTTGATAAGGGCGAAATATAGACGTTCGTTAATATTCTTTTTATTAACAAATTATCAATTACAATCATTGTTGAATCATAATTAACGGTCATGAAATGTTCTCATAAGTTATTTTTTAAAAAGTTTATAATGTCAAGGAAAAAGAAAAGCAGGTCGTCCTCTTGAAAAGTGGGCGAATGAAATAAAAAAGACAGGGAGTGATGAGTGGCTCACAGTGGCTCAAACGCGAAAAATATGAACAAAAATGGAGGAGGCCTTTACCCGCAGAGGGGTCCATAGTTGATTAAGCTATTGGTATATCAAACTTTATTGTACTTATGTAACAATTATGGAATTAAAAGGTTATTTTATATTTATTTATAATGTCTGTTGAAACTTAAGATATGAATGTCTATTTAGCAAATGGTCAAGCTTTGAAAACTCCATGTAAACAATGTGACTTTACTACGTATAACGAGTCACAATACTGTCACACATGATATTAAGTGATAAAGAATAAGAATTAGAACAAAAATGTATTAAACTTAGTACATCCAAAGATCTTATACCACAGTAAAAGTGGGAACAGTTTTACACATTTTGGAGATAGAACAGTAGCATAGTAAGTAATTTTAAAATTAATGATGAATAGATATTATTTTCTATAAATATGCCGAGATCGAAACGTTCTGAGGACCAGTATGTGGCCTAGTTTATGATAAATAAAATTTTTAAAGCTGCGAGGCAGTGGAAAAGGTAAAATAACTCAATACTATTTTTTATAGTTCCACACAACTCCTGCTTCTTTGCTTATAGCATTTGAGTCTGTGGTCATTAGTACTGTTATTTCCTTCAAGGAGAAATGACACTACAATACATCTTTGTTGATTGGTTAGTGTATACAAGTGGAGTATTAAGTATATATTTCCTATGCTTATTTCCTGATAAGCATCCGATAGAAAAACGATAAAAGTAAGCTATATCATAGCTACACTCAATGCTAATATTCAAATCTCTTTAACCGTTATTCTACCAGCATTGAATATTCTTATTATAAAACCAAACAAAAGAATTTGGGGAAAACTATTTTATAACTCACGTTTTAATCTCCAAAATAAGCAAAGTTTGTTAAAACTTTGCTGTAACACTCACAAATTTTATATTTTAATTTAAGCATTCTAGCAGCATTGCCACGTTGAATTGCAATGCTTAATCGTTGAGTGAAATATGTGTCAGCATTTTGGTCACGCGTCGCAATCAATTGAATTTATTTGTAATTTAAATATATGTTTATGGATAAATATAAATCTTGAACACAATGTGGAGCGGAACAATACGATAACATCCTCTCTGCCAAGTCAAGTATCAAACTGTAAAGCCATATTACTATATAATACAATGGCTTACAGTTCAATTTGTCGCACACACACTTACAGGCTGAATTGAATCTGTTGTTGGTTGTACAATAAGAAAATACAGGTTCAGAAACACGCGACGAGATAAATATCTTGGGGTAGGCTGTCTGTTATGTGTGGGGTGAAGTCAGATTAGCAGCGTCGAGCGATAAGATACCGTGCTTCTTCTGCTTTCACAAAAGTACAGTACAGTACTTGTGCAAAACTAGCAACAGGGTTAAGTTGTCTTTTCTTTCAACTGGGTCTGTGTTTGTTTGGTCAGGATAAATATGGATTCGCGAAAATGTAATGAGTAGAGATGGAACCTATTAGCGCCGAGAGATTTGAGCTTTCTAAAGCAAGTAAAATGATCAAATGTCCCATCATAATTATCAATGATCATATATTCCCGCGGGTGCCGTAAGAGTCGGCTAAGGGTTCACGTACCAGAAGGTGGGCAGCAGCATCTCTTGAGGATTTAAAATCATACTGCATACCTAAACCTCCTGGCAAGCGTAGCAGGTATAGGCAATCCCCTCCCCCGCATGGGGGATACCTATGTCCAGCCGTGGACGTTCTATGGCACATTGTGAAGATAATGATTTATATGTATATTGATTATTATACAAAATAAAAGAAGGCAAAGAAAAAAAAATATCAATATTTATCACAAAGCGTTATGCAGTCCGTACGAGTTTCACAGCTTAATTTATAGTATTCACGTCCGCCCCGCCATAACGCAGAGCGCGGCTTTTGAGTAGATATTTATGATTACTTTATCTATTCAATAAAATTGAAATAAAGATTCAATTTCGTCGATTCCATGGCTTTCTGAAATAAATTGTCATTAAAATTGAAGGAATTAAAGAGATGTATGTCATTTATAGATTACAAAGAAGTTTTAATCAAGAAGATAATAAATAAAACTGGCCACAAAACATTTGAACCAATATGATAAACAGATTGAGATATGTAACCTTACAACGTACAGCCGTCCCAAAAAAATACATGTTAAGTCCATTCAATTGTCAAGTTAAACATATATTTCGATTTGACCATTCCGAGACTTTTTCAATAAAACGAATTCCTATGAATCCAAAATGTCTAGCGCTCGCTAGACATTTTGCATTACAGTCTAGACTAAACCAAAAATAGGATCAATAATATAAGACAGACTATAATTTTTTTTTTAAAACCAAGATCCTACATTTTGTCAAAGATATAATTTGGTATACCTATCTACCATAACGACTCCTCATAAATTAAAATCCAACAAGCCGTTTACGGTACAGAGCGTATTAACGTATATAAATATATAAACATACATACATTCACCCTAAATAATGAAGTCATCCCGATAGACGTACATAACTTTTTTCAGTTACTGGAGTGTAACTCAAAAACCGCTTGACCGATTTTGATGTCGTTCTTGTTCGAATTTAATTCAAATCATTGGTGTATATGGTAGGTATAAGCTTTCGCAATTCTCATTTTAATAGTACTGTGATTATTCCGAATTATATTACAATTACAATTATTAAAGCAAACTTTTCATTTACCTGTTCAATATGCATGGGGCATAGCATAGCTGATTTATCTTGCACTTGTACTAATATTGTTTAATATTGATAAAATAAATTAAATAATAACAAAATGATTAAAATAGACTGAGCTTATACTACAATAAAATATACAAATATACATACGTTCCACATTTTAGTCTAACAATCGGCTACCAGTGGGGAAATTTCCCAAAATGCTGGCGGATTGACTTTGACATAATATAATTATGTAAATAATGGGGTCAACGAAATTTCGTTATAATATCTATATTGCTACTACTACTAACTAATAGTACAAATGCGGAAGTCTGTCTGTATGTGTGTATATTATTATGTGTGTATGTTAGTTACTTCTTCGCGCTCAAACGGCTACACTGATTTCGATGAAATTTGGTATGGAGCTAGTTACAGCCCTGGATTAACATATGGGCTACTTATATCCCGAAAAAAGTGTAGTTCCCGTGGGATAATTGAGGTAGAGGGAAAACCGTAAACCACGCGGATGAAACCATGTGGCGCTACAAGTAGATTATATTTCCAGTTAACGTAATGTTTGCTGTTCCTAATTATTGTTCTCATTTTTTGGTTTTTGAAGCATTTGGATTTTATATACACAGGAATGTTTATACAAGTTGAAATTATATTAAAGTATACAAATAGAAATAAACCAATAACCTTCCAAGAAACAAATCTCGAGTGAGCATACACTTGAAACCCCACACGCCTCTCGACACTGCAACCTAGCCTTTAGTTGGCACTTGAATCCAGAGGTCAGATATTGGATTTTCCTATTTCAGTATACTATTTAATAATAGAATATCTTTCGGTGATGTAATAAACATATCGTCATAGTCATAGTCATAGTCATTTTTATTGGTAACATTTTGATTACAAGTCAGTGTTTGAATAAATATAAAATAATAAATAAACAATCTTAACTTAATTATAAATTAAAAACTTGATATGATAATTTTTTTAAGAAATAAAAGAAAAATAAAATTATATAAAATAAAAGGTATCCAAAGATACCTGTCTTGTCTCATTTAAAATCTATGAATTCCTTGTAGGAATAGAATGCTTGGTCTATCAGCCATTTTTTCAATTTTATTTTGAATACTGAGATATTGGACACAGTGAGGATATCATTCGGTAACTTATTGTAAACCTGAGGTCCCATCACATGGATTGTCTTAGCGGTTTTCGCCAAGGAGCAAGGCACGCTGGCAAGTTTGCTAGAATTACGAGTGTTGTAATCATGAACATCCCCTCCTCTGGAGTAGGCTTCCATATTTTCATATGCATATGTTGCGACTTGGAATATGTGTAGGCATGGCAAGGTCATGATTCCCAATTCTTTGAAGAGCGGCCGTACTGTTTCATCAGATGCTGTGCGTGCAATCACTCTTACAGCTCGGTGTCGTCGTCTCTTGCGACTCGTATCTCATTGGCTACTAATATTTTTATTTGTTTTGTAGGTGCTCTCATAATCTCATAAACGACATTTTTGGTTATATTACAATAAAAATCATAAACAATGCGATATTTGAACCGTTTGGGGTCGAGACATTGGGTCCGACCCGGACCTCATCGGATTGTACAAAACTTATCAGAGCGTTAGATAAATGAAATGCGTGACCAAAATGCTGGCACAGATTTGGCTTAACATTGCAGCAAATCAGCATTGCAATTCAACGTGGCAATGCTACTAGCATTCTGAGTACACTGCTAACTGGTAGCGGGTTAGAGAATTGAGTTATCTATGGGCTGACTAGATAGTGGATTGCTCGAATGTTTTTGTAATAGCTGTAGTGTTGTAATTAGTTATTAGTATTTTATTTAAATAAATGCATTGGCCCTTGAAAGAAATTATTATGTACTTACACACACTTAGCAGACGACGCAGAGTGTTTTTGTGTGTGCCTCATGCGACATAGTAGTAAATCCTAGTGCGTAGGTGTAAGTGTTGAAAATAAATAGAAAGTAAATAACGCAACGATTCTGAATTGTTTTGTGTAAAAAATACCAGCTAGAAGATCTAGAGTCAATCGAGAGGCGAGCCAAAAGAATCATCGGCAGTAACTCTTTGGTGGAACATAGGCTTCAGACCCTTGAACACCGGCGTAGAGTAGCAAGCCTATCGGTTTTCTATCGGGTGCATTTCGGAGAATGTGCACTGGAATTGCATAATCTGATTCCACCATCACCTTTCTGTCATCGGTCGACTCGACGTACGGCAATTCGCCATCGCTATATGGTAGATATACCACCTACACGCACGAAGCGTTATGCTTCCACTTTCTTAATGCGTACTGCCAAGAAATGGAACTCGTTGCCCGAGTCTGTGTTTCCCGATATGTACAATCCTGGAGTCTTCAAGTCGCGAGTGAATAGGTACCTTCTAGGTTTGCATGCTAAATCCTAGACAACGTCATCACTTAACATCAGGTGAGACAGTTGTCAAACGCAAACTTATAATAGTAAAAAAAATAAAAAATAAAAAATGTAAGTACCTACTTAAAATTTGACCAACCTCAGAACCAAGAAAGGATTTTTATTGGGTACCTATATAAATTCGTTCAGGTAACAAAATACTACACATTTAAAGAGGCAACAAACATATTTCAGTCACAGCACAATTTCCCACTCAAACCACGAATATAGCAAAAAGTGGTACGGTAGAAAACTTTGTTATTTATCAGTTGGAGTTGGCAATATTGTCTCGGGCTGCCATAAATACGAAGGGGCTCCAAGCGGAGAAATTTCTGGTCTCAAATATAGGTACGTATACCTATTTACCTACCACTGGTTAGTAGTGGGTTTGGTGCGGCAAATCTGAGTAGTGCTCACGTTACGTTTCAGATTTGCATAGTGGTAGGGTACTTTCCAGTACCCGCATAGCTAGCTACCACCCTCGAGTTTGAAAAACTATCACCAAACACCATAGTGTGTTCAGGCAGCAGTCCTTGAGAGCCAGCAAGCATTTTAGGTCTAGCGTGATAACATTTTCGACAACATCGGTCAAGACCGTCGCCCCGCGGTTTCACCCGCGTGGATTACGGTTTTCCCGCTACCTCAATTATCTTACCATACTTTTTCCGGAATAAAAGTAGCCTATGTGTTAATCCAGGGCTCAAACTATCTCCACATCAAACTTCATCGAAATCGTTGTAGCCGTTGGAGCCTGAAGAAGTCACAAACATACACACATACACACAAACTTTCATATTTATAATATCAGTAGGAAGGATTGAAAAACTTCGGTTAGACTTACTTTACAACAATTTTGAAGTTTGGGGAAGCAGCCTACCTCTTTAGCAGAGATAAATTCCTTTATAATGTCTTCAATGATTTATGTTCTAAATTTAAAAATATGGAGTAATTTATTAAAGTGTACCGGCACATAACGGGAAAATAATAATTTATGTTACGATCAACTAAGGGTTTGCTCCGCGCGCGGAGCACAGGTAATTGGTAATAATTGACATGAAAAATATCCACACCATAACAACTCCTTAGCTTTTTGTCCCAATAAGTAAAGCTATCCCATTATTTGAAGAACTTAAGAAGTACCTACGAGTTCCTACCTCTATTTATTAATCTGGCGCAGCGCTCTGGCCAGTTGGTGCTTTCATGAATCCTATCCTAGTAATAATAAAATGCGAAAGTTTGTGTGTATGTGTAAGCGTGCATGTGTGTATGTTTGTTACCTCTTCACGCTCAAACGGCTACACCGATTTCGATGTAATTTGGTATGGAAATACCTTATACCCTGGTTTAACACATATAGGCTTATTTTCATCATCACCATCATCACCGTTTCTCATCACCACGCGGGTACAACCGCCGGGCGCCGCTAGTATCAAATATATCGGATTCGAAATGAATGAAACGAGCAAGTAAGAAATTAAAAACATTTAATTGCAGTCAAGTGATCATTCGGTTCAGTACAGGTAGCGAGCGTAGGGGAAGGGAGCGGCTATGGGGGCGCCATATCCGAGAGCTCCGAACTTAGCGATGGGGGCAGCGGCGTAGGACAGACGTGAAGCGGCGTAGGAGACGGGGGCAGCAGCGATGAGAGCCGGGTCCTTGCGCACCACAGCGTTAAATCCTTCAGCACCGGCGGCGTAGTCCACGGTACGACGGGTGCCGTCCGACTCCAGGAGAGAGTACTGTCCCTGCACGTTGTTACCAGCGCGAGCCTCGATCTGGTTCTTGTAGTCACCAGTGTAGGGATCAGCCACGCTGTATGAGAAGCTGTTGAAGTTGCTGGCGGACGCCACGGCGACCAGGGCAAAGAGAGCGACGAACTAAAATATAAATTAACGTATGTGATTATTCTTTTTTTTTTTCTTTTCTCAGCTATGTGCGTCCACTGTTGGACGTATGCCTCCCCCATATAGGGGGGATTTGCCAAAACTCGCCACGCTTGGCAGGCGGGTTGGCGAGCGCAGTATGATTTCCGATCCTCAGAAGGCGCTGCTGCCCACCTCCTGGTACGTTATCCCTTAGCCGACTCTTACGGCACCCGCGGGAAGAGATGGGGGAGTACTATTCTAGACCGGTACCACCACGGCACTATGTGATTATAAATATTCCCAATTATTGGATTTTACATAATCTTATAAGAATACGTATATCATATATGCTATGTGAGTAATAATAATCTTAATTCAATTCAACGGGGGTAATGCTACTAGGATTATGGGTAAGCTGCCAACAAAAACATTAAAAGCTATACACGGGCGGACAATGGTAGTGGTTCTGTTGTCAAATAACTGAAAATGGCCCTGATTAAAAATACACATAAATTCTTCAAAATGAAATATCTCGTGTTCTATTTACGCTAAATTTTAAATTCGTATAACTCCATACAACGCTATCTCTGATATTAGACGAGTATTATTCAATTACTGACCTATCGCGGGTAGTTTTAGTGGGCACCAAATAACTGGCGACTTGTTTTACCTAAAACTACCTGTAATATTAAAATAAAGATCTAATTTTGGACTGGCCGGTTGGCGCAGTTGGTAGCACTCTGCCTTCTGTGCCGCTGGCCCCGGGTTCAATTCCCGGACAGGTCAAACATTTGTGTGCATGAACATGTCTGTTTGACCTGTGTCTGGGTGTGTATATGTATATAAGTATAAATATCAGTCATCAGGTTACCATAGTACAGGCTCTGCCTAGTTTGGGACATGAAGACCTTGTGTGAATGTTAATAAATATATATAAAAAGAAATTTAGTGATGCTAATGATAAATGTCATATTAATTTGGACTTTATCGTAACCATTGTATAGATTTATACGAATTTGAATTTTGGCATATTACGAAATATTACTAGCTATTTGATTTCGAAGAATTTGAGTTTATTTTAGCTAAGTCGAGAGAATAGTTGAATTATGGCTCTTAAATATTTAATAAGGTAAGTTTTTTTTAATTATTAGTTTTTATAGTTACCTTCGCAACCATTTTGAATTATCTACAACTGTTTGCGACTTCGTCGACTGATGCAATGTGAATGATATCTTATGTCACAACTCTGGTCCTTTTATATGATAACGTTACTGCGCAAGTCAAGAACATCAGGAAACAAGATGTCAACAAACTTGGAAGGCTTCAATTCTGGTTCTCGAGCAGGGACTTTCATTTAATTATCTTAAGGGTTATGGCCTTGAAACTTGTAAATAAATCTTGGCATTTCATTGAGCACGTGTTTTATTATTTAAAATTTATACAAAATTATTTGACGCATTCTTATAACTATAATTATTTGTATGGTATAACCCAAACAGCTAAGATAACGGTATATTTATTTTATTTAAACCTAACCTCATTACTGCTAAATAATGTTTAAAAATTGTAAAATTTCTTAGATAAAATGAACACAATCAAGTGTTTAATATCTACCTCTTTCCACCTGTCGGTAAAAAGCGGTCGGTAAGATGTCGGTAAGTAGCTATAAGATTATCTTATTTCCATTAGCCACGACGGTCGTCTGGCTCAGTGATCAGTGACACTGACTTTGGAACCGCGGGTTCGAATCCCGGCCGGGGCAAACATTTATGTGATGAGCAAAGATGTTTATTTTTGGATGTTTGTGTATTGTGATTGTGTGTGTCTATGCCTCCCGCGACACAGGGTATCCTAGTGCGGGGCATGAGTGTGTGGGAAAAAAATAAAAAAATGTAGATTTATTCATAAAGAAAAGCTGTGTAGCTAAGGAGGGCCAGAGCGCTTTGATTTATTGTATTCGCTGTATTATTTATGCATTTTCATAGATTCCCAATTAACGTATTCGGTCATCTAATATAGGGCATAATATGCACCAGTATGCATCTTAATATATGCCAGAAATTTATTAGTTATGAAGTATTGATATTCAATGTAATGTCATTATAGTAATGGAACTGTATTTCGATGCCAGATGGCATAAGTAACGCACAAAAATAAATAATCAATTAAAATTGATAAAGTAAAACTTCTCTCCTTAAACAAGCGATTCAAGCTAAGAAGATAATCGAAGCGAAACATTAAAATAACCTCAAATTAAATTTTCCTTAAAATGATGGCCAGTACTTTTCAAATTAAGAATACAAACACCAGCAACAAAGAGAAACAAAGAGTTCGTAATAGCAATTTTTTTACTACATACTTATCAATTACTTTCAGTTTACTAAAATGCACTTATATATAAATAAGCTAGTAGCCCTTATTATGTTTTGAGTAGTATATAATTTACAACTAATATATAAAACAAGCTTGTCACATGCGACAAACCAAAACTCCGTCGTAATATTTGTTTCAGATAGTCGGGCAATCAATTTCCCGCCACTAACATTTATAGAGCGGTCGTCAAAACCCAGTTAAATACTTTATGGGCTATAACCTCATATATGCGTCTGCTATTTTGAATTATTATATTATTAGTTATACATATTTTAACAAGCCTCTATTAGCTTCGCCTGTATCTATGCATTAATGTAATTTTTATTAGTTATGTTATTATTATATAATTTTTCAACATGTTTATGTTAATAATGTTTCTTATAATACTTATGTCTTAAAACACTAGACTAAAAACTTATATATATAAAAAACTAAAACCATAGGATTACTTATTTTAAGGTTTAAGTTTATACAAAAACTTAATTACAAAGTGATTAAAATAGATATGATGTTTCTTAAGGATTAAAGCACCGTCCTTACTTCTCTTCTCTTATATTTGGTCGGGACGCTTTAAGGTTCTTCATTCAATGATATTATATGTTTTGAGGTAGATGTCGCACAAGCGCGCGGAAACTGAAGCGGCAAAAAATTGTAATAATTTTCATTGTGACGCGTATTTCAAGCGCAAGTCTTAACATATAGCTATCCTTTTCTATATTATTTGTACCGTATTATCTGTCGCAGTAAGCATGTATATGTCGTAAAGGAACAAAATCTGAGCACTGCGCAGTATGAATATACGTCATCTTTAGTAAAACATCATTGTTTTTCACTAATACGAATCCGAAGAAATGTCCTCTGCTTCGAGCTGATAAACTTATAATATCTTTTTTGCAGTAGAATAGATCAACTTAAGTATTTATAATATGTTTTATATATATACTTTGTTGTTAATATAAGTTTCTTAATGGTTTATGTATTTATTTTAAACACGTCATGTCGCTAATAAGCTTAATGTTATAATTACAATTACAATTAAAAATTTTTATTTTTACAAAAAAGTACTGAATATCTTGATATAAACATTATCACGCCACCGTCCTCATAACTTTATTATTGTTCCTCTCCGTTTATGGCTAACTGAAAGAGATCGCTATGAACGATAAGACCGCCCATTGTGACATTATACAGTGCCTGTATTCTTACCTACTCATTTGATGTATTTTTTGTATTATGCTGTTACAATAGAATGATCATCTATCGATCCAAAATAAATAAGTAATAAAATATGAAAATATGTAAGCACATATTTTTTTAATATTCAAGCAATATAATACGAGCATTGTTTAAATAATAATAATCATATTACACAAATCTAATTTCAATCGCAGTACAGTTGCAAACAATAGGCATTATGACTGATTTTGAAAACCTGTCCCATATTATTCTAAACTGTCTACTATTAAAAAAAAAAAAAAAAATTTCTGAAAAAACAAAAAACGTTTTAACCGAAAAAAGATTATTTTAAAATAATAAGTTTGAAATTCGCTCCAAAACAGTTGCCGGTGTCATGGCGTCTGCTTGTGACGTCATGCGAATGTAAATATACCGTAAACATTATTGATCTGAAACAATAATCAGGTACTTTGGTACGTGTTAAATATGAATTCCAATTCCAACTTATCATGGCGGAGTGCTGTATTTTGAGGTTTTATTTTATTAAATAAATTATTAATCCCGCCTTAAATGTCAAATTAAATACATTTTTCTAATTTTTTTCATTTTATCCCATTAGATAAGTAATCACATTATTTTAGTGATTCTCAGATACAGTCATCATGCCTATTCAATCGAGATGCAAATGTTATTTTAGCTGTATACTAAGCTTATTTACGATTACATTTGAATTGATATAGCATTTTTTATGAATTGTTTGTCTTAATAAATAAGAGAATTAGTAACATCAACGAGCGGCCCATCACGGCTCCGCGCGGCTTAACCATAGGCAAGGAAGTTTTAGTTAGGATCCCTATTTTTTTCTAGTAATATATATAGCCTATGCTGCTCAGGGATAATGTAATAGTGAAAGAATTATAGAAATTGATCCAGTAGTTTGAGTATATACGTTACAAACATATAAAAATATAAAACTACCCTCTTTATAATAAAATTTAAGTAATTATAAATGTAAATAACATTGTGCCAAATATGTATGTTAACGAAATGTATTACTTACTAGTTGCGTCCCGTGAACAGTGGTGATATGATGGTACGTGGTTTTGACGATTTTTGTGTCCTCCCGTTATCCCACGGGAACAGTCAATGATTTCGGGATAAAAAGTAGCCAATGCGTTATTCCAGGGTATAAGTGATCTTCAATACAATCCGATCAGCTGTTTCAGCGTGAAGCAACAAACAATAAACTTTCGTCTTTATAATATTAGAGATAATATTGTAATTTGTCTTTTGTATGCAATAAATAAAAACTATTATTTATTATTTACAAATAACGTGAATTTTCACCGATAATTGCATAATAATGATAGACGAAACTCAAATCTTTGTGTAACTGTTAAAATAAAAACACTAGGCCTCAAACAGAGTACTCAAGTACTCAAACAGGTACTCTACGAAGAGTGTAGGCAAACAGTTAACAAGTTCGTTTAAATTCCGTCAATTAATTGAAGTCTCGAGTTTACCGACGACTTAACGGAAAATTTTATTTAAGTTTCGATTGACGTCGAACATTCGACTCGACTTTGTTAATTTAGCTGTCATTGAAATTAGCTGTCTTGTTTTACTTTGATGATAGAATTTTGCATTTATTTCTATGAATATTTGAGTAGATATAGAATTTGATTGAATTTCAAAAACTTTGTTTTGATATTTCAACAATGTCACAAATCAATGTTAGAAACAACATTTTCTATATTCTTGGTGGATGATTGTTTGGACATGTAAAGGCGTGCACAACTGCACACGCTTGGAGATCTTCGGCCGGACATGTAAAGGCGTGCACAACTGCACACGCTTGGAGATCTTCGGCCGGACATGTAAAGGCGTGCACAACTGCACACGCTTGGAGATCTTCGGCCGGACATGTAAAGGCGTGCACAACTGCACACGCTTGGAGATCTTCGGCCGGACATGTAAATGCGTGCACAACTGCACACGCTTGGAGATCTTCGGCCGGACATGTAAAGGCGTGCAGAACTGCACACGCTTGGAGATCTTCGGCCGGACATGTAAAGGCGTGCACAACTGCACACGCTTGGAGATCTTCGGCCTTCGTAGATGTCATAATATTAAAAGGGGCTTGCTTCACGCTGAAAATTTGCATGAAATTTCGAATGAAGTTAGCTTGTACCCTCAAAACATATTATATGCTAGTTTTTATTATAGAAAAAAAAAAACTTAAAACTTCACGTAAAAACTCCTAAGATCAATGAGAAACCGCCTCCGAGGCGTTATCAACGCTAAGGAAGGCAACAGCAAGTATTGATAAAATAAATTCATTTAATTTAACGTTTTTTCACTTTCATTGCATTTTCATTGAATCCTTATAACCCAATTTAACTTAATAGGTACTTTTTTACAACGATTTTGAAATTAATAATATTAGTTTAATGCTGAAATATTCAGTTTTTAAAAATATATGCTGTATGCTATAATTATATACTTTTTTGACCCGTTTTAGCAAAAACATATTTTGTGCATTTTGTAGGCTTGAGTCGATTTCACTGCGCGGTAGTAGAAACTAGTCCTTGTGATTGAACACGGGCATATATCAGATAGCTTCCTTTGTGGTATACTTAATGTTTTTTGAAGGAAATGTAGATTAAAGGATTTAGTTTATTATTTAGGGTGGAGTTCACCGAAAATTAAAACGTCCGGTTATCAATTTAACCGTCGGTCAAACAGTATTTATCATACAGTTAAACTGTTTGACCGACGGATAAATTGATAATCAGACGTTTAAATTTTGGCTAGACTGGCTAGACTTGGCTAGACGTTTGAGTTTTTGTTTAAATAAGGGTGGAGACCCTTAGAAGACTTACATGCTTGGATCTTTTGCTAACATACCACATTGATATATGTAGGTACCTATATTTCATGGGAAAATTATATAACAATTAATTATAACTATGTTCATTACTATCGCTAGTTTTTATTTAAGTCGATTTCAAACAAGCGGAATGTTCTCAATTCGACTATATTCTTTTTTACTTCAAACATTGTTTGTAAGTGAACCGATTTTAAACTTTTTTTATTCGAAAGCTGGTGTTAACATGTGGTCCCATTTTAATGTAATCAATATGAGCAAGTACTTTTTAATGTTTTCTTAATGATGTGTAAATACATAATATGTATTTATTTATTATCATTGTACATGAGAACTTGCTTCCACAACAAAAGTAACGAATTGCATCGAAGACACCACCCCCTCTGCGCCGCCCCGCGCCTCCCTCTGATTCGCCGCAACTAGCGACACTGCTTGTCTAACGGTCAAGTCAATCAAACCAAACGCTTAGACCAGACGAGTTCGAGCCGCGGAATAGTAAACTCGCGTTGCAGTGTAGTTAGCAGTTATAGGCAGAAAACATAACGTAATTAGCTTTTATTACCAGAAAAGTAAAATATTTTCTTGTGCATTTTCATTTAGCAGTTATTGATATACCTAATTATCTTCGAAAATAGCATCAATTTGAATTGTATATTTTGTCATAGAGTGAAGCATCACCTGTTAAGTCGATCTAGACAATAAAAAAATATTTGTAAAAATGTAGATTAAATGTATTTGGTACTTAATCGTCGATATGTCTTCGTTGTCAATAAAATCATTGACAACGAATACATTTATGATATACCCTCTTTTTCAAGAAACCCTAGGAACGCCGTTTTTAACAACGTTAATTACTTGTGGCAGAATTATCTGCCACATGTTCTAGATTTAAAATAATTTTCTTACACTCATGCTGCAGCTTGAATAAGTTTACAATAAATGCGCCCTCCACGTCGGTAAGTCACTCCTTTGTAAGAACGTATGGAATTTAGAAATGGTTTATAAATATATATATACTCTGAAAACTATCGCAAGTTTCTTCCATAATTGAAATGTAACAAACCGACTAGGACTCACGTGGTAAAATCATCACCTCAATCCTCCTACCATAATCATCACCAAAGTGACAGTGACAATGAGACTTTCAGTGACAATGACTCAAGTGACAGTGCGCACCGGGACAATTTGACTGATGCAGCGCAGCCGTCTCAACGCCGTCTCAGCACGTGCTGAGGCTCGCGCTCGCCGCCTGGCACGATCATAACTCCCAGATGAAGAACTGCAATTAAGTTCGAAACTGGTCGGAGAGTAATTTTCCAGTGTTTACCACGTGAGTCCTAGTCGGTTTGTTACATTACAATATATATCCTCACAATTTATAAGTTTAGTAAAACAAAAACTATGTTAAAATCTCGTATTTGAGCAGTCCAAATAATTTGGCCACCGAACATCGTAACTATTCCCACTACAGCATATTCAAGCACATCTCCAACTAAAATCGTTGCCAAAAGTTGAACAACTATTTGATATACAAGCGGAGTAATTAAATAACTCCGTAAATTCCGGCCTGTTTCCCTCCGACCACAATATGTAACTAGGTTAGTATTATTTCGAACTAAAACTAATTTTAGTCACGAATGTTTGTCCGGTCAAAAGAATGATTATTACTTTTCTGCTATTATATTACATTGAAACTACATGATAGTGTACATAATACAATATATATAAGTTTGAAGCGATGATAGCCCAGCGGTGCGAGGGTCGGCTGTCAAACTGATCGACGCTGGTTCGATCCCCGCCAACGGCTTAAGCTTCCGGTTATGTAGACGGTGTTAACCGTTATAGAATTCTCAGCATGGTGGTAGGTTACTTTCGAGTACCCGCCTGGCCAGCTCCCACCTTCAAGTTTGAAAACTGTCACCAAGCACTTAGTGTATTCAGGCAGTACATTTACAGGCAGTAGTTCTTGAGAGCCAGTAAGATTCTAGGTCTAGCGTAATAACATCTCCGAGCACATATAGTCACTGACTATCAAGTGAGATAGTGGTCAAACGAGATCTATACAGTAATAATATTATGTTGCTTTGTAGATAGTTTGTTTGCAAAGCAGTTATATGTGTTAAGTATTGATTGTACTTCAAATTATACAAAAAAAATGGATAGTCCGTGAAAACATTATTTCACACTAACTTAATTAATTTAAGTAATTCTTAGTGTTTTAACAACATGCTAATATACATGAAAATATACTCTGCATAAAATCAATGTGCTGTCGATTGTCAAATGGTCAATATACATCAATATATGTCCTGATAAGTGAAGTGGGTATATATATAATTATATAGTTATATATAGTTTTTTTTTACTAAACTATGATTAATAAATCCTTTTACCTTTGAGATAAAATAGAATTTTTCTTACCTTTGTTACTGAACAATATCTCGATTTTCCGTTAGGCGGTCCATAATTATTACTGATGCAGTACTTACCTGAAATAAAAAAACTCAATTAAATGGTGTTAGAGTTATTAATTAACAAATCAGAGACCGGAAGTGATTGATATTGCAGAAATACTTCTTTATATTATTGGAAGACCAATTAGCCTTTATACACGGTGGACAGAGTGCGTAGAAGTAGGCCAATGACAGTCCTCAAGGATAGCAACACTAACTGTATAAAATATAATCATAAAGTACTATTACGGAAAGCCGTTTTGATTTCTATAAATATTGCGTTTTTTTTTTTCTGTCTCACCTGATGTTAAGTGATGACGTTGTCTAGGATTTAGCACGTATGCAATTAATAGCATTTATTTTCAATTGCTTACTGTGAAAAGAATGTATTTGTGTTATTCATAATTCATGAATTTGTTTTCATTCAATTCCCCCGAGCCAGTTTCAACTGGTTCTTGTGAAAACCAAAGTTTCACAAGGACCAGTTGTAATCAGATCGTAATTACTAAAATTAAAATTGAACACGATATCGAATGTCTGGAAGGGCTTCTTTGGCTAAAATTTTTGATTATTATTTTCATGTCTTCGATTAATGACGAAGAATGAAAAAGAAACGGGTTGCATTCCAGGAATGCCGGCAGAGATAACTTAGTGCATTTTTGAATATTTTGGAACGGTTAGGGATTAATTTCGCACGAATTGCTTTATTTAGCAGTAGAAAAGTACTATCATTGGTGTGGTAAAATACAATATTCATTTATTGCGCTATCGTACACAAACATGACAATCGGTATTTAAGTTTATTAATTTTATGTACCTACATAGAACTAATTATGATGACGTTATTTTGAAACAATGAAATCTTTCCTTTTTATAATATCGGCGATTTGATAACCGAAGCTATTGACTTCGGTATACTTTAAAAAAAACGACTTTATCAAATAAAACTACAAACAAACGAAAATGTTCCTTATCAAACATATTTAATTTAAAATGTCAACGCCTGTCTATATCCTCCCTCTGTCTTACGAATTCCATGACGACACGTCCGGACGTCTTGACGTTCTGCCCCAAGGTGTCCTGACGCGAGTTTAACATTTTTTTCCCGTACAAAAGTGCACAATGCTGCAAAAGAAGTTTTTAGTTAAAAAAATCTGCAAATAAAAAACAATTTTTCACAATATTTACCTACACATTTTTTAGGAACCCTCAGTGGGGGAGTTCGACTCGCACTTTGTTTTTTTTTCCTGTATTTTATTGACGACTTCTAAACTTCCTTGTACTTAGTTATAGTGACATAACTGTTTTTGGAATTCACGTGTCGTCTTTTCTACACAATACACAATTATATTGACGGGCTGCACATCCACTCTCTTCTACAATGGAGATGAGAACAAAGCCTACACATCTGAGGGTTGACGACATTAACCCAAATAATAGACGAACAAATTGCTCCTATACGCCGTTGAATGGATGGAGAAATTGCTTGTGATTATTCGGGAAATATATTTGATAATATATATTTATTTATATATATATATATTGTTTAACACGGAATACGCCCCATGATTTTGATTGAGTTCCAGTCTCTCCGTGATCATGGTGTGTGGAACGAACTATTGGGAACTCAATCAAAATCAAAATCATGGTGCGTATCCCATGTTTAACAATATATAAGTATATATATATATATATATATATATATATAATATTATGAAAAGCCATGAAAGTTGAAAACAGTATTTATTTATGTTGAAAATTAATTGGAAGCATATTGATAATTTGCGTTTACGTTGCGTTTGCGAAAGAATAAGAAAGCCAAATCAGAGCTCACATTATCAAATAAATGGGGTCAAGACTTACAGGCACGTTAAAAAATATATATATTAAACCTATTTTGTCCACGTGTTTACGTGTATAGCCCACGGTCGCCGCAACTCAGTGGTCAGTGACATGACTTCTGTGTCTCCGGGACGCTGGCTTCGAATCCCGGCAGAGACAAACATTTGTGCGATGAGTGTAGGTGTTTGTCCCGGGTCTTGGGTGTTTGTGTGCTATGATTATATTAATCCTAGCGCGGGGGGTTGAGTGTAATTAAAAAAAAATATAAATAAATAAAATATATGATATGAGTGCCAACCGGTTCTTTTAAGATAATAATAATATAAAATAAAACCTTTATCTACGTTTAGAGATTTGGAGAGATTAGCCGAAAATGGCGATGGTGACGTCACACCACGGCATGCGTCGCCACGCTGTACGCAAGGGAATCGATTTTGCGACCGCGCGATTAAAATACGACATATTAATCCAGGGTATACGCTATCTCCATATAAAATTTAATTGAAATCGGTGTAGCCGTTTGAGCGTGAAGAAGTAACAAACATACACACATACACAAATACACGCTTATACGCAAACTTTCGCATTTATAATATTAGTAGGAGTAGGATTAGTAGATTATGGTTACAACTGGATCGTTATATACTTACAGAATCTTATATCGTAACAGAACAAACAACTGTTTCACATACTTGTAACACTGTACCTAAAGACCCTGAAATTATATGGAATAGCGCATGCAGATTGTATTGTATGTGTTTTATTTAGTTGCAATATGATTATATGTAAGTAAAATAATAAATATAAAAAATACAACCGCTCAGTTGTGTTTACCTGTCATCACAAATAAACGCTTTCGGAAATAGCAGTTCCGGATAAAGGAAATCCGGTCAATATCCGGGTTTGTCGAGAACTGGGGGCAGGCCCCGATCTGAACTGGGAAGGCATGAAATAATTCAAGTAATAAGGCTGCGGTTGGTTTCAGTCCTCTTAGATATAAGGATTGAGTTTCCGAATGAGTTCGCATCTTAACTGAACTGAGAAATTGATTTGCGATAAACTCGCCACTTTGTGAATTTGACTATTCGTTGTTCGATCGTCACATTTAAATACACACATCAACAGAATCTAGGGATATTTTATATTTCATCAAATATCTAAAAATCTATGAAGAATTTTCTGATATAGAAAATGGAAGAATGACAGGTCATTTTAAGGTCTTTAATTAAAAATAAATAACATTTCGTGATTCTTTTGTTTTAAATAGAAATGTTAATTTTTCTAATCGCCGTAGAAAATTAGTATGGTAAAAACAAACATTTATTCTTATAAAACTATTAATTTTAATTAAAATTAAAAAAATCTTATGAAATCTAATCATTAATAATTAGTGTTGCCTTCTCTAACATTGATTACACACCGACATCGATTGTTAATACTTAAAATTAAATTTTCAATGTCTTGCTGCGGTATGAGGACCCATGTTCTTTGCAAGTGTTCGTAAAGTTGTTGTTCCGTCGTTAAATTTGGCGGGAAATCTCTCAAAGCTTTTCATTGTAACATGTCCCAGGCATGCTCGATAGGATTTTATTTGGGCGACTGTGCAGGCCAATCCAAAACTTGAATATCGTGATCTCGGAGAGCGGCCGACACCAGCCGCGCCGTATGGGAAGGAGCGTTATCGTGCATGAGTAGAAATTCCTGGCTTATTTGGATTCTGTGTGGGACAATAACAGGCTCTACTACCTCCTCGTGGTATTTTTGGGCAGTCATGCTGCTTTGGATCCAAACGAGTTGGGTTCGTCCGCCAAAACGATTAGGAGCATGTTGTTTGTCAATGTTTGAATTTGTATGTACTTAGTTTTAAAAGCATTACAATTCGTCGCCAACTTCATGGCATACCATACCTATCAATTAAAATAACAATGAGTAAATTAAAAGAACTAAAGAAGCGATTGCAGCCTATACATGTCATTCCAATTTATATCTGTATTTTTCGTAGACTGTGTCTAGTTAATACGTGGTATGAATTTATTGTTTAATAAAGACCTTTTTAAAACAAATAGTAAGTACCTACTTCTCTTTTATGTTGCATATCGTTGGACCCTCTATAGGTATAGCTTTCATCTTATGATAACACGAATCGAAAAAAAATGCGGGCAGTCTGGGGACTCCTGATAGAAGTGAAAACTACATGGTTTTAACAACATTTTAACTAACATGGAAAGCGTGCGGTAATGATGACGAGAGTTTCGAGCTCTTTGTTCATTCAAAAAGTTGTCAACGCGGCTAAAGAAGTTTGCACGTACCGTGTTCGACAATTTATTTGACACCTTTTAATGTTGAAGTCGGTTCCATTTTTTGGTATATTTTTAAGCTATTGCATAGCTTCTATCGCGGATCTTGAGCGTGGAGACCGAATCCAGAAATTCTGTAACAAAAATAACCTAACACCCCCCACTCCGACGGGCACAGCGGTGATACTTTTTATTTTTGCCTTCTGTCGATGAATAGCGGAACTTTTAATGACTTTTTTGAAATATCACGCTTGTCTGTTTAGTTCAGCAACTCGTTAACATTCACACAAGATCTTCAGGTCCCAAATTAGGCAGAGCCTGTACTATGGTAACTGTAATGATTGATTTATATACTTATATACATATACATATACATATACACACCCAGACACATTGGCATTGGTTGTATCGGCGTTACTGCATAAGTTATTAATATATTAATTGCATAAGTTGATAAAAAATGCTATGCAATAGCTTTACCGCGGCAGTCCCCGAGTGCCACACGTCTTTTTTTTTACCCTTTTCAATGACCTTTCCTACTCATAGGATCAATTGTCATTGTGCATGTTCACCGATTTGTTCACCCGCTATTATAATGTCGTCTACGTACATATTATATGTACGCACTCTCCAGTTATTGTTGTGTATCTAACTCAAAAACTGCTCTGATTTTAAAGAAAATTATTCGGGACTACACGGGAAGCACCAGCCTTCAAAAAAAAAAGGTATCATTAAAATAGTTTCATTGAATCTGAAGTTCTGAGGTACCAAACATAAATAAAACCATACGGGTAGCATTGAGAACCTTATCCTTTTTTGTGGTCGGTTAAAAATGTACACTAGCATTGCTAATGAAGTAAGGCCCGCTCAACAGTTTAAACACATCGTCCATTCACAAAAATAACAAGCAGCAACGATATGTTTCGCGGTACCATAGGCACTAAACCTTTCACAGCTTACGACGTACCAGCTCTATCTAATGATGAAATACGACGTTGAGTGTCTGCACATCCACAAACTTAACTTTGCACTTTGCGAACAAGAAAAACCGTTTCGAGTGGTGGAAGAAGTAGCGGACGTGCCGGCAAAGATAAGTTGTTCTTCTAACAACTAAACGTAGTGACGTGTGATCTTTACAGTATGATTAAGTACTTCATGAAAGCTTTTTATATTAGTTAATTCTATCTTACTTTTCAGCATTTTATATGTCCTAGCACCCGTGTCTATGTGTGTGTGGGTGTATGTGTATATAATTATATACACATACATACACACACATACACACATAGTCACAGCGTAAGTTTCTGGCTATGAAGTTGTCTACATGTACTCGTACTCGTAACTGCGCAGTAAATTTAAAGTCCAGTAATGCTTCTAAAGTTGATCATTATGTAGGTAACTATCGCTGTAATAGAGACAGACATACAGACACACATAGGTTTTGCGTGCGGTATATATTTAAAATATTTTAAATAAAGTATCAACTATTTCTAATAAATCCCAACTCAATATTTTTAAATTGACATACAAAAACTTTTAATAAACTAGATTGAAACTGATATGATATGATGATAATTTTCACAGTGCACTCTGCTCCTGCTAGCCGTTGGGGTCGAAAGGTTCTCTATGGAGACCACTGACTGGAAAGCATAGCATAGGATAGCCACCGACAAGGTGGACGGACGACCAGACTAAGATCGCAGGAAAGGGCTGGATGCGGGCGACTTCCAACCGTTCCTTGTGGAAATCTATGCGGGAGGCCTATGTTCAGCAGTGGACATCATATGGCTGAAATTATGATTATGTTGACTTTGCTAAAAATAGTAACTAACTTACACTATGTATGTAGCAATAAAATATACTTATATCCAACCCATAAGAGTATTTCTGTCGCTGTAGTATCACTTTGTAAAGTATTTTACTATAGTTTGCCAATAAAATGCAACCGTAACACTTCACTTCATTAAAACCGACGTGGAGTGGTGGTGTGATGGAGACCCACTTATTTTTTTTTTAAAACCCTCAATATTAAAAAAAAAACATTATTTATTATCAAATTAGATAATGCTATGGACTTAATAGCCAACTTCCACTATTTTGATTTCCCACCAACAAGCCATATAATATGTGTATGTTCTTAGAAAAATGATATCAAAATATTCCATTTTATTCACAAACATGAGAATTTTCACAAAAGAAAATATCCTCACCGTCAAGTAAACCTCTAGTAAAGAATACCAGCTTACCCTTGTTAAACTATTTGAGCACCCCTTTCCATTGTCATGTTTTTATATGACAAATACCGGCTTATTTCGATAAGCCCTGATTTTCGTTGCTAACATATAAATCTAAGGTTTTTTTAATTCTGCGGCAGTTCAATCACTTGGCATGCCAAGCGCTAAGCGCTAATTGGCAGGAAATTTTAAGAAATAGCCGTGTTTGTTTTAAATTGCAAAGGAATAATTCAATTCCATGGTATTTTTTTTTTATTTTGAATATGTATCGAATAACAGGCGTGCGTTCGTCAGCTCCATCGGCCAAGCCATATCTTGCTCTGACAGCGGATTTGCGGCGATCACGAACTCAATTAGAACATTATTTGCTCCACTCAATATTTGATCATGCCCATTCACGTCAATCAGTCAGACCAAATTATGCTCGACGAGAACATAATATTTCTACATCTAGAATCGATCAAATCTTGGTCAGCTGTCAAGTGACATATGCAGTAGTAACTATCACGTAATCCATTATCAATATAAGTGACTTCTTCTTCTGTGACATGCCATCGAGTAAGCTGTCAATGAGACATCGATCAAATATTGGTCGATCAATATTTGGCCGACGAAGCTCATGAACGCAGCCCTGTATTGAAAACACCGTACCGAGCTACCGCTATTTTCAAAAGAATTGCATTTAATTATGCAAGTATACAGCTAATTTGGATAATCTGATCCAACTACTATATACTATTAGTTTTGGTAAGGAGTACTGAATAAGTAAGCTTGGACGTAGTTGTTACCTTTATTACCTATAGTATTTCTTCTTGTAACATATGTATATCCATCAGGATTAATTTAATAAAAATATTAAAGCAAACATCCGGAGCTAGATTATTCGTTATTGACAAGATTTTTTCAATTCGATAGTCGCCATGGCGCAGTGGTCAGTGTCAGTGACATGTCTACTGTGTCTCCGGGACTCTGGGTTTGAATCCCGGCAGGGGCAAACATTTGTGCGATGAATGTAGATGTTTTTCCCGAGTCTTGGGTGTTTGTGTGCTGTGATTATGTCTGTCTATCTATCCCTCCCGCGACACAAGAAAACCTAGTGCGGGGTCGGTGTTTGATAAATAAAAATAAAATTGACCGTCGCCGTGGCGCAGTGGTCAGTGACATTGACTTCTGTGTCGTCGAGACCCTGGGTTCGAATCCCGGCAAGGCCAAACATTCGTGCGATGTTTGTCCCGGGTCTTGGGTGTTGTGTGCTGTAATTGTATGTGTCCATGCCTCCCGCGATACAGGGAATCCTAGTGCGGGGGTCTGTGTATGAAACAAAAAAAAATAAAAACAAAAAATATGTAAAAACATGTATTTAAAATAAATAAATTAATGTTTATTTTTGGCAACGAAGAATTATAGAAAGTGAAAAAACATAGCTCCTTTGAAATATACACCTTATACACTAAAAATAGAGTTCTTGTATTTTTGTATTTTATCTATAGTATATTACTATAGATAAAATTAATGTACAGCGGACGTGCAGTTTACGGCATCTAATTTCCTACCATTTGGCGCTCTCTTAAGGTAGGTAATATTATGTAAGCTGACGTTCATAATTACTTTTACTTTAGTTACAATTGTTGATCGTGATATCGACTACGCGTGTTTAACCCACCGGTAAAGCTGAACTCACGTTAGTTATTTAAACTGTCACTAGATGGCGCTGGGGCACTCTTAAAACGCGCAAGCGTTGTGTTTCGCGAATTGGAGGTAGATGAGTTGAACGTAGCGTATCGCTTCTTGTGTTCTTGACAGTGAAAATAATAAACGGTGTTTACGTAGTGTGAGTGTTTCAATTAATCAACGCGTGTCACGTCATACCCGTAGAAATAGTATGAAATTGAGGTACCATGAAGGTGGAAAGATAGCATGTTGGCACCCTTACCATTCATTCATAAGAATTACCTTCAACCAAAGGAAGAGAATATAATTTGTTCTTTTTTGTGGCTTCAATTTATATTTTAATTTTTGATTATGAATTAACTCTGTTGATAATCTGTTGCCGTATTTTGCGCGTCACATCGTTCTGGTAAAGCGGCGGCGGATCGTGGGAGTTCACTTCAAAGTCACTTGCGCCAATTCTAAAGTATAATCAGACTGTAAACTAGAAGTGAGTTACACGATGCGCTCACCTTCTTGGGCCACCAAGATACAGGCTTTGCCTAGTTTGGAGCCCACAGGTTATATCATATATTGCATTTGGTTTACTAGATACCATTTGGAAAATAAATCATTGTAACTAGTTTTTTACAAACAAATTGAACAGATGTAAACTCTAAGGCTTTCACGGCCGGCGTTGCATGTTGTATGTATTGCTTCCGGGCTTGTGATCCAGACGTTTCAGTATCAGAGAAGACGCAGCGGAGGAGAGTTCTACGCTCTTGTCGCCGCTCGGACCTGAACCACTGAAGATGTCGACCGCAGTGATCGACGAAACGTCTGGAACAAAAGTTTTACATAGACCGCGGCCATACAGCCCGGAAGCAATACATCCAACAAATTGAACTTAAATGTAACTTTGGCCTAATAATAATAAAATATTATTATTTTATTTTTGGCCAAGTGCTAATTGTTTTTACTCCTAATTGGAAATTAAATAATAACCATAACGCTTGACTTGTACTCCATAGAGTCCAGAAGGAATCCGTCCGACGGCGATCCGTTCAAAGCGATGATAGCTCAGCGGGGGGAGCGTCGCCTGTCAAACTGACTGACACTGGTTCGATCCCCAACAACAGCTTGAGCTTCCGGTGAAGGTAACACCGTTATCAAATTCTCAGCTTGGTGGTAGGGTATTTTCGAATACCCGCCTGGCTAGCTACCACCCTCAAGTTTGAAAAACTGTCACAAAATACATAGTGTGTTCAAGTGTCCTTGAGAGCCAGTGAGCATTATAGGTCTAGTGTGATAACATATTCGACCACATCGTCACTGACCATTAAGTGAGATAGTGGTCAAACGCTATTCAGTATAAAAACAATCCTATTAGTCATTATTTATGTTATATGAAAATAATGCCCGAAACAATCTGCTTCTGCAATAAAGATGAACCGAAATTAGAGAGTAATATTCTGTAACTTGTTGAAATAATTGTTCTCGAGATTAAAGTCCTATTTTTCCATTCTAATTTGCCTTTTTCCTCATCGAATTAAACTTCCGAGATGATCCTTGAAAGTTGGACTTAAGTAATTGCGCCACTCAATCTCGGGGCGGTTAGGCAACTAGTTCATAATTCAAATGTACACATTCATTCTTGATTTTAATAAGCTATGCCGACTTTAATCATGAAATCTTCGTTAACTTGAAATTTTAGGACAAAGTCTAGCCGTCATGAGAAGCGGTTTGACAGTTTGTGTTTTTATTGCCATTAGTAATAATCCTTAAAAAAGTACCGATTAATACTTTAGATCGTGATTGCTTTCCACCTTCGATGACATCGTCACTGATATTAGTAACCGGTTATTATCCAAAAGCCGGTTTCGATTCACAACACATTTTCCGGAAAATTACTCTCTGACCAGATTTTCGAGCCTCAGCACCAACAACCGGGCACGTGACAACTGACCGTGTTTAGTGAGTTTCGTGCTGAGGCTCAAGGTGACCGTCTGGCACGATTATTACTTCCAGACGAAGAACTGTAAATCAGTTCAAACAGCACTGTACTGGCTATCTTTATCTATTATAGAATTTCATGTCGGCTTAATGACGTTGAAGTGGCAGTGGGCAGGGCACATAGCTCGAAGAACTGATGGCCGTTGGGGCCGAAAAGTTCTACAATGGAGACCACGGATTGGCAAGCGCAGCATAGGACGGCCACCAACAAGGTGGACAGACGACCTGACTAAGATCGCAGGCAAGGGCTGGATGCGGGCCGCTTCCAACAGGTCCTTGTGGAAATCAATGGGGGAGGCCTATGTCCAGCAGTGGACGTCCTATGGCTGAGATGATGATGATGATGATAATGACAATAGAGATGAACTTCACTCAATGAGATTGCTCAGATGAAAACACCAATGAAAGTGCAGGCGAAGTGACATTTCATGATGGGTAAAATTCCCCGGAAAGGTCACTGCCCGGAAGGCCTTACTAGGTAATTAAACCCATTATTTTCTAACTTGTCATCAGGCAGTGTCCTGATCGGAAATATCAAGTGAATCCTGGCTGGTTCTTAGATAATAATGATGAACTCAAATCATTACATGAGATAGTGGTCATACGGTTCATATATGAAGAAAGAGACAGTATTTATCGGATTTTTTGTTCAATCAGAAATCACCTTTATGAACTGTTCTCATAAGTGGTATTTTTTAAAATTTAACATAAAGGACTTACAGCAAAAAAGTTGAAAAGACGCTCAGAATTATCTATTTAGCAAATAGACAATTTTGTACGGTAAAGTACAGGTAGTTAGAGTTCACACTGACTTGAAGTTAATAAACAGAGCGGTCTCTAGTGGCAATTAATTAGACGTTCAAAGCCTCCAGAGGCTTCGTGGTGATGGAGGGTGGCTGTCTTTGACACGTTGATTGTTGTCGATGAAGCAGTTATTGCCCTTTTGAGACTCTTTAGCTTCAAGTATAAATACAACAAGGAATATTTTTAATTAAATTTATATTTTAGTTTGATGTTTAGTAACAAATTAACGAGAAAACGTGAAATTTTGAAGTATTCTTAGAAATAAAAATAGAAATTTAACTAATAGAATATTAGTAACGATTAGTCTCCACAGACTCCAGGGTCCGTGCCATACAGAAGACACTGATATTATATTGTGCAGTTTTATTTGTTGGAAAGCATGCTTTACGATTGGTCTCTTGTTTATAGTACTCAAACATATTTTTATTAGAATATACACACACACGTTTCATAATATAATATATGAAACATGTGTATATGTTTATTCTAACATAAAATATGTACGTTCAAATTATATGAAGGAAGAAATTCGGCTGCTAATGGGACTTGAACCCACGACTATACAGAACACCGCCCTGTCTTCCTTCCTTGAAATAATTTGAACGTAAGTTCCGGCTAGCATGTTGTTAATGCAATAAACCATATAAACTCATAAAATATGTTATATATGTAAATAAATATAATATGATATAAAAATAATTACTTTTAAATCAACGAAAAAAGAGCGAGCTCATCGGATTTTCCAAAAATTTCTGAGCGTTTGATCGATGCGACCAAAATGCTGGCACATATTTGGCTCAACGAATCAGCATTGCAATTCAGCGTGGCAATGCTGCTAGTATTCTGGGCACGCTGCCGGCCGGTAGCGGATTAGAACATTTGAGTTATCTATAAGCTACCAATAGCTAGTGGATTGCTCAAATGTTATTGTAGTAGCTGCAGTATTGTAATTAGTTATTAGTGTTTTATTTTAATAAAGGCATTTGCCCTATGAAAAAAAAATCGATAAATGATTATATAGATGTATTATTCGGCTTTACTCACGCTTACAGTCGAAGTTTCGAACTAGGTGCCAATGAAAAAAGGTTTACAAAAAACTGTTTGCCGAAGCTTACAAACAGCTCCTACGCATCTTTAATGAAATTTTATTACCAAATTCTATCTACAGCATTGTCTATCTGCAGTTACTGACTTACAAAGTATTTTATGGTCCATTACATAACCAACCCTTACTTAGTTCCTATCATTAAACCCACCCCATCCATAAACATCTTCAACAATTTATCAAACTTTGGCCGTTTAGAGGTGCAACATGGTTTGTAAGTACCAAACTTACGATATTACAGAAGCTATGAATGTGTGTTAACTGTTAGGTAAGCTATGTACCAACCTCTGAGCTGATTACATAATAGACTTACTCTGAGATATTATGTAACTTAAACAAAATAGTACAGGAATAATGCACTCTTAACACAAAGTATATAATTTTGATATAAATTCATAAATATTAATTTATATCAAAATAAAAATATTATATCAAAGAAATAAATATTATTGCACATTATTGCATAAAAAGTACACTGTCTCTTCAGTCACTAGTCACTGATCATATCTATCTCTATACCAACATTAATTATTATTGGTTCAGCAGTTTAGCCTTGAAAATGTAACAGACAGACGAAGTTACTTTTACATCCTATCATATCCTACTAATATTATAAATGCGAAGTATGTGTGTATGTTTGTTACTTCTTCACGCTCAAACGGTTACACCGATTTTGATGAAATTTGATATGGAGATAGTTTTAACCCTGGATTAACACATAGGCTATTTTTACCCCGACAAAAGTATAATTCCCGTGGGATAATTGAGGTAACGAGAAAACCGTAATCCACGCGGGTGAATCCGCGGGTGCAGCCAGTAGACAATAAAAATAATAATAGTTAGGGAAGCCGTTTCGAAGGACGTCGATAACAAACACTGTAAGAAAGAAAAAAAGAAAGAAAATACATCAATTAAAAACATGACGTAACATTACAATAAACAATAATTACGATAAATTTGCATACGACACATAAGAAGACACATACAATAGTACTGTAATATTGCGAGATGTCAGGAATGAGTCTCGACTCAGCATTCGCTGGGGTTACCCCTGAGCATTGATTTTCAGTCGAAGATTTCTAGTCACTGTGCCTCGAGATTTTCATACATAGATGAAGTGAATTACAGGTGAGGCACAAAACATTATGTTTTGTGGTTGAGGCAAATCCAAATCTATGAGGTACAAGCTGCGTCCGAGCTCTATACTGTATAGATCTAGCGTTTAACCACTATCTCACTTGATGGTCAGTGACGATGAAGTCGAAGATGTTATCACAAAGTTAAAATTATACATTAGATTTAAGTCCTTCGATATAGATTTTTGTGACATAAATGTAACTGTTCAATTCGTTTTTATGTCAATAAATAATAATAATAATCACGCTAGACCTAGAATGCTCACTGGCTCTCAAGGACTACTCTGCCTGAACACACTTAACTATGTGTTTGGTGACAGTTTTTCAAACTTAAGGGTGGTAGCTAGCCAGACGAATAATCGAAAGTACCCTACCACCATGCTGGGAATTCGATAACGGTTTCTGATTACCTTCACCGGAAGCTCAAGCTGTTTTTGGGGATCGAACCAGTGTCCGTTAGTTTGACAGGCGACGCTCCCCACGCTGAATTATCATCGCTTCGAAGTACGCTGTATGAACTATTAAGTATGATTTTTGTTTGTTTCTCGTAAAAATGCAGTCATCCCACAGAAATTGTAAGCCAATTGTTAATGGTTGTGAAAGGTATTCATAAAGATTATATGATTCATGTAGAACACCAAACTTCGTAGGTACTGTTCTAAATGAAATCATATAACCTTAATGAATACGTTTCACTAGTATATTTCACTAGTTCTATATTTATTCGAATAATAGCCAAACCGTATCAAATTGGGCTATGCTTTCTCTACGTGCTCGAATCAGAAATGAGGAGATCCGTAGAAGAACGCAAGTCACCGATATAGCCCAGCGGATTAGCAAGTTGAAGTGGCACTGGGCAGGGCATATAGCTCGAAAAACTGATGGCCGTTGGGGCCGAAAAGTCCTAGAATGGAGACAACGGACTGGCAAGCGCAGCATAGGACGGCCACCGACCAGGTGGACAGTCGACCTGACTAAGATCGCAGGCAAGGGCTGGATGCGGGCCGCTTCCAACAGGTCCTTGTGGAAATCAATGGGGGAGGCCTATGTCTAGCAGTGGACGTCCTATGGCTGAGATGACGATAATGATGATGATATCAAATTGTTAACATCGTCGTATTTTAGAATGGACACAAACAAACAGTGTGTCGTTTCATTGTTTAAATAGCAAGCGTATTTGTGTAACTTGCAAGTTACACAAAACATCTGTCGATTGTTCATTATTGCAGACCGCCATATTGCGCGCGTGTTTATCGCGCCCTGATTTATTTGTAATCATGGCGCATGGCTCGTATCCACTGATAGTAACACTAGCCCCACTCAACGGTGTCACTCGCGTCGACTACGGTTTTCTCTCCACCTCAGTTATCCCACAGGAAACATACATTTTTCCAGCACAAACAATAGCATGTGTCTTTCTCAAAGGTTCGAACTATCTCTACACTAAATTAATGAAAATCGGCAGAAGAAGAAAGCAGGTACTATTATTTAAAAAAAATTGATTTCTCTGAGATAAAGAAAAACCTAAGATTGTTATTATTAACAATCTTAGGTTTTTCTTCTATCTTAGAGAAATCAATTTTTTTTTTACATGAAAAGTAGCCTATGTATTTACTCAAGTTGTACTTTTATTCCGAATTTATTTTTTAATAACCCGCGTGGTGATGATTGATGATGATGATGAAAAGTAACCTATGCGCTACTCCGGAACCTGAAATATCTACATACCAAATTTAATCCAAATCCGTCCAGCCGTTTGAGCGTGATTGAGTCACAAACATCCGTACAAACTTTCGTGTTTATAATACGATTGGGATCTATCTAGCCGTGAAGGCGTGAATAGGTAACAAACACACATCCACACATGCACATAAACTTTTGAATTTATTATCATCATCATCATCATCATCGTCTCAGCCATTGAACGTCCACTGCTGGACATAGGCCTTCCCCATGCGTTTATTATATTAGCGTGATAATCAGTCTTAGCAACAAAATTTAACACAAGCAAGGAATACCTTAATTATTACAATGTTATAAGTGAGACTGGTCGGTTGGCGCAGTTGGTAGCACTCTGCCTTCTGAGCCGCTGGTCCCGGGTTCGATTCCCGGACAGGTCAAACATTTGTGTGTATGAACATGTCTGTTTGACCTGTGTCTGAGTGTGTATATGTTTTTAAGTATATATCAGTCATCAGGTTACCATAGTACAGGCTCTGCATAGTTTGGGACCTGAAGACCTTGTGTGAATGTTGTAAAAAAAAAAAAAGAAAAAAATGTTAACACAACTGTGATAAACTGTTTACACGAACATTAAGTAAGCCGACAAAACGAACACTGTACATATAATAATAAACAACAAAACAAAACTTTTACAATAAATCCTCCCCTAATCTCTGTTCAAAGATTTTACCGCGGATAAGCTACCATTTCATCTGGCTGAGAATCGAGAAATGATTTTAATTTTTTAACAAGTTGTGCGTTTATAAAAAGTGGATATATTTGTTAGAGTATTATATACTAGTAGCGCCCGCGGTTTCACCCGCGTGGATTACGGTTATTCCGCTACCTCAAATACCCCACGAGATTTAGACTTTATCCGGGATAAAAGTAGCCTAACTAACTACCTAACCTAAACTCTGGTTTAGCAAAGCAGAGTTTAAACTATCTCCATACATATTTTAGTGTGATAAATAAATACGAAATTTCATCGAAATCGGTGTAACCGTTTGAGCGTGAAGAAGTAACAAACATACACACACATACATAATACACACGTGCATAATACACACATACATACATAAGTGTGGTACATAGGTACCACACTTTCGCATATATATAATATTAGTAGGATATTAGAGTCACCTAACATAAGTATAATATTTGATAAGTACTCTCCGACCAGAGTCGAACTCATCCATAAAACATCTCAACCTCACATCTGCCGCAAACAAAAGATTTCTTGGAAACACTTTATTTAAATTCATCTTGGATTTTTTTACCTTTTATTGTTTTTTTATATTTCAAGACCACAAAACTGGAAATACATTATAACATACATAAGTTTATTATAGAAATATTGCGAGTTGTTGAATGAAAAGCCACACTAAGAATTCCGAGTTTCAACTAAGCTGCAGTCTCCAACTGAGAGAGTGCAGCTGGGTGATTATTCCGCCATCGGAAGTTCATTTCGCAAAATGCAAATGTTGGCAGACGATTCCGTTAGTTGAACGAGAAGTTCTATTAAAGTTATGTTGGGGATGATATTTGATGTAAGAGAATTAGGTAAGATAATAGCGAAAATATACATAATGTGAATTAATAACCTTATGAAAATAAAGTGTTACGGTGTTTTCAGATTTACGTTTGTCAACCAAAGATTATGATAAAAGTTTTTTTAATTTCACACCCCCGCACTAGGATCCCCTGTGTCGCGGGAGTTGAGGATATAGGTAAAAAATATCTTATTTATCTATCTTAAAGAGAGGTTTTCATGACGGTTTTTGTAAATAGAACGCGACCATGCATAGGTCTGACATTGACAGTGGCCACAGTCAGACTGAGCAGGCACGTGATACAGCGCGGTACAAAGAACTTAACTTTATTAATTCTTATGTATTAAAAAAATATAATTATAGCAAAAAATCCCTAAACGCTTCTGAACTATACCATAACTTAACTAACCACCTAAAAATTTAAGTTTTGTATGAATATTCTAATTGTTTTGGATGATATACGTTTATAATTTTTTATAAATCATGTTTTTGAAAAAAATAAAATAACGAGAGAATTATACCTTAGCATGTTTTAATACCTAAACATGCCGTACCCGTATAAGTAATATTATATATAATATAAAATACAAGATATATATATATATATATATATATAATATAATATTAATAAGTAATATAGAATTTGCAATCTTGCAACCCTACAAGTGTTGCAACTAATCTGCAGAAGTCGATTGATACTAGAACTGCGTAATTTCAGTTTTAGACATTTTGCGACTTATTAAAGAGGGACCTGACCAAACTAAATTTTATAAGATTTTGAGCACTAAAATTATTGATAGTAAAGTTCATAATCCGGTGACCTGTTCGGGTCAATACGGCAACCTTCTCGTTTCTAACTTTTCTAAACTTTGTACAAAGGTAACGAAGTTCCCGCCTCAGGATGTTTTTGAGATTATATTGTATATTAGATTACAATAACTGCGCTATGCTGTATAGTCCTATATAATTGTATATAAAAACAATTAATAAAATGTATATAGTCGTTTATCGCTTGTTTGAATTTGTTAATAATCAATATATAAACAGTGACCCAATACATTTGTATTTTATTTGTAGAAAATATGTTGTGTGCACTGAGCAATGTACATTCGTACGTGACGTCACTTGCCGGTCACAATAGAAGAGCAGCCCTCCGATTCAGAACTCTTTGATAACTGACCGAATCAATTCCTGGATAAATCCCTTATTACGTACCTTCTGTAGAACTATTTAAAACATTCATTGCAAAAATTCGTTAATGATAAAAGTACAGATTAGAATATTCCATTACATTTACGAAATGTGAACAAATTGCAAAAGTTCTAAATTTAAAATGTATGAACAACGAATCGAATCGATTCGAATAGTTATCTATAGCTCTGAATCAGGGGGGCGCTGATTGTAGAAGTAATATCTTGGGTACTCTTTGTATCATATGAGTAAATTAAAAAATGTTTGCAACTTAAAACGTTAGCTCAATTTAAAATTCTGTTTCACCAACATGCATTCAAATAGAAATAGAAGCAAGAGCAATAATTGCGAATAGAATTTACCACGGGCATCACTGCATGACCGCGTGCAGTTCGTTTGACTGCAGTCCAGAAACTAAAACTAACTAACTTTACGCTTCTGCGTATTTTGCTTTTCGAGGTTGCTATGAAAGTTTTTGGAACGTTCAAACTAATTGAGTTTAGATCTTTTTTTAGACACATGTTTGGGTATTTTTGTAGAATGTAGGGTAATAAATGGCTATATCAACTATCAATTCGCATGCGTGCGGTGATGGAGAAAAACAAGAAGATAATAATTGTCACAATTATGCACATGATTGTATGCGTTAAAATGAATGAAAGCTTTTTGAGTCTGAAAACTATCGCGCGTTTCTTCCATAATTGTAATGTAACAAACCGACTAGGACTCACGTGGTAAACACTGGAAAATTACTCTCCGACCAGTTTCGAACTTATTTGCAGTTCTTCATCTGGGAGTTATGATCGTGCCAGGCGGCGAGCGCGAGCCTCAGCACGTAACTGGCTTTGAGACGGCTGCGCTGCATCAGTCAAATTGTCCCGGTGCGCACTGTCACTTGAGTAATTGTCACTGAGAGTGTCATTGTCACTGTCACTTTGGTGATGATGATGGTAGGAGGCCGGTTTACACACCATGCTTGTCGTGTCGTCCTCATTTTTCCATAGCCCGGATGTATGGCCTATATTTAAGACTGGTATCCAGGCCGGTGGAATATGCCACCCATTATCCCGGTTGAAATTAGGGTGACGTCTGATGAAAGCTTTGTCTTAAAAACAATTGAACTTGACAGTCCAATCACAAACTCCGGTTTACGTAATCCCAAGGTAGGTGAATAATTTATCTATAACTTGCTGACCCGACAGGACACTGTCCAAATTTCCCAGAGGAGAAATACTATTAGGTTTTTGCAAATTTCCCATTTTTTCCGGTGACGCTTCTTAACGTTATTTTCCTTACATTTTGATTTGAACGGAAAACTTTTCTAAAGAAATGACAAATCAGTTAAGAGAAACCCACCTGAGAGTGGTATTTTTTATTCATATAAAGTAGATAGATGGTTATACAAGGAGCTAAAATGACCCATTATATACGAAGTAGTTTATTCCCGAGTTGTAATGGGTTATTATCGTCGTGTGTTACACTCTAATTTCCACTACAATATTGTGAGAAAATAAAATATTTACCAAAAAATGGAATCGACTTCAACACTCAAAAGTATGAAATAACTTGTTGAAGTCGGTACCATGATAATTCAAAAGTAACCGATATCAAAATATTGTGCTCATCGTACCGACTTCGACAAGTTATTTCATACTTTTGAATGTTGAAGTCAGTTCCATTTTTTGGTTAAATTCATTTTTTTTCACTCTTTTTTGTGACCTTTGTTACTCATGGGATCATTTGTCATTGTGGTGTAGGTATGTTCACAGATGTCTTCACCCGCTACTATAATATCGTGTAGGTATAAGCACGCATTTTTCAGTTTTTGACTTGTAACTCAAAAAGTGCTCGTCCACTTTTGAAGACATTTAATGGGACGACACGGGAAGCACCAGGTTTCAAATAAAAAAAGAACGATCAAAATCGGTTCACCCAGTCGGAAGTTATGCGGTAACAAACACAAATAAAAAAATAAAAAAACATACGATTCGAATTGAGAACCTCCTCCTTTTTTTGAAGTGGGTTAAAAATAATCCCACTTAATATTAAAACTTAATAGTAAGACGTGTTGTAAGACCAAACAGATCGCTGCTAGTTCCATTTTCAAAAATACATACACGAAATAACAAGTTTAGCTATTGTGATGCAAGATGACGCAGTTTAAAACCTACATAATAATAAGACAAAAAAGTCTTGCTGACGTCTGTGTTTCTGTTGCAACATTTTCCATATTTCGCTGTTTCCGTTCTAAAACCTCTTTATACAATATTATAGCCTCCTGTGCCTCCGTCGATACTTGTTCAAATCGTTTATGCATAAAATTTTTCGTGAAATTACATTGTATTTAAATTATTTAATCATCGGACGCTCCAAGATATAAGAAGAATTACTGTCTTGAACAATTTCAATTTCATGAATGATGTTTTACAAGTAGCTCCCCGTGGTTTCACCTGCGTGGATTACAGTTTTCCCGCTACCTCGACTATCCCACGGGAACTATACTTTTTCCGGGATAAAACTAGCCTATGTGTTAATCCAGAGCTTAAACTATGTCCATACCAAATTTAATCGAAATCGGTGTAGCCGCTTTAGCGTGACGAAGTAACATACACACATACACTTTTTACGGGTATAACGTGGTACTTACGCGTAGTCGATATCACGATCGACAATTGTTTCGGCTTCTTCCGGTAGCCTTCATCAGGATCTTGAGTGCGGTGCGTTCGTCGTAACGTCCCGTCTCGCACTGACAGATATCGACTACGCGTTAGAAAAAAAAAAAAAAAAAATTTTTTTTTTAAAAAAAACAGTGTGAAGTAATTATGAACGTGAGTTTTAATATTATACACACAAACTTTCGCATTTAGAATATTAGTAGGATGCACTTCAAAAATTGACTCCCTAATACTCTTGATGTTCAATACTTCTTTTTTAGATATATATTTTAAGTGAATCGAAAAGTAAATACCAGCAATAGCGACATGAAAAATATATATACGATAATCGCAAAAGAAGCTTACGGCCGTTCATTTAATGTCTTCGACTTACCCTCCTGGGTAAGCCACAGGTAGAACCTACCTATAAGTAGATATATAATGACATCGTATTCTCTAGATATTTTCCTTTGAATTGAATAAGGTCGGCCCCGAATTTGAGAGCTATCCAATCGAGACAATTCCCTTACACTCCTCGGAATTTCCTAATATTGTGTTCGACAACTCACGCATTATTAAAAACTCTTCGAAGGTCATTTTGAGAGGTTTGTTACGCAAGCCAATATCGTAAACTACTTATACTAATAAAGGTCATCCTTTTTATTAAAAACTAGTAGGGCTCCGCGGTTACACTCGCGTGGATTACGGTATTCCTGCTGACTCAATTATCCTATACTTTTTTTTTTTTTTTTTTTTTTTCCGGGATGAAAGTAGACTATGTGTTATTCCAATGTCTAACCTATCTCCATACCGAATTTCATCGAAAGCCGATATCGAACCGATATTGAATCGATAAGCCAAATTGTACAGCTGTTTGAGCACAGAATAAAAGACAGAGTAACAGACGTTTTTGAATTTGGCTTTTCCCACGGGAACAGCAATTCTATTTAGGAAGAAAAGGCTATTTTATATGTGGTTATAGAAGAGATAGATGGGGCCTTGGAGAATGACATAATGAAAAATAACGTACCTGTGATTTCGGAAAAAGTAAGATTCCCGTGAGATAACTGTGGTAGCGGGAAACCATAACCCGTGCAGGTGAAACCGCGGGCCGTAGCTGGTAAAAGAATAAAAGATGACATGATCTCCAAAATGTATGAAGAATATCAGCAGTAGGTAAGCCTGTGAACGAGAGAAATAGGATTTTGCTTCATGACGTAATGTCGAGCTTTTAGGGGGCCCATTACGTCATAAACCATCCGAAACGTGCATAACTTTGCACGCCTCAATTGAATTTGACGTTCCATTATATTTCACGAAGCTTTCCTTCGGCTTAGGCGCTAAGCGGAACGGTTTTTTTCATTTTAGCGGGGATAAACACTTCGCCAAGAAATCCTCCGACGACGTGTTAAAAGAAATTGAGGGTAAGCTGAAATATATGCTCTATTAACTAAATAGAAAAAAACTGAACTTTTATGGGCCGTAAAACATCCATTTGAGTAAACGTTTATCCGTATGGAATTTCTTATTTATAACAATATATAAAAAGCTATGAGTTACATTAAAGACTACTATATGAAATTACATAGTTAATAACGACTCGTGATAATAATATCCATGGTGAATTTTAGATGAATATTTATTGCATAGACAAATATAATAATGTATATATTAGTTAGTTATAAAATCCAATATTCTTATATTATTTGAATCACAACGTATAGAAATCAGATAGATATTAATAGATTTATATGAAATTATTTGTAGCAATATGGGCAAGGCACATAGTTGGGGTCGAAAGTTTCTCAATGGAGACCACAGACTGGCAAGCGCTGCATGTGATGGCCACCAGCCAGGTGGACAGACGACCTGACTAAGATCTCAGGCAAGGGCTAGATGCGGGCCGTTTCTATCAACTGCTTGTGAAAATCAATGTCTAGGTGGGTACGTCCTATGGCTGACATGATGGTGATGATGAGGCGTGAGTGCTGTAAATCTTTGTTATTCAAATTATTACATATTTTTAGTATAAATAATTATATAATTTGTATCACACAATATTGCGTAAACCTAAATCATATGATTAAGGTTTACGCAATATTGTGTGATACAGGGCTAGCTACTAGCAAGATACTAGCAGAGAGAGAGGCAAGGGAGGCGAGAGGGGAACTAGAAGATGATGATGACGAGACCCTACCCACCATCAGGGTTGGTCTAGTAGATGTCCAGTAGATGGACATTACACTGATGTTGAGCCTGACTTGTAAGTCAATCTTTGTACAATAATCATAGAATAATCAACGACTGCATAGCACGGGACATCTTATCAGAGAGAGCCGGAGAGGAGTACATTTAAGCTATTGATAGTGTTAAAAGGGGGAGTGTGTTAGGGGGGAGAGGGAGAGTAAATGTGTGACGTTGTAACATCGCCTGATTCTAAGAGCTAAGCTGCAAAATTGCGTAAACCTAAATCATATGATTAAGGTTTACGCAATATTGTGTGATACAAATTATATATTTATACTAAAAATATATATTAATAAGGCTGTTCTAGCTAGGCTAGTAGCATAAGCTTGTAGCTAGGCTATTCTAGACTATTGACATGATTAACTGTACATTTGAGGAATACATTTAGAGAGACATCATCAAGATAATCAGGTCTTTTCTACATTATCGCGTCTATGAGAGATTTTACAAATTGCGTCTACTTAGCATATATTTTGTATAATGCTTGAGTCGTTTATCTACGAGCATTAGAAGATTAAACGACTGGTCGGTTGGTGCAGTTGGTAGCACTGCCTTCTGAGCCGCTGGTCCCGGGTTCGATTCCCGGACAGGTCAAACATTTGTAACATGTCTGTTTGACCTGTGTCAGGGTGTGTATATGTATATAAGTATATATATATCAGTCATCAGGTTACCATAGTACACGCTCTGCCTAGTATGGGACCTGAAGACCTTGTGTGAATGTTGTCCCATATTAAAAAAAATAAAATAATGGTGGCTTCAGAATAAAATGAATTAAAAATATTCCTGCCCTAACGACGAGGGAGGATGGGGTAGATATTCACCTCACCATCCCCCTACACCTGCATTAAGCGTTCGAGTTCATGATGCCATATCCATCTGTAGCTTACCTAGGGTAGGTACATAATTGCAGTTTTATTGTTAACAAAAATGTGTCTAAAATATCCAGCGAAACTTTGTAAGTTTGGTTTTATGGATGTATGTTTGTTACTATTTCACGCCTAAACAACTAGATGGATTTGGATGAAATTTGGTGTGGAGATAGCTTATACTCTAGATTAATTAATACACAGGCTTCATTTTATCGTCACCATCATTATCACGAGGGTAAATCGGAATTGGATGAAATTTAGTATGTAGATAGTTCAGGTCCCGGAATAACACATAGGCTATTTTTCATCGTCATCAATCAGGACGCGGGTAAAACCGCGTGGCGCAGCTAGTCTTATTATCATATTTTATGTAAATGACAAACAACAAATATTTTACCAACGTGACGACCCTCAAGTTGTAATCGGTTTGTGGTGTAAGAGGTAAAGTGTCATGTCATGAGGCAGCTGCACAACCAGATTTTTTTTTTTTTTTTATGAAACTAATGTTTTGATTTTGCTATGCTTTCTTTGACTTTGACATAGACCGCACATTTTGTTTCAAAGATTGCAGGGCAGTATGTGTTGACAATAAATCCCGAAATAAAAGCGCGATTTTGAAGCAATGATAGCTCAGCAGTGCGAGTGTCTGCTGTCAAACTGTCGGACACTGGTTCGAACGGCTTGAGCTTCCGTTGAAGGTATCACTGGTGTAGGGCACTTCCGAGTACCCGCCTGGCTGGCTGCCACCATCAAATTTGAAAAACTTTTAACACATGGTGTGGTCAGGCATCAATCCTTGAGAGCCAGTGAGCATTCTAGGTCTAGCGTGATAACATCTTCGACCACATCGTCACTGACCATCAAGTGAGATAGTGGCCATTCACTAGATTTATACAGAATAAAAAATCAGAATTATAAAAAAAAATATGAGCAAGTACAATAGCGTGGTCAGAATCAACCCGCTTGCTTTATCATGTTGAAGTATAATGAAAATATGAGACAAACCTTTGTCTGTATATAAGACATGACAAGGGTCCTTGAAAGCGTTCCGTAATGGTTTCTACTCGCTCAAGTATTCATCATGAAGACAATCGCCTCGTATTCGTTCCGTTTCCTAAAAGATTATCCCCTCGAGTACGTTATGAGTTGAGGTCGAAACTATGGTAGCATCTTCTTGTACCATTACATGAACATTTGTCAAGTGAAGTGTGAATCTCGAACAGCATGTGAGCTTAGTGCGTGAATCTTGAACAGCATGTGGGCTTAGTGCGTGAATCTTGAACAGCATGTGGGCTTAGTGCGTGAATCTTGAACAGCATGTGGGCTTAGTGCGTGAATCTTGAACAGCATGTGGGGTTAGCGCGTGGTAAATGCTCGAAGTATGTGGGGGATATCTGAGCACTATGCAGATATATTTTTTATTTTGGCACCGCATCATTGGTGTCTTTAACGAGTGTGGTTCGTTTTTCATACAAAAAGCAATTATGATATACAGAATAATCAAACAGTATAAATGCCGAAATGTAGTATAATTAGTTATATCTTCTATTTGCGCAAAATTAATAAAAAATAATTTTTTAACGGAATAAAAAAGAGATACATATACATAATTAATATAATTTTAAATATAAATTAATAAAAAAAATATTAAATATTTTTATTTGTAATACTTTCGGCTTTTTTACTGTTTCATTAATTTGTATCATGGTCGCTTTTTGTATGAAAAATGAACCACCTAAACTAAAATCAACACCTTTAACCACGTCGTCGTCTGATATAGAAAATTAGGCTCCATTGTTATAAAGTGTGATATTCTGATACAACGGTATTAACAGAAAGATAAGGTGCATTTTAGTTTGCGAAAAGTTAATGTATAAACAATTTTTCTCAAATTTTACAGGTATATTAGGAATTATCCAGGAATTTTATTGATAAAATCTCCACCTGATTTTTTTACTTTCGCAGGTAACTTTGTCCTACAGCCATTAAGGATCCAATAAATTAGGGACAGATTGCCACTTGGGCCCTTGGCAGCTGGCGATAACCCATCCTCACAAAGGATAGAGTTAAAACTGATCAATTCCTAACTCGGGGATTCACATGCTTACCATTACACTTTTTTATAGTTTGTTGTATGTCTTAATATTAGAGACACATTTTCAAACTTGAGGATAGTAGAAAACCCGCGGGCTCTAGAAAAAAACATAGCCTAGAAATTAAGAATTGAATAGTGGCCCTAATTTTGTTAATCACAGGAACTAGCTAAAATTCCCTAAAATTCTTCAAATTGAAATAGCTCGTAGTCTATTTACGCTAAAATTCAAATTCGTATAACTCCATGCAACGCTCTCACTAATATTAGACGAGTTTTATTCCAAGTTAATGCTTCCACCGCTGAGCCATCATCGCTTCAAAATATATGCGAAAGTGATTTTATTGTTTGCGTGTTCGGGTCAGTATCGCTAAACTTAGTCAGTGCCTGAAGCAGGAATAGTCATAGTCATAGTCATAGTCGTAGCATTTTATTGGTAAACACAACATTACAAGTCAAATTGGATACTTTAGGTCACTAATTAAAATATATTATGGCAAAAATATTACATTAAAGTAATATATTAAATGTAATACTAACAATATATAAAAAATAACTACATAGTATTGTCTTTGTCGTCTAAGTACTCTGTAAGCGAGTTGTAGCCTTTACTTGATAGTAGCTTCTTTAATTTCATCATCATCATCTCAGCCATAGGACGTCCACTGATGGACATATGCCTCCTCCATTGATTTCCTCAAGGACCGGTTCGAAGCGGCCCGCATCCAGCCTTCGCTTGCGATCTTAGTCAGGTCTTCTGTCCACCTGGTCGTTGGCCGTCCTATGCTGCACTTGCCAGTCCGTGGTCTCCATTCTAGGACTTTTCGGCCCCAACGGCCAAAAAGTCCTAGAAGTCCTCGTCGGGTCCTCTTTAAATTATATTTGCATATTTTTGGAGAAGTTGCACTTTTAATAAGTCCTTGTGTCGCAAAGATATAAACACTAACCCTACGTGCATTATTGTTTCACTACCGTTGCACTATCATTTATCTGTTCCACAGTTGTACAAGATAAATGACAGTCAGTGCTGAGTTGAATTGTTTCACGCTGCGCAGCGGCTGCGCTACGACTGCGCTATGTTTGAAAAAAGCTATTTTAAATTAAACACATATTTTCAACGACACAAAGCGACAGGACGGTATTCTGTCGTCGTGGGTTCAAGTCCCACTAGCAGCCGAATTTTTTCCTTCTATTTTTTTTTTTTGTATCACACTCAGACCCCCGCACTAGGATTCCCTGTGTCGCGGGAGGCATGGACACACACAATCACAACACACAAACACCCAAGACCCGGGACAAACACCTATACTCATCGCACATAATTATGTTTGCCCCTGCCGGGATTCGAACCCAGGGTCCCGGAGACACAGAAGTCAAGTCACTGACACTGACCACTGCGCCACGGCGACCGTCTTATTTTATTCAATATTTGAACGTTATGCCTAGAATGTTGATACTGCAATAAACCATAAAACTCTTAACACATATTTTGTTTTATTAACAAATATAATAATCCAATATAAAACGCATGTAATCATACAATTCAATACATCCAATGTAAAAGGCCAAAATAATCTAATTTAGTTAGAAACTGCTGTCAATAAGGTATATACAAATATGTATGTGTTTATGTACATATTTATTAAGTAGAATAATATAGGTAGCTTTTAACTGATTTGCTGGTAATATTTACATTATGTTTGATCAATAAACAACGCTCAGGAATACACCAGCAAAATATAAATTTCAAATATGGAAAGTGACTCTCTTCTGTAACCAAGTGAAGTATACTTAGAAATATTCATCCAATTTACTTCAAAATAATTATACCACGCGCCAGAGTTCCGAGCATATTTCACTCAATTAGTTACTCATAACGCGTTCCATAAATTACCAAAGCATTGATATTTTGCCCTCGAGACTGATATAACGAAGGAAAGTCTATCTCATTACAAACAAGATACGGTTTAAAATTGGGTGTGTAAGAGTGATATCGTTCACAGCATGTAATGTCGTATAGATGACGTATAATGCGGTCGGGATTTATTTTAAGATTATTAAATTTATAAATGTGATTCATGTGGAGTATTGTATTAAATGTAATGAATTTATTAAAGATGATGCTCGCTGTGGCTCTATTGGCAATGACATGGACTTCTGGTCCCCGGACCCTGAATTCGAATCCCGGCAGAGACAAACATTGGTGTGCTAGCATGTATGTTTGTCCTGGGTCTTGGATGTATTTTGTGATGTCAGTCGTATGCCAATGCCTCTGTATTGTGCAGGCTACCGACAGCTGTGCAGGTTGTTTCCCTCTTTAAAAAGAGAACACGTCTGTGATTTTTAGGGGGTACATTATTCCTTCAAAGAACTTTTGTAGTGTGTCTGTTTGTACTCGTTTTCTCAGAGAGATAAGATAAGATAAGGTAAGATAAGATTTATTTGCATGAACATACATGTATTCCCAACATTCATCCTACTTATATTATCAATGCGAAAGTTTGTGAGTATGGAGGTAGTAACTATATACTTTGATAATATTTACTTATAGTAAATAATAATGTAGTGTTGCGCGATGCCAGGAATGAAGCGATGATAGCTCAGCGGGGAGAGCGTCGGCTCTAACGTCGGATTCAAACTGATGGACACTGGTTTGATCCCCAACAACGGCTTGAGCTTCCGGTGAAGGTAAAATCGTTATCAAATTCCCAGCATGGTGTTAGGGTATTTTTGAGTACCCGCCTGGCTGGTAGCTAGCCAGGCGGGTACTCAAAAATACCCTCAAGTTTGAAAAAGTCACCAAATACATACCCCCTTACTTATAAACATTGAATAAGCTGCGAATAGTAATTCAGTGTTTTGTTCCGCTCTTTCAACGTCAAACTGTCATATAAGCGACAAAGACAAAACACTTAATAACTATTCAGAGGTTATGCAACGTTTATTAGTAAGGGAGATAGTGTGTTCAGGCAGCAGTCCTTGAGAGCCAGTAAGCATTCTAGGTCTAATGTGCTAACATCTTCGATCACATCGTCACTGACCATCAAGTGAGATAGTGGACTACATCTACACAGCATAAATAAAAATATGACTCCCTACTCAGCATTATGCTAAAATTAAATGCTGGTTGAATAACCGTCGCGCTGATTTTCAGTCTTGAAATAAATTAATACAACCTATGTCATATAAAATTGTATGAGAAATGACTTTTTAAAGATGATTATCTTGACATATTAATATTGTAATAATTAGTTATAATATGCAACATTGAATGCCCGATACGGGTAAGCTGATATCACTCTCTTGCAATACCATCGTGCAAAAAATGTGTAATATTTTTATCAGTTGTCAATAAATTATTCTGATTCTGATTCTGATTCAGTAGGAACTCAGACTTGCATCACGAAAGTAAAAGTAACTAATAATTATTTACAAGACAAAAGGACATCAAGAATTTTCAGTATAGGTAATCTTGTAAAAAAATAACTCCACAATGTTAAAATATACTAGTAAGTTATACAATTTTATTAATTTTACAAAGTTGTACAATTTTGGGTAAAGTTAAAAGTAAACATTATTTTTAGGTTTTTTATCTCTAATTTCTAAATGTATGCACAAAGGATTGTGCCATAAAACATTGCAATATTTTAACCATAATCCTTTGCAGGTACAAGAGATACGCCATTTTGCCGTTCTTACCTTCTTATCGGCTATAGCACCAATCGGTTCGTAATATCCGCCGATATTTCCCGACATATCTGCGGGATGCCTGCAGGGACCGCTCAATAGGCTTATAAGGAATTTACCAAGACCGACGTACTAAATCGATAATTTGAGATATTTTGAGAGATCACACCTGGTTATATATAATGCTTTGGTAACAAATAGTTATCCCACTAATATTATAAATGTCAAAGTTTGGATGGATGTATGGATGGATGTTACTCAATCACGTCAGAACGGCGGAACGGATCTGGATGAAGTTGGGCACGGAGATAGATTATAGTCTGGAATAGCACATAGGCTACTTTTTATCTTGGTAAAATGTATTATTCCCATGGAATAATTGATGTAGCGGGAAAACCTTAATCCATGCGAGTGAAACCACGGGGCGCTACTTGTTTACAACACTATAGAGCGGTAAGTTGATTTTTTACAAAAGAGTAGCGCGTATAACCTCGGGACGCATGTAGGTCGAGGTCTTAACCATATGATAGTCAGGAGTTAGTAAATAACAATTTCTGAACGTGTGTCATTTACATTTTTCAATGTATTTGCGAGAATTCAAACGTATCATCTCTCGAATTTTGCTAAGTAATTACGCTGGATCTAGGCCGTACTATTACAAAATTAGGACTAAGTGTTGAACGAAAGTAATGGGTTTAATCCAAGGACTAAGTAAAAACCGAATTAGAAAACCAAGTTTAGCGTTGATTCGGGGATCGTCTATGGTCTAAAGATAGTCCTTTGATGATCCTATAGTTTAGCGATGGTACTAAAGCGCGAAACGTCAATGATAGTTGGCGTCTTGACTTTGTCATAATTTACTCGTATTTGACAATAAACTTTGTATATATCTAATCTTTGATTAGTATTACACCATGAACGATCTTTGGAATCCACAAGTTTTATTAGTCGACAATTTGTAATATAGTCACAATGATATTATACTAAAGATGACGTATATTCATACTGCGCGGTGCTCAGATTTTGTTCCTTTACGAAATAAACATGCTTACTGCGACAGATAATACGGTACAAATAATATAGAAAAGGATAGCTATATGTTTACACTTGCGCTTGAAATACGCGTCGTAATGAAAATTACTACAATTGACTTAATTTTGCCGCCTCAGTTTCCGCGCGCTTGTGTGACATCTACCTCATATAAACATATAATATCATTGTATAGTCAAGGACTAGTTTCTTAGTACCATAACGAAATGTGACTCTTTGGGCTGGGTTTCATTCAAAACTTAGTCTATGTTTTGTAATAAGACAGTTTGTGTTTTGGTCATAATTATTCCAACTTGAGGGTTAGAATAATTATCATCAAAAAGATAGAATTAGCCAGGCAGGTACTCGAAAGTACCTTACCACTGTGCTGGGTATTTGATAACCGTATTACCTTCACTCGAAGCTCAAGCCGTTGGTGGGGATTGAACCAGCGTCCGTCAGTTTGGCAACCAACTCTCCAACCGCTGAGCTATCATCGCTTCAAAAGACATCACAAGATATAATTATGAGGTTTATAAATATCAGTACGAAAGTCACAATAATCTTCAACGTATTTAATACCGACTTCGACAAGTTATTTCATACTTTTGAGTGTTGAAGTCGGTTCCATTTTTTGGTAAAAAATTTTTTTCATTCTTTTTAGTGACCTTTGTTACTCATGGGATCAATTGTCATTGTGGTGTAGGTATGTTCACCGATGTCTTCACCCGCTACTATAATATCGTGTAGGTATAAGCACGCATTTTTCAGTTTTTGACTTGTAACTCAAAAAGTGCTCGGCCGATTTTGATGAAATTTAAATGGGACCACGGAAAGCTTTCAAACAAAAGAAGCTATCAAAATCGGTTCTTCCAGTCGGAATTTATGCGGTAACAAACAAAAATAAAAAAATATAAAAAACATACGGTTCGAATTGAGAACCTCCTTTTTTTGAAGTCGGTTAAAAATAGTGCCAATTTGCAAAACGACGTCATGTTACAAATACCTGCATAGTAACAGTGTAAATTCTAGTGCATGCAAAAGCTTGTCTAGCTTGCTTGTCCAAATATCAACCCTGTTGAGTGTAGCTGGCGCACGTGACGTCACTGCACAAAGATAAGCGCCCTTGGCTTTCACACGTCATTAGTGCAGACTGGGAGGAAACGGCTAATTGGCGCAGACGACGAGAGCTTCTCGTTTATATATACCGTGAAGTGACTTGACTGGTTAGTCAGGTTAGTGAAAATAAACTTAGCGTATTCTGAAAATTCAATTTCAATTTTAAATTTCATTTCAAATTCAAATTTCAAATTATGAGAATCATTCAAAAGCCTTCTAGAAGATACTGCGCTGTTTGGGAAATCTAAGCGTAAGGATTATCTTCGTCTCTAAATTTTAGAGTTATTGGACTCTTTAAATGATTGGCAACGTGTCGTCGCCCCCAGTGTTACGGATATCCATAGGCGACCGTGATCGCTTACCATCAGGCGGCCCGACTGCTTGTTTGCCATTTATTTACATTTAAAATAATTTGAACGTAAGTTCCCTCTCATCATCATCATCATCTCAGCCATAGGACGTCCACTGCTGGACATAGGCCTCCCCCATTGATTTCCACAAGGACCTGTTGGAAGCGGCCCGCATCCAGCCCTTGCCTGCGATCTTAGTCAGGTCGTCTGTCCACCTGGTCGGTGGCCGTCCTATGCTGCGCTTGCCAGTCCGTAGTCTCCACTCGAAAACCTTTCGACCCCAACGGCCATCGGTTCTTCGAGCTATGTGCCCTGCCCACTGCCACTTCAACTTGCTAATCCGCTGGGCTATGTCGGTGACTTTTGTTCTTCTACGGATCTCCTCATTTTTGATTCGATCGCGTAGAGAAACTCCGAGCATAGCCCTCTCCATAGCTCGTTGTGCGACTCAGAGCCTGTGCAGAAGGCCCATAAAACAAAAAAAAGTAATAAAGTTCCCTCTAGGATATTGTGTTAATCCAATAACCCATAAAACAGGATGGTATTCTGTATTCGTTGGTTCAAATCCCAACAATAGTCAAATTTTTTCCTTCTTAAATTTGAACGTACCTACATATTGAATTTAGTTTTGTAACGCTTATCAAATTAAATAAGACAAACTAAATTACCATATTCACTGGAATATGGTAGTTGTAGTATGTATGTTTTTATGTAGTATGTGCGTATGTATGTATATAGTAGAGCACCATGTCTGTGTCAGAGGTTAATTAAATGATAATTTAAGTAATTAAAATATTATAATAACACTCGTTTGTATTAAAAAAAGGAAAACAATAGAAGTATTTTAACTAAGTAAGTGTTTTACGTATAGCGCACTCATAAAATTTTAAATTTAAAGATGGCGAACAAAAACAAGCGGTCTAATAAAAAAATATTTAATTCAATTGTGTGTTTTAAATTTAAATATTTCTCTTTGTGAACGGAGACCGCTTTGTAAATGAGTTGGGAACATTTTTCTCTTGTACGTGTTGAATATTTTAACTATGTAGATAGACGGTGATTAATAAAATTGAGAATTGAATAGACTGGACTGGCCGGTTGGCGCAGTTGGTAGCACTCTGCCTTCTGAGCCGCTGGTCCCGGGTTCGATTCCCGAACAGGTCAAACATTTGTGTGTATGAACATGTCTGTTTGACTTGTGTCTGGGTGTGTATATGTATGTAAGTATATATATCAGTCATCAGGTTACCATAGTACAGGCTCTGCCTAGTTTGGGACCTGAAGACCTTGTGTGAATATTTTAAAAAAAAATAAAAAAAATTGATACTTAAAATACCTCATATAAGTTTATTTAAAACGCGTATTTGCCAATAGATATTCAATTATTACTGGCTGCTATAACTATGACTGTTTTTAAGATTTTATTTTATTCATTTTGACGTGATAACGTTTTATAAATTGATGAATACCAGCAACACTCATGAAAAATAGTAACGTTCCGCGTAACGTTCCACCTGAGTTTTGTATTACATAAAATAATCAAAGTCAAAGTCAAAGTCAAAGTCGAAGTCGAAGTCGAAGTCGAAGTCGAAGTCAAAGTCAAAGTCAAAGTCGAAGTCGAAGTCGAAGTCAGTCAAAGTCAAAGTCAGTCAAAGTCAAAGTCAAAGTCATAAATGATTATGACGTTATCACGTAAATCTATCGTCCTTAAACCGACTTCACAGACAACCAATTTTTTTTAAGATTACCCAAGAATAGTTACATTACACTGTATTTTATACCGCTAACTTAAGTGTATTAAAATGAATTGCCACATGTAATAACAGAATATGCTAAGTACTATTGCTTATTTGTAGTATTATATTTTTATAAAAAGTTTGAAATATTTAGCAAATGGTCAAGTCTTAAATGGTAAGCCAGCAAGCACTCGCATTTTTGACAGTCTACTAGACCTCGCTTTCCATGAGGATGGACATTTTTTTTTATTTTTTTTTACATATTTTAAGTTTGCGTTTGACAACTGTCTCACCTGATGTTAAGTGATGACGTTGTCTAGGATTTAGCACGCACACCTAGAAGGTACCTATTCACTCGCGACTTGAAGACTCCAGGATTGTACATATACATATACTGCCCAAACACCGGTCGAGAAGTAACACCTGTCACACTGACTGACACCTGTAAAAAATGTTATTGCCAGCTTTTGCTAACTGCTTAAATTTTTTGTTTTATTTTTTTAACTATTTAACTAATAGTACCATGAGGTGGGCAGCAGCACTTTCTGAGTATAGAAAACCATACTGCGCTCGCCAACCCACGTGGCAAGCGTAGCGAGTATTGGTAAATCCCTCTATATGGGGAGGCATATGTCCAGCGGTGGACGTCCTATGGCTGCGATGAATAAAAAAAAACTATTTAACTACAAAATATTTATTTTTATCAGGCTTGACTTACCGAATCACCGCTTACTCATGTGATACCCTTTAGCTTTAATGCTTAAAAATTCCTTTTCCTTTTTGTGGAATTCGTAACAGCCATTTCGAAAGGCGAGTGTTATTTATCCTGTCAATAAGCGAATATTTCACTCCCTTATCGGGCTCTCTTTGGGTCATGAATCCGCCAGGAATTTAGTAATGAAATTTTTAGGACACGCCGGCTATTAATGCTTTGAAGACAGCCTTGGCTATTTCTGAGATCGCATGTAAAGCGATTTGGATGAAATTTTGTATGTAGATAGTTTAAACCCTGGATTAACACATAGGCTACTTTTATCCCGGAAAAAGTATAGTTCCCGTGTGATAATTGAGGTAGTGGGAAGACCGTAATGCACGCGGGTGAAACCACGGGGCGCCACTAGTTTTTAATAAAGGATAAATATTATGGATGCGTATATAAATCTTAACTTATAAATTAGCAAATGAAATATTTTTTCTATAATTGTTACCGTGTTACCACGTGAGTCCTAGTTGATTCGTGAATTATAAATTAAAAAAGTAAAAATAATTAGCCATTATCTAAATATTAAGCCAAAAAGAATCAAATTTGTCTATTTCGCAATTAGCCATAAGTAACACTGGTAAACAAAAAGCGGAGCATTTAAAAATTCAAAAGAATACGAGTTCAAATCTTCATTTAATCATTGTCTAATGTGATTAAGATGAATTTTGTCATATTAGAACGAGAAAAATAATAAAGTAATTCGTAAATTAGAATCCCAATCGGCTTTATCTTGGTGATTATAACTTTGAATGATAGAAGCCAGAAAAGGCCTAAAGTGCCTACTCACCCTTAATAATACAATTAATCAAAGGAGATCGATGAGTGATAGATGGAAGGTAAGCCTGGACGAACATTAATCACAGACGTTTGCTGTACCTTATCTAATGTCAAAGTAGTAATGTCATTGTGATCACAAAATTTACCATAATCTTGATCTTGATGAAAAATTTTGCAATTTTCAGTTCGAAACATCGATTATCTTTTATCAGTTAAAAGCAGTGCTGCACGACTCGCGTGTACGCCCTCTCTGAACAAGCACTTACTGACGAATTATATCGAGTCGGCGATCCATACTCGCACTGCAGGATAGCTAATTTAGGTCACGTGATTTTCTTTACCAAGCAATCTCTTAATGTATCAATCTGTAAATCCTTCGTATATATCGCACTGAAACGACGGATACCAAAGTCTGATGAGACGTCACAGATTACAGACGACAGTAACTAAACAAACCTTATCAGATCTCTCTACTCTACTCTCTACTGTTGTGTCGTCTACACCGATCTCAGCACTATACCGGTAGTACACTCAGCACCGTTATCCGGTGTCCAAACAGCAGCTGAGCAAACAGTGTCAAGTTTCAGACATGTCCAGAGGGAATGGAAGTTCGATGCCGCAATTATAAATAAGCTCTCTCCAGTAAATAAATATAACTTCACGGTTCTATTTATACAAAAATAATGAAACATTTTCGTTTCAGGATGGAAATTGCATTCTGTGGGCGGCTTATGTAAATACTTAAATACTACAAAAACGGCATTACCTTTATGCTTAGCGGTTCTAGATTTATATACTGTAGTAGAAATTAACCCCACTTTTGAAGAGCATTATTGGAAGTCGAAAAAATATCCAATTATAAAATGTATAAATCCGCTTTAGTCCGGAATTTTGATTGCGAAATACTAGTCGTTCGGTATTAGACAACTGCGCTAAAACAACAAATTATGCGTTTATTTTTGCCAATAATGTGTTGAAATGAAGTTAATATGTAAAAAAGAACCAGTACTTCTAGAAAAAAGATATTCATAAAATTAAACTATTTAATACAATTTGAAGCTGTATCAGAAGCCCAATTGAGTGAAACTTTAGATTTATTTTATCGTGATGAAAATCGCAACATGATCTTAGGTATATAAAATATTTTTATTGCCTAACCCCCTTACTTATAAACGTTGAATAAGCTGCGAATAGTAATTCAGTGTTTTGTTCCGTTCTTTCAACGTCAAACTGTCATATAAGCGACAAAGACACAACACTGAATAACTATTCAGAGGTTATTCAACGTTTATAAGTAAGGGGGTGAGTACATAGCTAATAATAATATACATATAATCATACCTACACAATTATAATATTCTTGTCATTATCTAACTAATAAGATTCTATACGTAGTGAAGAAAGTGTAAATATATTGTATTACAATAAAAATGTATTACAATTATTTCAGTATGGTTTTAAATTGTGTTAGAAATATCCTCACGTTACAACGTGCATTGGATTAACATAATTTAATTCCACCATCCCCATTTTAACATCGGTCTACCAGAAGTATGGCAACGCGCCATCGCTATAAGGTAGCAGACCACCTATACGTACGAAGTGTTTTTCTTCTACTTTCTTAATGCGTACTGTCAAGGAATGGAACTCGCTGAGTCTGTGTTTCCCAATACGTACAATCCTGGAATCTTCAAGTTACGAGTGAATAGTTAATAACTTTCTAGACTTTTGTGCTCCATCATAGACCGCGTCGTCACTTAACATCAGGTGAGACAGTGGGCAAGCGCAAGCTTAATTCAATAAAAAATATTGAGCTGGGTTTTTTATATAAGTATACTTTTTGGATGTTTTAACCCGCTCGTCCTATTGGCAGAGTATACCTTAAATATTGCCTTGTTGAATATTCTGATAAGTTGAGCAGTATATTTAGACCAAAAGTACCAACCCGTAGCTTTGATCAGCCCCTTTGTTGGTTTTGTAAAATGCCATGGATCCCCACGGGCTTAATGTTCGTAACAGATAAAATATTACGCTTCATGCACTAAGGCACTTCAAGTTATATTTTTTACTCCTCTGGTTCAAAAAATCTGTCATCGTAGATATACATCTTTTGAACAGAAAAAAAAATTACATGAAAATGGAAGCGACTTCAACACTCAAAAGTGTGAAATAACGTCTTGTCGAAGTCGGTACCATGGGCACAATATTTTTTGAACTATCATGGTATCGACTTCGACAAGTTATTTCACACTTTTAAGTGTTGAAGTCGGTTCCATTCTTTGGTAAAAAAATTTTTTCATCGTTTTCAGTGACCTTTGCTAATCAGGGGATCAATTTCACCACCCGTAACTACATATAATGTCATCCACGTATGCATACCAATTTTCAGTTATTGGAGTATAACTCAAAAACAGCTTGGATGAAAATGGGACCACACGGGAAGCACCAGCATACAAATAAAAGGATAATTAAAATCTGATCACCCAATCGAAAGTTCTGAGGTCACAAACGTAAAAAGTGAGAATATATAAAGAAAAAAACATACAGGTTGATTTGAGAACCTCCTCATTTTTTAAAGTCGGTTAAAACCAGTCATATGATATTATTTTTCATCCTCTCGCAGTCGTAGTGAAAGGTAGAGTGTACCACACACGCGGGTAAAAATCCTATCTAAGGGTTTAACTCAGTTTCTATCCCTCGCTTAAACAAGGTAGTAAAACTACCTCATTTAGTATGGATCATTTTAGCCTAAATAATCTACTATTCATCACTTTTAGTTAACTTTCGGTACAGTTATTATCATACATTTTATATAAACTTACGTTTTGTCACTATATTTCAACTAGCTTTCATTTACCGATTCCATTCGTATTTGGTAACACGTTTAGTAAAATATAATTAGAATAATAAGTAGTTATTTAATATAAAAATAACATCAGTTTATTTAACCATAAAAAACGCCTTCTATTGTTTTAAGCAACACAAGCGTGTAGTTATTGCTAATTGAATTCGATGAGGTAGTTATTAGCGGTAATATTTTATAACGGAAAGATTTTGCTTCCGATAAAAAGTTTCTCTTGAGCGTACTGCAAGCAAAGAAATTCTTACACAAGGGTTTTTATTAAAATGAAAATGTTATCTTACTTTTTAGATTTTAGAGCTAATATGTACCTATCGCTGTTAACTGTGGAGGCTTTCCATCTTAGGACGACCAGACGGATGGCAATGCGACATCCATACATGGTGGACGTTCCAACTAGTCGCACGAAGTACAGCTAACGAATGGAATTTATTGCCTAAATCTATGTTTCCGCAAACATACAACCTGGGTATCTTCAAGTCACCAGTGAATAGGTCTAGGCAGGCGTGCTCCACCGTAGATCGCATCATTACTTAACATCAGGTGAGATAGTGTTCAAACGCCTGCCTATTCCCAGTAAAAAATAAGATATAAAAAAAAGTCTTTTAAATGGCTCTTCCCCTATCATTCTGTTGTTATTTTTTTAAAGTAACTGTAGCTGTAATCCACCCGAAGAAATTAAAATAATATTTAGCTAGTTTATAACAAATGTGAAGATCAACCGAAACACAATAATTAACAAACAATAAAAAAAAAACAATATTATACAAAAAACTCTCTGCTCAATAGCCGCGTAGCCGACGCTATACAGCATTATTATTATGTAGATAAAGTCGGCCAAATATATAGACTATCACCCTAAGGCTGAAAATCATTTGGCATCATAAAAGCAACAAAGTTGATTTTCCATTCTTCCCGTTAGATAGGTTCAACCCGTAATATTTGAACGCTTAGAACGTTTTCACACTTTTGTGATTACACAGAAACTTATGTCAAAGCTGATAGACCATTTTCTTTTTGACTGTTCATGTGTATACAGTATGTGTACAGATTATATGAACACGATGCTCTTACCAATATTGTTGAAGTCATACCTGACTAACTAACTATTACTTTTAAAAAACATATAAAAGTGTTTTCGGGTTTTCGGCATGTTTCATTTGCTATATTAACCATATTTTAAATGTATATCCAAAAAGTACTGCGGCGGTGGTGGTTGCCAATAATCTACCCGTAGCAAGGGGTAGATTAAGATTTGTTTTTACATAAGTGACTATAATGTATAGTGTTTAACTATTAGTTATGGTAAGAGAGGCGATCTTACATGTATCTTTATCTCAGAAAGAATTCACATAATTACGTAATAAACCAATTAACCGATCAACTAAAGGTTAAATGATTCGGACCACGGAGCAAATTTCGCTTCGTGATTCGAACAAAACGGGCGTGTTTCGGAGAACTATTTCATTATTATTATTCCCTTCGCAACGCGCGCCAGAATTGAATGGAACTCCTATTGATTCATATTTTGCTCCCATGTTCCGATCCGATGCGGACAACACTGTGTAATGACAGGACGTTTATTCTTACAGCTGTTCCCAGCAGGGATGAAGTCTCTTGGAACAAGGACATTTGGTAACAGGGAGTATAATAGAATCTTATACTCTCTTTTAGTTTTTTTAACCGACTTCAAAAAAAGGAGGAGGTTCTCAATTCGACACGTATGTTTTTTTATATTATTTTTATTTGTGTTTGTTACCGCATAACTTCCGACTGGTTGAACTGATTTTGATCGTTCTTTTTTTATTTTAACGCTGGTGCTTCCCGTGTAGTCCCATTTAAATTTCATCAAAATCGAACGAGCACTTTTTGAGTTACAAGTCAAAAACTTAAAAATGCGTGCTTATACCTACACGATATTATAGTAGCGGATGGAGATATCGGTGAACATACCTACACCACAATGAGAATTGATCCCATGAGTAACAAAGGTCACTAAAAAGAGTGAAACAAAATTTATACCAAAAAAGGGAACCGACTTCGACACTCAAAAGAATGAAATAACTTGTCGAAGTCAGTACCATGAACACAATATTTTGATATCAGTTACGTTTGAACTTTCATGGTACCGACTTCAACAAGTTATTTCATACTTTTGAGTGTTGAAGTCGGTTCCATTTTTTGGTAAAAATTTTTTTAGTTGACTTGTGAGTCAACGAAATCCACCCAACTTTAATAAGCATGGCAACTCTTTTTGACGAGTGGAATTCATTGGCTAAATCTGCGTTTTCACATAAATACAATTTGACTGTCTTCAACTCACAAGTGAATATGCACCTTCTAGGTAGGCGTGATCCATCGTAGACCGCATCACCACTTAATATCAGGTGAGATAGTGCTCAAACGTTTGCCTATCCTCTATAATAAACAAAATAGGTTTCATAGCCATGGCATATATTTAGCTATTTTAAGAATTTTGAAATCACGAGTGGAGTGGGGATAGGTTACTTAAAAGGTACCTTCTAAGGCTGCGTGCTAATTCTTCTACGTCACGAGCACGACGCGTCGTACGCTCCTTGTATATATATATATATATATATATATATATATATATATATATATATATATATAGCAATAAATAGCCTATGTTATTCAGGGTAAATGTAGCTTTCCAATGGTGAAAGAATTTTTGATATCAGCACAGTAGTTTTTGAGTTTATTATGTATGTAGCTTTCCAATGGTGAAAGAATTTTTGATATCAGCACAGTAGTTTTTGAGTTTATTCATTACAAACATACACACGCACAAAAATACTTTTTCCTCTTTATAATAGTAGTGTAGATATAGATATACATATATATATATATATATATATATATATATATATATATATATATATATATATATATATATATATATATATATATATATATATATATAGATATACATATATATATATATATATATATATATATGTATATCTATATCTACACTACTATTATAAAGAGGAAAAAGTATTTTTGTGCGTGTGTATGTTTGTAATGAATAAACTCAAAAACTACTGTGCTGATATCAAAAATTCTTTCACCATTGGAAAGCTACATTTACCCTGAATAACATAGGCTATTTATTGCTAGAAAAGATTAGGGATCCTTACCAAAAAAGTATGGACGTGTAAAAGTATTTATAGTTAGTAAATTGTAAGTAATCTATTGGATGTCAGATTATTACCCAATGTACAACTTCTGATTCTTTTTACCTTTTTTATTTTTACTTTAAGTACATACGAGTACTATTCAGTCAAAAGTTGCTAATGGTACATGACGAGATCCTTAAAATAGAATCTGCAGCTAATAAATTATATTTATTGGAAGGCTTTTTAACCGACTTCAAAAAAGGAGGTTGTCTCTTCGATTGTATTTTTATGCGTGTTACCTCCGATCTTTTGTTAGGTCAACCGATTTGATGATTATTTTTTTATTTGAAAGCTGTTGCTTGTCATGTGGTCCCATTTAAATTTGATCAATAACTGACTGAGTGTGTATCTGATTGTTTACGAATACATTGATAATGTTTTTATTTGTGAAAGAAAACGTTTAATTTGTTCCATTATTTGTAAAGACGGATTTGTAAAGTTCCTTATATATGTTATTTTAAATTGTTAATTATTGCATAAATACACATCCTGAACTACAACAAGGTCTACCCATACAGTTTTCATGTCTCATATTTAACTTTTTTTGTATAGACATCTGAAGCTTGCGAGAGCAAGACACTGATCAAAGATTCACTTAACAAAAGAAAAAAAAGGTATAGAGTATACAACGGTAAGAGAAAAACTATGAAAGTTCATTAGTTAACATAATCTGGTGTAATAGTTCCATAGTAGGTTCATAACTCCTGGTTCCATTTAAGCCACCTCCAAGGGCCATCAAGACCGCCGCTGAAAGGCTCTGCATAGGCACCTAAGTCAGACGTGACTAGAATCCTTCGTCCATTACTTTACTAATAGCTTTAATATATAACGTCCGATAAGACCAGTGTTGGTTACGCCAAAATGCAATTAATATCTATGTTACTTAGAAACTATTGTTTGGTGAGGTAATGACTCAATTTAACCTGGTTTTCTTTGCTATTTGGTGACATCGACAGTAGTTATGAAGTATAATGGTACCTAATAAAATTACTTAAAATGTAAATCTCATGTTTTACTTATGCTAAAATTCCAATTCCTATAAATCCTTACAAAAAATATCTCTAATATTAGATGCTATTAATTCAAATATGAGTATATAAACTCTAAAGCTTTCACGGCCGGCGTTGCATGTTGTATGTATTGCGAAGGAGAGTTCTACGCTCTTATCGCCGCTCAGACCTAAACCATTGAAGATGTCGACCGCAGTGATCGACGAAACGTCTGGAACACAAGTTTCACATAGACCACGGCCAAACAGCCCGGAAGCATTACATACAACAAATATGAGTAGTTTTAGTTGGCACCAAATAACGTGACGACTTATTTGACCTAAAACTATCCGCATTTAATAAAACATTTAATTTTAGTCTTTGCATTCATAAGTAACATACTAATTTAGACTTAATCGTAAACTTATAAATATCACCGTTTTATTACTCAGAACTTAATAAAAGTGAAACCTAGTTAAAATAAACAGAGACATATTTTTTACGCCATTAAATGCGCCACACGTGAAAAAAAGTGGGTAGTCCAATGTGTTTGCTCTTAAAAACACCGATACCCGCAGTATGTAAACAAGACCCATGTAACTTTGCCGAAATATCGAGCAAAATAAAAAATACCCGCTAGTTTTATTTATTATAAGGATGATAATAATGTTACTTATCGCCTTTTTTAAAGATCTCTAAAACATCATACGCATGATACCTGCGGGTTAACTCTTGAAACTCGATTCCGATAGTAAATTGTGATTTCACACGATTGGAATCGAGTTCGACGGAATTTGACATAAATACAAAATGCCGTTGAATGAGACTGGGGCTGATTCGGATTGGCATTGGATTGACATTGAAACTGAGCAGAGTGTTTTGTGTCAAGAATTGGTTGGTTATAAATTTACTGCTGCAATATATAGATAGACTACAGTTGGTTTTTTACAGCTTATCAGGCGTTGCAAAACATTTTTATTATTGAGCCTAATTAATCTCACTTTTTTTTTTTATCGACACAGTAATATAAAAAATGCAACACTTACACTGAATAAATGACTTCATCGAACGTAATTTCGGTCGACGTGGCGCAGTGGTCAGTGTCAGTGACTTGACTTATGTGTCTCCGGGACCCTGGGTTCGAATCCCGGCGGGGGCAAATATTTGTGCGATGAGTATAGGTGTTTGTCCCGGGTCTTGGGTGTTTGTGTGTTGTGATTGTGTGTGTCCATGCCTCCCGCGACACAGGGAATACTAGTGCGGGGCTCAAAAAAAAAAATTAAGTTAAGAGATTTTCTCTCCATAATTTCTAGATTGATACAGTTATGAGCAGGATTTACGAAATATGTGTCAATGTTTATGCTTCGATGTTACCAAAGTACATCAAACTTTTTAACATATTCCCTTTTAAAGTTTGAGGTTCATCCCAATGATATGCTTACGGAACATTTTCACTGGAAATGAATATGGCAAAGTCACGTAGGCTGTGGGAATCTCATTTTGAAATTCACGTCACAGCGGCATAATGTGGCAATAAATGAATTTTAATAACATGAGCACTCTCATTTCAACATTTTCAGATAAAAGTTTTATTCGGGTAAGATTCAAAACTTCCGTACTTGTACCATCTGTATAGCATGCAAAAAAGGCCATTTGCTAAAAACACAAAAGCGAAATGTTAATCGTAACAGGTTGCTGACCTCTTTATCCCCAACGGGTCGACCAGCGGTAGTTTACTTGACAGCAAAATTTTAACACTGGCAACATTTGGACCAATTTGGTGATGCTACTATTCCTGATATTGCGTTATGAAAGTAATTTATTTTAGTAGAACCAAAGAAATTATACTACAACTTTGCATGTACATGAAATGTGGACTGCATGCTTGTGCTGCCTGCTCCCAGACTGCAGTCTTTCCTTAACTGCAGACCAGATGAAGAAATTAGGCAATGCGAGAGCAGCATCACTAACTGTCATAGTTTCATTAAATGTTTACTGCTCGGACACGAATGTACTCGAAAAAGGAGTATTGACCAATATCTACGACCTTAATCAATGTCGGTCAGCTGATATGCTTGTAAGCAGTTCAAGGGTCTCCAACTTGACTCAATGCCGCCATTCGTTCTTAGTATGCCAGGGCACACTGAGAAAAAAGACTAGTCAGGTTAAACTGTTACCCAGGGGTAACAGTTTAACCTGATTGGTCTTTTTTCCATAAATATAGGGTGATGGAGAGTTTTATGGAGGTTTCTGTTTTGTCATCATCATCACCACCAAAAACTCAGCTATAAGATCTCCACTGCTGGACAAATGCCTTCGCAATTAATCTCCACAAGGACTAGTTTGAAGTGGCCCGCATCAAGCGTCTTGCCTTGATCTTTTCCGGGGTATCCACATAAGAACCTTGATCCAGTAATTACTTTTGCGTGGTATGTTGCTGACTTTAGTAACTTACTTTCTATATGTGTTGCAATAAATATAAATTATACTAATAGTAAAATAGTTTGGCTTTTTGTCGCTCATTGCACCCGATTTGTGTATTCATAAGCGTTCCTATAGAATGGTCAAATTTTTCGTATAAATTATGGTGGCAGAACAACATTACTGTAAAAGGTGTCCTCGAATTCCTCCAAACTATGATTTATAAGAAATATGTAAATTCTTAAAAAATAGTGTTACAATGGGTGTTTTACAGAGCTATTTCAAATATGGTGAGTTCAATAAACAGTTTTGTTAAGTTTTTCATTTAAAACCTAAATATATGGATATAAATTTAAATTTCCTTAGATTGAAATCGACTTAAATATAATTACATACTTTTACTAGCAAGTGGATTAGTATTATTCCAGTGATTGGCATATGCTACTGGTCAATGCAAAGAGACCACAAGCTACTATGACGGCGTATATCATCTGGTATAGCTCTTTTTTATTGCGTCACTATTTCTATAACAAAATAGAAGATAAGTTACTATGAAGCTGGCAGTGCCACATCATTAGTGAGTTGGGAACTATTGTTCAAGCAGGGCGGTGCCGGACGCAATTACCCGTCAGCTTGTGACCTCAGTTGATAGACGGTAACTTTTCATGCGTTACCATTAGATGCGTTACTCACCATAAAATATACCTTCGCTTTCAGGCATTGCGGTATTTTATAAATAAATTATATATTTATATAATTATATTGTATAAATAAATTAATAGAACTGATAATTTGTGATAGATTTCCAAGAGCATAATATTATGCAGCAGGACTAAGTCTACCAGACAGCATTTATCTGTATCGTAATTTTGTGAGGGTATTAATACGTATGAAGACGTGAAGGCTTGGCAGTATCAAGCTTAAATCCCTTTAGCCTCACACAGCGTTTTAAATATGGAATACGAAGCAAGAAATACTTGAATATTTTTTTAGTAGAAGTAGAAATTATTTCGAAAAAGTCAAGGTCTGAGATAAAGCGTTGGTAATATGAACTCGCTACATATTCTACTTTTAAAATCCGAGATTATCATCCGCAAACAAAACTATCTCCTACATTTGTTATAACCCTTATTTCAGAGGACTATCTCTTACACGACAAGCAAAGCTTATTCGTCTGTAAAAATGATAAAAAGCGGTCGCTACAGCCGAGTCACAAACCAATACTAGAAGGTATAAAATAACACCTTAGAATAACACATAAAGTTCAAAATCGGTTATCGCTGAATGTACCGTACCTAATATGTAGGTACCGTTTTGTAGGCTATCTTGTCGAATGTTTCTGAGACCCATATGTTTCTATTGTGCAACCGACAAGGGATCCAATTCTGTCTGTATGCTTGTGCTTGGTAAAATAAACTTTTAATCAATGTGTTACATCACAATATCGTTTGACAGCTGGCAACAAAAATGATGTACCAAGCGAATAGGATTTGAAAGATTGTTTGTTACTGTATTGCTTCAATTATTTCTCACAGTTTTTTTTTGAGATTTCGAGATTAAATATTATAAGCAACCCATGACACTGGTTTCACATAAAAAAAAATTAGCTATTGCTTAAACATTTGACATACAATTGAGACAACCGCTGTCATACTAAGAATGAGGTTCACCAAAATTTAAACGTCCGATTATCAATTAACGGTCGGTTAACTATATTGTAAAAACTGTTTGACCGACGGTTAAATTGATAATCGGCCGTTTTAAATTTTGATGTACTCCACGCTAAATGTTTCGTGTAGGAGTTTCCTCCAATGAAGATAAAATATTTCTTATTATTAAGGTCTTACGTACTATGACAATATATAACATACAAGTTACTGGGTTACTGATCGAGTATTCCCACGTAGGACACCCAAAGTTAAATACGAAATACTCCGACTATAAGACAGAGTAAAGCCGGATTATACATATGTATAAAATTGTGGCAAACTCACTAAAATTTCCAATCAAAAGTGACAAGCATAATTCAAATCGACATGCCCAATAAAACTAATTTAGGTTATCAGTGTTTCGGATATCCATTGCCGAAGGTGTTTGCTTACTATTAGGTAGCCCGCCTGCTTGCGTCTCACCTATTTATGTATACAGAATAAAAACTACTTTTTTGCCGTCACGTAAATGGCAAAATTTGTCCAAATTCATGTATCATTATTCATTTCTTTCTCCATAAAGAAACACAAGCAATTTTTATACATTTAAAAAAAAGAATAAAGTTTTTGGCATTTACACTACATAAAAATATATATACCAATAACCTTTCAAGAAACAAGCTCTTGGGTAGAATATGCCCTCGAAGCCGCCGTATGCCACTCGACACTGCAACCCAGCCTTTAGTTGGCACTTGAATCCAGAGGTCAGATATTGGTTATGTGTTATAGAGTATAATTTTTGTTGTAGTTATAGAACATTTGTGTTCACTAGTGTTTTAGCCAGATTGGTGGTAGTTAATATTGTTGTTTCATCATGTCAGTCATAAGACGTCCACTACTGGACATATGCCTCCCCCAATATTGTTTGTTTTTAATCGATTGATTCCTAAATGACCTAATACTGGAAGTACTATGCCATTACCTACGCAACGATCAAAATATTGTATGAATATTCGTAATATTCGGAAGACATGCGATTTTTAAATTTTTGCTACGCATGATTTGAAAAATTAATACCTACTATTGATCGATTTAAATTTAAACGTGTTTTAAAGTTAGCTGTTGAACTATTTAAAAATGTAATAATATTAAGACAATTTAACCTAAACGTTTTTTGAATCCTGAGCATTTATAATTACTTGACTTTTTACTGAACCAAAGTTACTAAATGTGATAAAAACAAAGCCATTTTTGTAAACTCTAAGGCTTTCACGGCCGGCGTTGCATGTTGTATGTATTGCTTCCGGGCTGTTTGGCCGTGGTGTAAGTGAAACTTGTGATCCAGACGTTCCAGACGTTTCAGACGTTTCAGTAACAGAGAAGACGCCGCGAAGGAGAGTTCTATGCTTTTGTCGCCGCCCGGACCTGAACCACTGAAGATGTCGACCGCAGTGATCGACGAAACGTCTGGAACACAAGTTTCACTTAGACCACGGGCAAACAGCCCGCAAGCAATACATACAACAAAGCCATTTTTATTTTTACCACTATTTTGTATATATTTTTCAAAAGTTGCGATTTGTTCTTCCACGCGGGTTAAGAATGGCGAGGTCTAAGCACTATAAAATGGATACCATGATGATCTTATTTTATGTAGCCCAGTTCTAGTACTAACTACTCCTGCGAGAAGACTAAACGTTTTTGGTTCTTTTTATTATTTGGGGTTTTTTATGAAATTTTATCCTTAAATGAAATACCTACCCTGTAATAAATTTAGAAAAAAAAATTATGTTGTAGTGTTTATTGAGTAAAATATGTACAATACGACAAAAATATAATTAAGTGCGTTTTAATTATACACAAAAGTATCTAAACATTCCTAGTGAATAAGTGTATCAAATAGTGAAACCCACAGTAAACTATTTTACAGAAACAATCCAAAGAGTATTTCGAATTCGAACTAACATCTCTCACGTGTTCTATTTTTAAATCGACTATATTTAAGGTTTAAACGGTTTGGTTCAAACTGGAGATACTTTATATTTACAAGACAAAAAAGGTTCTAAAATCAAAGAGTATAAAATCGTATCGGTATCTCATTTATTCGCCATTACATCGTCATTGCAAATGTAAACAATACATTGAGCGAAATTCATGGCTATAAATTATGAATCAACGACTCCAAACCAATGAGCAATCAATTCAACCCAACTCAGAATCGAGAAGCATTCGAGCAACAAAACGCTAAACTTTCAAAGGGCCAACCTATTTCAGACTTAACACAATTTTCCACTCAAACTACGAATACATAGTAGAAAGACGTGGAACGCTAGCAAACTTTTTATTTATCAGTTGGAGCTGGCAATATCGTCTTGAGTAGCCGTAAATATCTAAGGGTGCTTGAATCGGGGAAACTTCGGGCTGCAACCATATTCTACCGGTTACGAATGGGATTTCAAGAGCCCTGGGTATAGCGCGGAACTATGTATTTCATAGGAGAGATGTGTGGCGAGAGTTTGAAATATTGAGTATTAAATTTACTTCTATTTACCAGAATGAATATTATTTCGGTGTGTGTTAATGTTAAAAGGCAAAAGTAGCTAAATACAGCGGTCTCGGCGCGGAATACAATTTTGTTCCTTACGGTGTCGAGACCCTTGGCCCGTGGAGTCCTAGCGCGCTCAGCTTCTTCAAGGAAATTTCCAAGAGACTGGTTGACGTCTCAGGAGACCGAAGAGCTGGCAGCTTCCTCGCTCAACGTATTAGCCTAGCAATACAAAGAGGAAACGCTGCCAGCATCTGGGGTACAATGCCGTAGGGGCTCGTTTTAGATTTAATTTAGTTTTTATTAAATTTTTTTACTCTAAGTTAGATCATTTTATTGCTATTCTAAATTGTGTAATATATTTTTAAGTATCTATTGTAAATCATAAGTACTATGTTAAATCAAATAGTTTATGTCGAGGAGATGGTTCTCAAGCAACTACCAACATTTCATATGTGATAATATCCTTATTACCGCTGAGTACTGCCAGGTTGTCAAGTCTACTAAAGTCATAATCAGATTCAGTCCGTTGCGACGCTGAAATAAAATAATTCAAAGTTTTGTCACATGAAACATTTTAATTCCACGTAAATAATGTACACAGCCCATAGATATCATCTGGGGGTTTTCAAGTCACAAGTAATTAGGTATCTTCTTGGCAGGCGTGATTAATCATTGACCTAACTTTAGGCCAAAAAGTCGGTAGATTGTTTGGAGTGACCGAAGGCTATAACCTACTTATATTAAAATGCGAAAGTTTGTGTGTATGTGCGATTTTTTAAAAGATAAAAGCTTCCCTAAACTAACTAAACTTACTTTAAGTAAATAATTTATTAATATTTTTACCATCTCCTAAATTATTATATAGTTTGATTACTTTTAATATTGTTAATTGACATTCATAAGTGTACTTTTGTACCCACATTGAATAAATAAACTGAACTGAACTGTGTATGTGTGTAAGTGTGTATGTTTATTACCATTATTATAATTGTGGTATCCGGCTTTACTCACGTTTATAGTCGAATTTTTGAACTAGTTTTCGAGCATGTCCGATGCTCATCCTCAGATGAGTTTACGCTACCAGATCAGTGGTCGCCGCGAACTGGCAGCGTAAACTCACCTGAGGATGAGCATCGTCACTGACCATCAAGTAAACATTGTAATATTACAAACAACTTATATTTCCCTTTTACATTGACAATATTTTGAATGTGATAAATAGTTTTACTTGTTATATATAAATATAGCTTAAAGCAGTAAAATATCATGTATATTGCATCAGTCAATATATCCGTAGCAACAAGTTGGTAACCGACTTATAACATTTCGAGATGACGAAAATTACCAACACAAAGTTCATTTTATGAAAATGCAGATCTTTGTATGAAATATTATGCCCTAAGCTTACAAGTTGCTAGCACACGTTCAAAAATAAATTGCTAGTACACGTTCCAAAATAAATTACTAGCACACGTTCAAAAATAAATTGCTAGTAAACGTTCCAAAATAAATTGCTAGTAAACGTTCCAAAATAAATTGCTAGCACACGTTCAAAAATAAATTGCTAGTAAACGTTCCAAAATAAATTGCTAGCACACGTTCAAAAATAAATTGCTAGCACACGTTCAAAAATAAATTGCTAGCACACGTTCAAAAATAAATTGCTAGCACACTTTCAAAAATAAATTGCTAGCACACGTTCAAAAATAAATTGCTAGCACACGTTCAAAAATAAATTGCTAGCACACGTTCAAAAATAAATTGCTAGCACACGTTCAAAAATAAATTGCTAGCACACGTTCAAAAATAAATTGCTAGCACACTTTCAAAAATAAATTGCTAGCACACGTTCAAAAATAAATTGCTAGCACACTTTCAAAAATAAATTGCAAGCACACGTTCGAAAACGAATTGCCAGCACACGTTCAAAAATAAATTATTGAGTAGTTTGTGTATTCAATTTCTGAACAAATATATAAATTAAATTATATCTGTACACAAACATTATTCTGTTCTTTGTTTAAAATGTTTAAATTGCCTTCAAAAGGATTTTCGGAACAGGAACGCCGAAACAGATTTCTATGCATAATAATTAAGGCAAATATTACAATTTACACAGATCAAACATAACTGTAGGTATCGTTAAAGGCTTATCATTATAAATCTTGTTTATCCACCTATTATAGTGGGTTAGTGTGTAAATTATTCAAACACTATTAGAGCTATAGGGGCGCGTTAATATCTTTAAATGAGGAATTCAGTTATTCGTATTGTACACAAGTAAGATTCTATATGTACTTGTATTATTATATTTTTATATTCTATGTGTGCAGTAGTTTCATTGGTATTTCACGCGATGGTATATGTTAACGAATTGTACTTTTATTGGCAATAAATACGTTTTTTATCTTTTATCTCTAGATGCTGTGTCACAAAAACTTTTTATAATAATCAAAATATATTTTAAAGAAGTCAAATCTGTATTAAAACGAACAAATTAGTAACCAAAATTATTTTATTTACGGTGTGTAACAGTTTACTTTTAGGTGATCATTCAGTTCAGTACAGGTAGCGAGCGTAGGGGAAGGGAGCGGCTAGGGGGGCGCCATATCCGAGAGCTCCGAATTTAGCGATGGGGGCAGCAGCATAGGACAGAGGTGCAGCGGCGTAGGAGACGGGGGCAGCAGCGATGAGAGCCGGGTCCTTGCGCACCACAGCGTTGAATCCTTCAGCACCGGCGGCGTAGTCCACGGTACGACGGGTGCCGTCCGACTCCAGGAGCGAGTACTGTCCCTGCACGTTGTCACCAGCGCGAGCCTCGATCTGGTTCTTGTAGTCACCAGTGTAGGGATCAGCCACGCTGTATGAGAAGCTGTTGAAGTTGCTGGCGGACGCCACGGCGACCAGCGCAAAGAGAGCAACAAACTGCAATACAAAAGAGATGTATCTCTAAACTGATGAACTGATAAACCATTTATTAATAATTTCTTAAATTATTCTTCAACATCTATCATCAAACCATAAAGTGAAAAACAATTAGAACCTGAAGATTCAGTCTTGATCAATGACTATACTACCTATAATTTTAATGTTATATAGAACGTTGTATATTTTACAATATATTTCGTTTCCAATAGGTTTCTATCATCGGTCGAGTCGACGTACGGCAATTCGCCATCACTATATGGTAGATATACCAGCTACACGTGTACGAAGCGTTTTGTTTCCACTTTCTTAATGCATACTGCCAAGGTTGGAACTCGTTACCCGAGTCTGTGTTCCCCGATATATACAATTCTGGAGTCTTCAAGTCGCGAGCGAATAGGTACCTTCTAGGTTTGCGTGCTAAATCCTAGACAACGTCATCACTTAACATCAGGAGAGACAGTTGTCAAACGCAAACTTATAATAAGTAAAAAAAGAGTATATCTCTACATTTTGAATAGGCATAACTGTTTAGAAGGTTAATATCGTTTTCAAAAAATATATTTTAATAAAACAGCATTTACCTTCGCAACCATTTTGGATTATTGACAATTGTTGCGACTTCGTCGGCTGATGCAATGTGAATGATATTTTCTTCTCCAACTCGTTGCCTTTTTTATATAAAACTGCAAATCAAGAATATCAGGAAACATCGACAAGTTTTCACCAGGGCTTGAAGGTTTTGAGTCTTTTTCTACATAGATCAGGTGTATCGAGACTTTCATTATAATAATTATGTTTATTACTAGCCTTGAAACTTATGTATGTAAGCATTGACTTATAAAGCTTAAAAATTTAGGATACCTTGTATTTTTAGGATTAACTATACGTATATATTACAGAATAAAATATTCTATTTAGTGGAAACGCACTTTTAGTCTGGGGCCCTTGCACAGGCGCATGGTAAGTAAGATCGAGATTAAGCTAGCATAAGAGAATTGTAAACTCAGAAAAACAAAGTAAACTTTGGCTTTTTTAAATAAATAAAAATGGTACTCTGTCGTGAACCGGGGAAGGTTAGCGCGCGGGCCGAGACACCAAGCACGGAACAAAATAAGACATAAGACCTATTTAGCAGTTTCACATGTTAACTGTTTTTTATCGAATCATTGGACTTATTGAGACTGGGAACTCGTCGGATTTCAAACCGAAATATCATTAGAACGCCTGATCGATGTGACTTGTAGCCTAACTATTTGCACAAATTTGGACCAGAGAAGAAAATACCTGTTATTTATTTCTGAAAAGTTGAGGCTGCTTTAGGATGTTTTGCTGTTTAAGGTCTGCGTCTTGCGTAACTATAATTAAGCACACATAAATAGAGTACATTATATTATATAAGGATGTGTAGCCTAATTATTTATCTTTATATATGTTTCAGCCAACTAGCTTAATCAGCCGTTCAAATAACAGCCTAGTCTTTTTATTAAACAGCGCCGTTCAACCAGCGGCCTGAAAGATATCCAGCCGTAGTGATTGTTACAACATTTAATAAACTGGCCAAATAATTTCGTTTGGTATATTATCATTTGTACACAACCGATACCATTATGATTTCTCTTTTTTTTTTTTGTTTTTTCTCAGCTATGTGCGTCCACTGTTGGACGTATGCCTCCCCCATATAGGGGGGATTTGCCAATACTCGCCACGCCTGGCAGGCGGGTTGGGGAGATAATTGATGAGATGATTTCTCTACCCAACGGTAATTTGGGAGAGATCGCTTATTAACGGTAATACCGTCAATTGGGCAGCTACATATTTTATAAGTTGTATTCTATTTACAACTTTGAATAATCATTGTTTACAATAAATACTTATCTATCTATTTATCGTGCACAGAGAGTTAGTCAACGTTTCAGATCTAGCGTTCTACTTTATTTTGCATTTTTTGTATAATGCATTTGTCGAAGTAAAGGATAATTTATAAATATGTAGATCTTCGAATTCGAAATAGTAGTAGAAATTCATACCAAACAATTCAAGAAATATAGAAAGAAAGAAAGAAAAGAAAGAAAGAAAGAAAATAATTTATTACTGACATAAACAACACTACATACAATACACAGATTTATATACATTCAAACACAAATATGTATTCCTTTTTAAGTTCCGACGCTTCTGAGGAATATATTCAGGGATTAAATCTCTTTGCTCTCAACTCGCTGTATTCCCTTTGACGAATATGACATCGATTATTCCCTGAGATACTTTAGCTCAGTGTTGCCTTAGAAGATCTTCGTCTATGCTGAGGTATTGTATGAAATATTAAAAAGACTCATTGGAATACTTTAAGTAGTGTCTTTCTTTATAAAAAGGAAAATCCTCAAAAAGGAAAAACAACGTATATATGGCAATTAAACAAGATTTTATAAAATTATATTCAAGCTGTGTAGGAAATCTAGTATTTGGGTGGTGCGCGGGCTGCGAGCGCCTGTGCTATTGATGTGCATTTGTAATATTAAAAAAATGTTTAGTTGCAGTTACTAAAAACAGTACACTATAAATATGACTGAACTTATTACAGAACTGTTACCTATATTCAAAATGTACTATCCTAGAATAAGTGGTATGTAAACAATAATTTATTTCTTGTTTACTGAAAACAAAAGCTAAAAATTACATGGCCATGAAAATATTTTCACTGTCGGTTATTTTTAAATATCTGATAGGTTGGAGATCTGACCCCTGGTATATTACATCAGTTTAAATATATCTGTTATGGCTTCTATGAAATGCTTTATTTAATCTCGGTAGCTGAAAGCGTTATGTGTTTTAAGGCTTATGGTGGTAATTAATTAAATATTTCGATATAACTAAGTGAACAGTATTGAGAGCTATGGAGTATGTTTATTTTATTTATTTATTTATTGTCATAAGTAAACAATGGTATTAAAACCACATCTTAAAACAGTACACAGAAAAAAAGGGGGAAAAGATAACAATATTCATAACATTTACGTATGTATATATATATATATTTATTATTATTATGTTTACGTTTGACAACTGTCTCACCTGATGTTAAGTGATGACGTTGTCTATATATATATATAATATTTTCATTATAGGATTACATTATAGGAGAACAGAGAGGTTGCCAAAACATCGAATGGTTTCATAAGTTACCTATAACGTCAGGCAATTTTAAGAAAAGGGGACTGACAGGCTTACCACTTGGCCACGGGATCCATTCACCATTAAATGATGATTACAGATGAATTGGTTGGACGATTTTATCATAAAGCGCGGCGCGTCAGAGTATCACCACCATGGTCGCGGTTTTCTGACTTCTTTCATCCCAATGGTCGGGCGGTCGGTTTGCAACTCTTGCTGCCATCTAATCGGAAGTTCATTTTAATAATAATAATAATAATTTATTTGGGCACAGAAAAACTTAAATCTAGGTTACATCGAGTTTAGGCGAAGATAACTTATTCTTATATTAATATAAGTTGCTAAGCTCGGGGGGCACTGTGCTCCACACTAGGTTGAACCTGTGTCGTGGAGTACAGGCTCTTCCTTACAGTCCTACGAAAGTTTGAAAACGTATACTACTTATTTACAAAATATAGAAAAATTTGAATAGATAAGGTCTAACTTTTACGTACATAAACTTATACCTACTTAATTACTAGTTATTGCTTGTTATCATAATGGATTAAGATTACCTTAGGGGTAATTCCAATCAATCATTAACGAACATCATATAGGTATATACAATGGATACAATAAAAGTATGTACCTGCAGTTAAACGATGTTCAAGAGAGTGTATTTTGACAGCGTGTAGTCAACAAACAAAGATGATTTTATGTTATTTAAGAATGAGTCCGATACGGAAGGGGGGGTACAGGTATGTACTGCACAGAAATAAATAAATTATGTGTGTGAGTTATAAATGTGTAAAATAAGAGAGGTAGGTTGGTAGGCGCCTGCATTCACGACAAGCAGTTCACAAGGAATAATTAATTACAACATTAATATTAATTAATTAATATTAATAACAACATTACTATAATTCTAGCATCGGGGTCTCGAGCAGTGTGACACCTTGCGTTATCATGGAGCAATAATGGTGATAACGATTACAAAAAGATCGATACACAAGTCTGGGCTCTTTCACTGCCAGCTTCGCCATCATTGTTCGAAGTTCGGCACGGTAAACCTCTGCTATTATTACTTGACTAGACGGAGAAAGCTATATTGAATAACATCAATCGATCAATCGATTTGTTCTTCTCTTCTAAGCTTGTCCTCAAACATGAAATAAAGAAAATACACCGTATGACATAATTCTGTATGCTCATATTTGGTTCCGTCATAAACATCACGACCTGTATTACTATACATTTCTGTTTATATACTTATACATTTTCTACACGAACACACACACACACCCTCTCTCACATCCCCACACACACAACCCTCCACTCTACTACCAGCCTCCTGACATATAAACATACACGGTTATTTGTTTTTATACTTACGAGCACTGTAAACACAACGTTTGTCATATAATTTTAGTAATATGTGTTATCCTATTTTGGCCATACTTAAGCTTAGATTTACTACATACGTGTTTAATGTGACGCTGTTGGATTATGTAAATAAATAAAATAAAAATAATATCAAGAAGAGACCACCAAACAGTTATCAAGATCTTTTTAATGGTAAGCTTTGCTCTAGAGCACTGTTGCGGACCTGGGGTCAGCCATTGGATTTTTTTGCTTACGGTTATCGTAAAAGATACACTTCTCGTCACATGTCACAATACGATCCATTATTCCTTCATTTCAGTGCCGATTCAACGAGGCAACACAAGCTTCAAAACGCATTTCTTTGTGCAGATCAGTCAAATCATGAGCCACCCATATTAATTTGGTGCAAATGTGACAATATTGTAAGCAGGGTAGCGTGAAACTGCCGCTAATTCCTGGGTAGTTTAACTCGGCTCGGCTTCCACCATCTTCTTCAGTTCAGAGTTATTATTTTTTTTTTTTTTTTAAATTAACATTCACACTAGGTCTTCAGGTCCCAAACTAGGCAGAGCCTGTGCTATGGTAACCTGATGACTGATATATATACTTATATAGACACTCAGACACAGGTCAAACAGACATGTTCATACACACAATGTTTGACCTGTCCAGGAATCGAACCCGGGACCAGCGGCTCAGAAGGCAGAGTGCTACCAACTGCGCCAACCGGCCAGTTATTCATGCGTGTGTGCGGTCTTCCACGTAGTTCGTTCTTCGAGTTGAAGTTTTCATTATGAAATCGTTTTATACAAAAACACACAGTGCGTTCATTAGTAGTCTCCTCTCCAAACGCAGTATTGATATTGCAGTTATGCCGATTTGCCGCGTTAGATCTGCATCGGAACTTGTATTGTTTAGTTCGAAGAATCCATCTTTCTCGTTTATGCTGAATAAAAGAAATGTAAAAGTCTAAAATCAAATATATCACATTTTTTAAAAGAAGAACCTCATGAGGTATCTTATGAAATAAGTTTAATTAGACAATCTCAAACGATGAAAGTTTTGTTATGACTATAGTATCTATTACTGCGCAATGACAATTTCATACTCTAACTCATATTATTTTCTATTGTACATATTTATTTATTTAATGAAAAACAAACAGCGTATATAACTAATATAGTTCAACCAGCTTAAACAGTTTCACAACAGTACAAGATATAATTAAAACGGGCGAATTAAAAATCAATATATATTTATTTACAACCAGTATTTACAATTAAGTGGTCATTCAGTTCAGTACAGGTAGCGAGCGTAGGGGAAGGGAGCGGCTAGGGGGGCGCCATATCCGAGAGCTCCGAACTTAGCGATGGGGGCAGCAGCGTAGGACAGAGGTGCAGCGGCGTAGGAGACGGGGGCAGCAGGGATGAGAGCCGGGTCCTTGCGCACCACAGCGTTGAATCCTTCAGCACCGGCGGCGTAGTCCACGGTACGACGGGTGCCGTCCGACTCCAGGAGGGAGTACTGTCCCTGCACGTTGTCACCAGCGCGAGCCTCGATCTGGTTCTTGTAGTCACCAGTGTAGGGATCAGCCACGCTGTATGAGAAGCTGTTGAAGTTGCTGGCGGACGCCACGGCAACCAGCGCAAAGAGAGCAACGAACTGAAAGACATAAGAGAATAGTTGTTAATATCTTGGCATTATTTACAGAGCTATGAAAATAATACAGAGATAATATGAAAATATAATATTTCAAATATTTTGAGGAATAAAACTAAAAACGAATAAAAAATCTTCCAAAACTTATCAAAGTTGTTGATCGATACCATGCGTGACCAAAATGCTGGCACATATTTGGCTCAACGAGTGTGAATTGCAATTCAACGCGGCAATGCTGCTAGCATTCTGGGCACGCTGCCAACTGGTAGCGGGTTAGAGCATTTGAGTTATCTGTAGACTGATTTAGCTAGTAGATTATTCAAATATTATTATAGTAGCTGCAGTATTGTAATGAGTTATTGGTATTTTATTTCGATAAACAAATTAAATATAAGCATTACAAAGACTTATTGATAAAGATAACAATATTTACCTTCGCAACCATTTTGAATTATTTACAATTGTTGCAACTACGTCGACTGATGCAATGTGAATGATGTTTTACTTCAATTCTCCATACCTTTTTATATGATCACTTGATAACTGCATTTCAAGAATATCAGGAAATAACAAGTAGTTGTCATCAGGTTTTTAACATTTCGAATCTGGTTCTAGATCAGTAAAATTAAGACTTTCACGTTATTATGTCTATGTAAGAAGACCTTGAAGCTTGTATGAATCTTGACTACTGTATGATAAACGGGTATGCTTGGATGTTAACGGTGATGCGGTGAATCAGAGACAAAGGCCTTATTAATCACTGACTAGTACTACCCAAAATTATCTAAAGCTCTTATTAGGTTTACGCTAAAATCCAAATTTGTTAAATCCTTACAATGCTATCTCTAATATTAGACGAGTTTTATATAATTGCGGGGCTCTGGTCGGCTGTCACCAAAATCTATCACCACTACTGTGTTCAGGAAACAGTCCTAGAGAGTCACACATCTTAGCGTCATTGAAAAAGTTGTCAGTAAAGATGTTGTCACCCTTGGCAACATCTTTACTGACCATCAACTGAGCTAATGGTTAAACTGTTATATCTTGTCTGGCCGGTTGGCTCAGTTGGTAGCACTCTGCCTTCTGAGCCGCTGGTCCCGGGTTCGATTCCCGGACAGGTCAAACATTTGTGTGTATGAACATGTCTGTTTGACCTGTGTCTGGGTGTGTATATGTATAACAGTAAATATATAAGTATGTATGTAAGTATATATCAGTCATCAGGTGACTATAGTACAGGCTGTGCCTAGCTTGGGACCTGAAGACCTTGTGTGAATGTTGTCCCATATTATTATTATTATTATTATCTATAAAGTAAAAAAAATAACATCGTGATATCATCATTACCATATCAGCCATAGGACATCCACTGCTGGACATAGTCCTCCCCCATTGATTTCCACAAGGACCGGTTGGAAGCGGCCCGCATCCAGCCCTTACCTGCGATCTTAGTCAGGTCGTCTGTCCACCTGGTCGGTGGGCCGTCCTATGCTTGCTTGCCAGTCCGTGGTCTCCATTCGAGAACCTTTCGGCCCCAACGGACATCGGTTCTTCGAGCTATGCCACTGCCACTTCAACTTGCTAATCCGCTGGGCTATATCGGTGACTTCTTTTACGGATCTCCTCATTTCTGATTCGATCACGTAGACAAACCCCGAGCATAGCCTTATCCCCCCATCGTTATATAGGTATAGGATAAAGTCATATAAATTAATTTAACATAAAAGCCTACGAAACATCCTAAACAAATCAAGTTCCTTCAAGCTGGTAAAGGTAAAGTTCTCCGCAAAACAAACATGTTCCAAAATCGCCACAGGGTTCTGACATCCGGGTACCTCGACACGGGCAGTTCCCTTTTGTCAACTTCCAACAACGAGAACGAGCTTGAGGCAACTTCACTGGTCGTTGTGAAACAAGATCAGAAGAAAAATATGAACATAATTAAATTAATATACCATGTAAAAACCGTGTTTTGGCCCTTTTTCTTTTAATCACTTGAACTAGCTAAGATTCACTAAAATTCTTCAAAATGAACTAGCTCGTATTTCAATTACGCTAAAAAATGTTTACCGAAAAATGGAACCGACCTCAACACTAAAAGTGTGAAATAACTTGTTGAAGTCTTAAGAATCTGTTAACTCTCTTTTTGAAAAGTCCCATATTGCAGCTACTCGGGAATACCGAGGGAGGAAGCTCGTTCCACATTTTGCAGGTGTATGAGAAAACGATCGGTTGAATCTCATCTGACAGCTTGTTGAATCCCATATGACAATTATTATGTGTGGATGAGCTAAGTGATTTACCACATTTAGAGCATCCCATGAGTCAATAATATGTGGACTAGATTTCAAGCAGGGTTGGCTAGTGTGGTGGTATAACCGTGGTGGCGGTAATAAGTCAAAGAATCTGTCAGATCACTACCGGTACCGGCACCATCGCTTACGACTATTGTTCTGACAACAACCAGAATTGACTGCTTTACTTGTCTTCATCAACTTAAGGTCCAATGATAGTCTGCGTAACCCAGTAGATCAGCTATGATCTCAAAGGAAAGCTGCGTTACGAGCGCTTTGTTGGCAGGCAAGTTATAGTAAAAATATTAACAGTAGGTAAGTTATTGGAACTTTAATTCCCACAAATAGCATTAAGGTTTAAGGCTGTCACCTCTATAATGACAGCCCAGAAAATTTACTGCCCCGTAAAACATTATTTATTCACCAACTTTTTATTACACATAAAAAGTATGTCATGACTTTTTAATTCGAGATAACAGTCTTTGCCAACATGTGAAACAGAGCATTATGCCCTCAAAGTATGCCTAATTCTTGATCCACCGTCAGCCAACCGAAAAATGACTATTAAACTCCTTCGAGCGTCTTTTATCGCTCGCGACAAACCAAAGGTCTGTCGTAAAAATGTTTAAGATAGTCTAAGCCCAGATTATGCATTAGTTACTACGTATTTTGGGCAATCAATTTTCCGGCACTTAGATTTATAGCGCGGTCGTTAAACCCCTTATGGTTACTTAATATATCCGTCTGATTTTTGCGTCGATTTAGGGTACTGTTTTATTTCTATACAATGTCTCGGAATAAAAAAGAAATACCCAATATTGTATTTTCAACTTTGAGCAATGTGAACTTTTGCAGGACCTATAAAATTACCTCTCACGGGAAGAAAAAATAACATCTAATCTGATTCAACTTCTCTAATGGATTAATCCTACTATTATTGAACACCATATGTGTACCTGAGCTCTGTGTAAATGAATACTTACTATGATACATTTTGAAGACTTTAATTATTTTGTATTCGTTATTAGTAGTTGTAATGTAACAAACCGACTAGGACTCACGTGGTAAACACTGGAAAATTACTCTCCGACCAGTTTCGAACTTATTTGCAGTTCTTCATCTGGGAGTTATGATCGTGCCAGGCGGCGAGCGCGAGCCTCAGCACGTAACTGACTCACACACTCGTTATAAGTAGTTAAACATAGTGATAGTTAATATAATTGTATACTATCCCTATAATATATATATTAAAATATTATTTACTATTGTATATTATGTTAATTATATAAGATATGCTGTTTTTGTATCACCGAACTTCCAGACTCCTAATATATTATTTCCGTCGAATGGTTGTCTGGAAGAGATCGCTTTAAGCGATAAGGCCGCCAATTGTACTTTGGTTAGGTATATATTTTATTTTTATTGTTGTTTTTTTTGTGACCGGTGTGCAATAAAGTGTTTTGTATTGTATTGCATTGTGTATTGTAATATTATGAATGCGAAAGTATGTATGTATGTTTGTTACCTCTGCACGCTCAAACGGCTACACCGATTTTGAGGAAATTTGGTATGGAGACAGTTTAAGCCCTGGATATAGGCTACGCTTATCCCGGAAAAAGTATAGTAACCGTGAGATAATTGAGGTAGCGGGAAAACCGTAATCCATGCGGGTGAAACCGCAGGGCGCTAATAGTTATTAATAAAATATGTATTTTGTAACGAAATCGTGCAACAACACATATTGGAGTTCGTAATAACTACTCTTACGTTACTTATTAACAATACAAAAGGGTTAAGCGTGGGATTATTAATCAAATTACATAATAACGTAAGTAATTAAAGTTTATTAATTGATAATTAATTTAAATTATCACTTTCACACTCACCAATTACGTGACATTAGACTAATGTTAAGTCCCTCACAGTATCGCCACTTTCGTTGTTATCATATTAGATTTTTGGAGATCATAAATCCCTTTTCAATAACCTGTGTATTGTGCTAAGCTTTCACTATAGGAGTGTGCTTTTTTATAAAACTTAGGTGCTTCAGAGATAATTACAATATTACAAGGACAAAACTGATTTGTTACTCCTTCACGCTGAAATGGCTAATCCGTTTCGCATGAAATTCAGAAAGAAAATAGCTTTTACCCAGGAATAACACAAAGAGTAGAAGAAAAAAAAAGTATAATCATGGGTGATAATTGAGGTGGTGGTAAATCCGAAGTCCACGCGGGAGAAACCTTGGGGCACAGCTACTCCTAAATAAGGTACAAAATTATAATATCAAGTAAATATTTTTTTTGACGGTCGCCGTGGCGCAATGATCAGTGTCAGTGACTTGACTTCTGTGTTTCCGGGACCCTGGGTTCGAATCCCAGCAGGGGCAAACATTTGTGCGATGAGTGTTTGTCCCGGGTCTTGGGTGTTTGTGTGTTGTGATTGTGTGTGTCCATGCCTCCCGCGACACAGGGAATCCTAGTGCGGGGGTCTATGTGTGATTAAAAAAAAAAATGAAACTCCTGAGTTTTAGTTAAAATGATCTACATAGTAGGATAATAAGCTGTACAGCTTATTATCCTACTATGTTGATCAACAATAAATTTTGTCTAAACCATTTTGCAGCTTGAAACAAAGAGTTTCTTGAGGTACTATAAGCTGAAATATTATATGGGCATTAGTTTTAATCACCAAATTAAAAGTCACCTGCAGCATTTCAAAATAAAATTAGAGTCATAAAAATTAACAACAACATCATAACATTTCCACGTTTGATCATTACGAAATAATTTCCTGGTTATTTCGTTGTACACAATTCTAAACTGAGCTGTTTCAGTAATTATTAACAAACGAAACATGTTTCGTTTCGTCTATGAAACATTTTAATGAAGCGTAATTTCCTTCTGATTTCGCATTTAAAATAAACAATGACCTTCCGACCCACAATCACAGACATGGGATTATTTTTTTTGTAAAACATTTTGGCGGATAAACATTCATACATAAGCAGATGTACAGGTGATTATGTATGTATATAATATCATTGTTTTTAGCCAAGCACATCTAATATCTAATTATGTTACATAAAAAAAAAAACTAAACAACAGAAAAAACACGCTTTTATATCCCAATTAAAGAATAGCTAATACTGGAGAACCTCGTAAAGATAGTGGGACAAACTATTTACATTAAACTAAAGAATAAGCAAGAGGTTAAAATAATCTAGAATAAATACTTTTAAAGTGTGCCTAAATAAAATATTATAAAGTATTAGAAAGGGGATTGGGAGGTACCGATGACATTACAGAGGCTCGCGCGTATTTACACGCAGTAGGGGCGGGACAAAGACCTACGGGCTCAAAAAACTATAACTAATCAAATTTTTAGACTTTTTAATTTCTTATCTCTGACACAGTTCAAGCTCACTGTCGTTACCGCGAGAATTTTTGATAAAGTAAAAATATGGTCCTTCGAACTTTATCCTGGTCTCTAAATAACTCCTCTGTTATTAAATTTCATTGCATTTGTTATATTTATCGTTTAACAATATTATATCGTTAAAACATGTAAAAGTAGTAAAACTCACGTTCTAACTATTTTTACATTTTTGAAGTATTATTTTATAAATTGTAACATTTTATACTACTAAATAATCAGCATACCATGAATCGATCCTTTTAGGTAAATGCAGCGGGCATATAGGTTTCAGTTCCAAGCTGCTTCTAGCATTGGTGAGGCAGGAACAGGTCGTTTTTGTAATATGTTCAAAAATTGTGCAAGGTTACCAAATCGGTGGTGTCACGGCTAGTCCTTGCTAGTACGCAATAATGCTCTCGCATCCAACTTTTCTCAAATCATATACAAAATATTTTTATATCGATAAATATTATAAAAAAATATTTATTATATATTTAAAACTAAGTGAAGTAAAGATTTAGAGAGAGAGAGAGAGAGAGAGAGAGAGAGAAGAAGCTTTGATTAACCTGTCAAAATTTCCGAGTTTTGCGACTGCCTTAGAAAATTTAAAAGCTAAGACGACAGCACTTGGCCGGTTTTTTGTGTGTGTGTTATGTGGGGAAATCCTCGCAGGCCCAAGAGCTGTAGCATTATCAAAGAGTAGTAACAGTCTATGTGAGAGTTCGCCCGGGTAGCACTGCCGCCATATCTATTACTACCGCCAGGGTGGTTCATATTCCTGTGTTACTGTCTGAGGAAATTATAGGCACATGCGACTTACCAACTTTATGCCTCACGGTGACAGACGCAGTGCAGTTCTTTACGAATTGTATCTGTAGGCCTTTTGCTTATTCCGTTACCTTATCCCATAAAAAAGGCTTTATCGATAGAAACCATCATATAGGTATATATGCATAGGTATTAGAATATCTTTGACACAAAAAACCAAAACTTTATCAATGAGATAGTAGCTTCTGCACAGCTGTACTATACAGTATTTGAACTATCTAAGTCTCGACTCAGACTTAGTTTAATGGCCCCAAACCACTATGTTGACAAAACTACTAAGCCGCTTTGAAATAGAACTCAAACGCAACACGTTTAATACTCTATTGCCAACAAGAAGCAAACATGACAGTCGTCATGACGTCACTAAGAACGTGTCAAAGGACAACTCCCGCAGCTGTCGTCCAACTTCCAAATTACTACAGTCAGCTTCGTGACAGGCAGATTAGTAAACTTTAGGACGATTTCTCCCTTTGAGACAGATTTAGTCCTAAATTTCCTACAACAAAGCTTTGTCATAGATTAAATTGTTATGAATTTTAAAAGGTTGTTTTTATTTTGGCTACGAGCTCTTGGTGCATTTAGCAAATGCCTAGTAAAAAAAATCATGTTGTGTTGCATCGAGAATGTGGGTATTATACTGAGTTTTAGCCCGATTTTCTACCTTTAGATATAGTAGTAGTACGTGCCTCGCTGATCCCGGAAAGAAAGAAATAATCTAATAATCACATTGTTACTGACCATCAAGTGAGAAAGTGGTTAATATCAGTACCAGTGGTACCAGGTCAGTATCAGAGGTCAATAGCATATACTATAGACAATGGACAATAGACTATACAGTATAAAAAAACTATAATAATTTGGCATTTAAGCTATTTATTTCCACACTAAACTTTTTAATGGATACCAATCTGTTAAGAATCCATTGTTATTACACTCTTACTTTTAAGCAAAGATTAAAGATCGAAAAATTGAAATTAAAGATCGAAAAGATTAATAACTATCTAATTCGGAAAATAAAACAATGTTTGGATCTTCACATACCAATTTCCCGCCAACAATTTTGTACCAAAAAGTAATGATTACAGATACATACTATCGAATTTCAATTCAATTCCATTGAACTTTGTCCAGTTCTCTCTGCAATTGAAGTGAAATAACTTCATTGTAGAAACTAGATAAAACTTGTTCAATTGAGACAGAAAGAAATAGCCGGAGACAGGACTCGACCTGCATAAATATTTCCAGATGCTCTATTATGAATTCAGGGAATTGTGCGCATACGGTGCAATTTAGATAATGTTTTTGCTTGCAGCAGGGTATTATTATACACAAATATGAATCTGTGTATAAATATAAATACGCCTTTTTATGTCAAACGTTCTCAAGAAATAGTTTTACGGGATTAATAAAAAAAACAGCTAACAACTTTTACATTTTTTTAGTAATTTTAACCCCTATATATTCATGCTATAGTGTAGTAAACATTTTAAATGAAGTATTATAAAGACTTCAGCCTCTGATCTGGCCTAACAACCGTTATTTTATAGGATATATATAATTATATAGAAAATTCCATTAGAAACAAATGCCTTAAAGTGCATTCCAAAGCACTCAAGCGTCCAATCAAAATGTCACTAGCAATTACCCATCCAAGGTATGACTGAAGAGTACATTGCTTAATCGGTTAAGACTGCATAGGTAAATTCCACCGCTAGGGCTTAGAAATATTCATTTTTTTTATATAACGAATTGACGGAATTTATTACTAGTCTATGGTTGCCCTTAATCCAAGTCAGTTTAATAAACATCAGCATTGAAGAGCTCCGCAAACATAAATAAAAGGATGAATGAGAGCCACCTACTGCTTAAGGATTCAACTGTGAATGAAGCTTTATAAATTGACAATTTGCTGGCAATGATAATAGCGGCCTTAGCTTTACGTCTTTCTATTACCGAATAATGATACAGAGGCTTTTTTTTTACGAAATAGGTAGTGAAAAAGCCGATGGGCCGCATGATGGTAAGCGATCCCCGTCGCCTATGGATATCTGTAATACTGGGAGCATCACAATACATTGCCAATCCGCTTTAAGACTCTGTTAACTCTACTTTTGAAGAATAATCCCATATTGTATCTACTCGGGAATACCGAGAGAAGCTCGTTTGACATTTGGCAGGTGTATGACAAAACGATCGGTTGAATCGCATCTGACAGCTTGTTGAATCCCATATGACAATTATTACGTGTGGCTGAGCTTTTAAATGATTTCGGCTAGTACCTACGGTGGTAAAACATTGCTGATTTTTTAATACTGTATAGTTTTAGCGTTTGACCACTATCTCTCTTGACGGTCAGTGACGATGTGGTCGAGAATGTTATCACGCTAGACCTAGAATGCTCACTGGCTCTCGAGGACTGCTGCCTTAACACACTATGTGTTTGGTGACAGTTTTTCAAACTTAAGGGTCGGTACTCGAAAGTACCACCATGCTGGGAATTTGATGATGGTATTACCTTCACCGGAAGCTCCAGCTGTTGTTGGAGATCGAACCAGTGTCCGCCAGTTTGATAGACAACGCTCCCCCCGATGAGCTATCATCGCTTCGTAATACTTGACTGGCCGGTTGGCGCAGTTGGTAGCACTCTGCCTTCTGAGCCGCTGGTCCCGGGTTCGATTCCCGGACAGGTCAAACATTTGTGTGTATGAACATGTCTGTTTGACCTGTGTCTGGGTGTGTATATGTATATAAGTATATTATATATCAGTCATCAGGTTACCATAGTACAGGCTCTGCCTAGTTTGGGACCTGAAGACCTTGTGTGAATGTTGTAAAAAAAAAAAAAAAAAATTAATTAATAAATACTAAATAATAGGATAAATATAGGTAATAAGTCTGGGAAAGCTTCGAGCTAAGCTTGTTCGTCCAATTGTAGAAGGATAAAAAGCTGTAACTACGTGAGTCATATATAAGCTTTATAAAACACTGCTAATAAAGCTTAAAGTGAAGATAGAATAACTATAAAACGAGATGGGGTGGATACTGAACATTAGCATCGGGCAGCTGGTGCTACCCCTGCCTACATTAGCAGTTTCTATAAAAAAGCATAATGCTGAAATTCTGAAAGGGTTTTGTAAATTTTACGCGAAACACACCTGTCCATGTAAAGGGTTTTAGTAACGTATTTTAAAAATACATGACCTGTACGATATATTGTATTTTTAATTATATTTTTGTAATTGTGTGACCTTGAGATCATATAAATAGCCAGTAAAAGACATTCTAGGATGAAGACCTTTGCTATACGATAATAAATAATATAATATGGGACAACAATCACACAAGGTCTTCAGATCCCAAACTAGGCAAAGCCTATACTATGGTAACCTGATGACTTATATATATATATACTTACATACATATACACACCCAGACACAGGTCAAACAGACATGTTCATACACACAAATGTTTGACCTGTCCGTGAATCGAACCCGGGACCAGCGGCTCAGAAGGCAGAGTGCTGCCAACTGCGCCAACCGGCCAGCCAATTAGTAATGAATGAACCGTCTTCATTTTGCATAATTTTATAAATGATTATTTTTTTAAATTTATTGTTAATAAATAAAGCAGTAGGTAAAATTAATATAGACCCTTAATGTATTATAAGAAAAGGATGTTTTTTTATGATTATAGTTGTTTGAATTTAAATTTATATAATTTATTCTTGGAATTGAACCAGTTTTCAATCATAAAAACTATCTTTATAGAGAATTGAAGAATAAACATTTAGAAAATCATGTCACCTGCAGCCATATTTGTGATCATACTTCAACAATTTCATATTCAACTTCAACTTCAATGTACCTAACATTAGAAACAGGTTTAATTTTAAAATATAATCAGTTATTACTGATATAAATATAGGTATTTTATTTTATTTCCTTATTACATATACAAATCGATATAAAACTTTAACTTTGTGACATAAATAATAAGCCATGCACATTGTTATCTTTTATTTAATGACAGATTGACAACTAACTCCCATTTTTTTTCTTATCACATAACCATTAACGTTTTCTTTGCTCAACTTATCTACACTACCGCTCGTTTACTTTTTTCGCTTGTTTTTCGACTAAAAAAAATAAGATGTTAATGGCAGCTTTATAATTAATCGGTGTTTATATGTGTGTTCTAAGTAAAATAAATTTTTTATAAAATTTCGTCAGAAAAGTCACCGTACTGTCCTAGTTATAGAGATTAGTATTTTAGTATCGTAGCGTAATAACTTATACTTATGTTACTTGTGAATGTGCGTCAGTTCCATTTTCAGCTAAGTGCTTTCTTGCTTCCAGTTGAAGCCTATTTTCCAGCGGTGAAAATGTCTTAGGCTGTTTATGCACCTATGCTTGCAATGCCTTGCTCACAATTGGGTGTCTATTAATATTTAAAACTTGCTTGACCAATAATATCTTAACATTGATGATTATAATCATATAAATATATAAATGATATATTATATTAAATACATACATATTTTGTTATTAAATCTGACGTGGTTTTGATACATTATGAATGTATAAAACAAGGGAGCTACTCACATAATAAGTCAGAGGGTGCCAACTATAGTTTTAACCACTTTCGGTGGTCTTCATCAAGGAGAAACACATTATTTAGTTTATACATTCATATTATTTTTATTTTTAATCTTCTAATCTAATTGTCTTTAACATAAACAGTTTTCAGTCATACAACTAAAATATATAAAATGCAATTCTGATGTTTTGAGAAATACAATCCGATAAGCTTCCAGCTTTTTTATTATTCGTGTAAGCCATTTCGCAATAGCAATTATACAATAACTTACCTGGTACAGAAGTATATCTCCTCATCGTAGAATCAGGACAGCAGCCGCTCACGGTCCGAAGCTCATCAGCTAACTCGTGCACCTGTGACACAAACACTCACCACTAATGAACACCTGCTCTGAACACAGAAAAACTACAACTAACTTAAAATAAATAAATAATCTGACGAAACGGGATACAGGATATGAGACGGAGAGAAAAGAAAGATTCCCTGGAGGAAACAGGTAACAAGATTAAAACATTATCCGTAGTCGAATTTCGCGCGAAACTCATACACGTGCGTGAGTATTTCCGCTCTACTCAAGAACGGACCGTATCGCGGGCGGGCGGCTGTGCTTCTGGGCGGGCGGCAGTTAGGGCGGACGGTGGATAGGCGGCGGCGCGATGCGGCCGCCCTCGTCGCGCCCGATACCAGGCATTCAGAACTTACAAGAAGTTATCCCACCACGTGCGTCGCGACGCTCAGCGCATGCGCGAACACATTGGGGAAAGTTGAAGAAAAGTGCAGGTGCGAGTGGGATGGGTATATACTAAAAATAGGGGAGCGATCGCGTACAGTATTGTAAAGGCACGAAACTAAATCGGGAAGCGCCAAGCAGTCTAAAAAGTTAGCAGTGGTTTCAATGTGTGAGTGTTTTAGAAGCACACTATATTACCAATATGACCACTCTTACTCAGTATCTATATCGGTACAAAGCCGCAGCTTAGTCGATATGACCGGAATGTTACTTCTCAAACCTTATGTAATGTATGATATATGAGGATGATTCTGGGTGAGTTACAATTATCCCAGCTCTATTTAGAGTTTTTTAAGCTGTGCATGGCACAATAGCTTGAATTTGAATTTTATGTGCCAGTTTATAAAGGAGTTAAATTTCAACAATCATTCAAATATCATTACAGATCACAGAATGAACATAATTTTCCTCAGCTGTGCTTGGCCTTTCGACATACAATATTGTATACGATACAATTAATATAAAAAAATAGTTGCAATTACTAAAAAATCTCGCTTTTGTAAATATCTGAACTATAAAGTAAATAAATTGGATAATTTCCACTAATACTTACTGATAAGTTTTGCGGATGACATGAATATTCTTAAATCTGTAACTGATGTAAATGGTTTTATTTTGTTACGACAAGATCGAAGCAGACTCAGCAATTACTACTGATTAAAAAATAGTCGTAAATATGGAGAAACGTAGTATATATATTTACGACCATTTTTTTTTATCAGTAGTAATTGCTGAGTCTGCTCATATATGGGCTTTCTGAGCAGGCTCAGAGTCGCACAATGAGCTATGAAAAGGGCTATTCTCGGGGTTTCTCTACGAAGAAGCCCAGTGGATTAGCAAGTTGAAATACAGTGGGCAGGGCACATAGCTCGAAGAACTGATGGCAGGATAGCAGGTTCTCGAATGGAGACCACGGAATGGCAAGCGCAGTTATAGCAATAGTATGACATAGAAAATTTAGTTAAATAATAAACCAAAAATTTCTGTAGAACTTATTTGTCATGAGAAAAAGAAACAAAACCACTTGTTTTCGTGAAGTTTAATAAGTTTCCGCCTTAATTTCGTCGATTACCATTGAAAGGAAACCCATCGACTCATTTTGAATTCAATGCCAACTCGAAACGTGCATACTTACATCGCTAATGGCCATTTAGTGGAAGAATATAGAATAGAATAGATTTGCATTTAGAACGCGACATTTGCATTTTTTTTGAATAAAAGTTTTCTAAAAAGGTTTCAATCCTTCACTCGTGACAGCATGCGTTACTTACTACATATCCGTCAATTATTTCAGCATAAAAACGTATCAACGACACAATTCTTTTTTTTGCCCTGGAAGTTTCGATTCGGATATACACATTTGTGTGCTCGATACAGTAATTTGATACTAATTTCCTTTAATCCGTTTTTACGGGAGCCCGCAGGATATTCTTATTACATAATTATTATATATTAACGCGAAATAGTTATTTGTTTTACATGTGGGGAAAGGTAATTTTTGGCATAAGTGTTTGGATTGACACCTAAGCAAGCGAACGGTTCTGGGATTGAACCACGGTTGTTTCAAAAGAAGAGAACCCTGAGAGTAGTGAAGGTTTCAAAACACGAAACGCTAAAAAACTTTACCCATTAGTGAAACACAACAATTTTCACCACACTAGCACTAACTAGCCAGGAACTTTCAAGGCGCATGGCTGGAAGGATTCCTCCACAGGCTTCTATGAAAGATATTTTGAAACTTTGTCTCTTCAATCATGTAACAGGCATAGGTTTCCCCGTTTTAATATACAAAAAAAAGTACGAGTAAAAGAAGTATTTAAAAATCATTCGACATACTGAAAACAAAGCAAGCAGCCAAGGAGATGCAACGTGGCAAGCAGCAAAGAAATTTTTAAAAAGCGCGGTATTCTCTGATTGGTCAGCCAGTTGACTACAGCTATATCAGGTGCGTTATCCGTGTACTTACACGGTACACCGTAGAAAGAGAATCTAAGCTGTAAACATATTCATGATTATTATATTTTCATAAAAAAAGAATTTTAATTACATTGCCTCTTACTAACTCTAAATTTTGGTGATTTAAAACATTTATTAATAAAGCTGAGAATACAGTGATATTATTTATATGGATGACGTGATAACAATAGAATAGACAATCGGATATTCTAACGTCAAATGTCAGAACGTGAGTTTTGCGTATATACTCTTTTTGGAAACGGTCTTATAGTAAGAACTTTTTACTCACTTGTGAGTATAATAGCATTTTCCTTACCGAAATCGATGAATTAAACTAGCAGTTGACAGATTTTGTGGTGGAAAGATTTATTAATTTTACTTAAAATATATTATGTTAGCGGTTAGTTTTTAATGTGATATGATTTTAGACTGACAAAATTAGAATACATAGGTACATAATAATATTTGTCAATTTTACTAACGTTAAGTAAATAGCAGAATGCCATTTGCATTTGCGATTCTGTTGCATTACCCTTCGATTTTTTTTGTAAGCATTATTAGCTATTCATTTACCAATATTTCAGCTAATATTAAGCAATGACTTATTTTTAATGGGCCTATGCCTTTATTAAATAAAGTACGTACTACATACAACAATACTACAGTTACTACAAAAACGTTTGAGCCATCCACTAGCTTTTGTTAGCCTATATAGTAATGACTTGGTCTACAAAATAGCACGCAAGCTTAGAATGTACCACGTGACCTAAAGACTCAATAGGAAGAAAAAAACTAATTATTACATTTCGTTTCATTAGAAATCTTATTCGGTGAATCATTTCATTATCAATCGACATTGTCGGCAAAAATATTGTATTATCAATAAATCATTACATTATCTTATCATTACAATAATAAACTAACTTCCAGTTGGTATATTATTATAAATTCGTGCCTATGTCGATCATACAGGTGGCAACGATGACGCACACATACGCAACAATCGGGAGTATATTTTACGCAGCCGTAGTATATCCCAGCCTCCTTACACTTTATAATGTCCTGGTATTTCTAACCTTATTACTGAAATTTCAAGAAATTCCGCTTTGAGAGAGTGAAGACATGAAAATTCTAATATGGAAATGACAATTTAAACTTAATTGATTTCATTGAATTCAATGAATTCATCGAACTAAGACCTACTTACTTTTATTATATCTAGGTACCATTTTATACTTTTTTATATAATTTACATAATGAATTCGTTTATTTATCTAGATGTAAAACACATAAATAAAATAGGAGAATCTATTAAAAAAAAATACAATTATACCGTTATAGGGCTAGGTTTAGTCGCATCATACTAAACCCAAACCAAAATAAACAAGCAAAATGGTTTAAACAATTGTTCGGAGCCTGTAATTCACCTCAATCAATCACTAAGCCCCCTTCACCCGTTCTACCTACCCGGGAGTTGCCTGATTTCAGTTTTCAGTTGACATGACATGACAGTGACAGGCGCATGTCCGCTACGTCACCGGTTCGCTCTAGCCCCGAAAGTACCAGGCGATCATAAACCACGAAGAGGTTTATTTTTACTTGCCAGTCTTCCCAGAATATAGTGTAAGTATATACAGAAGTACAGGTGCAAAAATAGAACGCGCTCCCACGCCACGGTGTGTCCGGGAATAGCGTGGCGCTGCGCAGTACTTACTAATATTATCTGTGGCTGCGCTAAGCTTTTTATAGCACGGCACCTATTCGTTCATTATTAGAAAATAACAAGGCGCCGTTGACGAATAAAGTAAAATATCCATTCTAGGAATCATACATATTTCTTACTAGCTGCGCCCCGCGGTGTTAACCGTAGTGATATGATACGTGGTATTGACGATATATGTGTCTTCCCGTTATCCCACGGGATAAGTCATTATATTTTCGGATAAAATGTAGCCAACGTGATATTGGTATTAAAGGGTATATAATTTTTATCTTCATTCCAAACTCCATCGAAATCCGTTCGGCCATTTTAGCGTGAAGGGGTAATAAACATACAAACGACAAACGAACTCCCGCCTGTATAATACTAGTAGCGCCTTTTGTGTGATATTAGTGTTTGTACGTTCGACGATATTTTTCAAACTTTGACCATTTTTTATATGTAACCAATGATGTTTTACTAAAGATGACGTATATTCATACTGCGCGGTGCTCAGATTTTGTTCCTTTAAGACATAAACATGCTTACTGCGACACATAATACGGTACAAATAATATAGAAAAGGATAGCTATATGTTTAGACTTGCGCTTGAAATACGCGTCGTAATGAAAATTGCTACAATTGACTTAATTTTGCCGCCTCAGTTTCCGCGCGCTTGTGCGACATCTACCTAATATAAACATATAATATCAGTGTATGTAAGTATATGTGAGTCATATTAGACAGTCCTAATGATTAGGAGCTCATAAATTATGTCACTAGGTAGAGCGACGGTAATATACCTACCTGTCAACGACGGGAGAGAAAAAGCCGATTATATGGACCGATAACATATAGGGGAACAGGTATGGACTTTTGGGCTAAGTTTTCGAAGCTTGATATTTCAATATATTTATTTGGCACTGGCTTAATACACACATGATATTATGAGCCAAAAAGAAAAACTTAAAGAAAACACAACATTCCTGAGCGGTTTTTTTTAGTTATTCTTTTTGGCTTTTCTCTCCTTTTCCAAGTAACAAAAAATAATATAAATCATTATAGGTCTAGCATTTCGCTATTACTAACATAAAAACATTTATTTAATTTATGATAATCTAATACTTATATAAAAATGTCGTGGTCGAATATTTTGTGGTCGCCTAAAAAAATTATGTTATTGGTCTAGCCGATAAGAATATTTTTTTTATATCTGTTTTTTGGTAGGTTTGAGAATAGGTCGTTAAGGTTATAAGTATGTTTTACCCTCATACTCTCACCATTCTTTTAGTTATCACAATTTTTATATTATGTGTTCGAACACACTCACATTCAAATAATATAACCGTCGTTTATTGACTTCAGGTAATTTAAATGAAATGTCAAAATGTAACACACTTGACATTTCGATAAGTTATATAGCAGAACAAAGTTTGCCGGGTCAAGCATAATAATTCTCATATAAACTAGTACCTACCACGAGCCCTGCAAGAAAAAACAAATCTGCCAGATTATGTTGATAACATTGATCTAAAAAGAGATTTTATTGTTTATCGCAATAACATCATGCTAGGCAGAACTTCAGTTCAAATATTTGAACAATTCAAACATCCCCGCAAGATGTTAATAAGGAAGGAAGTAATTCGGCCCTAGTGTTATGGGCTGCTATAGCTTAGTTGGACAAAGCGACAGGACGGTATTCTGTAGTCGTGGGTTCAAGTCCCACTAGCAGCCGAATTTTTTCCTTCAAATATTTGAACTGAAATTGATCTAAAAGTTACCTTGTTGATTAATAAAACACCCTACAGGTACTCGACAAGGAAAAGTAATGCAGTACAGATTAATTTTAAGTTAATGATGAGGCATCAACTGTGAGAAGATTGACGAACATGTATAATTTTGTATAAGGTAAGGTATTCAATTATGAACCTGTCGAAGAATGTACCTCCACTATATATTACCCTGGTGTATTCTATATCAATCAGTAAGCATCAATAAATAAAGCAACAAAATAAAATTAATACGTACAACCTTGTCACAATACATTTCCTCCAAGGATAATGTATGATTGTGATACTCGCACTCACTTCATTACTGCGACAGAGTAACAAATATCTACCAATATCAAGTACAAAACGGAATGTAATTTCAGACTCTGTGCAAATGTAATAACGTTCAATTTTATTTGAGTGCTCCCAAAACAGATGTTTAATTTGTTTATCTCGTTACAAATACACGCTTGCCTGCCGCCCTTTCTCCTACCAGGAAGTCGGTGCAAGGTCGCTACCAACAAAAGTCATCAAGAAATGACACACGCTTGCGTAGTACGGTTGGATACGGAATAGGTAATAGGCCCCAGGTGCTACCTACTAAACTCATGTTAAATTAAGACGATGGTACCTCAATGTCCCCCGATATGGGGTCACAGAATGCATTTTACTCAAACAATAATTTGATTTAATAAAGGTAATGTTTAGTTTGATGTGTTAAAATTTTTTTTTACCGCAATATGGAACCGCCTTCAACACTCAAAAGTATGAAATAACTTGTTGAAGTCGGTAACATGATAGTTCAAAGTAACTGATACCAAAATATTGTGCTCATGGTACCGACTTCGACAAGTTATTTCATACTTTTGAGTGTTGAAGTCGGTTCTATTTTTTGGTAAAAATTTTTTTTTTCACTCTTTTTAGTGTTTTGTTACTCATGGGATCAATTGTTATTGTGGTGTAGGTATGTTCACCGATGTCTTCACCCGCTACTATAATATCGTGTAGTATAAGCACGCATTTTTCAGTTTTTGACTTGTAACTCAAAAAGTGCTCGTTAAATTTTGATGAAATTTACACGGGAAGCACCAGCTTTCAAATAAAAAAAAAAACGATCAAAATCGGTTTACCCTGTCGGAAGTTATGCGGTAACAAACACAAATAAAAAAAATAAAAAAACATACGCGTCGAATTGAGAACCTCCTCCTTTTTTTTAAGTCGGTTAAAAAGGTGACTCATGAGTAAATCTTCTTTATAGGGAAAAGGGGTAGCTTTGCGTTGTGCTAGGGCACTTTTAGGGCCCCTTATTCTAACTGCACTCATACAAAACGGTGACAACGTGACAACGGTAACAACGTTAACGGGTAACAACTACGGTGTTAGGGCAGCTGCTGTTGAGGGTCAGTCGATATCTCTGTTAAGTGCAACACAACTGTAAAGCACATTTAAAAAAACCTATCTGAATGATGGTATTTGTAATTATATATACCTAATTACCTACTTATACCTAACTAGACCACCTTCAGTATACATTAACGTGTTATAAGACATTTTGTAAATTTATTTGTAATAGAGTTTTATATATTTATTTATTGAACTTATTTCTCAGGAAGAAGTGATGGCCGTTGGGGCCGAAAAGTTCTCGAATGGAGGCCACGGACTGGCAAGCGCAGCATAGGACGGCCACCGACCAGGTGGACAGACGACCTGACTAAGATCGCAGGCAAGGGCTGGATGAGGGCCGCTTCCAACAGGTCCTTGTGGAAATCAATGGGGGAGGCCTACGTCCAGCAGTGGACGTCCTATGGCTGAGATGATGATGATGATGATTTCTCAGGAGTTAATAGGTTCTCAAATTAACACAACGGACTGCATAGGACGGCCACCGACATGGTAGACATACGACCCGAATAAGATCGCAGGAAAAAACTGGTTTTGGGTGTTTTTGTGCTGTGATTATGTGTGTCCATGCCTCTCGCGACACTGGGAATCTTAGTGCAGGGGGATTAAGAGTGATTAACAAAAAAATAAAAAAATGTTCTCGCCAGTGGATAAAGTGTACTTAAATAATCTTTTTTTTTTTTTTTTTATTCACAATAGGCAGGCGTTTGACCACTATCTGACCTATGTTACCTATCTTTCGATATTTCAGGTAGTTAATAGTTTAAAAATAAATAATACTTATTTCACCACAATTAACTAGTACCCACAAAACCTTGAAACCGTATTGCCGAGTAATTATTTATGTATACTAATTACAAATGACTCGAATAGATTATTTAATAGCTCAATACCATTCCATTAAAATAGCAATCATTCTAAATGTTGCTTGATTCTGTACGTGGTGATTTTAGATTACTTTTATTTATTAGTGCAAAAACTAATTTATTTATGGACTGTAAAGAATGTGCGTTTTGGTCATAATATAAATAAAGTATAATAAATAATGAAGCAGCAAAAAGTACGAATTGATTAGTATATAGATAAAAGTAATCAACCAAGGAGATCTAAAATATATAGTCTTAATTAGTCATAATTAGTCTTCAATATCTTGTGGCCCGTATCAGAATTTTTTCACTTTATTTTCCTCTCAATAAGCACAATAACGTCCTTGCATAAAACATTTAAAGTTCAAATGAATTGAAAGTGCCGTGGTGATACCGGCCTAGAATAGTACGCCCCCATCCATTGCCATGATTGATTGCCAATTGCTTGATTTGCCAATTCTCGCCACGCTTGGCAGGTGGGTTGGCAGTATGATTTCCGATTCTCAGAAGGCGCTGCTGCCCACCATCTGGTACGTGATCCCTTAGCCGACTCTTACCGCACCCACGGGAAAAGATGGGAGAGTACTATTCTAGGACGATACCAGCACGGCACACGGTCGGGTTACGACGACTGGTATTATTCCAAATCAAAACCCGAAACCAACGGATTAAAGTGTTCTTCCATGCACGAAAACGCTCAGATGAAAATGCCACATGGGGTTACCCATCAATGATAATTCGACCGAGCAGTACGTTGCTTAACGCATTTGATCTGTTTATACTGCCTGCGTGAACTCCGCTACTAGCGCTCGAGTTTTGTATTGTAATTAGACCAGATACCCACATTTGCTGATTCATAAGAACGCAGGCGGAGCCTGTCGTATACCGGATACAACGACCTTGATAGACCTTGCTAACAACTAATGTTCTTAGCATTATGAAGCTAAATACAGGACCGTTAGCAAAAAAGGCATTTCCTTTCATTTTTGTTGAATTATGGTATTAATCGTTAAATTGACAGTGGTAGTGATTCGCTTATTATACTGAACTAAACTAACATTTTGTAAAACTAAATCAGTTCTTATACGGTTACGATAAAGTCTACATTAATATGAGACTTATCAATAACATCACTAAAATTAAATGTACTTATTAAATTTGCGGGTAGTTTTAGCGAAATTAAGTTGCTACTTATTTGGTGCCTATTAAAAGTACTCGCAACTGGCCAGCAATGAAACAAACTCGTCTTATATTAGTGAGAGCGTTGTATGGAGTTATGCAAGTTTGAATTTTACCGTAAATAGAATACGAGCTATTTCAATTTGAAGAATTTTAGTGATTTTTAGCTAGTTCGTGTGATTAACAGAATTAGGGCCATTATTCTACAACTACAGGAAACAATATGTTTCGGATAAAAAAGTATCATACGTACTATTTCAGACTATAATCTACCTCGGTGCCAAATTTCATTTTGATCCGTTAAGATGTTCAGTGTGATGCAAAATCTCAATCACGTTAGCCAAATATATATACTTTTACATTTATTATATTAATAGGTCATCGATAGGTTATCGAATTGATAGCTCATAGACCAAAAGACAAATTATGTTCATTCAGCTATTATTAACTAGTAGCTCCCCGTGGTTTCACCCGCGTGGATTACGGTTTTCCGGGATAAAAGGAACTTATATGTTAACCCAGGGCTAGGCTATCTCCATACCAAATTTCATCGATATCGGTGTAGCCGTTTGAGCGTGAAGAAGTAACAAACATATACACATACACACAAACTTTAGCATTCATAATGTTAGTAGGATAGTATTACGATAGGCATAGATGTATTTATTTCTTTAAAAAAATCTGCATAATTATTATCTACGTACAAACTAAAATAATACACATTATTTGCAGGATTAAAGTTATTTGATAGAAACAACACAAGTAAATTTCAAAATGTTTTTGTTTTAAGCGTTATCAAAATTGTGAAATGTTATGAAAACTAAAAACCCAAATAAATCAGTAACTACTTTAAATACCCCAAATATATACATATCCAGCAATAGTAGAGAGAAAAGTTTTTCTAATGCTGATAGAATTGCTTGTGTAAAATTATTTGAAAGAACTTTATTATAAAATGTTTGTCAATCTCTCTGTCTGTTTATTTATTCTAGCTTATTTCCAAAACAACATGAGCGATTTGGAAGAAACTTCACAGACAGATAATTGATATTATAAGAAAACAAAATGCTCTTTAATTTCAGATAAATATTTAGTATCCTTTGTATAATAATATAATATGACATCTAAATAAGGCAGCATCTCATAATCTAGTATTTATCTCTCAGTGAATAATAATGAAACAGACCCACTCCACGGAAACACTACTGAGAACAACGAGATTCAAGCTTACACTCTGTAGCTACGAAACCAAAGACCGAGCAACAACAGCAACAGCAACAATTGGTAACAAACGTCGGTTTGTTTCTGAGGAATTGAAACATATGTATTCGTGTTTATGTGTATACTTTATTATAAAGGTGTTTATAATTATCTTGCTGTGTCAGAAACAACATAAGTTTTTTTTTAACTTTCCCTTACCTTACTTTTTTGCAATCAGTACAAGTTAGCCTACAATCCGCATTCCATCAAAATTGCTGAATCACTCGCAACCTTTCAAAGCCGTTGTGCATCGACCATAGACTATCTCTATCTAAAGTTTACTTAAAATTAGCAATTTTAAATTACTACACTTTACTAGTTCAGTGCTTTTATTTATATTAGCATAATTGCTCCTTGAAAACGATTATAAACCAACAGACCCGTGAAACAACACTTTCTTGAAATAATGAAAATGTATATTATATGAAAGATTATAGATTTAGGCGTTAATTTTCGAAAATCCATATCAAAATTATATGAATTACACAACATTTAGTTTTCATTCCGCGACATAAAGTTATTCTAGGATTCTAGGATAATTAATGGGAATAATTGAACTCACGGAAATAACACCGATTATTGTGCATTTTTTAAACTGTATTAATAATCATTTACGTATATTTCATTAAATTTAAAAACATAGTTATACATTACACTAAAAACTTAAGTAAATATTAAAACTCAAACCTTAAAACAATTAGGGCGGAGTTCACCAAAATTTAACCGTCTGATTATCAATTTATCCTTCAGACAACTGTATGGTAAAAACTGTATGAACGACGGTCAAATCGATAACCGGACGTTTTAAATTTTAGAGAACTCCACCCTTAATACTAAAACTTAATCTTAAAGTTTAACCGTAGAAAGTAAAGTAAAAAAAATATACTAAATAAATATCTTTAATTATAGATATATATAAGTAAATTTCTATGCGACAAATCTGAAAAAAGATTGGTTTCAATCCGTCCATGAACGCCGAAATTTGGTCAAATATTTATAAATACATACTAGCTGCGTCATGCTATTTTACCCGCGTCCACTATTGCTTTCCCATTATCGTAAATTTTCCTATAAAAATAGGCTATACTATTATATTATTATCATTGTTTATTATTATTATTTTATTTTATTATTATCATCAAGGTCATCACTTAACATCAGGTGAGACAGTTGTCAAACGCAAACATATAATAAGTAAAAAAAATAAAAAAATTGTGCGAAATTTCGTTTAGTCGTGATTAGGCAACAAATATCGAAACATACAAACTTTCACATTGCTAATAATAGGATGTAGTAAGTATATCATACGCCATACGTATCCCTATTTTAAAATCTTTTGCTGTGTCGATCGTCACTCGTGTAGTAAACACTTATTGGAAATATAATGGCAAACCGCTTTATCTTCAGAATTTTTATGCGTACATTAATAATCTCTTTAGTTCATAAATCTCTTTTACGAGTAACATATTAAGGGTAATATATTGTGAGCACCCATTTCACATGAGCCTAGCATTCTACGAGTAAGATGTTATTTCTAAAGCCCACTATTACTAGCGTAGGCCGTTTAAATATATCATAGGTGACTCTCAAATTAGACAGTAAATATTACCTATTATATACCTATTATATTATAGTAACCTAAATCGATTTATTTTATTCATATACTAGCTGTGCCCCGCGGTTTTACCCGCGTGGTGATGACTGATGATGATAATGATAATGAAAAGTAGCCTATGTGTTATTCCGGGACCTGAAGTATCGACATTCTAAATTTCATCCAAATCCGTCCAGCCGTGTAGGCGTGATTGATTAACAAACATCCATCCATAACAAATATCCATCCATCACACACATTCACATTTATAATATTACTAGTTTCGCTCCGCGGTTTCACCCGCGTGGATTATGGTTTTCCCGCTACATGATTATTCCACGGGAATAATACATTTTACCGGGATAAAAAGTAGCCTATTCTAGACTATAATCTATCTCTGTGCCGAATAAGTGCGAATGAAATATAAGCTATCTCCATACAAAATTTCATCCAGATCCGTTCAGCCGTTCTGGTGAGATTGAGTAACAAATATCCATCCTACATGATTATTCCACGGGAATAATACATTTTACCGGGATAAAAAGTAGCCTATTCTAGACTATAATCTATCTCTGTGCCGAATAAGTGCGAATGAAATATAAGCTATTTCCATACCAAATTTCATCCAGATCCGTTCAGCCGTTCTGGTGAGATTGAGTAACAAATATCCATCCTACATGATTATTCCACAGGAATAATACATTTTACCGGAATAAAAAGTAGCCTATTCTAGACTATAATCTATCTCTGTGCCGAATAAGTGCGAATGAAATATAAGCTATCTCCATACCAAATTTCATCCAGATCCGTTCAGCCGTTCTGGTGAGATTGAGTAACAAATATCCATCCTACATGATTATTCCACGGGAATAATACATTTTACCGGGATAAAAAGTAGCCTATTCTAGACTATAATCTATCTCTGTGCCGAATAAGTGCGAATGAAATATAAGCTATCTCCATACCAAATTTCATCCAGATCCGTTCAGCCGTTCTGGTGAGATTGAGTAACAAATATCCATCCTACATGATTATTCCACAGGAATAATACATTTTACCGGGATAAAAAGTAGCCTATTCTAGACTATAATCTATCTCTGTGCCGAATAAGTGCGAATGAAATATAAGCTATCTCCATACCAAATTTCATCCAGATCCGTTCAGCCGTTCTGGTGAGATTGAGTAACAAATATCCATCCTACATGATTATTCCACGGGAATAATACATTTTACCGGGATAAAAAGTAGCCTATTCTAGACTATAATCTATCTCTGTGAAGAATAAGTGCGAATGAAATATAAGCTATCTCCATACCAAATTTCATCCAGATCCGTTCAGCCGTTCTGGTGAGATTGAGTAACAAACATCCATCCATATATCCATCCATTCATCCAAACTTTCACATTTATAATATTAGTGAGATTGAGATAAAAGAAGTGCAGTCACCTATATTGTGATTAGATTAAAGCCCGTTCATTCGTCTAGTGAATACCATGATACCTTTAGCACTATTTCTTAAATGCAGAAGCCCGGTTACTGAGATAGATAGATAGAAAACTCTTTATTTGCACACTATTTCAAAACTACACACATATCGCACACACCTTAATCTTATCACTACACCTTATCGCTTAAAGCGATTTCTTCCAGGCAACCAAACTGAGCTACTAGATAAAAAAATACTATCTTATGTATTACATGATTGATTTGAAAGTATTGTCATCTCAGAACTCTGCGATTGGATTTTATGATATATTTTTAGGGCAGAACATGAATTGCAACATATTATGTATACTTTACTTACGTTTATAGTCGAGTATTGCGATCTAGGCTTCAAAAAAGTCAGCGTTAACTCACCTGATAATAAATAAATAAATAAATATATATATATATATAAGCAATAATGTATGAAACTCACGATAATTTCTTATCAAAACAACAAATCAGCATTGCGATTCAACGTGGCAATGCTGCTAGCATTCTGGGCATGCTGCCAGCCAGTAGCGGGTTAGAGCATTTGAGTTATCTATAGGCTACCTATGGCTAGTGGATTGCTCAAATGTTATTGTAATATCTGCAGTTCTGTAGTTAACTATTGGTGCTTTAGTTAAATAAAGCACCTGAAAAAAATAATTGTCGGAATATGCATAATTGCACTTTTGCATTCGATAGTCTTACAAGTACAATTGTGTTCCGACATATACCGAACAAAATCGTGATTTGGTTTAATAGTTATTTTTTTAACGTATTTAGTTTCTTTTTTCATCGGCGTTCTATTACTGCGCTGACGTTTGTCTCACAGCATACGCAATAGGTACCAGGGCATCCAAGTGATTGAGATGAGCCGTTCATTCACTCTTGCGCATCAGACTTTAGTGTCAATGACCTATGATGAGTCTGCAGCGTAGTAGTACGATATTAGCTTTGTTGTTCGAATAAATTAAAATGAAGTTTCATTCATTGCCATTACTTTGTTCTATATGGTTATTTCTTACATTTTATTATAACCTTAATACATTCAAACGTACTTCGACGGACCCTAACCGTTATTATTGCCTATATACTAACTGCTTCCCGCGATGTTACCTGCGGTGAAATGGTACGTGGTATTGACGAATTTTGTGTCTTTCGTAATATTGAAGAAAATATGGATAAAACACGAAACTATTTTAGAATATCGATAACATTTGAAATTGACCACATAACATTATTTCCGTTTTGACGTTTTTTTGAAGCCAGTACGCATAATGACACCATAGTATTGGACCTTGGTGGATGGAAAACAGAAAAACCATTAAAGTTAACAATTATTAAAATTGGTAGGTAGGCCTCTCTGTTAAATAATCTATGCTAACGATTCCCTGACATGACCTACTAAGCTATACTAGGGTTGACAATATTTTGGCTTTGATAATTTATTATATTAATACGGGGTATTTTGTTTGTAAGACGTTGTTATATATAACACGAAAGAAATACATTTTTTTAAGTTTGGATCTTAACGTTTTAATGCTTTGTACTGATAAAGGTAATAAGTTAATTATGTCTAATATTAAGTGCGTTCGTTTATTTACTACCGTCGAAGGTATAACTTTGTCGTAAATTCAGCGTTATTTTTGCAATTCTTCCATCTTCATGCTGCCTAGTGTTATAGCTTTGTAATAATTGGTAATAATAATAATTGGTCCAATATATTACAGTATACGTTGCTGATCATCACACTCGATACGGAAGACATAGGTGCTGATTCTGTCACTTATTCAAAATAGCTAAAACTCTTTATAATTAAAACTTATTTTTTTTATTAGTTCCCTCCTAAATTTAAATTCGTATAACTCTTCAAAATGTTATTTTAGAATTATTTTTAATAATAGAAAAATGTTATTAATAAATTAATAAAAAATTACAAAAATAAATTATTATCTGGCTAAATATTACCTGTTAAAGGAAAAAAAACTTGGCTAACAAACATATATCTCTAAAAGTATTCCAGTGATTACATTGCTATTTATATAAATAATTATATAACAAAGAGGAAACACGACATAAATACTGGTAGACCAAGAGCCAACAAGTATTCTAGTCGATGTATTTCAATTTAAAAATAGTCTAGAATTAATATTAGATTTATTAATTCAAATATTTCGGACTGAGGTATTTATAATGATGAAGAATTATTGTTGGTTAGCTTGTCCGATTTACATTCAGATTATGCATTAATAATATTTAGACAAACAAAGTATGTTGTCTGATAAGAATTATTCAAAAGTACGCACGTTAATTGGGTAATCTTATCTAAATAGCATTTGTATTGTAATGATCAAAAGTTTAATTTTATCAGTGTTTCTCTATTTATATTTAACATTGAAAAAAAATGTGGCACTTATTTTTCTATATTTTTTACTTATTCTTTATACACTTCTATTTAGTTTTCAATTATATTGAATAAAAATTTAGTTTTCTTTCTGTTAGTTCTAATACTTCTGTTCATAATACTTTTTCAGCTAATATTATACTTTTGAAAACCAGTTATGTAATTTTGATAATTATAATTAATGCTGCCCGTCGCAGCTTAGATAAATTAATTTATTAGTACTACTAACATTTCTGTTACACCAATAACAAATCTAGCTAGTAGTCTTATATATTTGTTGTATATAAATATTAATAGGCTATGGCTGTAATCATACCTGCAGTAATTATAGAGCTCTTGCAAGTACTTCCTTTAATTTGTTGTCTAGCTCCCATTCTAATACCATTTGTTAGCCTTGTTCAAGTTTTAAGCGACCTTACTGGTCCGGTAGATTGCCAATTTTGCTATTGCTGTTAGCATTCACAAATTAAATTCTAATGCGTTATTTGTAGGTATAAAATTCGTAAGTACTAAATGATTCACGTTTATCGAGTCTGTTTCCTTGATTTTATTGGAATGATACTGTATTTGATCAGAAACGTAAACCAGATTTCTTGGTGTAGTAAATTTTTTATGTGTTTATGAAACATATGTTTCCTTACTACTTCCTATGTGTGTATAAGAGTGACGTCAGATTTTATAAAATGGTGTAATTGCGTACTGTGAACAGAGCTATGGTGATAGCTATTCATCGGGTTTGCCTAAACAGTCGAATTGAAAATGAGCAGATCCGTAGAATAACTGACATAGTACATTGACGACGTCGATTCGATGGCGATGACTTGACTAAGATCGCAGGAAGAGGTTGGCTGCGAGCCGCTTCCATCCAGTGCTTGCGGGGATCAATGAGGGAGGCCTAAGTCCAGCAATGGACGTCCTCTGACTGAGTTGATGATAATGAGACTGGAAATAACTTGCTCGATATAATTATATCGTTGTTATTATTAGATTGTTGTATTGGTTTTAGATATTTACTATCGGTTTCTCTTGGTACCAGTTTCACCAGTTTTGGCGTGTCAGAATTCAGCTGTGCCTTGAGGTGCATTTGGATTGTACGTACAAGGTTCATTGCCACGGTCGGTCGTTACGGATGAGCTCGTTAAATGTTACGTAAGTATTGCCAAGTATGTAATGAACTCCTTGAACTTAAGGTGAACTCTGAGATTTGTAGTTGACCGCATGATGATGTGATGTACGAGCGCCAATTGGCAACATCCAGAAGAAATAATAAATAAGTAAATAAATAAATCAATATATAAATAAATATATAAATAAATAAATTTGTGTAATTTATATTGTTGGAACTTGTGTGAGATACAGTAGGTATGTTTGTATGTACTAACTTTTAAGGCATTGTTTTGGTTTTCAAATAAATAGACTTTGAGTTAACTTGAACTTGAATTGACCGAGAAAAATTAAGGTGAAATGGAGTTTACATATTTTTATATATGTGTAAGTTTGTATGAGAAACGATGAATTCCTAATCGACTTCAAAAAAGGTTTTCAAGTTCAAATAACTTCTTCTACATTTCCTTATCCCACACTAGGTGAGGTCGGCACTATTTTTTTATTGTGTTTGACAAAAAACACAGTGACAGAAAAAAAATCTAAATGTAACTTACTATAAAAAAAATAACAACCCAAGTCACCGATATAGCTCAGCGGATTAGCAAGTTGAAGTGGCAGTGGGCAGGGCACATAGCTCGAAGAACTGATGGTCGTTGGGGCCGAAAAGTTCTAGAATAGAGACCACGGACTGGCAAGCGCAGCATAGGACGGCCACCGACCAGGTGGACAGACGACCTGACTAAGATCGCAGGCAAGGGCTGGATGCGGGCCGCTTCCAACAGGTCCTTGTGGAAATGAATGGGGGAGGCATATGTCCAGCTGTGGACGTCCTATGGCTGAGATGATGATGATAAAGAATATAAATATAGCTTAATAGCTAAACATCATCAATTCATCATTCAACAAGTCATTTGCCGTACGAATAAACGATTTGTGTGTCATTTAGGTCACATCATACATTTTTAACAGAAAAATAACTGTGTTTATAAAGAACGCCGCAGATATCATCCATGATATCAGCAAATGATTAGATTAGTTGAACGTCAAGAGACATAGAGAAAATTTAAAAAGTTAGGATCGTCTTTCGTTTTCTAATTGTCTCTACAAAAAAACCTACCAGTGATACTGTAAACCTAGACAGCCTGTATCACCGATCGAGCTCAAATGGCATTTGGCATAAATAACGCTCCAGTTAGTTCAGATACACGATATTGTTACACATGAGGGATTGATTTCCATTTTACTGTATATAAATTGGAATATTCCTGGCAGCAAATCATACTTCATTTGGCTATCTCAGTGAATACATTAGAAGAAACCAAAAATACCAATCATGATGAAGGTAATCATCTCATTTTTTTTTTAAGAACTATAAAAGTACAAGTGTAGTTTTCTCATTTAACAATGGTGTACTTCATATTTCATTTCCATACTTTATAAGTTTAACGTTTGACCACTATCTTATTTGATGGTAACTGACGATGTGGTCGAAGATGTAATCACGACAGACCTAGAATGTCTACTGGCTCTCAAGGACTGCTGCATGAACACACTATGTTTTTGGTGTCAGTTTTTGAAAGTTGAGGGTGGTAACCTACCAGCATGCTGGGAATTTGATAACGGTGTTACCTTCACTGGTAGAACCAGTGTCCGTCTGTGTGACAGCCGACGCTCCCGCCGCTGAGTCATCATCGATTCATGTTGCTATTTACAAATTGCGAGAGAACTGGGTATATGACATTTTTAAAGACGTCTTCCCATGTCAAAAATATGAATTGTTTCACAATGTTTTTTTTTATTAAAATTATGTTGATTGAACACTTTGGAAAAATCATTGTCACAAAAAAGCAATAAAGTTGCTTGTGAAATCAGTCGACAAAAAGTATTTGGAACCAAATGCGAAGCTGTATTTTGGTATGATTAATCAGGATTTCAATTAGGCGACGCAAAGCTACCATTGTGCGGATTATGTTAAAAGGGTAAAATTCTTTCTCCTCAGTAAAATTTGCAGTAGCTTAACTAATATTATTTGAACTTAAAAACAGTACTTGCTCATTAGTTGAGTAAAACACTCCATGTAAAAAATTGTATAGCATTTACGCCAAAAAATATTTTCATGTCATAAAATAATATGTAATATTCATAACAGCCTCAGCAAAGCGGCTATTTATAATTCTCTCATTAATTTAAGTGTCTTGACTCCCTAACCGCTCCAAATAAAGTGATCATTAACATAAACTTGTTTACTTACAGCTGGCCTTACTATCCTGTCTTTTTATGTCTGCCACTTGCATGGTATTGCATCAACATCAGATACCTCTGACCTATGGACTTCAATACCATGATACTCCCAACTACAACTTCGCGTATGAAGTCAACGACGCACACACAGGAGATATCAAGAGCCAGCACGAGACCAGACGAGGGGAATCGGTTTTAGGACAGTACACGTTGCTTCAGCCCGATGGTGTTAGAAGGACCGTTGACTATAGAGCGGACGAGCACGCTGGTTTCCAAGCAACTGTGAACAATGACCGCCGAGTACAGGCTAACAATGGTAAACAGCAAATCCAAACTCAAGCCAACATTGAACCGCAGAGATCTAACTCAGCACCTGTCAACCCTGCAGCTTACTGGCCTGCACCCACTCAAGACGCCACACCAGCACCTGCTGTGGCCGTGTCTAGATCGTCCTTTGTTCAAACTTTCTCGCATGGGAACAACAACCCATGGATCTAATACTTCTTTGGTTAATTACAAGACATGCTTTGAAAATGGAACTCTGATCTACTTTGCATTTATATTTTAAGCTGGTACGAATATCTATAACTGAAGTACTTGATTGTACGTAATTGGCGACCGGGCCCGATGGCCTTGTTACTTTGTGCGCTACCACTAAAGGAAATCGGCTTATTATTATGCGAAAAGTTATATAACTTTGATATTTATATATATTATTATAATTTGTGATTTTATGTATTTAGTCGTATACGATGAATTAATTTACTGAACGGTTAAATAAAGATTGCCAGTAATTTAATGAATTATTTTATTATATGACTATATTTCTAATATCTTTAACCATACTCAAACCAATTTTATTTCTAAAGGACTGAGCTATTTTAATTTTTCATGATCTAGCGTTTGATAACTATCGATATTTATTGACAATTACCAATGGCGTAAGGCGGTTGACAATCACACTAATATTATATAGAGGCGAAGGTATGTCTGTCATTTGTATATTTGTTACTCCATCATGCTAAAATATCTGTTTGCATCAAATTTGGAATAGATTATCTTTGAAATGAACACATCTGTCCATGATGCGATACACATCGCCGGGAATCGGGGAAGATGGCGTAACATCATTCGGAGAAGGGTCATAGAAGGAGGAGGTCACGACCCTCAGACATAAGGAGAACGAATTAAGGAGGAGGAGTTCTTTGAAATGTATTATCTTTTTTTTTATTAAGAAAAAAAAGACTATAAACGTGAGTAAAGCCGAATAATACATATAATATAATAATGTAGTAAATTTGTTGGAAACTAAAGCCGCTTACGTGCTTGATGATCACTATTCAGTCTGAAGGTACCCTATCACTTCATGTGGCAATGATTTCAGCAAATATCATGCGAAGATGAAGTTAGAACTTGCGAAAAGCATTTATGGTTCAATTCTCGGATCGATTCTTGAAGTCGATCTATATCCAGCTGTGGACTCCTCACGGTTTTTACAATCCTACTCTTGCTAATATTACAAATGGGAAAGTTTGTGTGTTTGTGTGTTAGTGTGTATTTGTATATGTTTGTTACCTGGCTGGCCGTGGTGGTACCGGCCTAGAATAGTACTCCCCCATCTCTTCCCGCCGGGTGCCGTAAGAGTCGGCTAAGGGACCACTTACCAGAAGGTGGGCAGCAGCGCCTTCTGAGGATTGGAAATCATACTGCGCTCGCCAACCCGCTTGCCAAGCGTGGCGAGTATTGGCAAATCCCCCCCACCCCTATATGGGGGAGGCATATGTCCAGCAGTGGACGCATATAGCTGAGAAGAAGAGAAGTTACCTCTTCACGCTCAAACGGCTACACCGATTTCTATGAAATTTGGTATGGAGATAGCTTATACCCTGGATTGACATACCCTGGATGACACCATCACCATCATCGTCGTTTTTTTATCAGCACGCGGGTACAACCGCAGGGCGCAGCTAGTAAATTATATGGATATGATGTCTTATCGAAATTAAAATGTAATGGCAGCTTACTTGAAACCCTTCTTTCTTCCTTCGTTTCTAGTAGGTACAAAAGCAAAACTGTTGTTTAGTGAACGCTAATTTTTTGCATAGTAAAAAAAATAGATTAGTAAGTAAAGCACCTACTCATGATACAATACTTTATTATATTGAAGACGAAGAAAATGAATGAAGTAAATACATTATTCATAACTGTTGTGATGCTAACAAATCTTCCCTAGAGGGTAATACCTCTATCTATTGAGCACAAATCCCTCCTCCCGCTTACAACACACTCACACTCTGAATACCACAATCTTATCTTAACATAATTTTTTACTGTTTGGTTACCTTTTGTCTGTGTAACTGCTGCTTTTTACCTATGGATTGTAATAATTACGGTAAACTGAGCACATAGACGACCTGACTAAGATCGCAGGCAAGGGCTGGATGCGGGCCGCTTCCAACAGGTCCTTGTGGATATCAATGGGGGAGGCCTATGCTCAGCAGTGGACGTCCTATGGCTGAGATGATGATGATGAGCACACTTATACTTAAATAATATAGGGTAACCAGTTCTTGGCTTTACATATGTGGTAATCATATTCGATGTTAAGACTAATTTGTAAACGCTCTGTTGGTTTCTTAAATAAATAAATAGCATCCGATACAACTTCAGCAAAATATATAATGAACAACATGCAAGAAATGATAAAAAAAACAGTTTCACTCCGGAAGTGCCGGCAGAAGTGAAAACTTGAACATAAACGTTGTGCATTTTTAATTTTTAGGAAAGATTTCGCATGAATTGCTTTATATAGCAGTATAAAAGTACTATCATTTATGTGGTAAAATACAATATTCATTTATTGCGCTATGGTACACAAAAAAAATGGTTTTTAAGTTTATTAATTTTATGTACCTACATAGAATTAACAAGATGACATTTCTTTACAAATTACTATTGTATATAAAGGTATATATAAAGATATATCCAGGTGACCAGATGTCCTGACTAAGATCGCAGGCAAGGGCTAGATGCGGGCCGCTTCTAACCGGTCTTTGTGGAAATCGATGAGGAGGCATATATCCAGCAGTCGATGACCTATGGCTGAGATGATGACAACAAATAAAATCCATGGTGTTTAGTATTTTCTTGTTCAACTTGATTAAACTAAAACTTATTAAAGTCAAAAGGCTCTTGTTTTATTAGCGTTAACATTATCTCAAATATTAGTCGACTTCTTAAATTACTTGCCAATTGCGGGTAGTTTTAAACAGCAGCGTCATAAGTGACGGTTTATTTTATCTAAAACTACCCGCGATTTTAATAAAAATATCTAATTGTTATTCTTAAATTTCGTACTAATTTGGATTTTATCGTAACCAATTAGGACCTATCTTACATTCCACATTAGTTCAGTTTAACAAGAGAATAATTATACATTATAATAGATTTTATTAGGAACAGGCAAGCGTTTGACCACTATCCCACCTGATGTTAAGTGATGATGTGGTCTACGACGAAGCACCTCATACATGCATAATTATATTCCGTTGCATAAAAAAATTTGAAGTGATATGTGACCTGCTATGTTTACGTGAGTAAACAGCAAACAAATTAAATATTAACGATAGTAAGGAATTATAATAATATATTTAATTTATTATATATGTTATTCAATAGATAATTCATATTCCATAACATTGAAAAACAACGTATATATACATTATAATATTATTATATGAGTCACACAGGGAATCGTCTTGGCATACGAACAGGATGCCTCACTGAACTCGTATGACAATAAAATAAAGAAATTTATGATATGTAGTTATGTAAAGCACAACACATAAAAACTCAAAAACGGGAAATGAATTATGAATGTAAAAAACAAGGGAGTACAGTAATAGGCGAACCGAGACCGCATCCGCGAGCGCCCCGTATTCTCCTTGAAAAAGACCACCGAATGTGGTTGAAACTATAGTCGGAACCCTCTGACTTATTATGTGAGTAACTCCCGTGTTTTATACATTCATAATGTGTCAAAACCACGTCAGTTTTAATAACAAAATTGGGAAATGAATTATATATCCAATCATTATATGGTGTCGCAGGAACAGAAAAGATCAAATAGGCCGGTGTTCCAGTACCTTATCTGTTCACAAGTACTACATAGGTGCTTCCGATAATGGCGCAAGTTTATTTGACAACTCGCTAGTCTAACAAGTTTTTATTACAAAAACTATTTTTAAAACAAGGTTTTATAAGTCTTAATAATAAATGCCTTTATTGAAATAAAACACTAATAACTAATTACAATACTGCAGCTACTACAATAACATGATGAGCAATCCATTAGCTATGGGTAGCCTATAGATAACTCAAATGTTCTAATCCGCTACCGGCCGGCAGCGTACCAAGAATGCTAGCAGCATTGCCACGCTCAATTGCAATGCTGATTCATTGAGCCAAATATGTGCCAGCATTTTGGTCACGCGTCGCATCGATCAAACGCTTAGATGAATTTTGGATAATCCGATGAGCTCCAGATCCCCACGGGCCCAATGTCTCGACCCCAAACGGTTCAAATATGTAACCACTACTTAGGTTAGCATACTTTCGCCGTTTCAATTGCTCCGCCGAATAAGCCGCGGCGCCAGCCCTAACATGTGTCTCAGGAAGATGTGACGGCGACATTGACTCATATATAAGTCTTAATAAATATGAGCACTAACATCTTTTCAGCAAACCCTTTTATATGAGCACAAAATTGATAGTTTTATGTGTTTTAGTTTATATGGTCTTATGGTCACCTTCCAGCGCCATTATCAGACCCTGGTTACCATTGAAAGATAATCTACTCGTCGTGCACTTTTCAGTTATTGGAGTATAACTCAAAAACAGCTTGTCTGATTTTGATGAAATTTAAATGGGACCACCACGGAAGTATACTATATCTAACAAAAAAGAATAATCAAAATCGGTTCATAAGCGACGAAGATATCCGCGAACACAAATTAAAAAAAAAGAACATATATAGGGTCGATTTTAGTAACCTCCCTTTTTTGAAATCGGTTAAAAAATAAGAAAATTATGATTAGTTGTCTTTAACAGTCAATAACTTAGCCCGATGATAATTTTGAAGGCTAACGATAGAAGACGATGCAAGAGAAAAAACATGTTGCGTCGACGCCACCTAGTTTGGAATAAGGGTAAGATCCGAGAGATAATTTTGAAGGAAAATTCATACAACCAATATACACCATTTCAAAATTTAGAAAATCCGTAACTTCTTTTCTCAGCTATGTGCGTCCACTGTTGGACGTATGCCTCCCCCATATAGGGGGGGATTTGCCAATACTCGCCACGCTTGGCAGGCGGGTTGGCGAGCGCAGTATGATTTCCGATCCTCAGAAGACGCTGCTGCCCACCTCCTGGTACGTTATCCCTTAGCCGACTCTTACGGCACCCGCGGGAAGAGATGGGGGAGTACTATTCTAGGCCGGTACCACCACGGCACTAACTAAATCCGTAACTATTCTAGCTCAAATGGCACATAAGTAACGCTCCAGTTGATACAGACACATGATACTATTACAAATGAGGGATTGATTTTCACTTTACTGCATATAAATTGAGACATTACCAAAAACCAATCATACTTCACTTGACTATCTCTGTGAACACATTAGAAGAAACAAAAAATACATTAACCATGATGAAGGTAAGCGACTGTTCATCATCTCACTATTTGGTGTAGGCCTATAAAAACTATCTATCAAAACTATAGGAATATATACTGTAGTATAGAAACTGTGGAATATCTTGATTTGAAATAGTTGTGAAAGAGCTAAGCAACGAGGGGTCACGATGCTAAAAACAATTGAACATCACAATTTTAGACAAGAACGTCCACCGCTTAATATATTATAATTATGTCCCATTAATTTCCACGAGAACCGATCAGAAGCGCCTGCTTTTAGATATCCCTTTTTGATCCTTCAAGTTTCTTGTCACTTTCTTTCGGTACTATTTTGGGGTGCGGGGCGGTAGAGTCATTTGCTGGATGTAGCCTGAATCTTATATTTGTAAATTTTTTGACGTTTATAGGTGCTATAAGCATAGATTGAATAAATAATTGAATTTCAGTTTGAGTTTAATCTTTATCAGGTTATCATTCTTGCCATTCTACAGTTTTTACCATTGTTTACCATTCAACCGTCAGTTCCGCGTAATGAGTGCGCCCTATTCTATATCATTTTAACTCCTTACAAAGATGTGTCGCTTTTTCGCAGTTTTGTTCAAAATCTTCCCTTTATTTTTGGAACTTACAAAAGACCATGGCGTCTCTCTTGCCGGTTCTGTTACTTGAGTCTGCTGATGAGAACTAGTTATAGATAACACCATTTTTTTCTTTGAAGTCCATTCATTCATCCATCCATAATGAAATATTAATAATTGAGGTACCTACTGAGATCTTGACCTATAGGATAATGTGTCAATACTACAATTCAGGGCAATACTGGCATTCTGAGTAGCGCTTGAAAAAAGCTGTTGTCTATGAATGGTAGTTCTCAGTTTCAGTGAAATTACCGGAAGTGGTATGAACAGGCCTATATTTTTTTCTTTGAGAGTAGCCCCGAAAACAGAGGCAGATTATTGGGTCGCTTATGCTTTAGACGTTAGGGAATAACGGCTAGTAGGTAACAGTTATTTAACGATTTTTGTATCAGTAATCATCAGAGCCATAGAAGGTCCACTGCAGGACATAAGCCTCCCGCATTGATTTCCATAAGGACCGGTTGGAAGCGGCCCTCATCCAGCCCTTGCCTGAGGTCTTAGTTTGGTCGTTTGTCGGTGGTCCTGGTTGATGGTCGTTCTATGCTGCGCTTGCCAGTCCGTAGTCTCCATCCAAGAACCTTTCGACCTGAAAAGCTATCAGTTCTTAGAGCTATGTGCGCTGCCCACTGTCACTTTAACTTACTTATCTGCTGGGCTATATCGGTGACTTTCGTTCTATGGCTCTCGTCATATCTGATTCGATCGCGTAGAGAAACCCAGAGCATAAACCTCTTCATAGTTAATTGTGCGACTCTGAGCCTGTTCAGAAGGCCCATTTGTAGAAGTATCTAGTAATAATTTGGGTTTTAATTGTATGCAAGACATTTTATTCTATTAGTACCCTATTAACTATGTTATATTCTTAGAAATCCCATTAGAATATATAATTATGTCATTTATTTTAGTGCAGGTACTGAATTTTTGTCACAACCGCTCCAAATAGAGTGATCATTAAAATAAACTTGTTTACTTACAGCTGATCTTACTATCCTGTCTGTTTATGTCCGCAACTTGCATGGTATTGCATCAACATCAGATACCCCTGACGTATGGACTTCAATACCATGATACTCCCAACTACAACTTCGCGTATGATGTCAACGACGCACACACAGGAGATATCAAGAGCCAGCACGAGACCAGACGAGGGGAATCGGTTTTAGGACAGTACACGTTGCTTCAGCCCGATGGTTTTAGAAGGACCGTTGACTATAGAGCGGACGAGCACGCTGGTTTCCAAGCAACTGTGAACAATGACGGCCGAGTACAGGCTAACAATGGTCAACAGCAAATCCAAACTCAAGCCAACATTGAACCGCAGAGATCTAACTCAGCACCTGTCAACCCTGCAGCTTACTGGCCCGCACCAGCTCAAGCACCTACACCAGCACCAGCTGTGGCCGTTTCCAGAACTTCCATCATACAAACTTTCTCGCATGGGAACAATAACCCATGGATCTAATTTTGCTTCAATCAATGACAAGAAAGGCTTCGAAATGGGACTCTGATCTAATTTGCATTTACATTGTACGTTTTTATGAATATCTAAGGTGATTGTGCGTTATTGGCGAGCAGGCCCCGTGACCTTGCTTTGTGCGTAAACACTAATGGAAATCGGCTTATCACTATGCGAGAGAAAGGAATTGATATATATATTTTCTTTGATGATATGTAATTTATAATTACTATGTATTGTTTCTAGATATGTTGAATAAATACTATAATGATTTTCTATAATCACGTATTACTTTAATTCACCTTATATTTATCCATTAGTGTAATTTGAATTTTCTCTGTAATTCATCGGTAAGTGAGAACGTAGTTATTTAGAAAAATGTTAACAAAGTACAACTCCCAGGTTCTCAGATTTTTCCATGTTTTTTTTTATTCACAATAAACAGGCGTTTGACCACTATCTCACCTGATGTTAAGTGATGATGCGGTCTACGATGATTCGCGCCTGCCTAGAAGACACCTGTTCACTCGTGACTTGAAGATGCCCAGATTGTGTTTATGTGGAAACACAGCCTTAGAAAAAATAATAAATAAAAAACACTTCTCTATAACTTAGCTCATATTGAATTTTGTAATATTAGGTCAGAGAAAAATGGCCTCTATTTATTATACTTAAAAGCTAAAATACTACATACTCTTATTTTATGACAGAAGTCATATGAAGTATCAATTCAAACATAGGTAAGTACACCTTTTACATGCAAAAAATAATAATATTAATACTAATATAGTATCTTCTAGGCAGGCGTGAATCATCACTTAACATAAGGTGAGATAGTGGTCAAACGCCTGCCTATTGTCAATAAAACAAAAGACATCTTACACAAAAAGAAAGTGAGTATAAGAATAAATTATTATAACTTTAGGTTCTGAAAACTATCGCGAGTTTCTTATTTTTATTTTTCTTTTTTCTTTTTCTTTAGAAACTGGTCGGAGAGTAATTTTCCAGTGTTTACCACGTGAGTCCTAGTCGGTTTGTTACATTACAACTTTAGGTTTTTACAAAGTTATATTACGCAATAACCTAAGTTTGCGTGCTACACCTTAGACACACCGCGCACCATAGACATTGTATTATAAGACACATCATATCTGAATAGTACGGACGCCCTTTAGAAAGCATAAAGTATGAGTATAATCCACTTAAAGTCGTCTTAATTTTATAAACCTTAACGTATTTACAAATAACATAAAAGTTAAATTTACGATCCCAGTAAACTAGTCCTGTACCTCGCCCGTAGTATTTATGGTGAATAAGACCTTTCATACATCGAGTGCATCGGCCTGATTCGAACTTGACTTTTAGAAATATTTCCTGAATTTCTTACAAATGCAGTACAAGAAAAACTGGAACGATTTCTGAGGATATATAAACATGGTAAGGTTTTGTAAGGGACATCAGATCCATAGGATTCACCGACGTAGTCACAACAGACCCTAAAATCTTTATCAAAATGGTTGTGAAGGTAATTATCCCAAATTTATTTTAACTATACATATTTATTTAAAACTTCGATGAATCAATGTGTTTTTCCTTTGTTGGTCATACCTACTAAATTTATCATCAAGGCCAGCACTGAGTTCATTGAAATCCAATTCTGTAAATCCTTGTCAATCCATTTTTACAAATCTTATTTCTAATCGTCATCAGATTGGTTCCAGTCACTTTTTGTTCAATCAGTTACCTTTATTAAAGTTAAGATATAAAAATAAAGTCGTAAAGAATTGGCACGTGACTAACATTGAAGGACATTTAAAAAAAATGCTACCCTGCAGTGTTATGGGGTTAGCACCATGTATAAGCTACTATATATTGTTTCAAATAATCTTGGTATTTTTTAATGTATATTTCTACATAGAATTTTGTTCATTATTTAGAATATAATAAGTTATAATAATTAATTATATATATAATTATATATAATTTTTATTAATTATAATACATTTTAATAATATTTTTATACGGTATTTGAAATACTTGGGTAAAATGTTGTTTAAAAGTAAGTAATATACTTTAAACAGCCGTCTTTTGCTTTATACTTTATAGATTGATTTACGTGAAAATTCGAGGACTCTTCTTGAACCTCTCAACTGGGGATTGTTATATTAGGAGTGTTATACTGTTATATTAGAATACATGTTAAGGTCAAAAATTAATCAAAATACATTTATTTCAGTTCGTCGCTCTCCTCGCCCTGGTCGCCGTGGCGTCCGCCAGCAACTTCAACAGCTTCTCATACAGCGTGGCTGATCCCTACACTGGTGACTACAAGAACCAGATCGAGGCTCGCGCTGGTGACAACGTGCAGGGACAGTACTCGCTCCTGGAGTCGGACGGCACCCGTCGTACCGTGGACTACGCCGCCGGTGCTGAAGGATTCAACGCTGTGGTGCGCAAGGACCCGGCTCTCATCGCTGCTGCCCCCGTCTCCTACGCCGCTGCACCTCTGTCCTACGCCGCTGCTCCCATCGCTAAGTTCGGAGCTCTCGGATATGGGGCCCCTATAGCCGCTCCTTACCCCTACGCTCGTTTTTTCTAAAAAAAACAATCCGATAACTTGGCTCAACTGTTAATAATGGTTATGTAAATAAAAACTTTATGACACACCTAACTCTTGGTATTATTTGTTGTTAAAATATATGGAACATGGATGTAATGATTTGTATTATCTTAAAATTTTGTTACATGTCTCTTGACCTTTACCTTTTCCCAATTTGTTTTTCAGATGGAATTTTTTCCGGTATTACCGACCTTCATTTGTAATATTTAATCCAATTTAGATAATAATTAAAACGTGTGTTTAAATTGCTGCAGGTAGCAAAAAATAAACCTACGCAAATTTATTGCTCTATGGTATATAAATCTAAATTGTACAAGTTGTTACTTTAGATAACAAAGTGATAATTAGTTTTAGTTAAAATCGTTCAATTACCTTTAGTACGTAGCTTGTGGATTTAAAGAATATTATAATTCTGCATCATAATAATATCTGAAGGCCTGTGGTGAAGGCAAATTATTCTATGATTCATTACATTACTGTCTTAAATTCCTTAGCATTACACGTTACATTTAGATTCTAATATTTCTCAATAATCTCCAATTACATTTATTTTTATTTATTCATCGCAGTCAAACCCCCGCACTAGGATTCCCTGTAATGCGAGAGACATGGATACATACAAGTAAAGCAAGCAAACACCTAAGACCAACGCCTACGCTCGTCGCAAAAATGTTTGCCCCTGCCAGGATTCAAACCCAGGGCCCCGGAGACACAGAAGACTGTTGTCGATCGAATTTGATTAATTGTTTACTTTAACCCGACAGAGGTTCTAATGTTATGTAATATAAACGACTGTTTTATGTTTAAAATATTTTAAGCATAACTTTTAAACTGTTTGATTTGATTGATTATTTTTAATTGAACTTATTTATGCGCATCATTCAGACAGTTTGCTATAAATGATGTTATTATGCTTAAATTACGTATATAAAAAGACTTGACTTGCACGCGTGTTTATTGTCACGCTAACATGAAAAAAAACACGATCTACGGGTATATCGCAACCTATATCTTATATCCTTAATTAGCTGTTTAACTAAAAATGTTCGCCATCGATTCAATAAATAAAGACAATAATTGTGGTTTTTGTAATTAATCTACTAGCTACGGTTTTACCTGCGTAGTGATGATTAATGATGAAAAGTAGCCTTTGTGTTATTCCGGGACCTAAAGTATCTGGATACCAAATTTCATCACAATCAGTCCAGCCGTTTGAGCGTGAACAAACGTGTGAATAACAAACATCCATACATCCTTACAAAATTTCTTGTTTAAAATATTAGTAGGATTGTTTACATCGATAAATATCATTATTTTTATAATTCAAAAATACCAATAAATGATAACCAAAATATGTCATGAATATATAAAAGTATGTATAGTCATAGTAATGTAAGTATATGTAAGCATGGGTAGCTACAGTATGAAGATAAATTATGTATGGTATGTTTTGTAGGTACAGTTAAAGCGTACCTTATGCGTGGTCTGTGGTCAAGCGCTCACTGGTTCCGCGTAGCCTTTGACGAAATTGAACTGTTGAAAAACCCTCACTCGACGTGACCTAGAGTCGGTTCAGTACCATATCTTTTACTTCCTATTATAACTACAAAACGATTGTACTCAGCTTGTATAAATAGTCCAGTTAAAACCAGGAGTTATCATTCGCAGTCCACTGTGCAATAAAACATAACATATCAAAATGGCAGCTAAGGTAATAAATTACACTCTTCTAGTTGTGACGCTTAAATTTCAGTGTAGTGATATATATTGAAAAGTGTTCCTAATTTCATTAATTAAAGTGATACGACATCCTTATAAAATTGATTATACAATAATGTAACTATTATCATAAATTATCGTAGTTGAAAAAAATCCAATAAATAATGTTTTCTCAATTAAATTATTAATGCGTACCCGACATATATAGAATAATTTGGACCAGGAAGTTCATAAATGGAACAAGTGCAAAATTAACAACTTTACATACTTTATGGCGACCGGTTTCGTCGACCCACCCACTTATTACAGAAATGTGTTGATACCATGTGTATTATACCTATCTTTTTTACAATTAGCCGTTGCCTTTATTAAAATCAAATACTAATAACTAATTTCAATACTACAGCTACTACATTAACATTTGAGCAATCCACTATCTATTGTCTGGCTGCAATTTATGTGCAACCCGCTACCAGTTGGAAGCGTGTCCAGAATGATAGTAGCATTGTCACGTTGAATTGCAATGATGATTCAATGAGCCAAATATGTGTCAGCATGGTCACTCGTCTCATCGATCAAAAGCTTTGATAAGTTTTGTACACTTACATAGTTTCACAACAAAAACTTAAAGTTTTAGTTGTTAATATTTTACACCCCAAAAATTACTATTTGTAATTCGTAATCAAGTGGCTTTAAGGACACTTGGATACTGCAGTCACAATATACATATGTACAAAAGTTATGTCAATCGCAAGCTATTCAGAATTTGGGTGACATGGCCTAAAAACGGACACAGTTAACAAACTTTAACAATGTCGATGATGTGACATGTTTGTTTCATTACAAGCCCCCAAAAGTTTTGATATTACTGGAGTATCTCATTGTGTATCTTTTGTCCAACAGTTCGTCGTCGTCGCTCTCCTGGTGGCTGCCGCTCAAGGCAGTGCGATCCACGGTGGAGACTACTCCAGCTTCTCATACGGCGTGTCCGACCCCCATACCGGTGACGTCAAGAGCCAGCATGAGACCCGCCACGGAGATACCGTGGTCGGACAGTACTCTCTGCTGGATTCTGACGGCACAAAGAGGACCGTCGATTACGCCGCTGATGCTCACTCTGGATTTAACGCGATCGTGCGCAAGGACCCCGCTCTTATCCACGCTCCCGTTGTAGCCCACGCCGCTCCCGTAGCCTACGCTAGCCACGCCGCTCCCCTGGCCTACGCCGGTCATGCTGCTCCCCTCGCATACGCTAGCCACGCCGCCCCTCTCGCCTACGCCGGACACGCCGCTCCCCTGGCCTACGCCGGGCACGGTGCTTCCCTCGCCTACGCCAGCCACGGTGTCGGTCCCCTTGCCTACGCCAGCCACGGTGTCGCTCCCCTTGCCTACTCCGCTCATGGTGCCATCGCCAGTCCTCTGGCTCATGGTGCCATCGGCTATGGCGCTCACGGTCTCTACGGCTCTCACCTTGGCTACTCCAAATTGTACTAAATAGATAATTAATATAATATTTATATTGTATGTGAACGATGAAAGTGCTGCTGTGATGATTGATTAAATGTACATATTTCTGCGAAAACTTTATATAGTTTTATGTTCCGTTCCACTATTATTCCCATTTATCACTACAATTAATAAGCTGACCAGGTAGGTACCCACTTATATATAAATTAACTGACTAACAACCATTGTTAAAGTGTTGTAAGTCATTTAAAAATGAAAATTTGAATTGAAAACATTATAAGAAGTTGACGTAAGGAAGCTACTAGTATAACAGAATATAATAATTTGTTCACGTTACGAACAGAAAAGATATGTATTGCTACCTATAATAAATATTAATTTCAATACTTAAACTAAGCTCCAGTAAAGGTAGTACAATAGCTGGTCTTATTTCTTAACAGTATCATCTAGATAGTTAGCAAATTCAAAGGTTTGAAAGGATACAAAAAAATGGGCTAGACGGTTTTACTAACATAATAGAGGTCTTTTCGGTAGTACTTCACAGTCTATAAATAAATCACAATACAGAAAAGAAATATACAAAAATATGGAATCGACTTCAACACTCAAAAGTGTGAAATAACTTGTTGAAGTCGGTACCATGATAGTTCAACAGTTATTGTTACCAAGATATTGTGCGCAATTCATTCAGAAGTAATCCTGATAGACATAACACGTTTCAGTTATTGGAGTGTAACTCAAAAACCGCATGGCCGATTTTTATGAAATTTGAATGCGACCACCTCGAAAGTGTTTCAGTTATCAAATAAAAAATAATCATCCGAATCGGTTCACCGAGTTGAAAGTTCTGAGGTAACAAACATAAAAAATATATCGAATTGAGAACCTCCTCCGTTTTTTGAAGTCAGTTAAAAAGTACCGTCTGTATCTGAAACAAACGTACAAAGAATTTAGTACATTCTAAAAGTAATTCTAGTAAGCGTAGTTCAAATCAACTATTATGTAATTGTTGTTACTATGTCATAAGTCAAACCTAGAAATACACAAAGCAATATAATAAACACAATGGCATTTTAAGGACCCGCTTATATAACCGAGTTTATATTGCTGTGGTAAGCAATGTACTCCTCGGCTATAACTTGGATGGGCAACCGCTAGTAGACTTGCATCTGAGCACCTCCGTGATTCGGAGGGCAAGTCGCTACGGGACGGTTGCCGTGGCGCAGTGGTTAGTGTAACTGACATGACTTCTGTGTCTCCGGGACCCTGGGTTCGAATCCCGGCAGGGACAAACATTTGTGCGATGAGTGTAGGTGTTTGTCCCGGATCTTGGATGTTTGGAAGGTCTCATCAATCTTTACATAATTCACTTAAATGGGGCGGTTTAGGCGTGACAACATAACAGACAAAAAGATGTACTCTCACATTTACAATATTGTTAGTTTTTTGTTGTATCAAAGAGGATCAATTTTTGCAAGATAAAAAGTAGTGTAGTGTAAAAGTAGTCTTACGTTAATGTAGGTTATAAGGTACCTACATGCCGAATTTTATATAAATCTATAAATATATTTATGGTGTGAAGACCAACAAACAAACATAAAGACTTTTGCATTTATAATATTAGTGTGATTACAGCTTATCTTTCTTTGACACGTATTTTTATTACAATTACGTGACAATCTAAATTTAATATTACCTGACTATCTGATTAGGCCGTGGTGGTACCGGCCTAGAATAGTACTCCCCCATCTCTTCCCGTGGGTGCGGTAAGAGTCGGCTAAGGGATCACGTACCAGGAGGTGGGCAGCAGCGCCTTCTGAGGATCGGAAGTCATACTGCGCTCGTCAACCCGCCTGCCAAGCGTGGCGAGTATTGGCAAATCCCCTCTATATGGGGGAGGCATACGTCCAGCACTGGACGCACATGGCTGAGAAAAGAATCTGATTATGCAGTTAACATCATCTGGCCGTCTAAACCAATTCCCACGTGATGGATTAAATACAATAAAACCAAATAGAGCTATTGCAGTAACATTACTACTTAATTAAATATGCAAAAAACAATGTTATTACAATGGGCTTGGAATGTAACACAATGCCGACCTTTTGTTGCTTATCTACGAAGCTATCTTCGTTATGCGCTTTGAGCTCATAATTGTCTGACTAAAATTTTATTACTAATAATATTTGTTCTAAGAGTGTATAGTTTTTTAGTCGAATTCAAAAAAGGTTTTCAACTCGATCTGTATGTTTTTTGTTTATTACCTCAGAACTTTCGACTAGGTGAACAAATTTTGATTTTTCTTTTTTTATTTGAAAGCTGGTGCTTCCCGTGTGGGGTAATTTAAATTTTATCAAAATCGCTGAAGCGGTTTTTCGAAAAGTGCTACGCATACGTGACATTATAGTTGCAAGTGGAGAAATCTGTTAACATACACAGTGACAATTGATCCCGTGAGTAGCAAAGCTCAACGAAAAGAGTGAAAAAAAATTACCAAAACATGGAACCGACTTCAGCAATCAAAAGTGTGAAATAACTTGTTAAAGTCGGTTCCATGATAGTTCAAAATAAACTGTTATCAAAATATTGTGCTCATGGTACCGACCTCGACAAGTTGTTTCACACTGTTGAGTGTTGAAGTCGGTTTCATTTTTTGGTAAAAATTGTCAATTATACATGCAAGGCATGATGTACTATGCAAACTATTACTAATTATATTGATAAAACTGTAAAGCTTCTAAATTCGTAACGTTATCCGGAGCTCGTAAAGTGTTTATACTATTTTGGGCAAGTGCATACATAAATCTAAAATGATTTGTTGAAATTGTTTCTTAAATAATTCATTTTATCTAATCTCATACTTAAATAAAAGATTAAAAAAATAAAAAAAGAACTTGAATGTTTTTGCATACAATATATAGAAATTAATAAAAAAAATAACATTTTGATACAGCTCTTCAATGACAACTGTATCGAAATGTTAACTTTTTACCATTATGATGCAACTTCAGCTGGACCAAGGAGGTTGCAATGCAGTTTTTCTACATATATAGGTAGGCTATGCCGATTAGAACCCTTATTATGATCCGGTGAAGGTAGCACCGTTATCAAATTCCCAGCATGATGGTAGGGTACTTTCGAATACCCGCCAAACTAGCTACCACCCTCAAGTTTGAAAAAACTGTCACTAAACACATAGTGTGTTCAGGCAGCAGTCCTTGAGAGCCAGTGAGCATTCTAGATCCAGCGTGATAACACCTTGGATAACATCGTCACTGACCATGAATTGAGATAGTGGTCAAAAGCTAGATCTATAGAGTATAAAAAAAAGTTACAAAACTACCATTACTGAAAACAGTCGGAATGAAATAACAAAATTATATTATACAAAATTTTATTTTGTTCTTCTTATAAACATCAGTCGTAATTTTGGCTAAGAAATTACCAGCCCAAGGGTGTATTTTGACCTATCTGGCCAAAACTGGAACCGGTAAGATGTGAGCCCAGACCACCATGTGATAGTGTAGGATGAGACCACCCACTTCCTGTCAGTCCTCCGTGAGGTAAACTGGCCTGAGGCAAACCTAGTCCATTGTAGCCCCCATATGAACGAGGAGCGTTGTGAATGATGGAATTGGAGTAAGAAGAATAAATAGGAGAGTTCTGTGCAGCATAATTCAAGGTTGCGAGAGGGTTAGCGTTACCAGAGAAACCAGGATGAAGGCCACTTAAAGCAGCACTGGGTCCAGCTATACCAGCAGAATTAAGAAAACCAGCATGAGGTGCTCCCAAGTTAGCAAATCCACCTAAATTCGCCTGAGGGCTAGTCCAGCCAGCTTGAACAGAATGTGCTAAATGAGCAGCGTTAGCTGCGTGGGCAGCTTGAATGGAATTTAGAGCTTGAGCTTCATAGGCTGCTTTTGAAGCCTGAGCAGCATGAGAGGCATGAGCGGTTTTAGCCACATTTGCAGCTTGAGCTGCCTGTGCGGCCTGGGCAGTACTTGCGACTTGCGCAGCATGAGCTGCTTTTGCCACTTCAGCAACATGAGCAGCTTTAGCAGCTTGGGATTCAGCGAAATGAGCAGCAGCATTTGCAGCTTCAACTCTTTGTGCAGCCTCAGCGGCTTGTGATAGTCTTGCCACATTTGCAGCATGAGCTATTTGAGCGTTTTTGGCGTTGTTCAAGTGGGCGCTGGCAACATGAGCTAAGTGATCATTTGCAGATTGGGCTATTTGGGCGGCTTTTGCTGCTTGGGAAAACTGAGAGGCATGAGAGTGACCTGCAGCACCAGCGTGAACTCCAGAAAGAGAAACAGCTCCAGGGTTAGGAAGAACTCCAGGATGAGCTAGAGCTCCTGGATTCGGGAGAGCTCCAGGGTGAGGAAGAACTCCAGGCTGAGGAAGAACTGCAGGATGAGTCAAGAGACCAGAAAATGGACTACCAGCCAGAGGTGAAATAGGCCCTTGTCCTAAAGGTGATAGAGGTCCATGACCCAGGGGAGCGGTTTGAGCAGCAGGGATATGGGCAGGTGAAAAACTACTATGAGCAGCGCCAGCAATAGCTCCATGTGCTCCTACAGCAGGCTCCTTCCGTACAACAGCATTAAATCCAGATCCAGAGTTGGCGGTGTATTCTACTACACGTTTGGTTCCGTCTGACTCTAAAAGGGAGTATTTGCCAACGACGCTGTCACCGACTCGCTTTTCGTGCTGGTCCTTAATATCTCCAGTATTTGGGTCCGATACTCCGTAAGAGAAACTGGAGTAGCCACCGCTGGCTCGGGCGCTGGCCACCGCTAGTGCCAAGATGACGAACTGGAAAAGAAATAAATTCGATAAGTATTGCTGATTTTTAACCGAATACAAAAAAGGAGGCTACTCAATTCGACCGTAAATTTTTTTTTTTTAATATTAATGTTACATGCTTATAAGTATATTCGAGCAAAATAAGCAAAGTTAAAAATGCAAAAATAATGAATTTTAGATTACATGAAATAATTATAAAGATCAACTGAAAGCCAGCAAACTGGCATGTCTAGAAATAAATTCTTTTTAACCGACTACAAAAAAAGGAGGTTACTCAATTAGACCGTATATATGTTGTTTTTTTTTTTTTATTCTATACTAATATTATAAAGAGGAAAGATTTGTTTGTTTGTTTGCATTGTAATAAACTCCAAAACAACTGAACCGATTTGAAAAATTTTTTCACTGTTGGGAAGCTTCACTATTCTCGGGTGACATAGGTTATATTATATTTTTTTTTAAATAAGGAATTTTTATGCTTTTTAATTTTGATTTTTTGATCCGTGCGTAGCCGGAGCGGACCGCTTTAGTACTTTATAAAATAATACAATGTTGTATTTTTTTTTTACCTTAGCTGCCATGTTGCTATGCGATCTTCTTCGCCTTAGTCTCTCAACTGACATGACCCCCGTGCTCTCCATATTTATATTCACACGAAATTTTCGCATTGTAGTTTTGGGGGTCAAAGTAGGAAATCTCTGTACTAGATTTGCTCTCATGATGCAACATACGCTTTCAGAGGTTAATTAGTATCTGAAATGCCATTATGTAAATTGATTACACTTAATTATCATGTTATACAACTATGAATGTGGTTCAGCATTTGTTGCTTTGTTAAATACATATATATATAAGTTTAATCATTTTATAATGACAACAATTTAAACAAGTATATGACTAGCCCCCTGTCATTATGCTAACTATGTAATATATAAGTTTATGTAAACTTAACATGCCTAGTAAAACAATCTAAGTTTAAAGGCCAATGAATAATTATATTCTATTTTAGATTACAAAAGCATTAAATCAGCATTCGCCTTAGTATTCAAAAAAACATCAGTATTAGGTAATCCAGAAAAAGGTTATGTTATATTAAAATAAACGCTATGTGATAATTTTGAGTGCCTAGTCATTTTTGAGTTTACGTCCATAATTTGTAAATATTAGATGTGTGCACAAACTGCCTATTATCGGTTATACGACGAAGATGTGGCGTCCTTCCCATAGTTCCCATTGGTTGTTGTGGAAATGAATGAGATCATATATATGTTCTGCAGTGAAAGATCTACGGGTGAAGATATGATTTCATAGCATTTTTATCAACTTATGCAATTAATATATTAATAACTTATGCAGTAACGCCAATACAACCAATGCCACCTAGAGACGAGTTGCTGAACTAAACAGACTAGCGTGATATTTCAAAAAGTCATTAAAAGTTCTGCTATTCATCGATAGATGGCAAAACTAAAAAAAATCACCGCTGTGCCGGTCGGAGTGGGGAGTGTTAGGTTATTTTCGTTACGGAATTTCCGGATTCGGTCTCCACGCTCAAGGCCCGCGATAGAAGTTATGCAATAGCCACCCTCAACTTTGAAAAAAATGTCACCAAACACATAGTGTTTTCAGGCAGGAGTCCTAGAGAGCCAGTAATCATTGTAGGTCTAGCATATAAGATATAAGATAACATCTTCGACCACATCGTTACTGACTATCAAGTGAGATAGTGGACAAACTAGATCTATCAGTGGAGACTTGTAAAAAAATTTTTAATTTTAAGTTTTCTTTATCCTAGCCTAATTATAATAGTTGATAGTCTTCCTAAAATGTCATAAATAAATAAAGTTAAAAAAATCCTACAGTTAATAACATTAATTATGATAACAATTAATTAATTATTATGTAGGTACACGCGCTATGCGTGAAAAGATCTAAGATACCGTGACTTCTTGGAATTCCGTAGAATAAAAAGGATTTCCTGGCAATGCCACTGACCTACATTTGTGAACATCGCATATTTTAATTTGGAGGAATCTAGTTAATAATTACGCATTACATTGGGGTTGCTTAATATAAATAGGCAAGTACGTTTCTGTTACTCATCAGTTTTGTGATTAACAACAAACAATACACAATGTTCTCAAAGGTATTGTGTTTGCCTCTTACCTAATTTGTGAATGTAATTTTTTCAATTAGTTCAACTTTGTTTCTGTCATTCCACTCGTCACAGCCGCGTCGTAGACATTCTGAACTTTGTTAAATACATTTTTAATTGTTTAAGTGTTTTAAATGTTTGTCTGTTAATATTTTGTAAAATAACATTGCGTTAGTTTCCTGAAAATTTACCCTTATCATGTACGTCTTATTACATTTTTTAAAGTCAAACTCATGCAAAAAGATTACAACAACAATACACAACAATAATAACAACATATATATATATATTTAATAACAACAATAACTATATAACAAATATATTTAATAAGAACAATATATATATATATTTTATGGGACAGCATTTACACAATGTTTAGGTCCCAAACTAGGCAGAGCCTGTGCTATGGTAACCTGATGACTGATATATACTTAAATACAGATCAAACAGACATGTTCATACACACAAATGTTTGACCTGTCCGGGAATCGAACCCGGGACCAGCGGGTCAGAAGGCAGAGTGCTACCAACTGCGCCAACCGGCCAGTCAATTATCAAGTTATATCGGCGCGTAGGGTTAAAAGTGCCAAAGCGCGCTCATCAGGATGGTATCACGGTAGTATGTCAGGATGATATAATTCTAACATTATCATAGCCATAGCCTAGCATGCACAGTAACGGACGTTTAAATTTTGGTTAACCTTAGCAGTGTACTAGGGTAACCCTGTGTTACACTACAAAAATGTCTAATAGTAAAACACTCGATAAAAATGCATTTAACTCAAATTAATAATTGTTCTAACATTAATGGACGCAATCTAAATGGCCTAAAGCGCGGTGCCGTAATAGTTATTTGTTCTACATGTGGGGAAAGTTGATTTTTGGCGTAAGTGCTTGCATTGAAACCTGAGCAAGCAAAGGGTTCTAGGATTGAACCATCAGCGAATATAAAAATATCATTACATATAATACAATATAAATAATCTTAACGGATACCAAATATCATTTTGCATCCCTGCGCCGCGCCGTAGTGAATGAATGATGTGAAAATGAATGATTCTGTTTTGTAACTATTTCATTCGTTTCACAGTTTTTCGTGCTTACCGTCCTGATAGCAGCTGCGAGTGCTAGCGCCGGATACTCTAGCTTCTCCTACGGTGTCAACGACCCTCACACTGGTGACGTCAAGAGCCAAGATGAGAAACGAGTCGGAGACAGTGTCGTCGGACAGTACTCTCTCCTAGAATCAGACGGAACGAAACGTGTAGTGGAATATAACGCTCATCCTGTGACTGGTTTCCAAGCTGTAGTAAGGAAAGATCCTGCTTATGGATATGCCCATAATGCTCTCGGCTATGGAAGATACGGAGCTCATCCTCTAGGGTATGGAGGTTATTCCAGTGTCGGATACAACAATCTTGCTACACTAAGTCACCTTCGTGCAACCCCCATCGTCAGCCTAACGTCTTCGCTCGCTACGCCACTGCCCTATGCTGGTTATGGAAACTTTTTAGGATATGGTGCGTTGGCTGGCAATTATGGAGGCTTGTCGGTACCTGTATCGTATGGCTCCTATGGATCTCATATAGGATATGGTGCTCATTCTGGATATGGCTCTAACATATATGGATACGGAACTTATGGCGCCAATAAATATTGATCAAGATTAGTGCGGTAAAAAGGTTTATTGTCCTCGATATACCAACTGACGAAAATCATACGAAGGATTGATGTTTTTTTGTTTTATTTTATAAGGCTGTTTTATCTAAGCATATTCAAAAATAAATATGGTTGAATTGTATTGCAGACTTTGAACTGAAAACTTATCTCCTCGCTGTTTCAATTAGAATTTATTTTTAACAAAAATATGCAATCATGACATTTATAGTTGAACCCATGGACACATCTGCATGGGGAAATAATATATAATATTTTATAAAAATGCTAAAAAACAGCATGGTGGTAAAATACTTTCGAGTACCCGCTTAGCTAACCTTCAAGTTTAAAAAACTGACACCAAACACATTGTGTGTTTAGGCAGCAGTCCTTGAGAGCCAGATAGCATTCTAGGTCTATCTTGACTACATCTTCAACCACATCATCACTGAGCGTCTAACGCTAAACTGTCTTACAAATGGCTTTTCCGTCAATGTTAAATGAAATAATTTCTATTACTTATTTACTTTGATGTGGTCATAATTATAGTTAGTAAACCTATATATATGAATTTCCAAGCACATCACCAAAACAGGGATGCAAATATGAGGTAGAATCTATTATTTAATTTAGCATTACAATAAAGTAATTTTTATTTTTTTTATACACTAACCCTGCTATATGTCTTTATAATTTTACACATCTGATACTCAAATTGTCATAAAACATACAAAATTAAATAGTTTCAATTTTATTATATAAAAATTATCAAACTCATTATACATTATCAGAATACTTTACATTTAAGAAGTTGTTTACAGAACAGAAGTTCCTTTCAATTAAGCAGCTATGTAGCCTTTTCTTAAATTGATAGGCTATTCTATTAATGATTCAATAATTTTATTATATATCCTGATATACATTACAAGACTATTTTTCCTGCATATTTGAGTCTTTATCGATGTTAGCACTAATTTGTTGAAACCTGGTCTTAAAATAATAATAAGTATAATGAGAGTATTTACACAGGCATAACCTAGTAGCCAGAATCATCCACCAGCAACTTGCAATTCAATATGGCCTTGTTCAATCCGAAGTGCCGTACTACAAATACACACCAGCGCCAGTTCTTGAGAATGGTCGTGCGTTGCTCTACTGGGACCGCTCTATCATCACGGACAGGACTATTGTTGCCAATAAGCCTGATATCGTTTTGGTCGACCGGTCTCAACGCCGGGCAGTGCTCGTCGACATCACCATCCCGCAAGACGAGAACCTCGTAAAGGCTGAGAAGGACCAACTCAGCAAGTACCTTGACTTAGCTCACGAGGTAACTGCCATGTGGGATGTTGACTCGACGATAATTGTCCCGATAGTCGTTTCGACGAACGGCTTAATAGCGAAGAGCCTCGATCAACATCTTAAGAGGCTCTCGCTAGACGGTTGGATCAAGGATAAGATGCAACTGAAGGCGGTACTCCTTGAAACGGCGCGTATTGTCCGGAGGTTCCTCACTCTGCGGCCCTAACCACCGGTAGTTTGGGCCCTGCCCCGCTTCTGGCGAAACTCTAGGTTTAGGTTTTTTATAATATCTTTATTAATTTTTGTTTTTAATATTTATACTGTAAAAAAACTAAACCTAAGAAAAAAAGAAAATAAAGAGACATAATAATAATATTTTATTAGGCCAAAGTTACAATTAAGTTCAATTTGTAAAACTAGTTACATAAAATGTATATTACTCACAGCTTTGTTAGAATAAATAATGAAAAACGCATTTTGACAAAGCAACATACCTCATTGACATAGAGACTAGGGAAAATTAATAACTGAAGTTTTTTAAATGGGGTTTCTCAAAAGCTCAATCTGGTGTAGATTATATTAGAATAGAGGCAGTCACTTATATTGACAATGTATCACGCAATAGTTACTGTTACGTTATGTCACTTTTGACAGCCGACCAAGATTTGATTGAATCTAGAGGTAGACAGATTATGGTCTCGTTGAGCATAATTTGGTCTGACAGGTTGATGTGAAGTCCGAGGCTTAGGCTGAGCTAATAATGCTGGAATGAAGTTCGTAAGCGCTGCACATCCGCTGTTAGAGCAAGGTATGGCTTGGCCGATCGAGCATTGGCACAATAGGACATGCTGTTGACCCCAGGTGCAGTAAAAAGCTGCAGCTAGATTATGGGGTACTCTTATAATTCATGTTGTAAACGCTGTATTAGTTAATATTTTATATAGACATTATATATTTAGGATAAATACTAATTTCGGATTACAACTAACCTTTCCTCTTCCAGTGACATTAACGTTGAAATGGTAACAACTCAATGAATGTATATTAATTTCCAGAGCACTTAAAATTGACAATTTATCACTGTACATGTACAGTCATAAAATATTAGACACTGAACCTGTTTATCTTTCGACTGTTTTAATGTTAACATTTTTGCAAATACACATCCGTGTCAATTTTTTTTTATAAGTTTTCACTTCCAAATATATTCAATCAGAGGCGTTTATTCAATTTAGCTTAAAATTTGAGATATTTTTAATGACATGAATAAGTAATACTAGTTCCTAAATGACAACCTAATACATGCGTCGCCGGATTTGATGCGGAAGCAGGATTCGATTTCTAATCCTGTTTTTGTTTTTAGTTTTGGCGACGAATTAGTTCCGCATTCCAGTCGTGATAGTAATTAAATTGGAATATAATAGCACGTAACTAATTACATTTTAACCAAAAACAAACATTTTAATAAACCATGTGAAATAATCATTCATAATTAAATATGTTAAAAAGATATTCAATATAAATGTATAAAACACGAGAGTTACTCACGTAATAAGTCAGAGCGTTCCGACTATAGTTTCAACCACATTCGGTGGTCTTTTTCAAGGAGAATACGGGGCGCTCGCGGACGCGGACTCAGTTCGCCTAGTACTGGTACTGGTAATACTGAACTATAGTCGGAACCCTCTGACTTATTACGTGAGTAACTCCCGTGTTTTATACATTCATAATGTGTCAAAACCACTTGTAATTTTTAGACTTTCGCGATTCGAACACATTGTTATTAAATCAAACGGGGCTTAATCGCGAGAAAAACATTTAGTAATTTATTTACTTCGACGTTTCGACCAAGTTGCATTGGTCGTGGTCACGAGAAGACTGGTAAATAAATTACTAAATGTTTTTCTCGCGATTAAGCCCCGTTTGATTTAATAACAATGTCAATACCACGTCAGATATTCAATAGTTGTCGCAAATAAAAATAATTATAATACCACGGTAGCGAATTCGTGGCGAGCCGTGGGCAGTCGACGACACCAAGGACCTCCTTGGGGCTTCCATGGATGTTCCTGGCCGTCCGTGGCTGTTCATATAAACATTAAAGCCGACACCCTCTCACACTCACACATGCACTTACACTTCACACACCATGAGGAACTTTTACACTTAACTTTAAACATATTATAATAGTTGTCTAATGTATTAACAGTTGTCAATAGCATAAGGCTAGATTTTTTTTTTATAAATCTAGGAGGAGGGCGCTGTAAGCAGAAACACAGGCGATTGAGCCTATTTCAGCGACAGATAACCCATAATTTTTTTGTGTAAACCTCTAGCCATATAATATAAAAATATGTATGAATGTGCACTTATATGAAACTGATTTGATTTGATTTGATTTTAAAATTAATGTAATTGATGTAGCATGCTCTCACAGCTGTTGATGTTTTTAAACCAACTTGAAAAAGTGAAGTTGTCATTAAGAAGCGATTGTGATAAATTTGTTTTTATTTGTAAGGATATTCGAAGACGTTTTTTTTAAAAAAATATCCCGTTATTTGTATTTGTCATTTATTTATGATAATAATATTATATCGACGTCCAGCACAAAGCATCATAGCCAAACATTTTGAAAGTAACCTGTTGATCATACAAACAAATTTATTCTAATATGGAAAATTTAAAAGTCACCTATAGGCATATATACAAATACCTAACAAAATTAGGAAATTAATCCACTTCAAAAATAAATTTTAAATACCCAATTATTTTACCCTAAAGTTAGTAATCAGCTCTGATTCAGCTACCTATATAGTTTTGATAAGAAAAGATTAAGCGATAAAAATAATTACAAAGCTTAATTCAAATTTTACGGCGTTCAACTTTGTGAAGATTGCCTTGAGGCAGAAGTAGAGCAAACGCATAATCATTCCGATAGAGATCTTGTTTATGACCATCTAAGTTTGACTCTACGATTCGTATAAGTGTCTATGATACATATTAGATGAAGTTTTACCAGAAACTTTTTATTTGTGGTAGCGGAATAGTTAATACGGTAATCACCATAGAACTTTGTTAGCTATAATGTGTTAAATTCAAATATGAACAGCTCTGTGTGTGCAATGTGAAATATGAATCGTAACAAGGAAAATCTATCTTTATTTAAATTATACGAGTATCTAGCATTCTCACAGCAGTGTGGCCTACACGGTTCTAGCTTTCCTATCCTATGTTTATTTTTATTTTTAGGTAGCTACGCCCCGCGGTTTCACCCGCGTTGATTTCCCGCTACCTCAATTATCCCGCGGAAATGATACCTTTCCGCAATAAAAAGTACCGGATATGTTATTCCGTGGTAATTTTATTTTAATTTTTTATTTATCACACTCAAACCCCGCACTAGGATTATCTGTATCGCGGGAGGTATGTACATACACAATGGCGAATTATCTTCATTCCGAATTTCATGCAAATCCGTTCAGCCGCTTCAGGATGTAGAAGTGACAAACATACAAACAACAACAAGAAATACTTTTATAATATACTAGCTGCCTCCCGTTGTTTTACCCGCATGGTGATGATGAAAAGTAAACATAATTATGTTAATTCGGGATCTGAAGTATCTAAATATTAAATTACATCCAAATCCTTCTAGCCATTTGAGTGTGACTGAGTAACAAACATTCAAACATCCCTAAAACCTATTCTGATATAACATTATTTGGAACGCCCCGCGGTTTCACCCGCGTGGATTACGGTTTTCCCGCTACCTCAAGTATCTCACGGGAGTTATACTTTTTTCTAAATAGCTTTGTGAGCTTCCAGGGCTAACCTATTTTAGCATCAAGAAGTAACAAACACACATACAAACTTTCACTTACATAATATTAGTGGGAATTATGATTTCATTGACAAAAGTACTGTAGAAATTGGTTCGTTCGTTTTTGAGATTCAAATACTCTCGGTACAAATACACAAAAAAAAAAAAATTATAAACGTTACCAAAATGCTGGTGTTTATCTTGCTCAAAGATTAAGCAATGGTTTTCAACGTGGCAATGCTGCCAGCATCTTGGGAATTCTTCCCACTGGTAGTGGTTTAATTGACTAGTTTATTAGTCTATTTTTATTTGTAGATATGTAATTTTTTTTATATATTTTTATTGAAAGAATGAGTTCATTCTGGAAAAAAATTACAAACTTTCATTCAATTCGTCATATTTGAATGAAATGGATTAACATAAGAAATTTCTTTATCACAAGACTTACCTGAGAAAATGCCAAGTAATGCTCGGTTGACGAGGTACCTTAATTGTAATGACAATGTTATGCATAATGTAATCAATACCAATATTATTTCGATTCATCTCTTATCTACACTGACAACTCATCTACCATTATCAAAGTTAAGCTATAAAGGAAAAACAAACACGTACAGACAAGCGCAACAATACTATTTGTTAACAGTAACCGCCGACGGAGCTCACCTGATAGTAGGTCCGTTAGCGACTGTATGTAACAGATTGGGCGCCCAAGATACAGGCTTTGCCTAGTTTGGGGCCCACAGTTAACAGGAAGAGGAAACAATTAAAACATAATCTACAATCGGGAAACCACCTAGGCATATTAAAAAAAAAAAAAAAAATCTATCAGCTGCTTCAAACAAAATATTTTATTCATGTATTTTCTGAATAAGAAGTTAATTAGGTTACTTTTTCATTCTGAGTTTGCAAGTTTAGCAACTAGCAACTATTGTTAGTTGCCAAATTACAATATTAAGGTACAATTTACGCTCCTTTTGTCGCCCAAAGGATCATGCATTCTATAGGCAGTTAATTTGTAGTAGACAGCCCAGAATTTATTTGTAAAGTTGGTATCTCTACTTACCAGATTTTCCGTACCAAGGGACGAATTTTGAACTTCAAAAAGAACAGACACATCACGAAAGTTTGATAATTTAAAGTCCCGTGGGCTCATGGAAACCAACATTTTTAATAACGTCTTACAATTACTTGTGATTCTTTTCACTTTACTACAAAACATTTTTTCTTTTTTTTCTTTTTTTTTTACAACATTCACACAAGGTCTTCAGGTCCCAAACTAGGCAGAGCCTGTACTATGGTAACCTGATGACTGATATATATACTTATATATATACTTATATACATATACACACCCAGACACAGGTGAAACAGATATGTTTATACACACAAATGTTTGACCTGTCCGGGAATCGAACCCGGGACCAGCGGCTCAGAAGGCAGAGTGCTACCAACTGCGCCAACCGGCCAGTCAATTATTATTATATACATACACATTATGTAATTACGTACGGGTTATAATTAATGAACCTATACCAATAGTTTACTTTTTTCCTGACCTTTATTTTAACAAAATAGTAATCATTAATTGGTATGTTACAGCTAGTTTCCCGATAGGTACAATCCTGGAGTCTTCAAGTCATGAGTGAATAAGTATATTTTAGGCTTGCGTGCTCCATTTTAATCCGCGTCGACACTTATGACTCAGATGGTCAGTGACAATGTGGTCGAAGATGTTATTACACCAAACCTAGAATGCTTGCTGGTTCCCAAGGACTTCCTGAATACACTATGTGTTTGGTGTCAGTTTATCAAACTTGAGGGTGGTGGTAGCTTTCTAGGCGGGTACTACCTATTTGTATTTGGAACAAGGTCGTGATTTTCATAACATCATGTTTTTCTTACACATCATTGGTGACTTGGTTCCATGTTAAGGGTCTTGAACGTCTTGACTCTGCTCAGAGCACGTTTGCTGAAATTCTATGAGAGCCACTAGCTACTAAAAAACGAATGTGTTTTCATCCCAATTAAAAAAAATACAATGAAGAATGTGTTTGCTTTGAGCCCACTATTTATTAAAAGGATATGAATCATGTCATTGAACGAATAACAGTTATAAATGACATGTTGTATTAGATTTTTTAGAGTTATATATATTATAAATGTGTGTTTTTTTTTAATTTCCGGCTACCGCCACTACCTTGCATGAGATTATGATCGTTAAATCAATCTCTTCCGTCGATATTTGCATCAGCATGCATAAACTTGCCGTTCGCCTAAATACTGTCGGTTGTTAGATGGGTATAATATATATATATATATATATATATATATACGTATGGTTGTATATATATATATATATATACAACCATACGTACAGGGTATCAAGTCTACTAATTTTATATTCATATTCAGTCCGGTGTGGGCCGACTCGATGCTAATAAGACAACTACAAAAATCCGTAGTCTGCTAAGTTCATAGCGGCCTGAATCTATGTTGAACTTATGCTCGGCATGTGTCGGTTTTGCACGAAATTGACAAACGGGATGCTAACAAATTACGAACTACGTCACTGAATCTAGAATTGAATCAAGATTGATTCAATATGTACAAATTGAAAATAGCAGACTACTAAAGCTGTCAACATCGCCCATTGTGAGCCGATCATATTGCCATATTGAATAGTAGACTTAGGCCCCAGTTCTTATACATATATTTATCAGATATTATATGATATGTTTGTATATATATTAAACATTTTTTAACGCAATTCTCTGTACATATAACCTTACTAATAAAACTGTATGGTACAAAGGTTTATCTAAATCGTCACAGCCTCAAATGGTTGTATATAGCCGTGACGATTGCTTACGGGAACAGCAATTATTTTAGCAATGAGGTGTACCCTACGTGTTATCTAGAAACTAAACTATCTCCATACCACATTTCATCTAAATCGGTGTAGCCGTTTGAGCGTGAAGGTGTAAACATACACACACACACATGCACGCATACATAAAAACTCTCGCCTTTATAATTTTGGCACCTGACTTTAGTAATTTCCTCATTTGTTAGTATGGTCGCATGCGAGGTTGAGATGCGTTGCATACAAAACAAAATAGTAAATATATATATATATATATATATAAATATATACAATTAGTTCACCTCATACTCTACTCCCGTATTAAAAGCAAGAATGGCGCCGACCCATTCTTCTGCACATTTATTACCCTCCCAAGGCTGAAATTCTAAAAATATAATATTTTTTGCTAATTATACTAATACTAGTAGCGCCCCGCGGTTTCACCCGCATGGATTACAGTTTTCCCGCTACCTCAACTATCCCACGGGAACTATTCTTTTTCCGGGATAAATGTAGCCTATGTGTTATTCCAGGGCTTAAACTATCTCCACACCAAGTTTCATCGAAATCGGTGTAGCCGTTTGAGCGTGAAGAAGTAGCAAACATACACACATAAATACAAACTTTTTAATTTATTATATTAATAGGAGTGGGATTACAAAGGCGATAGTTTATATGTTTGTTAATCTTTCACCCGAAAACGGCAGATTTGTTTTTTTTTCAAAATTCACTTGCAATGAAGATCTATACGGTCTTTATATATATACTATCCTTGTGTGCATACCTAGTTTAAGACTACTAATATGTACATGTAAACCTTTACTAAACGTCAATAAAGTTTTTATTATTATTATTATTATTTATTATATATTAGATCGCTTTTACTCTGGAATAGCACTAAGACCCCGGATAATATATCGTTCCTGTGGGATAATCTAGGTTAGTGGGAAAACCGTAAACCACGTAGGTAAAACCGCGGGGCGTAGCTAGTTGTAAATAAAAGTTGCATCTCAAACGAGCACAAACTGACCTTTCGAATATTTCTGTATGAACTTAAAAAGCATAAAAAGCAACCTCATTTCTTTTCTTTTACTTCATTTCTCATCAACATACGGCCTTGCTCTTCCGGATCCGTCATTACGAATTACGCATGTTGTATTTTTTAGGGTTCCGTGAGTCAGAGAAAATAGGTTTACTCCCTCGAACATGTTCACTCGTACTTGACAAAAAAAATACAAATTGACTTTAATCCTTCACAAATACTAAGCATCGCCTATTACCATGACAAGGTCATCATTTTATGGAACTATTCCCATTAATACCGTTGTGTTATGGATGCAAGCATAACTGTTTCAATACTTTATGTACTATGTAACTACTGTATATAAATCGATCGAAAGTAAACGTTTATCTTTATATATATAATTCTACTGTATGTGTGTATGTCACTGAACTCTTCCTAAAGGGCTGAACCGTTTCGGTTTGGGTGACGCGTTTGGGTGATGCCCTGGATGGTTTAGATTCACAAATCAGCACGGCAGATGGCGCTGCAGTCGGACATATCGGAATATCATGCAGGACAACGTCTGTTGGGTCCGTTAGTGTAGGTAATATAAACATGAATCTTTTGCAAAAACAATGGGCTATATTGCTAGCATTAATTTATTAACGGGAATGTTATTGTTTATTTGTTGATATTATTCAACATAATTCATATTATTTATATTATTATAGTTTAATGTAAACATCTTATATTTGACTATTATATGTACTTAATTTTCTTGACATTTAATTTATTAAATGACTAGCGCACCTGACAGACGTCTGTCAATGTAAAAAGCAGATAGATCGTACACTCAGATTTTTGTAAATATTGTGCTCCTCAGTTCTGCCATATTATAAAACAATGTATAACAGAAATTCCAAACCCAATCGCAGCCACTGCCAGCGGCTTAATGGTAGCATAAAGCGGTTTAAACCTTGTAGGTCTAAAACATCAAAATAGTTATTAAAAACAAACTGAAATACTAACAAAAGTTACCAGAGTCCAGCTTAAAGAGGAGTTTAATAGTATACACACCTACAACATTATGTACATATATGGAAAGGAGATAAAAAGATACTAAATTAAATGAAGTATGACCGTATGCATATGACTCAGAAAAGTCAAAAAAATTGTACGGAACCAAATTAAGTATTATGTTGCACACGTCTTGAGTTAATTTTAAAGATCACTGCACGGCCAAGTTCGCCACGCCCTCGCGTCCCAGACTTATATAAATACTGATGCTTTGCTCCATCTGTACTCACTCAAGTGGAACACCTCAATCTAACGCAATGGCAGCTAAGGTGATCTATTTTTTTTCTAATCGCCAGTGAAGTGTTCTGTGATAACAAGCTTAGGAATTTTAGTTATTTACATCGATCTAGTCAATTCCAGTCTATCATTGAATGATATTGATTATTTTTACATCACGTGCTGATTTTTCTTTTCATCTAAATATTGAGAATAAAAACAGTAACCAGTAAACTTTGTATATATCTTCATTTGTCAATTGTAACCTGTAAATATTCCATCCCATTTAAAATAATAAATAGTGCAACATAATGCATATTAAACGTTTTTTATGCGGGACTTACGTTCAAATTTTTGACGGAAATAATTCGGCTAATTTTTGGATTTGAACCACTTGGGTATCACGACTACATGCCGGTTTGCCGGACTACATTCTGTAGTCATGGGTTCAAATCCCAGAAGAAGTTTTTTATCTTCCAAAAATTTTATCATAATATCAGTTATATTTTCATAACGATTCAAAACTACATAATACTTTCAAAGGTTTGATAAAAGTGGTGAAGTAAAATTATTGTTGTATTTAAAAAATAGCTGACTTACCCCATTATACGATGTGTGCGAAGTGAACATTTAGAGTCATATCGTTGTAACTTTTGCATAGACAAGCGTAGTGCTGGTCGTTCTTGTGCTATTAAACGTACAACGATAAAACCAATCACTGCATAAATTATCTGCATTAATTAAAACAATATCAGCAAAGACTAAACATAAGTAACGCTTTTTTAATCTATTTAATTGCAGTGCTCAAAAGAGATTATTGAAGTTGCATTAAAGTAAAATCCCCTTAGTAAAACTATAAAAGATCTAATCACTAATCAAGAAACAGTTTCAAATATACAATCGATTAAATCAGTTGAGATATTACTTTATCGAAACGGATTAATATAAAAGGTGTTTCTTCTTTTCCAGTTCGTCGTAGTGCTCTGCGCAATGGTGGCCGCCGGCCAATGCTCGGTGGTGCCCTTGGCGCGAGCAGACGCCGACTACTCCAGCTTCTCATACGGCGTCGCCGACCCCAGCACCGGGGACTTCAAGAGCCAAGTGGAGACCCGTGTCGGTGGCACCGTTGCCGGCCAGTACTCTCTTCTGGACTCTGACGGCACCAAGCGTACCGTCGACTACACCGCTGATGATGTGAACGGATTCAATGCTGTTGTTCGTAAAGATCCAGTTGTAGCGCCCGTTGTTGCCTCAGCTCCAGTTGTTGCTGCCGCTCCAGCTGTAGTTGCTACGCGTGTGGCTGCCCCAGTGGTTGCTAAGACCTTGGTTTCTTCTCCTCTCGTTGCTGCTCCCTCGGTAGTAACCTACAGCCCCTCCGTATACGCTGCATCCACCCCTGTTGTAGCCGCCCGTACCGTGGCTGCTCCCGTCTACACTGGATACCCTAGCTATTCCGGATACACTGGCTACACTGGCTATGCCCCCAGTGTCTACACTGCTTCCCCCTACACCATCGGATCCCCTGTTTACGCATCTCGCAGTGTTTATGGCTCTCCATTGACTTACGCTGCTTACTCTGCACCTGTCTCTTACTGGTAAATTTGAACGAAGCCTTGCATCAGGGCCTTAGCTAATTATACCACGACGTGTTTCATTCGATATGTAAATATTAATTTTAGTCTGTACATATACGTGTATGTATTAAATTAAACGAATATATAAAAAATTGCATTTTTAATTACATTGTCACCTTGTTATTTAGATTCACGCTTAATTCGCATCAATAAAGCATGGTCAAGCGGATGTAATATTAACTAGCGCTATAAAAAAATCCAGGTTATTTGTTTCCTGTTATAAAGTTTGTCTATTTAAAATTCAAGAATAACATTTTATCTAGAGGTTAGTGTTTCAAAGTTTATATATTTTTTCTCAACTATCAAGCTAACCTAAAAGATTCCTAGATAAATTGATTTATTTGTATTGATCTATATTCATACAAGTTACTTTAATATGACAAATAGATAGCCCGTCTCGTTTCAGTTACTTAAAATACCAGGTAACAAACAACATAAAATACAGATAATACCAATGATATTTTTATATAAGGTAGATGTCGCACAAGCGCGCGGAAACTGAGGCGGCAAAATTAAGTCAATTGTAGTAATTTTCATTGTGACGCGTATTTCAAGCGCAAGTCTAAACATATAGCTATCCTTTTCTATATTATTTGTACCGTATTATCTGTCGCAATAAGCATGTTTATGTCGTAAAGGAACAAAATCTGAGCACCGCGCAGTATGAATATACCTCATATTTAGTAAAACATCATTGGGTAATACAATTTAATCCTTATAAGACATTTAGATTTTTGTCACGATATAAAAACTTGAGTCTAGCAGTTCTTTTTTACCTAAGCTTTCGTAATTCGATCACATTGTAAGTAAATCAATCAGGAGCCTAAAGTCTACTATTCAATATAGCAATGTGCTTCGGCTCACTTATAGGTGAGTTTGACAGCTTTAGTAGTCCGCTATTTTTAATTCGTAGTATATTGAATCAACCTTGATTCTAATCTAGATTCAGTGACGTAACTTTTCGTAATTTGCTAGCATCCAACTTGTCAATTTCGTACAAAGGCCGAGCATAGATTTGACATAGATTCAGGCCGCTATAAACTTAGCAGACTACGGATTTTTGACGTTGTCTTATTGGCATCGAGTTGGCCTCGCACTGGACTGAATATACACATGAAATCAGTAGATTTGACACCCAGGGCTTGTCTTGATTTTCTTCTGCAATATTGCAACAGATAGAGAGACAGTTGTGATTTATCTCTGTCACATATTGGATAAAGCGATATGAATAATAATATGAATGGGCAAATATCTTCCAAAGGAAGCTTCCAAGAGTCACTCCGATACCAAGAGAATTCTACGAACCAAGAATGCTTAGTGGTTCTCAAGGATTGCTGCTTGAACACTCTATGTGTTTGGTGTCAGTTTTTCAATTTTGAGGGTGGTAGCTACACAAGCAGGTACTCTAAAGTACCCTACCACCACGCTAGGAATTTTGTAATAGTGTTACCTTCACTGGAAGTTCTAGCTGATGGTGGGGATCAACCAGCGTCCGTCGGCTTGACAGCCGCTGAGCTATCGTCGCTTCAAAAATTTATATATTATTCTATTATGTGTGCAGCGTGGCTTTGGGCAAAAACGGTCTGTCAACACCCATCTGACTTCTTCAGGTGCTTTGATTTGTATTTCGGAAGGCATTTTATATGGTCAATAACGACATTATACTCGTATTAGCTAAACTCGCCGCAAACGCTATGTGTTTGCTCCGGTTTCTTGCAGGTGAAGAATTGTCAACAGCATATTATATGAGGCTGTGGTTGTTCGGGCCCAGACTCAATTATACGTGTTTCCGTATCTTAGGGATAATTTACGATACACCAGGATCTTTGATGTTTTTTCTAATAGAGAACGTATAATAAAAATATTTTTTTAAACAACCAAATTACTTTTTATTTAAATTAGCTTACATAATCTCAAGAACATTCCATTTTTTATATATATCTATCGTTTTATCTCTCTTGAAGGTCAGTGACGATCCGGTCGATGGTGTAATCAAAGCCTCGAATGTTTACTGGCTCTCAAGGACTGCTACTTGAACACATTATGCGTTTTGTGAGAGCTTTTGAAATTTGAGGGTAGTACCTTACCAGGCAGGTATTCGACAGTACCTTAGCACCATGCAAAATTTGATGTGGGGAAGCGTAATGTTTTACTGCATATATCTGTGCAGCAACACATAAAATAAAAATTACTTTTTGCACTAATTACCAAAAAAAAACAACTTATTCTTAGGTCTTCAGGAACATTGAATTTTCTGGAAAGATTAGATAGATAAATAAATGGTTGAATCAGAATCGATTTATGATTGATAAATCTAGCGAGGTCTATTATTTTATTTTAACTTAATAACGAAAATTATAGATGTGAATAACAAGAACAAACACAAAAGTGATAAGAGCATTTGCGTTTCACTCAAATCAAATCAAATTTAATCATTTATTCAGACAAATGCAATTACAAGTTACCTTACCTTAACTGTGAAGCTACTAAATACTCTGGGATCATTCATGGTGACTCAAAACCGTTCACTGAGATAAGCTCAAAAGCAGAGTATGTGCTTTCCAGCAGAACATCGATGCAGTGGCCTAATAGAGCTGCCGAAATTAAGATAGAATTAAAATACTTCCCAAAGTCAAGTAATTACATTTTGCCTAGTATATAATAATTAAAATATATACAAGAATTGTAAAGCACGTTCGTGTATCGTTAAAGATATGCTCAGACAAATTAATGGGCTGGATTCTCAAAGAAGATAAGGTTAACTTATTTGACAAACATTTGACGTTTCATCACAACATTAACGCGCCAGTGAAAAAGTCATTTAGGTGCTTTCATACACAGGAATTCTAAGGATTTTCATTGCCAGCACAGCCAGGCATCCGCCTTTCTTAATGTTCCTGACTACTCAGTAAATAGGAGACTTCCATATGTATATGTAATCCGCACGAAAGCACATAATATATACTTCAGCCTGAGCACGCATACTTACGTTAAGAACGTGTGTAATGTTATGTAAAAACGGCAAATCTCCTTATATCCTATTGCTATCGAATTCGACATATTCAAACTTAGTACTTAACCAGTACTAGGCGAACCGCGACCGCGTCCGCGAGCGCCCCGTATTCTCCTTGAAAAAGACCACCGAATGTGGTTGAAACTATAGTCAGAACCCTCTGACTTATTACGTGAGTAACTCCCGTGTTTTATACATTCATAATGTGTCAAAACCACGTCAGTTTTAATAACAAAATATTCAAACTTAAATAAAAAATCGTGTTAAGTATCACATTTTGTTTTATTGTGCACTTAAAAATAAGTATTTACAAACATGAACGGCAGATAACAGCTTACATGGAAAGGTGACGTGTTCACCAGTAGGACACGCGAGCAGCGGGAGCACCATAGGGGTAAGCAGAGTAGACAGAGGGGTATCCAGCGGAGTATATAGAGGGGTATCCAGCGGAGTAGACTGATGGGTAGACACCGGGGTACACAGAGGGGAAAGCGCGAGCAGCAACAACACCGGGAGCAGTAGCAACAACGGGGGCGGAAACAACCGGAGCGGCGACAACGGGGGCAGCCGCGACAACGGGGTCTTTACGAACAACAGCATTGAATCCGTTGATGTCATCCGCAGCGTAGTCGACGGTACGCTTGGTGCCGTCAGAATCCAGAAGAGAGTACTGGCCGGCAACGTTGCCACCGACACGGGTCTCCACTTGGCTCTTGAAGTCCCCGGTGCTGGGGTCGGCGACGCCGTATGAGAAGCTGGAGTAGTCGGCGTCTGCTCGCGCCAAGGGCACCACCGAGCATTGGCCGGCGGCCACCATTACGCAGAGCACTACGACGAACTGGAAAATAAATAGATAATTGTATATTAGGCGATGCATTACCTTAAATCATCTTAACGTTGTTTTATGGAAAAGAGCTGGAGTAATTAAAAGATACAAGCAGTATATACATACAGTGTGTGACATTTTGACACAGTGTGTGTAAACCTTTATATTGATGTCATCCGTTTTACTTTTCAACGTATTACCAGACTGATTTTGCCAGATCGAGCTTTGAATATTAAACATTTGCTCATTGTCTCACATTACACACAAACAAAAAAACGTATCCGCATACTTTTTCATTAGTTTTAAGTTCTCCGGTCACGTCACGGAGGCATTAATCAGCTTGTAAACTACTAGTAATATGGATTTTTAAATGCATAAACTGCAAATACATAATGTCAAATAGTGTGAGAAATTAAAAAAACTGTAAAAAATATTCTTTTTGTAAGCATTATAAAAAGATCAACCTTTTTATTAATAATGATTCAATAACAAATAAAGAAAATTGGTAAATTCATTAATATCAACACAAATAAATACAAATGATTATTATTATTTTATTTAAGTTGTTTATTAAAAATTAAGTAATAAATTTAAATAGTTAAGATGATCTCTATAATATCATTCAATCAAATAAATCACGATTGACATCTACATGTACATGTACATTAATGTTTTTAAATTATTATTTGTATATTTATCATTATCAGAAGTTTAGTTTAGTTGTGTTTTTTAGAAATGTGAACCATTTCTAAAAAATCGAAGCGTTTCGCTTCCACTTTCTTAATGCGTACTGCCAAGGAATGGAACTCGTTGCCCGAGTCTGTGTTTCCCGATATGTACAATCCTGGAGTCTTCAAGTCGCGAGTGAATAGGTACCTTCTAAGTTTGCGTGCTAAATCCAAGACAACGTCATCACTTAACATCAGGTGAGACAGTTGTCAAACGCAAACTTATGATAAGTAAAAAAAAAAAAAAAAAAAAAACATTCAAAAAAAAATGTCAAGGACTGTGTAATAAGTTCTAAAAAATTTATTTCACATCAAAATGAAATGATGTAACCTTTATCAGAACGAACCATTGGTGTCCGTTAAATCTTTCATTGATAATTTTTCGTAGTTTCCATCGCGAGATGCCGAAAAAAAATTTTTCAACATATTTTTCTAAGTGAATATTTATCAAAATATATTTTTTGTAACAATTGCGGTCGCATTTTCATATAGTTATATAATAGAATCGCGCAGAAGCTCATATTATGTGAAAAATTATTTTCACAAAATAATATAAATTTCTACGCGTTTCTTCGTGGCTACAGAAAGTTTATTAAATGTCTTAAGATAATGTTTTATATATTTCCATATTTATATTTTTAAACGCAATTTTTTTATTTGGAAATGTTATTTATTTTTTGATTTGATATCTATTTATATAAATAATAATATTGATTTGATTTAAGTAACAACCTACCTTGGCTGCCATTGTTGATGCTGAGTACTTCACTGAATGAATACCTACCACCTACCATCTCTAGCTTATATAGGTGACCATCGTCCTGTATGATCATACGTATGACGTATTACATTCCAATACAAATTTAAATAACGTCAGGCAACCTTATCACAATAACATATAGAACTAAACTGGACCATATCTTGAAATAGGACTTTCACAATTTAACTGAGACAAAGGCAACTGACGGAACATTTTTCATAGCACTTGTCACCGGTCGAACTTGAGGTACAGGTAGTTGATCTTATACGTATAGTTTCGCAACATTGTTATCAGTTACTCTACTACGTACAACGCCGAAAGCTATATACACTGACTAGCGGTCCACCCCGGCTTCGCACGAATACAAAAATTAAAAATTAAAAATTATACGGGTCACTATTTTTTAAAAAAAATATAATATAGCCTATGGCACCCGAAGATAGTGTGGCTTCCCAACAGTTGGGAAGCCACACTATCTTCAAACAAATCAAGTTCAATTCAAATTGGTTCACAAAAGTAGCCTATTCAATGCAAACAAACAAACAATCAAATCTTTCCTCTTTATAACATTAGTATAGATAGTAAAGAAGTATAGATATAAAATAACTCCCACGATACGGGGAGTCTTAGTGCGGGGGTTTGAGTGTAATAATAAAAAAAAAAAATGAAATCTCAATTTCTCAGTGCATTTTAGCCGACTTCAAAACAGAAGGAGGTTATGATTTTTGACTGTATGTATTATTTCATTTCCTATTATGTATGTGCACTAATTACTTCCCATTTGTAGACCGATTCTCAAAATTATTGTTTTGTTTGATAGAGTAAACTTCCGAGGTAGCCCCTTGATGACTTCTTCGCTAACGGTGAACGACAATCGATCCCGTGATTAGCAAGGCTGAAAGAATTTTTTTACCAAATAATGGAACTGACTTCAACACTCAAAAGTGTAAAATAATTCGTCAAAGTCGGCACCATTCGCACGATATTTTAAACGTACTTTGGAACTATCATGTTACAGACTTCAACAAGTTATTTCACACTTTTGATTGTTGAAGTGGGTTCCGTGAAGTATATTAATGAATTACCAATTTAACTAGATCGCACGAGTTGCGGCTCGATCACGTTAGATAGATAGAAAACTCTTTATTTGCACACTATTTCGAAACCACACACATAAAGAAAATAAACAAACAAATATAAATACAGTGATATAAAGGACGGCCTTATCACTTAAAGCGATTTATTCCAGGCAACCAAGGCCACGTTGTGCGGCATCAGCACATTTTAGTTAACATGTTAAATTAATGTACATTTAAGGAGGACTCAATAAACAATGATTGAACTAGCAACATGCCTTTTTTATAATTACGACGACCCTGTAACTACCCTTCATATAGAGAAGAGACAACATATATCATCCGTCTGTTTGTAAAACCTTTTTTTTTAAATATATTTCATAGGTCAAGTTATCTTTTGACAACTGTGATAGTGTTCAATGGTCAGTGATGATCTCGTTGAACGCGATGTGACAGATGTATTTAAGTATACGTTGGAAACATACAGTCGACAAGCTTGTGGTAGTTCAGAGCTTCTTAAGGACTTTATTTTATACTGATTAGTCTGTTTGACCAATGTCGCACTTGATGGTCAGTGACGATGTGATCGAAGATGTTATCACGCTAGATATGGCTTACTCAGAAACTGTCTCTGAAGGACTTCTGCCTGAACACTCTTTGTGTTTGGTGACAGTTTTTCAAACTTGCGAGGGTGGTTTCAGCCAGGCGGGTAATTGAAAGTACCGCCACCATACTGGGAATTTGGTAACGGTGTTACCTTCACCAAGCTCTGGCTGTTGTTGGGGATCGAACGAGTGTCCTTCAGCTTGACAGCCGATTCTTCCCCCGCTGAGCTATCATCGCTTTGTGGACGTGTTAGTTTAGCGTGCGGTTTATGGAATTCGAAACATCCGCCTCCAACACCAGTGCGTCGATTTTGCCCTTTCTTTCTGTCGAATCATCTAGAGTGTGATAAATAAATACTCACATGATTTTAAGTACAGTTATACTAGATTGACGTGGCAACTCCCTATCCTCTCCCAGGGTTAATTGATTTCAGTTTGAGGCAACATTGCATTATTGATGACTTTACTGAGAGCGGTTTGCATTTGATGTACAATTTCCTGCTTCTCTAAGCCTTCGTGTATTCGAATGTTTCAATTAAAGCCTGTTGATCGATTGGAAGCATGATTAACATCCGATGTGAACACCGCCTGATGATAGACTTGATGAAAACGAAACAGGTAATTACTTCTCTGAACATATATTAATATACCAGTCTCTCCGTGATCATGGTGCGTGGAACCGCGTCGAAATATTGGGATCAAAATCAAAATCATGGTGCGTGTCCCGTGTTAAACAATACATATAATAAGAAAAGCTATGAAAGTTTAAGACTAATAGACAATACATAATAAACAGACTCATTATAATAGTTACTAGGTTTCTAGGCGTGCTAAATCCTAGACAACGTCATCACTTAACATCAGATGAGACAGTTGTCAAACGCAAACTTACAATAGTACAAAAAAAAAAAAAAAAAAAAGTAGTATAAATGTTGAACATGTGGTGTAATTTTTTTCTTTTTTCTTTTCTTTTCTCAGCCATGTGCGTCCACTGCTGGACGTATGCCTCCCCCATATAGGGGGGATTTGCCAATACTCGCCACGCTTGGCAGGCGGGTTGGCGAGCGCAGTATGATTTCTGATCCTCAGAAGGCGATGCTGCCCACTTCCTGGTACGTTATCCCTTTACCGACTCTTACGGCACCCACGGGAAGAGATGGGGGAGTACTATTCTAGGCCGGTACCACCACGGTGTAAATTTGACAGATTTATAAAGTTATTATATAATTTCTTAACTCAAAATGTCGATCTGTATTTCACTTAGGAAATAAGAGTAATTTCTCAAATTGTGAATCAATAAACGAAGTTAGTTGGTAAGGTAACAGAACAGTGACTATGTACATCATGTTTTAAAGATGAATTTTATGATTTTGAAGGATATTTTCATGAGGTAATATTTATTATTTCGCCGACCATTAAACGACATTACCGATTATCGAAAGTTTCCATTAATTTGAAGATATACATATTATTAGTCAGTTGAAGCACTCATACAAAACGAAATTCAGACAGCAATGGTCTAATAGCTAAATGACTCCAAAACTGCTCGCTTTTGGATCATAGCAACAGATCTTTAAGTAAAATTATATTTCGTTATAGCAGGCGTCTCACTCACCCTTTACTGGTCGGTTGGCGCAGTTGGTAGCACTCTGCCTTCTGAGCCGTTGGTCCTGGGTTCGATTCCCGGACAGGTCAAACATTTGTGTATATGAACATGTCTGTTTGACCTGTGTCTGGGTGTGTATATGTATATAAGTATATATCAGTCATCAGGTTACCATAGCGCAGGCTCTGCCTAGTTTGGGACTTGAAGACCTTGTGTGAATGTTGTAAAAAATTAATTAATTATAAATTACTACGACTGCACGTGCCTATGCATATAATAACTGCACGTTATATAATTTCCGTGCAATTCGGGGAAGCAATGAACAGTTTCAGTTAAAAATGACTTAGCTTAGTCCTGCCATTATTATATTAGTATTACATAGCTAAACTTATCATCATTATCCCAGCCATACGATGTCCACAGCTGGACATATGCCTTCCCCATATAGGGTAATTTGCCAATACTCACCACGCTTAGCAGGCGGGTTGGCGAGCGCAGTATGATTTCCAATCCTCAGAAGGCGCTGCTGTCCACCTTCTGGTACGTGATCCCTTAGCCGACTGTTACGGCACCCACGGGAAGAGATTGGGGAGTACTATTCGAGGCCGGTAACACCACAGCTCACGGTTAATATTATATTGTGTAGTTATTATGAATGTCGCAAAAATCAAAGAAGATTAAAACCTTATGGACATATAATATACATATATATATATATGTATAAATTTGTCACTTGTATTTCAGTCAGCATCACGTTATCAGTATCAATTCAAAAGATCAAACATCTGACGTTTGATAAAATGTATGACGTAGCTATCGGTCTCATCATATATTTATTTAGAGCCGATGTTTTAACCCTAGTTAAGGCAACGAATTGATAAAGAAGGTAATTAATTTTTGATCCGTGTCATGAGTATAAGTCGTCATACATTATATGCATTCAATGTCCATTTTTTTTATTCACGACTCACAAAACAGGAATCCCTCTGAGAGAAATTCAACGATAAATTTCCTTTGATCCATTAGTTGACCTAATTAAACGGATAAAAAAATCGGCCCTGAGGCGTACTCAGGGCCGATTTTTTTATCCGTTTAATCCTAATTATCATCGCTCATAGTAATCAGGTAGGGCAGGAAGGGCAAGCACAACCACAGGCAAACACATGGCCAGTTGTTAGTTTAAGAAGAGCTATTTGTCTATTTATGTATAATTGTATGTGAAGAGCACAATTCATGATGCTTGAATTAATCATATTTCCCGAGGTAAAACCCCGGAGTCTTCAAGTCGCGAGTGCATAGGTTCCTTCTAAGTTTACGTGCAACACCTTAGGCCGCGTGGTCACTTAACATCAGGTGAGACAGTGGTCAAACGTAAGCGTATATTAAGTAAAAAATAATTATGATCTTTATGACCTTTACTATTTTTTAACTGAAATGCCTGACTATGGGCCTTCTGAGCAGGCTCAGAGTCGCACAACGAGCTATGGAGAGGGCTATGCTCGGGGTTTCTCTACGTGATCGAATCAGAAATGAGGAGATCCGTAGAAGAACGCTAGTCACCGATATAGCCCAGTGGATTAGCAAGTTGAATTGGCAGTGGGAAGGGCACATAGCTCGAAGAACTGATGGCCGTTGGGGTCGAAAAGTTCTCGAATGGAGACCACGGACTGGCTAGCGTAGCATAGGACGGCCACCGACCAGGTGGACGTGTACAGACGACCTCATTTAGATCGCATGCAAAGGCTGGATGTGGGCCGCTTCCAAGCGGTCCTTGTGTCAAATCAATGGGGGAGGCATATGTCCAGCAGTGGACGTCCTATGGCTGAGATGATGATTATGAATGCCTGAAGGAGACGTGCGCAGACAAGCGCAAGGGCCAAACAAAATTACAGATAGTGAGCATTTCATAAACTTAGCATATCCCTGATTAAGATTTTCAAACAATTAGTTTTCGTGATATGTTATGATTAGGTATAACATAGTAAGGTGCTTAATTTATTTTTTTAACGTGAGTACAAAGAAAATACATGTATAGGTTTCAGTTTTTATTGTATTTACAAACATGAGTACCATGTAATAAATTAACGAAGGGCTTTTACCAGGCAAGGCGAGCAGCGGGGATACCGTAGGGGTAAGCAGAGTAGACAGAGGGGTATCCAGATGAGTATATAGAGGGATATCCAGCGGAGTAGACTGATGGATAGACACCGGGGTAAACAGAGGGGAAAGCGCGAGCAGCAACAACACCGGGAGCAGTAGCAACAACGGGGGCGGAAACAACCGGAGCGGCGACAACGGGGGCAGCCGCGACAACGGGGTCTTTACGAACAACAGCATTGAATCCGTTGATATCATCCGCAGCGTAGTCGACGGTACGCTTGGTGCCGTCAGAGTCCAGAAGAGAGTACTGGCCGGCAACGGTGCCACCGACACGGGTCTCCACTTGGCTCTTGAAGTCCCCGGTGCTGGGGTCGGCGACGCCGTATGAGAAGCTGGAGTAGTCGGCGTCTGCTCGCGCCAAGGGCACCACCGAGCATTGGCCGGCGGCCACCATTGCGCAGAGCACTACGACGAACTGGAAAATATATAAAGCAAAATAAAACATTTAAACCCGAAATCGCAACAATTCTCAAACTTGAAACTGGGATATATTAGCTTCATAAACAGGGAAGACTTCAGCTAGGAAAATATTACAGAGATTACACACCATTTCATAGTAACATATCAGTTATTGTTATAGCATTCATTTTGATTAGATTTTAACGCCTTTTCGATTATAAAATGATCATAAAAGATACTGAGAGTAGGTTATTGTCTATAAGTCAGACCTACATAATTATTTGGTGTCTATGCCTTCCTTAGTGTGGAGTTCACCAAAATTTTAAACTGATTATCAGTTTAACCGTCGGTTAAACAGTTTTTACCATACAGTTAACCGACTGCTAATTGATAATCGGACGTTTAAATTTTGGTGAACTCCGCCCTTTATATGCCACCAAAAGGATGTTAACATTTTTTTTTTAAATCGTTTCGTATGATACATTTCAGTTTGCTATGCGAAAAAGTATTTAATCAGCATTGCATTGTCTTGTACTATGTGAAAAAAATTGTATAATTATATAAATAACTAAGAGTATATTATTTACAACGCAAAAATAAACCAGGTAGTTTAAAAAAGACAAAAGTAATAATAAAATTATACAAATTACATTTCGACAAAATAAGGGTCCTTGTAGTATGAGGAAAATAAGTTTGTAACAATATATAAAAAGCTACATATAGCAACATAAAAAGTAAAAAAAATATTTGCACGCACTTGTATCGAAAAATCTCAGTAGCTTTATTGCACCGTGGAACCTAATCCTCCTTACGTCTCTACTAGACAAGCGATGATAGCTCAGCAGGGGAAGCACCGCCTGTCAAAACGACAGACACTGCTTCGATCCCTAACAATAGCTGGAACTTACGGTGAAGGTAACACCGTTATCAAATCCCAGCATAGTGGCAGGGTACTTTCGAATACCCGCCTGGCTAGCTTCACATCTTACCACCCTCAAGCTTGAAAAACTGTCACCAAACACATAGTGTGTTCAGGCAGAGCAGTCTTTGACAGCCAGAGAGCATTTTACGTCTAGCGTGATAACATCTTCGACCACATCTTCACTGACCATCAAGTGAGATAGTGGTCAAACGTCATCTATACAGTATTAAAAAAAGAAAAGAAAAAAGAAAGACAAATGTACTCGCAGTTCAACGCCAGTTGAAATGATAGCGATGAATATTTTTTTATAAAAATATCTAATCTGATTTTATTCAGCACCTACCTTAGCTGCCATTGTTGTTGCTGGAATAGATCAACTGAATATCTACCACTCACAGTCACAAGCTTTTATAGATGGCTATCTTGATGCAAGCTCACACACGTAAAGTGGAAATAATTATGTACACTTTCACAACCTTGTCGCACTAAGTGATTGTAGAACTTCAATACGTGTTTAAAAAATGGTGCTATATTCGTATTGTCACAAAAGTCTACATTGATTTGACCATATCTTAAATTGTATAGACTTAAAGTACGCGGTCGCTTGTTGAACTTGATTTATTGTTGATATTTAAATGTACTTACTTGTTTTATATCTGGTATATTAGATTATAATATAATGCTGCCTAGAATATAATATAATTGCATACCAGTTTGGTGGAATGTGGAGCTCTATAATTTAATATATAAAAACTTATCAGACCTATGTTCAAGCAAATAAATAATTTTGATTTTGACTTTGAGTTTGACTTACTCTTGACATCTGAATAATCTTTCTACAAATTTACAGATATGGTTAGTTTGTCAATTTGTTTAAGTGTTGCTCCACGCAATTAAATAAATGTATTGCTAAAAACAATAAAGATTAATAAATAAAACGCTATTTAAGAAACCTCCGAAAGTCTTATCAACATACAATATGGGCCAGCCAGGTCAAATAAAAATTATTAAATTATTTATTGTGATAAAAAGGCAAGAAAGCAATAACAATTATCGCATCACACAGTTGTAGTACATATAAGTACGTATAAGTATATAAGTAATTTGCCCAAACTTATTATTATATGTAGCACGCTCTTTATCAACGCCTTAATAATATTATAAATGCGAAAGTTTGTGTGTGTGTTTGTTACCTCTTAACGGCTAGACCGATTTAGATGAAATTTGGTATGGAGTTAGCATATGCCCTAGATTAACACTAAGCTAATTTTCATCATCACCATCATCACTGTCATTCATCACCACGCGGGTACAACCGTAAGGCGCTGCTAGTAGTACATAAAGTAAACCTGACAACCATATCATAGAAGGATCTGCTCATAGGTAGGAGCGAGATGGACTAAGAGCCAAGCGCTCCACCCTTTTCGTCTTTCCTTCGCACATGGCAATTCATCCAAGCTTGCGCATGAATAAAATAGACTTGGGCAGGACGCATTGCTACAATTTAAGCTAGCCTAGACAACTACTGCAGCAAAGACCGAGAGCCAAAACCAGAGTGCATGGCAGACCACAGCCAAGCTGGGCGAACAACAGAGGACACGGAGGAAGACGTGATTGGATAAACCACCCGCCAGACCGTCACGAGCGGAGGAGAGGGGAAGAGGCCTATATCCAAGAACGGATCACGACAAGGCTCCAATGATGATGATGATGATGATGATGATGAAAATGATGATTATGATGATCCAAGCTTGAGAGTAGCACGTTTTGTTTGTCAAATGTATTAAGGACTGTGAAAGATTTATATACTGAACCGGTTAGAGTGGTGATAAAAACTTAAAGTCGTGTACACATTTGTCTAAGATTTATATATGGCGAATTGGTATTCTAGAACTAGTACTTCCGCGTGGTGACATTTGATCGCTGTTTGGAGTAAATAGATCACATTGTGTCATTTCTCATCCTGGCGCGTTTTTGTAACGTGCAGAATATGGTAGTCGTCAAGAAGTAAATATCCTTGAGTACATTAGATACAAAGGAGATTTAAATTCAACAATATTTTTTATTGTATCAGGAAAGTAAATCTACGTGTTTTATATTACGAGTATATAATTATATGTTTGTATATTGTAGATACTGCTTAGAATTGACTGAAACTAGCTTTATATCGAATTGCGCGCTCGCCACAAAAATATCTAATAGTTTGCTCCCTATTTAATATTTTGTGGATTCTGTAAGCAAAGACAAATAAGCCGCATTTCATCAAATTTCATTAATTTGTGATAAATACACAAGGGTTTTTGATTCTAATTTTGTATATATTGGAAGTGAATTAATGCTCCTATTGTTTGGTTGCGAATAAAAAACGCATACCTACCTGTCTACACTATTATAACTATAGGTTTACGACAAAGATAACTGTGTTAAACAAGTGATCTTATCAAGTGCATACTTTTATTTACCTATTTATATCTTTTCAATGTGAACAAATTAAGGTCTTCTCCTTTTTGTCTACGTTGTTCTTTCGTTAACGCAGTGATTTTGATATCTCGTCGAGCCATCGCTCTTATGACTACTTGAATTAATATAATTTAATGAAAACGATTGAACATTGTACAGAGACTGCTATGAGACAAAGTAGTTTATAGCGGTTTTCATAGATGGCGTTTTTAGTATAAACTAAAACTGTTTTGTGACTTCAGTAGTAAGCTAGAAAGTATAATTTTATTCAAAGCAGAATTATAATATTATCAACTGATAATAGCGGTAGTTCATAGCGCTTATCCTAGATGGCGTTGTTAATGTACACTAACGGTTTGTAACTTCATTAATTTGTAGGAATGTGTATTATTTAATGCAGAAAAGTATGATCAGCTGAACAGCTGCAGAACAACAGATAATTCTAATTCTAAGATATGTGTAAATAATGATTATAACTCTTCATGCGTCTTAAATTTTTGAAAACACTGTATATTCACGTGGTAAATAATAACAGAATTGACGTGACACTATTGGAAATGGTGCTTCAGGTTTCTCACGAATGCTCAAGAATGATAATGTAACGCTTTGTAATCAATCCGGATAAT